>CM057463.1:169924735-170549735 GCA_030035585.1 Dugong dugon | reverse complement strand
TGAAAGTCTGTATTGCAAAAGAAAACCAGAACAGTGGCACCTTTCTTTGATCCAAATGATTCTGGAAGCAGATAGATATAAGAGGACACCTTTTATAGCATCATGCCAGGAAGGTTAACTACTTTTTATGCTTCAAAGTCACTCTCACTTTCTAGAGAACATCATGCCTAAATTGGAAAGGGCACATCTTTTTGTTTAGCTGTTGTTGTCTGATTAACAGAGGAAGTCAGGCTAGTTGTTTCTGTTGTTACTTTTAACCATTTAAGGTTTAAAATTCCAAAGTGTCTATTGAGGGAGAAAGAGCTATATCCATTTAGTTTTTATAATTTCTACCAACTAAATGAAAGTTGGAATAACTTTCCATAAATAACTAGAATTTATTTATGTTGCATGCATGTACTAAATAGAAATAAAATTATAAAACATTACATGACGTTTTATTCTCTTTTATTATTGGAGGATAGGGTACTAGTAAAACATTTATTTTCATTTATAATAGAGTTCTTGTTTGTGTGGCTGGAATTTGGATGTGTCCATTTGCTTCTTCTGTGGCTCTCTCTGCATTCAAACCTCTCACTGCCTCTGGTCTAAGACAAAAAAACCTCTTCTTTGGAATGTGTGGTAAATCTGTTAGAGGCATTGTTGATGGCCACTTCAGTGACTACTTCTGCTGGCACTGTCAAATTAGCCCCAAAAGGCTATGCTTTCCTCCAATAAATGTGCATTCCACAAATCCTGAAAGTTGGTAATTCTGTGAGAATTTTCTTACTACAAGTTTTAAGATATCAGCCAAGAACCTACTAGAATTTTAAGATACTCATTGTCTACAAAGATTACAGAAAAACAAACAAAAACCAGATGTTTTTGAAGGCTACTTCACAAGGGAACTTCTTTGGTTCTTAAATGACGAGCAGTGGAGACTACATGGTCCTCGGTAGGTCCTCGCTGCATTTATAAAAGTGCGTTAATTTTCTATTGCTGTGCAAACATTGCTGCAAAGTTACCACCTTAAAACAACACCCATTAGCTCACAGCTGTGAGGGTCAGAAGTCCAGGCAGATTCTCCGCTCACAGTCCCATAAGGCCTAAATCAAGATATCAGCCAGTCTGGACTCTTATCTGGAAGCTCTGAGACAGAATTTGCTTCCAAGGTCATTCAGGTTGTTGGTTGAATTAAGTTACTTGTCGTTGTAGAACTTATGTCCCTTTTTCTTTCCTGAGTGTCCGAAGACACTCTCAACTCCTAAAGGTAGACCACATTCCTTGGCAAATGACCCCTCTATCTCAAAGCTAGTAATGGCACATTGAATGCTTTCAAATCTATGGCTTTCTCTTCTGCTCTCTTCCTTAATACCAGAATATATTATAGTCAATTGCTCCTTTTATGTCAAGAAAAATTCTAGAAATTGAGTCTCTATTATATTAAAATATAGACTAAGTAAGGGACCCCTGGTGGTGCAGTGGTTAAGCACTAGGCTGCTAACCGAAAGGACAGGGGTTTAAACGTACTAGCTGCTCCGCTGTAGAAAGATGTGGCGGTTGACTTCCATCAAGATTTACAGCCTTGGAAACCCCATGGGGTAGTTCTACTCTGTCCTACAGGTCACTATGAGTCAGAATCAACTTGACTGCAGTAGGTTGGTTTTTTTGTTTATAGGCTAAGTGCATCTCAATTAATCTTCTCTTTGAAAATTAAAGCATGAGAGTAGTCACTGTCTACTTTTATTAAGTAGAAATTAAATTAGAAAGGTTCTCCCTTAAGTATCTTCTAGAGCACAATGGCCTTGAAAATTCCAAGGAAGCCTTGAAGTTCTAAGGCTGTTGCCAACAAACCTCCTGCAGTATTCCAGGTGAATCTTATCTCTGACATTCACAGAAGAGGTCTCTCTGAGCTGTTAGAGCTTCACAGTAATATAGAGCCTGCAAATGAAAAGGTAAACGAATTTACATGAACCTTCTATGAACAAATATACTAACTTCCAGGATAGGAATACAAGCATTTGCATATTATCAAGCACTCCGTCTTAGAACCATTCAAGAGATAAAATTTGGGGAAGCATTATCCTAAATAATAAAGAAATTGTTGATCTTTAGTAACAGGAATATGTTTCTGGTTCTGATTAACATATATTATCAGTATTTTTTTCTTCACATTCAGAATATTTGGATAAATTTTATATTATATTTTCTTAGTGGGAAAAAAAAAGCCATAGTTTCTTTAAAAAATGTCGCTCTCTCCCAAACAAAAATTTGCAGTTAAAAAGAAAATTAATACTTTCCAAATTCTACATCATAATAAATTATCTTAAGATTTTTGAGCATTGATTTTTAAAGTATTTATATATTCACTTTAAAATTCCAGTTCATATTTAACTATTATATTGTCTTTGAATTTTTTTCAGTGATGAACTATTTGAACTCACATACGCTTTTTCTTTTTGGAAAATAAAAATGCAAAACTGCCCAGGTCAAGGGTGTTTTCTTTTCATCCTTGCACAAAATTATTTGAAACCCAAATTCATTAGTTTTACTTTGGTTCCTCGTTTCATTTTAGTCAATATAAAACTGTTAATTTAGCATTGTGCAGTCTGACATTTCCTTCAGTAATATTTGAGAAGTGGCTGTCTGACTCAACACTTCCTAACAGAAGGATAGACAACTTCATTTCAGGAACTTCATGCATATCATAATTCTCCTGCTGAGCTACCTATTATCCTGTAGGATTATAAGTTATTTCCATATTATGTAAAATGCAACATGCATTAAAGGTGACATATGCCATTTGGGGCTTTATAATAGATCACTTAACAAATTTTAAGGACAGTTAAGTCAAAATGAGATTTCAGAATGCAAAAAAGCATTCACCCTAGGGCTCACCTGATATGCTGTTCTATTATATGCTGTCCTGTCCTGTCCTGTTGTGGGGATGCCTCCTGAGAAGGAAGTATGAAAATTATTACTCAGTCTTTCTCTCACTAAGTACTACCTGTACATTTGGGATTCTATAATCTCACTTTAAGGGCCTCTTGCAAAATGAGTCATATCCTGTGAGGACAGACACTATCAGCTGCCTGAAAAATACATAGTTAAGTACACACAATGCTCTTCACATATGGCTAAACATATTTTCTAATACATTCAGGTGAAAATAGATGTTTCTTCTCTACAGGGTTGCTTCTTTTGATTTTTTTTTATGCATATGGCTGAGAATAAAGATATTTCCTTCATACCTTACAAAGGAAACAGAATAAATTTGAAATGGTACTTTCACGCAAATCCTTAAATATAATGACATATTTGCAAGTGACAGTTTTTTAAAAACAGTCTATTACTTATGTTTGGCATCTCCTATTATGTTTATGTAATCATTATATATAAATATGAATATTTTTGAATAAGTTCAAATATATGTACACATATATACAGAATCTTATCCAATTCTAGGGGAATTACAAAGTGAATAGAGAAAGATAATATGATTAATTATTCTTTCTCTTGTGAAACTTACACCTAAAAAAAAAAAATACATTTAAAACAACTGTACAAACAAAATTAAAGTTACAATCAATTATCTATTTAAGTAGTAAAGAATTCGGAAGCTGAAGAATAAAACAGAGGGAGATAAAAGCATTTCATCCAGTGAATTTTTAGCTTCTTGGAATAGAAATGTGTCAAAATCAGCTCACTTGAAAAGACAAGAAGAAGAATTAGATTTTATAAGAGCTTTAAAACGGTCATACAGCCACTGTGTCCATTTTTCTTGAAATTCACGTGAATCATTTCCCAGTATCCCTGCTCCATTTCTTGAAGTTTGTCAGTTTGGATTGAAGCTGGATCCATATGACCTCACAGTCCCCAAGCTACTCCAATTTTAAATACCAATCCCCCCCCCCCCATATTATTTAATGGACAGTCCATGTGTCCATAACAAATGTACGGGAGAAACAATGTATATCGCCCTTTTTGGGTCATAAGTTTCATCTCTGGACCAATCATTTGTAGTTAGAGTGATATAATAATATAGAAAATTCAAGGGCCACTAGGTCAACTCTGCAAGCAAGGAGTATAAGTAATTCCTTTCCAATGAGGCCTTGTGTAAGAGAGCTCTCATAATACAAATAGTCATTTCCAAGAAATACAGAATGTGTTTATTTAAATAAATATTAAACTAAGAATTAAGAGAAAGAAAAACTGCCATTCTTAACTAGGGAGAGTGTTTAGTGGTTTGATAATATCTAAGTGGAGGCATTTGAAGTGCATGTGAATATGGTAGTGAATAAATTTAACTGAAATCACGAGAATACGATATAGTTCTGGGAGAAAAAAAGTGAAAGTAGTTAGGAAGTAAAGCTCATCTCTTACAGGGATTTGAGTCTTTATATTGGGGCTTTGGATGCTAAGGAGGGAAACAACACACACACACACACTCACACACATATGTACTTATAAAAGACCTGTTGCCATCGAGTTGGTTCCGACTCATACCGACCCTATAGAACGGAGTAGAACTGCCTCATCAGGTTTCCAAGGAGCCCCATGAATGAAACGATCTGGTCCTGAGCCACCCTCACAGTCATGACTATTTTGAGCCAGTTGTTGCAGCCAGTGTATCAATCCAACTCATTGAGGGTCTTCCTCTTTTTTCTACCCTCTGTTTTCCAAGCGTGATGTCCTTCACCAGGGACCAGACCCTCCTGATAACATGTCCAAATTACATAAAATCAAGTCTCCTCATCCTCTCGTCTAAGGAACATTCTGGCTGCATTTCTTCCAAGACACATTTATTCGTTCTTCTGCCAGTCACTTCTATATTCAGTATTCTTCACCAACACCATATTTGAAATGCATCAATTCTTCTTCAGTCTTCTTTATTCACTGTCCAGCATTCCCATGCATATGAGGCAATTGAAAATACCATGCGTTGGGTGAGGCACACCTTAGTCTTCAAAGTGAAATCTTTGCTTTTTTAACACTTTAAAGAGGCAGCAGATTTGCCCAGTGCAATACATCCTTTGATTTCTTGACAGTTCTTTCCTGGATGTTGATTGTGGAAACAAGTAAAATAAAATCATTGACAACTTCAATCTTTTCTCTGATTAGCATGATGTTGCTTATTGGTCCAGTTGTGAAGATTTTCACTTTTTCTCTGCTGAGTTGTATTCCATACTGAAGGCTGTAGTCTTTGATAAAATATAAGGCATGATAAATATATCATATCTCCCCATCTGTAACATGAATAACTCACAATTTACTATCTGGTTCACCTAATTATTTTGGAAGGATTCCACTTATACATATAGCAATGATCCCAACCTTGATATTACATTTCGGTGTAATGCTTAAATAATTTTTTATTCCCGTTTTTGCTTCATGGTATCAGGAAACTAGTTTCTTCCATGACAAGATCACATTTAAAATAAACATGATGGGCCACTGCAGCCATCAGTTCTATAATATAATAGTTACTTCTAAAAAGATTATGCTAAAGAATAACTATCCTCACCTGTCAATAACCTTCTGCCCTCATCCATCAATTTATTTTTGTATTAGACATTTGTCACAATCCAAGGCACTCAACATTTACAAAACGTAAGCAGAACAGAGGCTCAAAGAACCTCATGTCACTCTGTTGTAATCACCACAATAAATGCTTAACAACTACATGTTTGTTCAAATGTGCTTTCACTTTTATGCCTTTGCTAATATCTAGCAGATCAAAGTCAACATCGATTTATCAGAGGTCTGCGACTAATTCACCATGCGTTGAAGGGCAAGAGAACATCCAACTTTGCTTTGAGACAACACTTCCTTACATAAGTGTGCCCCAGTTCATTCTCATCCCTCATCCTTGAAAATATCCAAATAATAATAATAGTGTTTTCATTCTATTTTTAAAAAATCTCCACACTCTTGAAGCTTAAACTATGATGACATATTAGGTGTTTTGTTAATTAAGGAGAAAATAAATGAAAGTGGAAATGTGGAGAACTACACAAGACAATGCGGGGAAAAAGTTATGAGAATCTTCAATAGTTAAGAGTTGTTTATTGGGCTCTTTGTACAAATTTTGATTTTAGAACATAATATTTTAAAGCGAGAAGGAAAGAGAGAAAGATCATTTTGCTCAGTAATGAAATTTTTAATTGTAATCTCTGACATAACTTAACAATGGGTAATATGCATTAGTCATTTACAACTTCTTGCTAAAGTTTCAATGAAGAAAGATAAAAATAGTAATGCAGACTTCCGGCAAAATGGCGCTCTATGCAGAAGCACCACGCCGTCCCTCCACAGCAAAGATCTGAAAAACTAAGCCAAACAGAGAATACAACAATCCTGAAATGCTAAAACATCAAATGAAAAGACAAAGAACTCAGCCAAGCACCAAATGGACTAAGAAAACTGACAGAGAACGGAGAGCGGGGAGAGATTCATGCAGAGGTCCCCTACCAACTAACGCAGCATGGATCCACCATCTTGGACTCCTATCGGAGACCAGCAAATGGGGGTACGAGAAAGCAGCCTCACGGAGCGTCCAGCGGGAGACAAAACAACCAGTAATTTGCAGTGTGCGCTTTCCCACCCCCCACCCCTCTTTGCCCCTGCTCAACCTCCTCTGCTTCCCACGGCCATAGTCTCTTGACCGGGAGGTGCCGGCTGCTTGGATTCCACACACCCAGGCGGGCGGCTCTCTGGCTGTCGTTTGTTGGCTGCTACTGTTGCTTTTTTTTCTGCTTCTTTTGATTTCTCGCTTGCCTCTCGCCACCTCCCCCTCCTTTCACTCGAGTGCCTGGCTCTGTGCACCACCTTTGCTTCTTTCTGAGGGGCTTCAGAGCACCAGCAATTTGTGATATACGCTTTCCCACTCTCCACCCTTCTTCACCTACAATCGGCCTCCTCTGCTTCCCGCGGACACAGTCTCTTGTCCAGAAACACCAGCCTGTGCTAGCTGGCTCTCTGAGTGCCATTAGTTGCCTGCTGGTGTTGCTTTTTTTTTTTTTTCTGCTTCTTTGGGTTTCTTGCTTCCCTCTCGCCGCCTCCCCCTCCTTTTGCTTGAGTGCCTGGCTCCATGTGCCATCTTTGCTTCTTCCTGATGGGCTGTGGAGCTACATTCGAGTGTGGAGCTGCTTCCTGCTCTGGGCTATCACTCTGGTGGGATCAGGGGCTATTGTTCATTTTGAATTGTTTCTTTGCTTTCTTTTCTTTATCTTGAGTTAGGAGCCCTTTCTGGCGAGGCAGAGCTGCATGGCAAGGAACTCCCTTTCAGCTTCTACAGACGTTCAGAGAGATCCCTGGGAGCATTTCTTCTTTCATTTTTTTTTCCTGTTTTTTTTTGGGGGGCCTTTCTTGTTCTTTTTCTTTTTTTTAATTTCTTTTGTTTTATTTTCCCTCTTTCTCCCTTTTTGTCTTTCTTCATTGCTCACTTTCTCGTCTCTCTATATCTTCCTTCTCTTTCTGATCCCTGAATACCAGGTGTTGTATACCTCTCTCTACACCTTCTACCCAATCTGTACAGCGACATGTGAGAGCAACATCGCCAGACATCATAGCTGCATCGGTGGGATCCCTGGTAACTTTGTGGTTCTTTAACCTTTCTGATTTTTATTTATTCATTCTTTTCTTTTCTTCCTCTTCCCCTTTCTGTTTTTCTCCATTTCATAGTCTCTCATCTCTCCATTCCAACAGCAAGCTCCCCTAGCATTCTTTTTTGTTTGTTTGTATGTTTTTGTCTCCTGTTCCTCTCTCCCATATCCATCTTAGCTCCACACATAACCATCTCCCCACTGCATCCTGCCTACCTGAACCATGCGCTTGACATCACACCACCAAGCAGTACAGGCACAGCCTACTGGAACCTGCCCTGCACTGATTACCAAACCGCCGTGGTGGCTATAGTAAGTGCCACAAACAACCTGTTCCAGTAACTCCTCTTCAGCTAGACCTGCCCTGCTGTACCATATCTGAGTGACTGACCCTGCCAGTAGGAGGAGGGGGTGAAAAGTATTGCGCGCACAGATGAGCAAACAACAAAGAACACACAGTCCACCTGCTTAGAAATAGTCAAATTTTGTTTTAAAAAAATGGACGAAACAAACAAATCTACAATCAATAAATGAGAAAAATAACTACTGAAAGCTCTGAAAACAGCAGACAATATCAAAAAATTTACAAAAACAAGACAGGATGGTTCCAGTAAGTCTCCAAAATAAAACACCAGATGACTCTCCTGTGGAAGAAAATGCACTAGAACTACCTGATAGGGAATTCATATGTCTAATACTCGGAATTCTCCAAGAACTGAGGCAAAAAGCTGACAAACATGAAGAAAAAATAGAGAAATTCATGGAAAATACAGACAAAAAATTGGAAGAATTCAGGAAAATAATGCAGGAACAACATGCCAAAATAAATTCACTGCTAGAAATTATACAAAAACAAGAGTTAGAAATCGAAAAGATAAACAAGATTTCAGAAATGGATGATGTCATAGAAGGGCTGAGAAGCAGATTTAAAACGGTGGAAGACAGGATCAGTGGAACTGAAGACAAACACTTGGATAGAACTCTGTTTCAGGAAAACTCAGAAAAAAGAACAAAGAAAAATGAAGAGACCCTGAGAGTTATGTGGGACACAATCAAAAGCAAAAATTTACGAATGATCAGAATTCCAGAACAGGGGGAGAAAACAGAAAATGCAGAAAGGATAATTGAGGAACTTCTGACAGAAAACTTCCCCAATATCATGAAAGATGAAAAGCTGGCCATCTAAGAAGCTCAACGAACCCTATATAGAAGAGACCCCAAAAGAAAATCACCAAGGCATAGCATATTCACTCTCGCCAAAACCAAAGACAAACAAAGAATCCTGAGAGCAGCTCATGAAAAACAAGAAGTAACAGACAGAGGAGAAAAAATAAGACTACGCTCAGATTATTCAGCAGAAACCATGCAGGCAAGAAGGCAATAGGATGACATATATAAAATCTTGAAAGAAAAAAATTGTCAGCCAAGAATATTATATCCTGCAAAACTCTCGTTCAAATTTGATGGTGAAATTAGGTCATTTCCAGATAAACAGAAATTAAGGGAATATGTAAAAGTCAAACCAAACTTACAAGAATTATTAAAGGGAGTTCTTCAATCTGATGACAAACAGCTTCAGCTCACAGGCAAGACGCAGGATTGTACAAGCAAGATACCAGTTTAGGAAATGAACTCTCAAGGACTATACAAAACCAAAAGAAATACAACAGGGAATCAGAGCAGTTAGTCAATAAATGACAACAACATCAAAACAATAAAAGAGGGAATAAATGGCATAGGTATAGAACCCTCTAATGGAGAGGAAGGCAAGGCGATACCAAGTAATGGTAGACTGCTTCAAACTTAGAAAGATAATGGTAAAATTCATGGTAACCACAAACAAAGTTAACAAACAAATAAAACCTCAAAAAAATAAAGAGGAAAAACAAAGTCTCAGCAAAAACAAAACTTAGAAAAAGAAAAGAAATGAAAAAAAAATTCACAAACAAAAGTAACTCAACCCAAGAGAGTAAGAAGAACAAAGAAAACTTCAGCACCACAGACAAAAGCATAAGAAAATGACAGCAACAATCTCACATCTATCAATAATTACACTGAATGTAAATGGACTCAATGCACCCATAAAGAGACGGAGAGTGAAAGAATGGATAAGAAAACAGGATCCATCAATATGCTGTCTACAAGAGACACACCTTAGAAACAAAGATGTCAATCTATTAAAAGTCAAAGGTTGGAAAAAAATATATCAAGCTAACAACTACCCAAAAAGAGCAGGAGTGGCAATTCTAATCTCAGATAAAATAGACTTTAAAACAAAATCTACCATAAAAGACAAAGAAGGACACTATATAATGATTAAGGGGATGATCCATCATGAAGACATAACCATAATAAACATCTACACACCCAATTATAGGGGTCCAAAATACATAAAACAAACTCTAACAACACTGAAAAGAGAAATTGATGGTTCCATAATAATAGTAGGAGACTTCAACACACCACTCTCAGGAAAGGACAGAACAACTAAGAAGAAACTCAGAAAAGATACAGAAGACCTAACGGGCACAATCAGCCAACTTGACCTCATAGACATATATAGAACACTCCATCCAACCACTGCAAATTACACATTCTTTCCCAATGCACATGGAACGTTCTCCAGAATAGACCACATCTTAGGCCACAGAGCAATCCTCTACAAGATCGAAAACGTTGAGATAATTCAAAGTATCTTCTCTGACCACAATGCCATCAAGGTAGAAATTAACACTAGAAAGAGCAAGGGATAAAAAGCCACTTACATGGAAACTCAATAATACCCTGCTTACACATCACTGGGTAATAGAAGAAATCAGAGATGGAATCAAAAAATTCCTAGAATCAAATGAGAATGAAAACACATCACACCAAAACCTTTGGGACACAGAAAAGGTAGTCGTCATTATAGCAATAGATGCACACATCAAAAAAGAAGAAAGGGACAAAATCTAAACATTAACTACAGAAATCAAACAAATAGAGGAGAAGAGCAAGAAAAGCCCACAACCACCGGAAGAAAGGAAATAGTAAAGATCAGAGAAGAAATAAATGAAATAGAAAACAGAAAAACAATAGAACGAATCAATCAAAAGTTGGTTCTTTGAAAGAATCAACAAAATCGACAAACCACTGGCCAGACTGACAAAAGAAAAACAGGAGAGGACACAAATAACCCAAATAAGAAATGAAATGGGGGACATTACCATAGACCAACCAAAATAAAAGGATTATAACAGAATATTATGAAAAACTACACTCCAACAAATTTGAAAACCTAGAGGAAATGCATACATTTCTAGAAACACACCGCCTACCCAAACTACAACAAAGTGATGTTGAAAATCTAAAGAGACTCATAACAAGAGAAGAGATTGAAAAGGTAATAAAAAAAATCCCAACCAATAAAAGCCCTGGCCCAGATGGCTTCACTGGAGAATTCTACAAAACCATTTACAGAAGAGCTTGTACCAGTACTACTCAAGCTATTTCAGAGCATAGAGGAGGAAGCAACACTTTGACATTCATTCTATGAAGCCAGCATAACACTGATACCAAAACCAGGAAAACATGCCACAAAAAAAGAAAATTACAGACCAATATCTCTCATGAATATAGATGCAAAAATTCTCAACAAAATTATAGCCAATAGAATTCAACATCATATCAAAAAAGTAATACACCATGACCCAGTAGGATTCATACCAGGTATGCAAGGATGGTTCAACATTAGATAATCCATCAACATAATTCACCACATAAATAAAAGGAAAGAAAAGAATCACATGATCATCTCAATTGACGCAAAAAAGGCATTTGACAAAGTTCAACACCCATTCCTGATAAAAACTCTCAATCGAATAGATATAGAAGGGAAATTTCTCGACATAATAAAGGGCATCTATGCAAAACCAATGGCCAACATCATTCTTAATGGAGAGAGGCTGAAAACATTCCCCTTGAAAACAGGAACAAGACAAGGATGCCCTTTATCACCACTCCTATTTAACATGGTGCTGGAAGTTCTAGCTAGAGCAATAAGGCAAGAAAAAGAAATAAAGGGCATCCAAATTGGAAATGAAGAAGTTAAACTGTCCTTTTTGCAGATGATATGATTCTATACATAGAAAACCCTAAAGACTCCATGAGAAATCTACTGGAACTAATAGAAAGATTCAGCAGAGTAGCAGGATAGAAGATAAACATTCAAAAATCAGTTGGATTCCTATATACCAGTAAGGACAACGATGAAAAGGAAATCAGGAAAGCAATACTATTTTCAATAGCCCCTAAAAAGATAAAATGCTTAAGAATAAATCTAATTAGGGATGTAAAAGACCTATACAAAGAAAACTACAAAACACTACTGCAAGAAACCCAAAGGGATCTACATAAATGGAAAAATATACCATAATCAGGGATAGGTAGACTCAACATTGTGAAAATGTCAATTCTACCCAAAGAAATTTACAAATACAACACAATCTCGATCCAAATACCAAGAACATACTTCAAAGAGATGGAATAACAAATCATTAACTCTATATGGAAAGGGAAGAAGCCCTGAATAAGTAAAGCACTACTGAAGAAGAAGAATAAAGTTGGAGGACTCACACTACCTGACTTCAGAACCTACTATACCGTTACAATAGTCAAAAAAGCCTGATACCAGTACAATGACAGATACATTGACCAATGGAACA
This sequence comes from Dugong dugon, assembly GCA_030035585.1. NCBI lineage: Eukaryota > Metazoa > Chordata > Mammalia > Sirenia > Dugongidae > Dugong > Dugong dugon. Next base: position 170,537,449 of record CM057463.1, on the reverse strand, counting down.
GAATTGAGAACCCAGATGTAAATCCATCCACCTACAGTCACATGATCTTCGACAAGGACCAAAAGTCCATCAAATGGGGAAAAAAACAGTCTTTTTAACAAATGGTGCTGGCAAAACTGGATATCCATCTGCAAAAAAATGAAACAGGACCCATACCTCACACCATATACAAAAACTACTTCAAAATGGATCAAAGACCTGAATATAAAGCCTAAAACTATAAAGTTCATATAAGAAAAAATAGGACCAACACTACAGGCCTTAATACATGGCATTAACAGGATACAAACCATAACCATCAATGCACAAAACCCAACAGATAAACTAGATAACTGGGATCTTCTAAAAATCAAACACCTATGCTCTTCAAAAGACTTTACCAAAATAGTAGAAAGAGAACCTACAGACTGGGAAAAAATTTTTGGACAGTACAAGTCAGACAAACTTTTAATCTGCATAATCTACAAGAAAAACCAACATCTCTACAACAAAAAGACAAATAATCCTATTAAAAAGTGGGCAAAGGAAATGAACAGACACTTCATCAAAGAAGACATCCAAATGGCCAACAGACACATGAGGAAAAGCTCGTGATCACTAGCCATTAGTGAAATGCAAATTAAAACCACAATGAGATACCATCTCACCCTGGCATTACTGGTATGAATCAAAAATACTGGAAATAACAAATGTTGGAGGGGCTGCGGGGACATCGGAACTTATGCACTGCTTGTGGGAATGCAAAATGATACAACCATTTTGGAAAATGATATGGCGCTTCCTCAGAAAGCTAGAAATAGACATAACATTCGATCCAGCAATCCCGCTCTAGGAATATATCCTAGAGAAATAAGAGTGGTCACTCGAATAGACATATGCACACCTATGTTCATGGCAGCATTGTTCACAATAGCAAAACGATGGAAACAACCTAGATGCCCATCAACAGATGAATGGATAAACAAACTATGGTACATACACACAATGGAGTACTATGCAACGAGAAAGAACAACAATGAATCTGTGAAGCATCTCACAATATGGATGAACCTGGAGGACATTATGCTGAGTGAAATAAGTCAATCACAAAAGGACAAATATTGTATGAGACCTCTATTGTAAAAACCCATGAAAAAGTTCACACACAAATTGTAACAATCTTTGTTGGTTCCCAGGGATGGGAGGGGTGGGGGGGGGGGAAATCCTAAACAGGCAATAGATAAGTGGTATCTTGGGTGAAGGGTGAGACAGTACACAATACAGGGGAAAGTAGCAAAACCTGTACAAGGAAAGGTCATGGAAGCCCCATAGACACATCCAAACTCCCTGAGGTACTGAAATGCTGGGCAGAGGGCTGTGGGAACCGTGGTCTCGGGGAACATCTACCTCAATTGGCATGATACAGCTTATAAAGAGAATGCTGTACATTCTACCTTGGTGAGTAGTGTCTGGTGTCTTAAAAGCCTGTGATACTGCAGATAGCTTGATAGTGTTTTGCAAGACCAAGGACTTCTTCATTGAAAATACCTTTTATCAGCAACATAAACAGCAACTATACACATGGACCTCTCCAGATGGAATACATCGGAATCAAATCGACTACATCTATGGAAAGAGACGATGGAAAAACTCAATATCGTCAGTCAGAACAAGGCCAGGGGCCGACTGAACAGACCATCAATTGCTCATATGTAAGTTCAAGTTGAAACTGAAGAAAATTAGAACAAGTCCATGAGAACCAAATTACAACCTTGAGTATATGCCACTTGAATTTAGAGACCATCCTAAGAATAGATTTGACACTTTGAACACTAATGACCGAAGACCAGATAAGTTGTGGAATGCCATCAAGAGCATCATACATGAAGAAAGTAAGAAGTCATTGAAAAGACAGGAAAGAAAGTAAAAAAAAAATGGACGTCAGAAGAGACTCTGAAACTTGCTCTTGAATGTCAAGTAGCTAAAGGGAAAGTAAGAAATGATGAGGTAAAAGAGTTGAACAGAAGATTTCAAAGGGTTTGAGAAAACAAAGTAAAGTATTATAATGACATGTGCAAAGAGCTGGAGATAGAAAACAAAAAGGGAAGAGATGTTTGGCATTTCTCAAGCTGAAAGAAAGTGAAGAAAAATTCAGGCCTCGTGTTGCAATAGTGAAGGATTCTACGGGGAAAATTTTAAATGATGCAGGAAGCATCAAAAGAAGATGGAAGGAATACACAGAGTCATTATACCAACAAGAATTAAATGGCGGATGTTCAGACATTTCAAGAGGTAGAAAATGATCAGGAACCGATGATTCTGAAGGAAGAAGTCCAAGCGACACTGAAGGCATTGGCAAAAAACGAGGCTCCAAGAAAAGACAAAATATCAATTGAAATGTTTCAACAAATGGATGCAGCACTGGAAGTGCTCACTTGTCTATGCCAAGAAATTTGGAAGACAGCTACCTGGCCAACTGACTGGAAGAGATCCACATTTATGCTTATTCCCAAGAAAGGTGATCCAACCAAATGTGGAAATTATCGAAAAATATCATTAATACCACAAGCAAGTAAAATTTTGCTGAAGATCATTCAAAAGCTGCTGCAGTAGTATATCAACACAGAACTGCCAGAAATTCAGGCCGGATTCAGGACGGATGTGGAACCAGGGATGTTATTGCTGACGTCAGATGAATCCTAGATGAAAGCAGAGAATACCAGAAAGATGTTTACCTGTGTTTTACTGACCATGCAAAGGCATTTGACTGTGTGAATCATAACAAATTATGGATAGCACTGTGAAGAATGGGTATTCCAGAACACTTGATTGTGCTCATGAGGAACCTGTACATTGATCAAGAGGAAGTTGTTTGAATGGAACAAGGAGATATTGCATGGTTTAAAGTCAGGAAAGGTTTGCTTCAAGGTTGTATCCTTTCACCATACCTATTCAATCTGTATGCTGAGCAAATAATCGAAGAAGCTGGACTATATGAAGAAGAAGAAGGCATCAGGGTTGGAGGAAAGAAGACTCGTTAACAACCTAAGTTGTGCAGATAACACAACCTTGCTTGCTGAAAGTGAAGAGGACTTGAATCACTTATGGATGAAAATCAAAGACCACAGCCTGCAGTATGGATTACACCTCAACATAAAGAAAACAAAAACCCTCACAACTGGACCAATAAGCAACATCATGAGAAACAGAGAAAAGATTGAGGTTGTCACGGATTTCATTTTACTTTGATCCACGATCAATACCCATGGAAGCAGCAGTCAAGGAATCAAAAGACTCGTTGCACTGGGCAAATCTGCTACAAAAGATCTCTTTAAAATGTTGAAAAGCAAAGATGTTACCTTGAAGACTAAGGTGTGCCTAAACCAAACCATGGTATTTTCAATCACATCATATGCATGTGAAAGCTGGGCAATGAGTAAGCAAGACTGAAAAATCGACGCCTTTGAATTGTGGTGTCGGTGAAGCATAGTGAATATACCATGGACGGCCAAAAGAATGAACAAATCTGTCTTGGAAGGACAACCTGAATGTTCCTTAGAAGCAAAGATGGCAAGACTACGTCTTATATACTTTGGACATGTTGTCAGGAGGGACCAGTCCCTGGAGAAGGACATCATGCTTGGTAAAGTCAGTGGAAAAGAGGAAGACCTTCAATAAGATGGATTGACACAGTGGCTGCAACAGTGGGCTTAAGCATAACAATGATTTTGAGCATGGCACAGGACAGGGCAGTGTTTTGTTCTGTAGTACATAGGGTCGCTTTGAGTTGGAATGAACTCTATGGCACCTAACAACAACAACGAGTAAAATCGACTTAACAAGTTCCTACATTCTTTTCAACAAATTGTCCAGATGGACAGCAACTTATTAGCAGTTACTGACACAGAAAATTAAAATGAGAAGAATCTGTCTTTTCTAGTATTTATTCTGTAATATTCTGATCAATTCTATCAGCTTAACATTATAGATTATATTTTTAGATTGAATCTCTCTCCCTCTGTTTTTACATATATAATACATATATAGAAGTAGATATAGATAGACAGCAGATAGACAGACAAGAGCCATTACTGATACATTATCAGACCTAGCACTGTGACTTGCACATATAAGTCTCAAAATAAATGTACTGACTGATAGGATGAATGAATTATTTCCACAAGTATATTTCCGTAAGTCTGTGAGTATCTTCAAAAACTATCTAGATATTTCTCAAAATGAATACACAAAGGGAATCATTCTTCATCAACTTGTTTGCTCCTTAACATTTTGTCCTTTCGGGTTCTCAAGTAATTAATTTTTCTTTAATTGAGTTGAAATTCACATGACATTAAATTAACCATTTTAAAGTGTATAATTCAGTGATATTTAATATATTCACAATGATCTGCATTCATCACAATAGATAAAAGGTGGGGAAAAAAACCTATGTTCACCAACATCAAATTCAAATGTCCAATTCTTCTTCCATCTTCCTTTTTATTGTCCAGCTTTCACATGCATATGAGAAGATCGAAAATATGGCTTGAGTAGGTGCACCTTCATCACTGGAGTGACATCTTTGCCTTTTAACACTTTATAGAGGTCTTTTACAGTAGAATTGCCCAAGGCAATAAGTCCTTTGATTTCTTGACTACTGTTTCCACGGTCATTGATTGTTGATCCAAGAAGAATGAAATTCTTGACAACTTCAATTTCCTCACCATTTACCATAATGTTGTTTATTGCCCCAGTTGTAAAGATTTTTGCTTTCTTTATGTTAAACTGTAATCTATACCAAAGCCTGTAGTCTTTGAACTTCATTAGTAATTCTTCAAGTCATCTTCACTTTCAGCAAGCAAAGTTGTATCATCTGCATATCTCAGGTTAATGAATCTTTCTGCAATTCTGATGCCACATTCTTCTTCATATAGCCCAGTTTCTCAGGCAGATTATATGTTTAGCATATAGATTAATTAAGTAAGGTGAAAGAACACAACCCTGCTGCACCTTATTTGCCATTTTAAACCTTGCAGTAGCCTCTTGTTCTCCTTGAATGACTGCCTCTTGATCCATGTGTAAGTTCCGCATGAGCACAATTAAGTGTTCTGAAATTTTCATTTTTTGTAATGTTATCCATAATTTTGTTATGATCCACATAGTTGAATTCCTTCTCATAGTCGATAACATGCAGGTAAACTTTTTTTTTTTTTTGTATTTTCTGCTTCTAGCCAAGATCCATCTGACATCAGTACTGATATCCCTCGTTCTACATCCTCTTCTGAATCCAGCTTGAACTTCTGGCAGTTCCTTGTTGATGTGTGTTTACAGCTGTTTTTAAATTACCTTCTGCAAAATTTTGCTAGCATGTGTAGCATGTGGTATTAATAATACTGTTCAATAATTTCTGCATTCTGTTTGATTGCCTTTTCTTGGAATGGGCGAGACTATGGATATCTTCCAGCTGGTTGGCCACTTACCTGTCTTCCAAATTTCTTGATATAGATAAGTAAGCACTTTCAGCGCTGCATCTGTCTGTTGAAGCATCTAATTGGTATCCACCAATTTCAGGAGCCTTGTTTTTCACCAATGTCTTCAGTGCAGCTTGTACTTCTTCCTTCAGTACTAGCAGTTTTTGGTCATGTGCTACCTTCTGAAATAGTTGAATGTCAACCAATTTTTTTCTTTTTATTGTTAAATTCAACATCACATAAAAATACTAAATATCTGTGAACAAATCTAATGAAATATGTACAAACCTTTACAAAAACTAAAACTAACTGCAAACATTAATGGCAATCAAATAAAAACGCTAAACAGTGCATTTAATTTATAAAATAAATGCACAGATTCAAAGAAATCCCAATTAAAATCAAGCATATTTTTTATGGAATTTAAAATGTCAGTATTAAAATTTTTATATATCATCCAAAGTATTTACTATTCCTCTAACTTAAAAATTTGTGAGATAACTATCTATATTTTAGTATCCCTAATTTGTAAAAAAAAAAAAAAAAAAAAAAAAAGATAAATAAAAGAAGGATAGGGAAAACTTCCTATTAACCCTAGAAACATATATTTTTGTTAGCTGCAATCCATTATTTAGCACTTTATGTAGGCATTCAATCAATTAATGATTTATACAATTGTACCAACATGCAGCCATTTGTAGATCTTTTTGCCAAAGCAAACACAGGGGAAACATTTTACTGGATGGTATGTATTGGAAAAGGATACCTCCGCTGAAACTATCAGTGAAATAGAGATGCAGAGAAAGGCATACACAAACAACCAAGGGGTCCTGTGTTAAGAAAGCTTTAAAAAGTGTCAGTCTTATTTGTGTGGTACTAAATATATTTTAAGTAAAATGTTTCTGTACTGAACACTTGTTCTCTGCCAAACAGCATTTTTTCAAACTATATGCTTTGGCAGTTCAGCAGATGAACAGCATTTACCATCATACAATATTTTAAATGACATTATTAGTTATTTTTTTAAAAAAACACCTTATTTTGACTTGATTTTCAATAAAATAATTTCCTAAAAATTAATGTGTGGTTAATTCTTAAATTCCTGCTTAACAAATCTTGCTTACTTGTTTCAACAATTTATTTTATTTTAAACGAAGACTCCTCTGATTGGGGTGACTATGGCTTCTGGCTTTGTAGACTGATAAACAAGTGCATTAGACATACCCCACAGCTAATAAAATTTTATACTTCATTGTCAATGACTTCAAAAGTATCACAGATTGGTTATTTTTCTGAGCATAATTACTTAGAAAAAAAATCTCAGATATGATTATGGTGCTAAACAATGCATATCTTCATTGATATTTAATAGATATCTTACTTAAAACAACACTATTGGAACACATCTGTTTGATGCAACAGATGTTGAGTTTACACAAAACAGAAATAAAGCCAGGATTTTATACTTAGAGTACTCAGCTAATTTTAAGGATAAGAATTTCAGTAGCAGATGCCATTCCACACACTCCTATGAAATAGAAAAAGAAACGTTTGCCTTGATACCGTAAATTAACAAATTGGCTACAACTATGCACATATGGATTAATACATTTAAAATCTGTTTTTTAATGAAAGCAGAAAAAATTCCCACACAAGGCTATACAATATCTATTTATCATCTCTTTCTAATCCTTAAATTGAAAAATAAAAATAAACGGACATGATTTCTAAACATAGATTTCTATGATTGACTTCAAAACCCACTGCCTTTGTGTTGATTCCGACTCATAGCGACCCTATAGTACAGAGTAGAACTGCCTGCCCCGTAGAGTTTCCAAGGAGCGGCTGGTGGATTTGAACTGTTGACCCTTTGGTTAATAGCCAAGCTCTTAACCAGTGAGCCTCCAGAGTTCCATGTTTGGCTTTAGTTGACATTAATTAACAGTAATTCTGAACTTTCTTAGGGATCAGTTAATCATTTGACAATATATCAGTTTTGTAACTGATCCTAAAAAGAACATGTACAGGGTTGCTTTATTTCTTTTATTATAACATAGAAGGGCTCTAAAGTATATTATCTTCTAACCGTGGTTTACAGTGAGATTATAACTCAACTACTCAAAAATCTTTCCAATTGCTGGGCGGAGGGCTCTGGGGACCATGGTCTCTGGGAACATCTAGGTCAACTGGCATGACACAGCTTATAAAGACAATGCTCTACATTCTACCTTAGTGAGTAATGTCTGGGGTCTTAAAAACCTGTGAGTGGCCATCTAAGATATTCCACTGGTCTCATCCCTTCAGGAGCAAGGGAGAATGAAGAGAACAGGATACAAGAAAAGATTAGTCCAAAGGACTAATTGTCCACAGCTACCAAGGCCTCCACCGGACTGAGTCCAGTACAGCTAGAAGATGGTGCCTGGTTACCACCATTGACTGCTCTGACCAGGATCACAACAGAGGATATTGGACAGAGCTGGAGAAGGATGTAGAGCATAATTCTAACTCACAAAAATAAGACCAGATTTACTGGCCTAAAGGAGACTGGAGAAACCGTGAGAGTATGGCCCCCAGACATCCTTTTAGCTCAGTGGTGAAGCTACCTTCGAGGTTCACTGTTCAGCCTGGGAATGGACAGCCCCGTAAAACCAAATGAGACTAACGAGGTACAGGAGTCCAGTGACAAGGGCCAGAAGGCAGACGGGGACAAGGAAGCTGGTGATAGGGAACACAAGGTTGAGTAAGGATATTGTTGATGTGTTGTGAGATTGTTAACCATTGTCATAGGGCAACATTTGTAGTAACTGTTAAATGAGAAACTATTTTGTTCTGTAAGCCTTTATCTTAAGTGAGAATAACAGTACAATTGGAAGAGCGTAGTCAATGTCACTGAACTGTGTACGTAGAAATTTTTGAAACAGTGTATCTTTGGCTATGTGTATTTTCACCAAAAAAAAAAAAAAAAAACGGTTGAGAAGTTAGAGGGTTAATATGTTGTGGGGTTGTTAACCAGTGTCATAAAACAACATGTGTACTACTGTTTCATGAGAAACTATTTGTTCTGTAAGCCTTCACCTGAAGTACAATAAAGTATTAAAAAAAAAAAAGTTTCCAACAATTTTCGGTGAGAGATGTGCAGAACTCTGTTTAAAGCCCAAGTCTCTTCATTCCATTATGCTATACACATCAGTTTTCCATTATAAAAGAATTTAACTTTAATGATAAGGGAAAGAAGAGAATTACATTTTCACTACATCTTTACCATTGAAATGGTTTAGTATGTTACTTTTTCAACAGAATTTGTGTTCCCTTAAATTATCACAGCCACATTATAAAAACATACATCCCATTGGGAAAATTGAGCTGTTAGCTAAAAAATTTTATATCCCCCAAAACAAAGTAATTTTTTAGTATTTTTATTGCTATGAGGTTCATATATATATGAACCTTTTTCTATCACTGCAGTGATTTCAGCACAATGTATATTGCCTAAGTACTCTTAATTCTAAGTACTCTTGTTTTCCATTAAAAAATACCTTTCTCTAATACTAATTAATTGATACTTTATCAAAACTCTGTGTTGAATTTTTTAAAATAGATTTTCAGTATCTACTTACCTACCTATCTAGCTATCTATCTGCCTATCATCTGTCTATAGATACTGATATATACACACACATATATATGCATAGATATGCATATACATGTAAATGGAATAAATGAAGCAAGAAAGACTAGATAAACTAAAATTTAATGGGATCTGTAGTGGTGTTCTCTTTTTCATTCTCAGTATTGGTAAATTGTTCTTCTGTCTTTTTTTTCTTTTCCTCTCCAATCAGTTTATTGCAGCAACAATCTTCAAATTTATTACCTTTTCACCAGATTTTTGTTTCACTGATTTTCACTATTATTTTATTTTTCATTGATTTGTGATGTTATCTTTATTTTTCCTTTCTGTGTTCTTAATTTAGGTTTTATTTAGTTTGCTTTTCTTTATCTAGTTACTTACAGTAGAAGCTTGGAACATTAATAAACGACTCTCTTGTCTAATATAAGAATTTAAGATTATAAATTTGCACTTAAGCATAGCTATAGTTCATCTAAAAATGTAATTTGTCATATTTTTATATTTATTCAGTTTCCTAACTTCCCTTATGATTTATTTTTAATCGTGAGCTATTCATAAATTTTGAGAGTTTACATATTTACAAATATTTTAGAATTTTTCCAAATAATTTCCATTATTGAGTTTTTGTTCAATATTGTGCTCAGAGAACATAAACTTGAGGTTTTTTTGGCATACAGTATAGACTTACCTTGGAATTTCATATGCATTTGAGAGAAATTTCATGTGTTTTCTGCTTTAATTGGTGAATATTTTGTAAATGTCGAATAGGCTATGTTGGTTGGCAGTATTCTTAAAGTCTTCTATAGCCTTACCGATTTTTCATCTGCTTGCGCTACAACCACTGAGAGCATTTTAAATTCTTAACTACATTTGTGAAGTTGTCTCTTTCTCCTTGTCTTGTTCTATCAGTTTTTGCTTCATGCAATTTGACACTGCTCTTTTCCTTTAATATTGGCCATATCTTACTTACTCGTCTCAAGTCTAGTTTTTGGTTTTGTTCTTTTTTTTTTTGGTGGAATAGATATTGTGAAATAAAAACATTGGTGGCTCCCGATGGTATCTTCCACAACGCAGTGCCCCTCTTCCTCTAAATTGAAGGTAAGACACGGAAAGCAATCTGAGATGGAGCTAGAGGGTGCTGTTTTGCTATATGGCTCTGTTCATCTCATTCAGTTCTTGGCTTCTCTCTCAGTTTAGTGAATGAGGAAAGGAGAGTTGCTATTTTCTCATCTTTAAATATCTGGAAGAGACTTGGTTCTGTCATTTGGATATTTTAAAAATAACTCTTTACATTATTATCCAAAGAAGCTCCACAGTGTGTCAAGTCTTGAAAGAGAGAATGCCTACTTGTTTGAGGCAATCCCCCTCATTTCTTGGTACCTTTGTCTCCTAAACACTGTAAGATTTCTGGAAAATTACTGTTCTTTTAGAAGCTTTGGCCCAATGCCCAGTTCTTCTGTAGATCTCTAGCATTCCACAAATACATGGGAAAAACTAGATTTGCATTTGAGAAAACTTTATTTCCTGTTCTCTCAAGTCAGCCCTCATGACAATCAATAGTTTTAATAGTTTCTGTTTCACCCAGTAGGGACCTCTGTCTGAGAAAGTCAACTCCTCAGCATACTCCAAGCATAACAAATGTTTCTATGAACAGAAAATCATGTCTGTATCTGTTCCCTTTGGAATGGCATTTTTCTTCCTGAAATTTTAATTGATGTAGTCATTTCTGGATCCCAGGTGGCACAGTAGGTAAGAGCTTGGCTGCGAACCTAAAGGATGGCAGTGGAACCCAGCAGCTTCTCCTTGGAAACCCTATGAGGCAGTTTTACTGTCCTGTCAGGTTGCTATGAGTTGGAATAAACTTGATGGCAATTTTCTTTTTTAAATATATAGTCATTTCTCCTTCCACAATTCTCTAATGTCTTTTAAAATTAAATTTTAAATTTTTGTTCTGATTTTCAAATTGTTGCAGTGGGAATATTAGCCTTCCGCAGACTATCACATTTTACCTAGTTATATCAATCCACTTTGAAACTTCATTAAAAGGTGCAATTATGATTTGCACATTTTTTGTACATTATGTCTGCATATAAGTATATATAACTCTTGCTTCTCTGAGTATATTGTTGTCAGAACCTTGAGATCAAGAACATCTTCACTCTGTCAGTCTCCATGTTCTAGGTTTGTGCACATACATGCACACACACGCACACACACAGACACACACACAGACACACACATTGACATATGCAGACTAAAATACTTTCTTAAACATTTATAATACATTTTATTATTATGATTTATAGGGTTGCTATGAGTCAGAATCAACTCAAAGGCAGTAAGTAACAGGTTTTAGTATAAGCATATAGATTAAAATGTCTTATGTCTGAAAATTTGGTTATTAATATCATTAGATGTTTTCATTTAAATTGTCAATGCCTCTATGTAATTATTACTAATTTCCTGCACTGCATTTTTTAAATTTTATTGTGGTGAATATATACATAACAAAACTTACACCATCTCAACAATTTCTAAACAAACAATTTAGTGACATTGATTTTATCCTTCAAGTTCTGCAACCATTCTCACTATCCTTTTCCAAATCATTCAATCACCACTAACATAAATTCAATGCCCCCTAACCAAATCCCTTTTCCCCTCCCTCCTGCCCCTGGTAATTCAATAATAATCTTTAGTTTCTATATACTTGCTTATTTTATGTGAGTGAGACAATACAATACTTATCCTTTCGTAATTGAAGTATTTCCCTCAGCATGGTGATTCCAGGTTTCATTCATGTTGCGGCATGCATCAGAACTTCATTTTTTTATGACTGAGTAATAAAGGAGCCTTGGATGCAGTGATTTAGCACTCAATTGTTAACCAAGAGGTCTGGGGTTTGAACCTCCAGTGCTCTTTGGGAGAGGGATGTGGCAGTCTGCTTCTATAAAGATTAAATGGTGGAGTCAATTCTGACTCATAGCAACCCTATAGGACAGAGTACAAGTGCCCCATATAGTTTCCAAGGAGCAGCTGGTGGATTAGAACTGCCAGCTTTTTGGTTAGCAGCCAAGCTTTTAACCACTGGGCTACCAGGGCTCCCCATAAAGATTACAGCCTTCTAAACTCTGTAGGGCAGTTCTACTCTGTTATATAGAGTTTCCGTGCTTTGGAATTGACTCAACAGTAATGGGTTTAGTTTGGTTTACTATTCCAGTATGTACATATACCACATTTTGTTTATCCATTCACTTGTTGATAGAAATTTGTTTCCACTTTTGGCTATTGTGAAAAGTGCTGCAATGAACACCGCTGTACACATTTCTGTTTGCATTCCTGCCTTCACTTCTGGTTATAAACCTAGGATTGGGATTGCTGGGCCATATGGTGGCTCTATGTTCATATTGTTGAGGAATGGCCAAACTGTTTTCTACAGTGGCTCTGCTATTTTCTATTCCCACCAGCAATGGAAGAAGGTTCCACTTTCTCCACAACCTCATCAACTCCTGTTCTTCATTTTTCTGATCATTGTCATTCTAATAGGGGTGAGATTGTATCTCCCTGTAGTTTGGATTTGCATCTCTTTAATGGCATTGAGTATCTTTTCATGTGCTTGTAGGCCATTTGAATGTACAGTTTGGTGAAATGTCTGTTCAAGTACTTTGCTCATGTTTTTGATTGCTGTGTGCTCTCTTTTTGTTATTAAGTTGTAGATGTTTATATATATGGGGCTCTGTTGGCACAGTGGTTAAGAGCTCCACTGTTAACCAAAAGGTCTGCAGTTCAAATCCACCAGCTGCTCCTTGGAAACCCTATGGTGCAGTTCTACTCTGTCCTATAGGGTCACTGTGAGTAGGAATTGACTCCATAGCAATGGGTATGTTTTTTTGGTTGTATACCTAAATATGCATATATATGTGTGTATATATATGTATATTTATGTATACACATGTATATGTATTGGATATCAGACCCTTATCAGATATGAAGTTTGAATTTGTTATACATACTGGGTAACAATGACTACCACGGAAATTCATTTAAAAGCAATCTATTTTTCTGCATTTTTTTTGTCAAAATGATGTCAGAAGTAATGTTTTAATATGTATAATATTTTATCTGTAAAAAATGTTTCACTTGAAGGTATCTAAACTAAACAATTGCAATATAGCTTCCTTATAAAAAGTGTTTTTCTCTTAATTTTTTGTGAATTTTTTTTGATAATCTTATATTTGACTGGGAAGCCCTCATGGCGTAGTGGCTATGAGTTTAGCTGCTAACCAAAAGGTCAGTAGTTCGAACGTGGTTTTTGGATATTTGGTGTTTGTGGTACTTTAATATAAATTACTGAGTGAGCACATTTAATAATAATTTATTTTGGTAACAATATATATGTTCACTTAACAATATCATAAAATGTTTCCCCCAGAAACACTTGGAATTTCAACTTCTGAGTATTTGAATTTTCCATCTCCTAAGTATTAAGTGCATTAAAATTTATCATATAATTTTGATATTTAAAACATCTATAGTCATTTTAATAATTTTTAATAAATTCTTTTTTCATGCAAATCTCAACAATAAATTTGATTTTACATTAAGAGTATTACATTCGTGTTAGTTTTCTTTTAATTCTGTATTTGAAGTAATCATGACCCTATTCTTTCTCCTCCCCCTTTCCAGCTTCTCCTTCTTCTTTTTCTCCTCTTCCTTTTTCTTTGTCTTATTCTACTTCTCTACTCAATAATTAGTCAACACAAACCATAACTCAGTTGTCATATGCTTCCAATGTACCCTTGGCCTTTTAGCCTTTTTTATTCTACGTTCAGAATTGAGAGTTAACTGAATTGTGTAGAGAGACAAAAGATATAATTGTTACAATAGCAAGTCTTGGACTTTTGGACAGGAAAAATCTAATGTAAGTATAATTTTCTGAAAATCTTGATGATACATGGTGGCATTTTTTAAAATTTATTCCTCAGTGTATAGCACAGAACTCAACAAAGATGAAAGTTGTTTCTTCAGACACAGTGACTTGAGAAAAAAAAAAAAAGTTTGTTTTCTAGAAGAAGTCATTTATGCACAGCTAGTCAATAGAAGTATTTGATAAATACAAAAATTTCGATTCCTTGTGGCTGAATTTTATAAATTTTAGTTAGGAACATTTTTGCTTTTTCCACTATAATAAAAAGCTTAACTTCCTTTCATTTATGTAACTTCAGTTAAATAATTTTCACAAATTATTCTTTTAATTGATGGCTTTTTAGTCTGAAAAAAAGTTTTTGAGTTTTCTTACAGGTAGAATTACTGTATACATTGCACAGACTACATTTTTCCTTAGTGTATGTCACTTTTAGCTGTTGTTGCATTAACTCTATTATGCGGATGGAGATTTAATCCCATGATGTACTATTTTCTACACTCATATTAAAAATATTTTAGCACCATGAAAATAATAACATTAATCTATATATATACAGAACATTATGTCATAATGGTAAAATCTACTAAAACAAAATTAAACTTGCTCTTGAAGAAATTTTAGAAAATATTTATTTAAAAATAAAGACCAGAATACTTTTTATTGTTTTTCAGTTGTCATCTGTAAACTGTACCTGAATCACCATGAAAGGAAAGAGGTATTTATGACTATGACGGCCCTGATGAGATAGCTTTGAAGTGGAAATACCAGTAATTAAGCCATGGAAACCTTAACCATTTTTGGTTTTCTGCAAATGAATGTATCTACCTTTCTCAACTAAATAATGCAAAAGGTGGTATTTGAAAAGAAAGGGTCTGAAAATCAATTTTTTCCCTTTTTGTATGTATGAATTGAATCCAGATAAATCCAAATTAATTATTATAAAATGTTGCAAAGTAAACACCAACTGGCAAAGTTTAAATATAATCCAGACATATCTGTATATTATTATATTTTTACAGAAAACGCACAAAATGCCTTTGCATCTTTAAATGTCTTTGAGGTATAACAGCTAATTTTGGATGCTTTGAATCAGTATAGACACCCTGAATGCCTAAATGGTAAGCAGAATTTGTCAAAGAGAATTATATTATATAGAAATTGAAAGAGCCCACATAGTCATGCCCTCCTTGTCATTCCAAATAGAAAGTCCACAAAGGTCTACAACTTGAAAAAATAACCATAATTCATTTTAGCCTCTAGTTCACAGTTATGTAATATCATTCCAAGTTAATTTTATTTATTTGCCTATAAACCGAATCCATTGCTGTGGACTTGATTACAATTAATAATGACCCTATAGGACAGAGTAGAACTGCCCCATAGGGTTTCCAAGGCTGTAAATCTTAATTTAAGCCTACTGCCACATGTCTCTCCCATGGAGCGGCTGGTAGGTTCGAAGAACCAAACTTTCAGTTAGCAGCAAAGCACTTAACCACTGTGCCACCAGAGCGCCTCAATTTGCCTGTAGTTACACATAATGACACTTCTGTAAATCATGTGGAATCAGGTAAAAGTTTAAATGGCTTCAATTCATTTAATATGGAATGTCTCAGACACTAGTATGCAATTAACCAAAACGGAAAGTACTTAAATAGTATTTCTAAGGTATTGGTGTAAATTTTGCCTTAATAAATTAGAAAATGAAAAGGCAGGCTCAATTTCTATCAAATAAAAAAATAAAACACCAGTAATGGAGTTTTTGATCATATTCACTTCTCTGGCAATAAGCATTAAGTTAGCCCATCCAAACTGATTATCTGAAATGGAAAAATAGAGACTGAAAATCCAAACTTGGTGTGCAAAGTAGTCACCTGTTGTAGGTATACCAAGTAATCCTCACACAAGAAAGCTTCCTCTAAGGCTGTATACATAGTTATTGATAATGAAGAAAAGAACATCTCGGAAAGATGTGTCTTGACAACTACAGAAATGTTAAGTATGAATAACGCATTGACAGTCTGGCTTATTCTTGTCATATTTCCTTAGTTTTAACCAAGTGGCTTTTATCTCTTAAATGGAACAATCGTTTTATTTTTGAAAGCCATTCAGCATGTTTCATCATTTCAACAGACCAGAAACAGAAAAAAAAAAAAAAAAAGATGCAGAAAAAGCAGTAAAGAATTTCATCATCCATTCAGGATAAAGAAAACTCTCAACACATTAGAAGAAACCTATCGAAAATGATAAAAGACATCTATAAAAATCTATAGCCAATATTGTATTAAATGGTGAAAAACTGAATGTTTTCCCACTAAGATCTGGAACAAGCCAATGAGATCTGCACTCACCAATTCTATTTCACATAGTACGGATGTTCTAGCTATCACAACAAAACAAGAACAAGAGATACCAGACATACAATGTTGAATGGGAGAAATATATCTGTTTTTAGTTACAGATGACATTGTACACATAGAAAATCATAAGGAATCTAAAAAAATAAGCTACTAGAATTAATAAGTGAATTAAACAATGCTGTAGCAGGCAAGGACAGCATATTAAAATCAACTTTATTTTTATATATTGCCAACAAACAGTTGGAAATTGAAATTAAATAGAAAATAGTATGTACAAAGCATTGAAACCCATAAAATACTTAAGGATACACCTAGCAAAAGATGTGCAAGATTTGTTTGCTAAAAACTACAAAACATCGCTGTGAGAAATGAAATAAAACTAAATAGATTGAGAGGTATAGTGCATGTATGGATAAAGACTCAATATTTTGAAAATTCCAATTTTTCCTAAATTGATCTATGGTTTCATCATAATTCATATCAAAATCTTATTGCTTCATTTTTCTCAGAGAAGTTGAAAGCAAGGTCATAAACTGAGGTTAATAACAAGGAAATTTTAGAGATTAGGTGAAAGTTACAAGTAAGTTATTGAAATGGGAGAGTGAATGGACTGAAAATATAGGGCACATTTGAGGTTAGTGATTGAAAGAAAACAGAAACAGAAAAAATTAAACAAAAGAAAAGGGAAAATTATATGCATAAGAACTGCAAACTGAAAGTTTAGACAATTTAAACAGAATGGAGAGTTTGGGTAAGAGAGATTATAGGGGCATATATTAAATGATGTGTCTGGTAAGGGAGAGATTATAAATACTGATAATTTTAATTATTAATAAGACAAACATTTGTCGGTGTTAGTTGCTGTCGAGTCAGCTCCGACTCATGATGACCCCAGCTATTAACTAAAGAAATGTCACCTGGTCCTGCGTCATCTTCACTATCATTGATACACTCTAGTCCATTGCTGTGGCCACTGTGTACTTTGAATGCTTTCCAAACTGGCCGGCTCATCTTCTTCCACTGTAACAGACACTATTCTGTTGTGAACCGCTGGTTTCAGTAGTTTAAATTTCTGAAGCAGATCATCAGGCCTTTCCTTCTAATCTGTCTTAGCCTGAAGCTTCTGCTGAAACCTGTCTACCATGGGAGATCTTGCTGGTATTTGAAATAATGGTGGCATAACTTCCAACATCATAACAATCTGCAAGTTACCAAAGTATGACAAATTGACAGACGAGTGACGGAGTTAAGCATTTCTGTGGGAGTTAGAATCGACTCGACAGCAAATGAGTTTTGTTTTTGGTTTTGGTGGGTTAAAACTTAAAGGCAAATACCAAAATAACAATAATAAATATAATGATTGAAGTATGCAGAAAAAAGTTATCTATCCAATGGAAAAGAAGAAAGACAGAGAAATTACAGTAAATACAAAAAATAAAAATAAAATGACATAAATAAATTTTATTCCAATTGTAGTTCTAATAAATGTGAAGGTTTTAAAATGATCAGCTGTAGGATAGGTCTCTCAGGTTTGATAAAATTACCAGATCCAAAATTATGCTGCATACGGAGAAACACATATCAAAAAGATATGAACAAGTTTTAAATAAATTAATTGAAAATTATTTATCACATAAAAAAGACTAGTAAGAATGAGGGAGTAATATTCTTAATATCTGACAAAATAAAACATAAGGAAAATATCTAAACTGACATTAAAGGACATAAGCTGTATAATGGAATAATAGAACTAAATGATATAAGCACTTTAACATACATATTCAGCAATTAGAGTAAGTACTATCAAGCAAAAACTGGCAGAATTTCAGGGAGAAATAAATAAATGGTTTTAGCTGGAGACTTCAATACATTTTTTAGAAAATGATAAATCAAGCAGCCAAAAGATATTTAAACAAATTGATAATATGAAACTTAACAATGAAGAAGCTCAAAGTATTCATATATATTAAGACTTATACCCCAAAACGGAGCCCTCGTGGTGCAGTGGTTAAGCATTCAGCTGCTAACCAAAAAGGCTGGCAGTTCCAACCCACCAGCCCTGGAAACCCTAGGGGACAGTTCAACTTTGTCCTATAGGGTTGCTATGGGTCAGAATCAGGTCAACGGCAATGGGTTTCGTTTTTGGGTATACCCCAAAACAGCAGAGAATCTGTATTTTAGAATATTTGACTGAACTAAAATAGGCTATGAAAGATATTCTCAAATTCCAAATAACTAATATCATACAAACAACATTCTTTGATATCATGAATAAAAAACATATTGGCAAAAAGATAGCTAAAAAAAATGATAGCTAAACAATGTTATTTCATGGGAAAATAATGACATAGTAAATAATAGTTGTATTGTAAAAGGAAATAAAAAAAATTCTTGGAAACTGTATTTAGGAATCTGTGAAACCTGCTAAAGTTGAGCTTACAGGTAAATTTATAGATTTAATTATATTAAATAGGAAAAATCAAAAAAGGTAACAACCAACTAATTAAACATTTGGTTAAGATATTGGAAAACGAAAAAAGAGCAAATCCAAAGAAATAAGTAGAAAGGATAATATAATAAATATAATAGGTATAAAATAAAATATATAAACATAATGCATGAAAAAAGTCATTTGTTTTATTAATAAATTAGGGCTTTATCAGTAATACTTCAGGAACCAAAAGAAGAACAAAAACAATAAGGAAGGAAACAGAAAATACATACAAATACAATTTTTTTAAAATAATAGTTTACAATAAAACCAAAAAAAAACAAACCATTGCCGTTCAGTCGGTTCCAATTCATAGCGACCCTATAGGACAGAGTAGAACTGCCCTATAGGGTTTCCAAGGAGCTCCTGGTGGATTTGAACTGCTGACCTTTTGGTTAGCAGCTGAGCTCCTGTCATAGATTGAATTATGTCCCCCCAAAAACTTGTGTATCGCTTTAGCTGGGCCATGATTCCCAGAATTGTATGATTTTCCTATGTGTTGTAAATCCTGCCTCTATGATGTTAATGAGGGAGCATGGGCAGCAGCTGTGTTAGTGAGGCAGGACTCAGTCCAGAAGATTGTCTCTTGAGGCAATCTCTTGAGATACAAAAGAGAGAAGCAAGTAGAGAGACAGAGGGAACTCATACCACCAAAAAAGCAGTGCCAGAAGCAGAGTGCCTCCTTTGGACCTGGGGTCCCTGTGCCAAGAAGCTCCTAGTCTGGGCGAAGATTGATGAGAAGGCCGACAGAGAGAGGAAGCCTTCCCCTGGAGCTGACGCCCTGAATTTGAATTTGGACTTTTATCCTACTTTACTTTGAAGAAATAAATTACTCTTTGTTAAAGCCATCCATTTGTGGTATTTCTGTCACAGCAACACTAGGTGACTAAGACAGAATTTAACCAGACAAAGTGATATTTCTTATCCCCATGAATATGTTAATTAATGCTGGAATATTTAGAACATTCCCTTCCTGTTTATTACTAAGTAAATATTTTGCTATAATCAAGAAGATTCAAATACTAGAATGCTGAACTAAGTTTAAAGGAAGACCTAGACCATAATTTTGTAGAGTCAGTCAGTGTCAAATAAATAGATCCTTAGTAAGTAATGCATGCCCCAATATCCGATATCAGTAAGAACAGGTGAGCCCAGAAAATGTTTGTGTAATTTTAAAAGGACTACTAGAGAATAGTTACCTCAGCTAAAGTAATACACGTCTGAGTAATGATCTGAGATAGCTATAATTTTTATTTCAATATCGAGTTCTTGTGAAACCTGTCTACATGGATGATCCTTGGTAAACATTTCTTTTTTCTTTGCAAAAATACTTATATTGCAAAAAACAAATTAAAGTAAATAATTCAAAAGTTTTATTTTGCTTTTCACTATTCTCTATTGAAGCAGAAGCGAGACTCACATTTAAGTTAACACTGTCAGGGCTGAGGTTTACTTGAAGGGTGCCAGGAAGCAGTGTTGTGTACTCATTATTTTTAAAAAATAAGTTGGGAGAATGAAAAATGACCTTTAATGTATCTTTGAGTCATTCCAGTGCAAGAATAATGGAGACACTGTTTTTAACGTTGTGGAACAGAAATACCATAAGTAGGTGGCTTAAAGAACAGAAACGTAATTTATCTCACAGTTTGGAGGCTGAGAGTCCAATCAGGGTGTTGACTCTAGTAGAGGTTCTTTCCTGGTCTTTTGCAAGCTTTAGCAGCTGCTGCAATCCTTGACTTTCCAGGGCTTATAGACCTGTCGGCCTCTGTCTACACATCTCTTCCTGTGTGTGTATCTGTATCTATTCTGCTTTTATATATATGTGACATCGCTTAGAATCGATTACGTTTAGGAAACAAATCTTCTGGTATGAGCTCACAATACAATTTAAAGTGCCATTTGCCAACTACTTTTTTTTAAATAGATATTTCAGGATTCGAAAGATTGCTTTATATGATTATAATGACAGAACACAGAGAAAGATGTATGTCTCTCCATCATCTATCTTTTCTGTATAGCAATTGGTAATTCTTCTACTGAGTGTCATTTTACGTATATAGTGAAATCATTTGATTAACATTGGTGTGTCCCACTAGATTGTAAAGCCATAGTGGCAATTCACTTCTGTTTGTGCTTGGCATTGCAAGCTCAGTGCTTGAAATCTTATAAATACTCAATAAATATGTTTGGATGAAAGGAAGATTGAATGAATGACATTATCTTCCACTGGATAAACAGTGCACATTTGTAAAATGACTGGCAGTAATTGATCTCTGCAGTGAGCATAAAGAAAAAAAATCATCATTACAGACTTATTATTCATGTACTGTTATGCATTATCTGAGAAACTATAAAACAACATTCTTTCTACTGTTAAAACTATAAATGATCTTACCTCCTAAGTAATTGCACAATGGACAATTTTTCTTTGTTGCTTATTTTATGTTTCTCTTTCTTCTTGTAGATATTCCCTATATATCAAAAGTTAGAGCAGTTATATTACTTTAGTATACAAATACCATCATAAAAATAACATTACTTATCTTAAAATATATAGTCAAGAATATTCTAGTTAAAATAAATGTATTTCAAGACCTTAGTAATGAAAAGAAACTTGAATGCAAAAAGCTGCACACAAATCCGATAAATTTAATTTTTCTTTGAAATGTTATTTGCAACCACTTTGCTCCTAAAAAGACAATTTATTTGTATAATTAATCAGTAGAATCCTCTAAGTGGATTTACTTTTTTACAGAAAGAGATCTTTTGTGGTTTGCAAGTAATGAATCATTTTATTAAGTTTCTGTGGTGATTGATAGTCTTAGTTCAGAAGTATTTTTCTTACTCTGTCTAAACAATTCTTTAATTTTTTTCATTCATTTTGTAATATCTCAAGTATAGCTTCTCATTATTTACTAGTAACAGGTGTTTCCTCTGTAGCATAGTGTTGTTTCCTAATTATTAAAAAGATACATATTTACAAATACATGCACACAGATATTAGCTTTTAACATTTTATTTTACTGCTATAAAAAATAAACTTATTGAACAATTTACACCTTAAAGATCTATTAACCATTACAAGGGAGGGGAGGGAGGAAAAAACTAAATAGACAGTAGATAAGTGGTAACTTTGGTGAAGGATAAGACAGTACAAAATACTGGGGAAGCCAGCACAACTTGTACAAGGAAGGGTTATGGAAGCTCCATAGACACATCCAAACTCCCTGAGGGACCAAATTGCTGAGCAGAGTGCTTTGGCGACCATGGTCTTTGGGAACATCTAGCTCAATTGGTATAACATAGTTTATAAACAAAATGTTCTATATTCTACCTTGGTGAGTAGCGTCTGGGATCTTACAAGCCTGTAAGCAGTCATCTAAGATACTCCACTGGTCTCACCCCTTCTGGAGCAAGGGAGAATGAAGAAAACAAGATACAAGGGAAAGATTAATCCAAAGGACTAACAGACCACAACTACCACGGCCTCTACCAGACTGAGTCCAGTACAACTAGATGGTACCAGGCTACCACCACTAACTGCTCTAACAGGGCTCACAACGGAGGGTCCCGGACAGAACTGGAGAAAAATGTAGAACAAAATTCTAACTCACAAAGAAAAGACCAGACTTACCGGCCTGACAGAGACTGGAGAAAGCCCAAGAGTATGGCTCCTGAATACCCTTTTAGCTCAGTATTGAAGTCACTCCCAAGGTCACCCTTCAGCCAAAGGTTAGACAGGCCTATGAAACAAAATGAGACTAATGGGGCGTAATAGTCCAGGGACAAGGACTAGAAGGCAGGAGGGGACAGGAAAGCTGGTAATAGGGAACTGAAGATAGAGAAGGGAGGGGTTGACTTGTAGTGGGGTTGTTAACCAATGTCATAAAAAAATATGTGTACTAAGCATTTAATGAGAAGTCAGTTTGTTCTGTAAACCTTCATCTAAAGTAAATTTTAAAAAATTTAAAAAAAAAAGATTTACCAAATAGTTATTTTAGAGAGATTTTAGAATTTGAAAGCTCATCTTATATGGTTGTGAGGTAGAGCAGAGAAAAAGAGGTTTATATTCACTATGTTTAATAAATATTTTACGTTATGAACACATAGTATTGTTTTCATCATATTCATACATTGTAATTAGAGGTCAATTTGAAGGAAGGTTTAAATTTGTCATATTATTAAAATAGCATATATTTTACAACAGTGCCGACTAATCCGAAGTGAAGTTATTTAGCTCTGAATTATTGAATTTTGTTACTATTACAAAAGCGGGGTCCCTGGGCAGTACAAATGGTCAATGTGCTTAGCTGCTAACCTAAAAGTTGGAGACTCAAGTCCACATAGAAACACCTAGGAAGAAAGGCCTGCTGATCTACTTCTGAAAAATCAGCCATTAAAAACCCTATGGAGCACTTTCTACTCTGAAGCACATGGGTTCACCATAAGTTGGAGTTGACTTGACAGAAATTATGTTTTGTGTGTTATGAGTTTTTTTTAAATTATTATTATTATTGTACTTCAAGTGAAGGCCTACAGAACAAATAGATTCTCATGAAACAGCAGTACACATATTGTTTTATGACATTGGTTAACAACCCCACGACATGTCATCCCTCTCACTTCTTGAACTTTTTTTTTTTTTGGTGAAAATATACATAGCCAAAGATAACAGCATTTCAAAAATGTCTACATGCACAATTCAGTGACATCGACTACTCTCTTCCAATTGTGCTGCTACTCTCACTTCAGATGAAGGCTTACAGAACAAAATAGTTTCTCATTTAACTGTTACTACACATGTTGCCCTGTGACAATGGTTAACAACCTCACAACACAACAGCACTATCCTTACTCAACCTTGGATTCCCTATCACCAACTTTCCTGTCCCCTTCTGCCTTCTAGCCCTTATCCCTGGACTTCTGTGCCTCAGTAGTCCGATTTGGTTTTACGGGGCTGTCTACTCCCAAGCTGAACAATGAACCTTGGAGGTAAATTCTCCACTGAGGTAAGAGGGTGTCTGGGGGCCATACTCACAGGGTTTCTCCAGTCTTTAGGTCAGTAAATCTGGTCTTTTGTGTGTGTGTATTAGAATTTGTTCTACATCCTTCTCCAGCTCTGTCCAGAACCCTCTGTTGTGATCCTGGCCAGAGCAGTCAGTGGTGGTAGCCGTGCACTATCTAGCTCTACTGGACTCAGGCTGGTGGAGGCCTTGGCAGCTGTGGTCCATTAGTCCTTCGGTCCATTAGTCCCTGTTCTCTTCACTCTCCCTTGATACCGAAGGGATGAGACCAGTGGTATCTTAGATGGCAGCTCACAGACTTTTAAGACCGCAGACACTACTCACCAAGGTAGAATGTAGAACATTGCCTTTATAAACTGTGTTATGCCAATTGACCTAGATGTTCCCCGAGACCATGGTCCCCACAGCCCTTCGCCCAGCAATTCAGTCCCTCAGGGAGTTTGGATGTGTCTATGGGGCTTCCATGACCTTTCCTTGTACAAGTTGTGCTGTCTTCCCCAGTACTGTGTTCTGTCTCACCCTTCACCCAAGATACCACTTATCAATTGCCTGTTTAGTATTTCCCCCCCACCCCTCCCATTCCTCATAACCAACAAAGATTGCTATTTTTTGTGTGTGAACTTTTTCATGGGTTTTTACAATAGAGGTCTCATACAATATTGTCCTTTTGTGATTGACTTATTTCACTCAGCATAATGTCCTCCAGTTTCATCCATGTTATGAGATGCTTCGCAGATTCACTGTTGTTCTTTCCCATTGCATAGTACTCCATTGTGTATATGTACCATAGTTTGTTTATCAATTCATCTGTTGATGTGCATCTAGGTTGTTTGCAACTTTTTGCTGTTGTGAACAATGTTGCCATGAACATAGGTGTGTATATGTCTACTCGAGTGATGACTCTTTTTTCCCTAGGATATATTCCTAGGAGTGGGACTGTTGGACCGAATGGTATGTCTACTTCTAGCTTTCTGAGGAAGTGCCATATCATTCTCCAAAATGGTTGTATCATTTTTCATTCCCAACAGCAGTGCATGAGAGTTCTGATCTCCCCACAGTCCCTCCAACAATTGTTACTTCCAGCTTTTTTGATTCGTGCCAGTAATGCTGGGGTGAGATGGTATCTCATTGTGGTTACAACTTGCATTTATCTAATGGCTAGTGATCACGAGCATTTCCTCATGTGTCTGTTGGCCATTTGAATGTCTTCTTTGGTGAAGTGTCTGTTGATTTCCTTTGCCCATTTTTTGATAGGATCGGTTGTCTTTTTGTTGTAGAGGTGTTGGATTTTCTTGTAGATTATGGAGATTAGACCTTTGTCTGACGTGTACTGTCCAAACTTTTTTTCCCTGTCTGTAGGTTCTCTTTTGACTCTTTTGTTGAAGTGTTTTGAAGAGCATTGGTGTTTGATTTTTAGAAGATCCCAGTTATCTAGCTTATCTTTTGGGGTTTGTGCATTGATGGTTATCATTTGTATCCTGTTAATGCCGTGTATTAAGGCCTGTAGTGATGGTCCTATTTTTTCCTCTATGAACTTTATAGTTTTAGGCTTTATATTCACGTCTTTGATGCATTTTGAATTAGTTTTTGTATATGGTGTGAGGTATGGGTCCTGTTTCATTTTTCTGCAAATGGATATCCAGTTTTGCCATCACCATTTGTTAAAAAGACTGTCTTTTCTCCATTTGATGGACTTTGGACCCTTATTGAAGATCAGGTGACAATAGATGGATATATTTACATCTGGGTTCTCAATACTGTTCCATTGGTCGATGTGTCTGTTGTTGTACCGGTACCAGGCTGTTTGGACTACTGTAGCTGTATAGTAGGTTCTGAAGTCAGGTAGTGTGAGTCCTCCAACTTTATATTCTTCTTCTTCAGTAGTGCTTTACTTATTCGGGGCTCTTTCCCTTTCCATATAAAGTTAATGATTAGTTTTTCCATCTCTTTGAAGAATGTTGTTGGTATTTGGATCAGGATTGCGTTGTATTTGTAAATTACTTTGGGTCGAATTGTCATTTTCACAGTGCTGAGTCTGCGTATCCATGAGCATGGTTTGTTTTTCCGTTTATGTAGATCCCTTTGGGTTTCTTGCACTAGTGTCTTGTAGTCTTTTACATCCCTAGTCAGTTTTATTCCTAAGTATTTTATCTTTTTAGGGGCTATTGAAAATGGTATTCTTTTCCTGATTTCCTTTTCATCGGTCTCCTTATTGGTGTATAGGAATCCAACCGATTTTTGAAGGTTTATCTTGTATCCTGCTACTCTGCTGAATCTATTAGTTCCAGTAGATTTCTTGTGGAGTCTTTAGGGTTTTCTATGTATAGTATCATATCATCTGCAAACAGGGACAGTTTAACTTCTTCATTACCCATTTGGATGCCTTTTATTTCTTTTTCTTGCCTTATTACTCTAGCTTGAACTTCCAGCACAATGTTAAATAGGAGTGGTGAAAAAGGGAATCCTTGTCTTGTTCCTGTTTTCAAGGGGAATGTTTTCAGCCTCTCTCCATTAAGAATGATGTTGGCTGTTGGTTTTGCATACATGCCCTTTATTATGTTGAGAAATTTCCCTTCTATACCTATTTGATTGAGAGTTTTTATCAGAAATGGGTGTTGGAATTTGTCAAATGCCTTTTCTGGGTCAATTGAGATGATCATGTGATTCTTTCCTTTCCTTTTATTTATGTGGTGGATTATTTTGATTGACTTTCTAATGTTGAAACATCCTTGCTTACCTGGTATGAATCCTACTTGGTTGAGGTGTATTATTTTTTGGATATGATGCTGAATTCTATCGGCTAGAATTTACTGAGAATTTTTGCATCTAATTCATGAGAGATATTGGTCTGTAATTTTCTTTTTTTGTGACTTCTTTGCCTGGTTTTGGTATCAGTGTTACGCTGGCTTCTAGAATGAATTTGGAAGTGTTACTTCCTTTTCTATGCTCTGAAATAGCTTGAGTAGTACTGGTACAAGCTCTTCTGTAAATGTTTTGTAGAATTCTCCAGTGAAGCCATCTGGGCCAGGGCTTTTTGTGGTTGAGAGTTTTTTTATTACATTTTCAATCTCTTCTCTTGTTGTGGGTCTGTTCATGTTTTGAACATCACGTTGTTGTAGTTTTGCTAGGCTGTGTGTTTCTAGAAATTGATCCATTTCCTCTAGGTTTTCAAATTTGTTGGAGTATACTTTTTCATAATATTCTGTTAGAATCATTTTTATTTCAGTTGGGTCTGTTGTAATGCCCCCCATTTCATTTCTTATTTAGGTTATATGCTTCCTGTCCATTTTTTCTTTTGTCAGTCTGGCCAGTGGTTTTTCAATTTTCTTGATTCTTTCAAAGAACCAATTTTTGGTTTTGTTAATTCATTCTATTGTTTTTCTGTTCTCTATTTCATTTATTTCTGCTCTGATCTTTACTATTGCCTTTCTTCCGGTGATCGTGGACTTTTTTTGCTGTTCTGTTTCTATTTGTTTGAGTTCTGTAGTTAATGTTTTGATTTCGTCCCTTTCTTCTTTTTTGATGTGTTCATCTATTGCTATAAATTGTCCTCTGAGGACTGCCTTTGCTGTGTCCCAGAGGTTTTGGTATGATGGGTTTTCATTCTCATTTGATTCTAGGAATTTTTTGATTCGATCTCTGATTTCTTCTATTACCCAGTGATGCTTAAGCAGGGTATTATTCAGTTTCCATGTAATTGATTTTTTTTCCTTGCTCTTTCTGTTGTTAATTTCTACCTTGATGGCATTGTGGTCAGAGAAGATACTTTGAATTATCTCGACGTTTTGGATCTTGTTGAGGATTTCTCTGTGTCCTAAGATGTGGTCTATTCTGGAGTATGTTCCATGTGCGTTGGAAAAGAATGTGTACTTTGCAGCTGTTGGATGGAGTGTTCTATATATGTGTATGAGGTCAAGTTGGCTGACTGTGCCCTTTAGGTCTTCTGTATCTTGCTGAGTTTCTTTTTAGTTGTTCTGTCCTTTCCTGAGAGTGGTGTGTTGAAGTCTCCTACTATTATTGTGGAACTGTCAATTTCTCTTTTCAGTGTTGTTAGAGTTTATGTATTTTGGAGCCCTAGCATTGGGTGCATAGATTTTAATTATGGTTATGTCTTCATGATGGATCGTCCCCTTAATCATTATATAGTGTCCTTCTTTGTCTTTTATGGTGGATTTTGTTTTAAAGTCTATTTTATCTGAGATTAGAATTGCCACTCCTGCTCTTTTTGGGTAGTTGTTAGCTTGATATATTTTTTTCCAACCTTTGACTTTTAATAGATTGACATCTTTGTTTCTAAGGTGTGTCTCTTGTAGACAGCATATTGATGGATCCTGTTTTCTTATCCATTCTTTCACTCTCCATCTCTTTATGGGTGCATTGAGTCCATTTACATTCAGTGTAATTATTGATAGATGTTGGTTTGTTGCTGTCATTTTGTAGTGCTTTTGTCTGTGGTGCTGAAGTTTTCTTTGTTCTTCTTACTCTCTTGGGTTGAGTTACTTTTGTTTGTGGATTTTTTTTTTTTCATTTCTTTTGTTTTTCTAGGTTTTGTTTTTGCTAAGACTTTATGTTTTTCCTGTTTATTTTTATGAGGTTTTATTGGTTTGTTAACTTTCTTTGTGGTTACCATGAATTTTACCATTATCTTTCTAAGTTTGAAGCAGTCTACCATTACTTGGTATCGCCTTGCCTTCCTCTCCATTAGAGGGTTCTATACCTATGCCATTTATTCCCTCTTTTATTGTTTTGATGTTGTTGTCATTTATTGATTAACTGCTCTGATTCGGTTTTGGATAGTCCTTGAGAGTTCATTTCCTAGATTGGTATCTGGCTGGTATGATCCTGCATCCTAGATTCTGCCTGTGAGCTAAAGTTGTTTGTTCTCCAATCGAAGAACTCCCTTTAATAATTCTTGTAAGTTTGATTTGGCTTTTACATATTCCCTTAATTTCTGTTTATCTGGAAATGACATGATTTCTCCATCATATTTGAACGAGACTTTTGTAGAATATATTATTCTTGGCTGGCAATTTTTTTCTTTCAAGATTTTATATATGTCATCCCATTGCCTTCTTGCCTACATGGTTTCTGCCTAATAATCTGAACTTAGTGTTATTGTTTCTCCTCTGTATGTGAGTTCTTGTTTTTCAGGAGCTGCTCTTAGCATTCTTTGTTTGTTTTTGGTTTTGGTGAGTGTGATTATGCTATGCCTTGGTGATTTTCTTTTGGGGTCTCTCCTATATGGGATTTGTTGAGCTTCTTGGATGGCCAGCTTTTCATCTTTCATGATATTGGGGAAGCTTTCTGTCAGCAGTTCTTCAGTGATCCTCTCTGTGTTTTCTGTTTTCTCCCCCGTTCTAGAATTCCAATCACTCACAGATTTTTGCTTTTGATTGTATCCCACTTAACTCTCAGTGTCTCTTCAGTTTTCTTTGATCTTTTTTCTGAGTTTTCCTCAAACAGAGTTGTATCCAAGTGTTTGTCTTCAATTCCACTGATCCTGTCTTCCACTGTTTCACATCTGCTTCTCAGCCCTTCTATGACACTGTCCATTTCTTAAATCTTGTTGTTTATCTTTTGGATTTCTAATTGCTGTCTTTGTATAATTTTTAGTTGTGAATTTATATTGACATTTTGTTCATGCATTATTTTCCTGAATTCTTCCAATTTTTTGTCTATATTTTCCATGAATTTGTCTATTTTTTCTGCATTTTTGTCTGCTTTTTGCTTCAGCTCTTGGAGAATTGTGAGTATTAGAGACTTGCATTCCTTATCAGGTTGTTCTAGTGTCTTTTCTTCCTCTGGAAAGTCATCTTGTGTTTTATTTTGGAAACCTACTGGAACCATCCTGTCCTGTTTTTGTAAATGTCTTGATATTGTCTCCTGTCTTCAGGGCATTCAGTAGTTATTTTTCTCATTTATTGATTCTAGATTTTTTTGTTTCGTCCCTTTTTGTTTAGTTTGGCTATGTCTGAGCAGGCGTGCTGTGTGTTCTTTGTTGTTTTCTTATCTATGGGCACAATACTTTTTGCCTCCTTCTCCAAGTGGCAGGGTCAGTCACTCAGATATGGTATGGCAGAGCAGGTCTAGCTGAAGAGAAGTTACTGGGATGGGTTGTTTGTGGCACTCACTACAGCCACCAGGGCGGTTCAGTAATCAGTGCAGAGCAGGTTCCAGTAGGCCGTGGCTGTGCTGCTTGGTGGTGTGATGTCAAGCTCATGGCGCAGGTAGGCAGGATGTAGCAGGGAGATTGTTTTGTGTGGAGAAGATGTATATTGTAGAGAGAAGATAGGAACAGGAGCCAAAAACATACAAACAAACAAAAAAGAATGCTAGGGGAGCTTGCCATCAGAATGTAGAGATGAGAGACTATGAAATGAAGAAAAACAAAAAGGTGAGGAGGAAGAAAAGAAAAGAATGAATAAATAAAAAATGGAAGGGGAAAAGAACAGCAAAGTTCCCAGGGATCCCACCGGTGCCGCTGTATTGTCTGGGGAAGTTGTTCTCAGGTGTTGTAGTATAGCCTGTCTAGAAGGCGTAGAGGTATACAATACCAGGTATTCATGGAACAGAAAGAGAAGGAAGATATATAGAGATGAGAAACTGAGTAATGAAGAAAGACAAAAAGGGAAAAAGAAGGAAAAGAAAACAAAACAAATTTAAAAGAAAAAAGAGCAAGAAAAGCCCCCTAAAAAACAGAAAAAAAAAATGAAAAAATAAATGCCCTCATGTATCCCCTTGCAGGTCTGTGCAAGCCAACGGGGTAGGTTCCAAACCACGCAGTACCGCCTGGCCAGAATGGGCTCCCAACCCAAGAAAAGGAAAAGAAAACAAACAAACAATTCAAAGCAAACAAACGAACAAAAGCCTCGGGATCCCACCAGAGAGGCAGTCCAGACCAGGAAGAAGCTCCATACTTGAAGAGATCTCCTCAGCCCCTCAGGAAGAAGCAAAGATGGCGCACGGAGCCAGGTATGTGAGCGAAAGGAGGGGGAGGTGGTTAGAGGTAAGGAAGAAATAAAAAGAAGCAGGAAAAAAAAGCAACACCATCAGCCAACAAATGGCACTCAGAGAGCTGGCCTGTTCAGGTGGGTGGAATCCAAGCAGCCAACAAGAGATTGTGGCCGTGGGAAGCAGAGAAGGCCGAGTGGGGGTGAAGAAGGGTGGGGGGTGTGAAAGCGTATATCGCAAATTTCTTCTTATTTTGTCTCCCGCTGGAAGCTCCATTAAGTTGTTTTCTCATACCCCCATTTGCTGGTCTCTGATAGGAGTTCAAATGGCGGATCTGCACTGCGTTAGCTGATAGGGTACCTCTGCAGGAATCTCTCCTCGCTCTCCGTTCTCTGTCAGTTTTCTCATTGCATTTGGTGCTTGGCTGAGCTCTTTATCTCTTCATTTGATGTTTTAGGGTTTCAGGATTGTGGTTTTCTCTGTTCAGCTTTGCTTTTTGGATCTTTGCTGTGGAGGGATGGTGTGGTGCTTCTGCCTAGAGCACCATTTTGCCGGAAGTCTCTCTCTCTTTTTTTTTTTTTTTGTTAAATAAGCAGCAAGGCAAAGCATAAACAAGTGGTGACCCTACCAAAAATTAAAACGAGAAAGTTAACCGCTAAGAAACGTGTGCAATTAAGACAATGATTCTACTCCCCACTCTTATGTAGTCTATATCATGCCTTCTTCTGCCGAGCCTAATCAAACGTTTTGGTTTGCTTGCTTTACTGGAAAGTATTAAACTCTGATGAGGTTTAAAAAAATCAGTTTGTTCTAAGGAAAGCCAAGATTCTTAGATTGTATTTTATTAAAATACATATAGTTGTGTTATTTCTAAGAAAAATAAATAGTTATAAGAAAGTATTACCAGAGGAAATATACAAAATTTACCTAGTACATAAATATTGCATGCATGCATAAATGTTGTAGATAATTAGCATATAAATAAAATGTAGGTAGATGTTTCCTAAATTCTGGAACAGTATTATACTTACTAAGGAAAGTAAGACAGCAAGCTCAATACCATTATGCTAAAACTACATTTCATATTTGTTTAGAAATCTTCTTCATAATACAACAAAGGATGGGAGAAAAATGCTCATATACTCTGCCTGAATTTTCACAGATTTCAAATTAGTTAATTATTAATTAAGAGAAAAATTTGTAGGATAATGACTTAGTTATCTCGTACTGCTGTAACAGAAATACTGCAAGTGTGTAGCTTTAACAAACAAAAATTTATTTGCTCACTGTTTAAACCAAAAACCAAACCTGTTGCCATAAAGTAGATTCCAACTCATATCTACCCTATAACACAGAGTAGAACTACCCCTTAAGGTTTCCTAGGCTGTATGTAGTCTTTATGAAAGTAGACTGCCACATCTTTCTCCTGCAGAGACTGGTGGGTTTGAACTGCTGAACTTTTGGTTAGCCATCGAGCACTTTAAGCACTTCACCACCACGGGTCCTTGTTCACTGTTTAGGAGGCTAGCAGTCTCAATTCAGGGCGCAGCTCTTGGGAAGGCTTTCTCTGTCCATTCCTGGGAAAACTGTTGTTTTAGCTTCTCTAGCTTTCGTCTTGGCGTTACTTGGAGATCTCCACAAGGCATTTATCTTTCCCCAATTCATACTTGCTGCATCTGTGCCTGATCTGCTCCTTTTATATCTCAAAAGTGATTGGCTTAAATCACATCCTACTTGATATGGCCTCATTAACATAACAAAGAAAACTCTATTCTCCAATGAGTTTACATCCATAGGTATTTAGGTTGCGATTTACAACACATATTTTGGGGGGGGCACAACTCAGTCCATTACAAGTAGCAATTCATTTTTTTCCCATCTATTGATCTGACATCTTCAACTATCTGACATGTGCCACTAACTTTGAAGAAAGCAAAGAATAATAAAACAAACCGAATCATACAGAAAATTGGAAATATACATGTGCAACACTCAATTTTAGCACAATGCTTTAATAAATGACCATAATAGTCTTGAATGATCAAAGAAAAATAAATTGTTTGTGTAGTAAGTTGTCAAAGGTATTGTATTTTTTGCAGCAACAGTTGTAACGAAAAATCGTTTTTAGAAAAAAAATATAAAATTCCTGAAAACCTCTCTTCTGATTTAAGATGGTGACTAGCTAGCAGACACTAATTTAAATACCTTTTCCTTTATGTAAATAGAAGAAAATTCCCAACAAGAACAGAAATTAGGCCACAAAATATAGAGAAGAATCTTCACTAATTTTTTTTTTTTTTTTGCAGAAGGGCCCTTTAAAAAGCAGTGTCTAGGGAAATTGGACTTTTCTTCTTCCTTCTTTTCTAGGTAATCAGGGTAATTTCAAAACCTGTAAATTGATATCTGTCCACCCACTGCCGGTACACAAGCCTTTATCACAGACCCTACATTCTATGGGCAACAGAATCCAATACAGATGAGAATTAGGGTGCTCATGCCCTCATGTTCTATCTTTTTATTGCACACAACAATTCTGACTTGTTTGTTTATAGAATCACTTTTCCTCAGATCTCCTCTTGATATCTCACAGGACAATAGTTTGGAATCAGTGGACAATGGGACAATATTTTTCCTTGAAATGTTCTAAGTTCCCTCATTTTTTAAAACTCTCTCACTATACCTATTTATAACTATCTATCATCTATCTATGAAATCTGATGCTTTTGAGTTAACTCTGACTCATAGCGACTCCATAGGACAGAGTAGAACTGCCCCATTAGATTTCCAAGGCTATAAATCTTTACGGAAGCAGACTGCCACATTTTTCTCCCTCAGAGTGACAGGTGGGTTTGAATTACTAACCCTTCTGTTAGTAGCTGAATGTTTAACCACTGTGTCACCAGGGCTCCTACGTATCTATACATATGTGTATTTATGTGTGAACAATCATACTGTTCAATCAATAAACTGTATAAGGGACATTGCATCTCAACTGTATACATTATTAACTTAGGCTTTAGATACACAGAGAACATATTTCAAAACAGACTTGCACTAGAAGTTTATTTATCCCACTACGTAAAATATATTTCCCCATTTGTAGTTTTCTATCTTTTAATTTCAAGTTTTTTATAGCTATAATAGATATGACAAAAATCTCATGAAGTCTCAATGTTTATTTTGTATTCTCAACCTATATAGATTCCTATATTATGATTTGATTGGAACTTTCTAGGTAGAGGCCTGAGATGTATTCTTTTATGTTCCTCAGGTCTCCACACTATTGTTCGTTCCCTTTACAACAAAAGTCCATGAAGATGTAGTACATAGTGAATGTCTATAATTCCTCTTAATCCTATTCTCTTGAATCCACCTTAATTAGACTTTCACATCTACACTTGACAAAAACATCTTTTGTCAGGATCACCAACATTCTCCATGTAAATAAAGCGGTCAATTTTTTCTTCATCTTGCTTGAACTGTTAGTAATGTTTAATAACATTGATCACTCCATCTTCCTTGAAACA
The DNA here is from genome assembly GCA_030035585.1 of Dugong dugon. Lineage (NCBI taxonomy): Eukaryota > Metazoa > Chordata > Mammalia > Sirenia > Dugongidae > Dugong > Dugong dugon. The sequence goes on along the minus strand of CM057463.1, from coordinate 170,503,094 downwards.
TTCTCTATAATTTTCTTCCCAGGAATCTTGCTCTCCTCATCTTCCTCCTATCTGATTTCCTCCTCCTTCTCTGTCTCCCTGGCTGCTTCTTTCTCTTCCCTGCCTGTATAAGTGTGAACACCCCAGGGTTCAGTCTTTGGAATTCTTGTTGCTCTCTTCTTAAGATCTATAAGTTATATGCTAATGACTTCCAGTCCAGAAAACCCTGAGTCCTGGACTTGTATATATAACTGCCCACCCAATATCTCCACTTGCGTATGTACATTAGGCACTTCAAACTTATTGTGTCCAAATCTAAGCTGGTAAACACACTTTTCCAAAAATCTACTCTTGTACTTGTCCTCATTTTAGGATATAGCACTGTGATTCTTTGAGGTCTTCAGCTCAAAATCTTGGTTTCTTTGGTACCTTTCTTTCTTACATACATCAAAATCTATCTATAATGACTAGACACATCCAAACTCCCTGAGGGACTGAATTGTTGGGCTGAGGGCTGTGGGGACCATGGTCTTTGGGAACATCTAGCTCAACTGGCATAACACAGTTTATAAAGACAATGTTCTACATTCTACCTTGGTGAGTAGTGTCTGGGGTCTTAAAAGCCTGTGAGCAGCCATCTAAGATACTCCACTGGTCTCACCCCTTCGGGAGCAAGGGAGAATGAAGAGAACAGGATACAACGAAAAGATTAGTCCAAAGGACTAATGGACCACAGCTACGAAGGCCTCCACCAGACTGAGTCCAGTGCAGCTAGATGGTGCCCGGCTACCACCACTGAATGTTCTGACCAGGATCAAAACAGAGGGTTCTGGACAGAGATGGAGAAGGATGTAGAACAAAATTCTAACACACCCCAAAATGACCAGATTTACTCACCTGAAAGAGTCTGGAGAAACCCTGACAGTATGGCCTCCAGAAACCCTTTTAGCTCAGTGGTGAAGTCACTTCCAAGGTTCACCGTTCAGCCGGGGATTGGAGAACCCCATAAAACAAAATGGGACTAATGAGGCACAGCAGACCAGGGACAAGGACTATAAGGCAGGAGGGGACAGGAAAGCTGGTGATAGGGAACCCAAGGTTGAGTAAGGACAGTGTTGACATGTAGTGGGATTGTTAACCATTGTCATAGGGCAACATGTGTACTGTTTAATGAGGAAGTATTTTGTTCTGTAAATCTTCATCTAAAGTGAGAATAGCAGCACAACTGGAAGGACATAATCGATGTCACTGAACTGTGCATATAGAAATTTTTGAAATGGTCTATCTTTGGCTATGTATATTTTCACCAGAAAAAGAAAAAGGTCGAGAAGGGAGAGGGTTGACATGTTGTGGTGTTGTTAACCAATGTCATAAAACAATATGTATACTGACTATTTAATGAGGAACTATTTGTTCTGTAAACCTTCACCTAAAGTACAATAAAATAAATAAATAAATAATAAATTTAAAAATATATATATCCATAATGAGACCATGAACATTCTCACAGATCACCAATTTTCAAATAAACCCAATTTTTTACCTGGGTTATTGTAAATAGTTTGAAAATTGTCTTCCTGCTCTCCCCCTTGCATAATCTACTTTGCTTTTGTCACAGCAGTTAATTCGTTAAAATGATCAGAGTAGGTCACCACTTTTCTACCCCACATCCCACGCAGACTTCTTTCAGCATCCTACAAGGCTTTGCCTGATCTTGGCATCCTGCTTCTCTTTAATTTCATCTCCTGTTACCCTCTATCATGCCCAGTTCTAATGCCCTTGTTGCTACACCTCTAATTCATCAAGCATAATTCTATATGATCTTTGTATTTGCTCTTTTCTTTGACTGGAGCACAGTCTCAGCAGAGGAATTATAGATAGTCAATATGCACTGCATCTTCATGGAATTTTTCTGTAAGGGGGACAAACATGCCTCCTCACACTTCTTTCAGTTCACAGTTCATATATACGTTTTGAGAGGCCTATTCTGACAAGCCTCTACAAAACAATAAACCTAGACAATTACATACACACACATAATGCCTTTCTCATTTTTTTTCTGTAAAGCATTTTGCATTTTTAGTTATAACATGCGTTTATTTATGAGTTTATTTCTCTCTCCTCGCTACTAAAATGAAAGCTCAATGAGAGATGATACTTTTTGCTCTTTTGTTCATTGCTGCATCCTCAATGACAAAACAGTATACTGCCTCATAAGTGCCAAATAAATATTTTTGGAAAAAAAAAAAAGTTGGGGCATGGAGATCTTACTGTTCATTAGAGAAACAGAACCATGATGTATATGTAGATAAATACCTCTCTATCTCTATCTATCTATCTAGACGTCCAGATCAACCCAGATATAGATTTAAAAAAAAAAAAAGAACAGCATACCTGTTGCTGTCGAGTCGATTCTGACTCTTAGTGACCCTATAGGACAGAGTAGAACTGCCCTATAGGGTTTTCATGGAGTGGCTGCTAGATTTAAACTGCCATCCTTACGGTTAGCAGCCAAGCTCTTAACCACTATGCCACCAAGATTCCATAGATATAGAGATAGAGAGATATATACATCTGTATAAACATCTATATCTATCTCTGGAGAAAATTTTACTTCAAGAAATTGGCTCACATGATTGTGATTGGCTGGCAAATCCAAGATCCATTCATCAAGGGAGTGATTGGAGACTCATGTTGGCTCACATGATTATGAGTGGCTGACAAGTGCAAAATCCTTAGGATAGGTAATAGGCTAGAAATTCCTACAGGCTGGTGTCCAAACATCCTAGGTCAAGGGATGGAAAGAAAGCAGAGGAAAGTTGTGCCAAAATATCTGTATTCTTCAGGCAGAACACACACTAAGTAAACTACTTTTTCAACTGATTGATCACATTACATTAGATCACATTACCATGTGCATTAGATTACATTAGGAAACAGCAACTAGAATAGTGTTTGCTGAAACAACTGGGAACCATAGCTAGCCAAGTTGACACATAAAATTAATCATTGCAATGGATATTTTGTTGTCATTCTTTACCCTATGGTCAACAACCCAAGTGAGGAATGGTAAGAACTGTGAACTAGTATTAAACCAATTGCCCTCAAATCAATCCTGACACATGATGGCCCCATGTGTGTAAGGGTAGAACTATACTCCGTAGGGTTTTTAATTACTTTTTTTTTTATTGTGTTTTAAGTGAAAGTTTACAGTTCAAGTCAGCCTCTCATACAAAAATTTATACACACATTGCTATGTGACCCTAGCTGTTCTCCCTACAATGTGACAGCACACTCCTCCTTTCCATCCTGGATTTCCTGTGTCCATTCAACCAGCTCCTGTTCCTTTTTGTCTTCTCATATTGCCTCCAGACAGGAGCTGCCCATTTAGTTTCATATATCTACCTGAGCCAAGAAGCACTCTCTTCACAAGTATCATTTTATGTCCTATAGTCCAGTCTAATCTTTGTCCGAAGAGTTGCTTTGGGAATGGTTTCAGCTCCGGGCCATGAGAATCCAGGGGCCATATCTTCTAGGGTCCCTCCAGTCTCAGTCAGACCATTAAGAATTTGAGTTCTGCATCCCACTTTTCTCCTGCTCCGTCAAGGACTCTCTGTTGTGTTCCCTATCAGGCTGGTCATTGGTGGTAGCTGGGCATCGTATAGTTCTGGTCTCAGGCTGACGGAGTTTCTGGTTTATGTGGTCTTTTTTGTCACTTGGGCTAATATTTTCCTTGTGTCTTTGGTGTTCTTCATTCTCCTTTGCTCCAGGTGGGTTGGGATCAACTGATGTATCTGAGATGGCTACTCACTAGCTTTTAAGACCCCAGAAGTAATGGCTGATTTTTTAGAAGTAAATCATCAGGCCTTTCTTCCTAACACCTCTAAGTGGACTCAAACCTCCAAATTTTCAAATATCAGATGAGTACATGAATCATTTTATTCACTCAGAGACTCAGAATTGGTGCTAGTTATCACAAAACCTGGCCATTACTGAAGGTTCTTAGATTCTCCACCATTTCAGCTATGAGACAAAATGCATCATGCGACAAATAAATGCATCACCAAGCACTGGGAAACCATTTCCTGTCAATAGTGCCAGATAACAGATGCCTAGATAATAGGGGAAAATCATTCCTTCATGGTTGATTTAGGGCTTAATCCATTGGTCGGTCTAATTCAGAGCAGGACCCCTTCATTAAAATAGGAAGATCAAGCAGGATCAGGTCATATCTCCCAATAAGTGAAATAATCTTTAAACATTGCCACCTTTTGGTGGGCATGGGTTTGTGAATTACTTTTCAATTGCTACCTTTGTCATCAGAGTCATTGGAAATCCTCTATCATCAATGGGCTGTGGAACATCATTAAAGTCATAGAAGAGGAAGTCTCTTGTTTTAAGCTAATTTTACATCATTTATGTCTCTAAAGATTCTGAATCAGTTTCAAGCATGCCTAAAATGCACCCCGTAGTAATCAAAATTGGTAGCTATCCCTACTACCAATATTTCTAGTAATCTAATTCCCTACTAAAATTGTGCTAAGGGAACTATCCACCACATGTCTCTCAGTTTGTCATACTGCGGTGGCTTGCGTGTTGCTGTGATGTTGGAAGCTATGCCACCAGTATTTCAAATACCAGTAGGGTTGTCCATGGTGGACAGGTTTCAGTAGAGCTGCCAGACTAGGAAGAAGATTCTTGTGATCTACTACTGAAAAAAAACTAGCCAGTGAAAACCTTACGGATAGCATTAGAACATTGATACAGTGCTGGAAGATGAACGCGTCAGGTTGGAAGGCGCTTAGAATACTACTGGGGAAGAGCTTTCTCTTCAGGGTAGAGTCAAACTTACGGAGTGATTGGTGTAAAGCTTTTGGGACCTTCATTTGCTAATGTAGTACTACACAAACTAAGAAGAAAGAGCTGCATACATCCATTATTAATTAGAAGGTGGAATGTATGAAGTAGGAATCAAGGAAAACTGGAAAATGTAAAAAGTGAAATGACACTCCTAGGCATTAGTGGGCTGCAATGGACTCATATTGGCCATTTTGAAGTGGACAATCATATGGTATTGTCTTAGATAATCCATGACATGTCAATCCATGACATTCCATCCTTTGGCCCCCAAGAATTCATGTCTTTGACACATGTAAAACATAGTCAACCCATCATATCATAGCAAAAGTCTTAACTCCAAGTCCAAAATCCAAAAATCCCTCTTCATCTGTGAAATCTAGAATATAAATTATCTGCTTCCAAAGGTACAATGGCAGAATGGGCACAAGCTAGACATTTCCATTACAAATGGGAGAAACTGGAGGGAAAGAATGAATAACAGGCACCAAGCAAGTCAGCAGAACATATTACATTAGCTCTCAAGGCTTTGAAAATAATCTTCTGCTCTCTGAGAAAATTTACACAATGGCCCTGCCCTCCAGACTCTAGGTATTGGCCACACTCTCCAGATTCTGAATAGAGGCCCCTTGGCCCTGGGCTTCAGCTCCACCTTCCAGGCCTACTGGACAGCAACTCTGCTCCCTTGGCTTTAGATGCACCATTCTCCTAGTCCATCTGAGTGGCGACTCCACCCTTAGAAACACCAGAGGCCATGGCTCCACCCTTTGAAACCCCAGAGTTTGTGTCCATACCTTTTGAGACTGAGGCAGCTTGGCTTCCTGTGTTCCTCATCTCTTCAGGTTCTGCTTCCTGGTTCCCTGTCCTCTCGACCCTCAGGCCTCACCGCCCACGTCCACCCTTCTGGGGAAAGTGTTCCAAAACTCTGTAGCTCCACCAATAAGTGTCTGGAGGCACCCCACTCCTCCAGTAAAATTCGGCCAGAAGGCACTCAGCTTCTTGCTCTCTGCAAGCCTGTTGTTGTTAGGTGTCATCGAGGCGTTTTTGATTCGTAGTGACCCTATGAACAACAGAACAAAACACTGCTCGGTCCTGCACCATCCTCACAATCGTTGTTATGCTTGAGCCCATTGTTGCAGCCACTATGTCAATCCATCTCATTGAGGGTCTTCTTCTTTTTTGTTGACGCTGTATTTTACCAAGCATGATGTCCTTCTCTAGGGAATGATCTCGTCTGACAACATATCCAAAGTATGTAAGATGTAGTCTTGCCATCCTTACTCCTAAGGAGCATTCTGGTTCTACTTCTTCCAAGACAGACCTGTTCATTGCTTTGACAGTCCATGGTATATTCAATAATCTTTGCAACACCACAATTCAAAGGGGGTCAATTCTTCTTCGGTCTTCCTTATTAATTGCCCAGCTTTCGCATGCATACAAGCCGATTGAAAACACCATGGCTTGGGTCAGGCGCACCTTATTCCTCAAGGTGCCGTCTTTGCTTTTCAACACTTTAAAGAGGTCTTTCGCAGCAGATTTGCGTAATGCAATGAGTCTTTTGATTTCTTGACTGCTGCTTCCATGGGTGTTGATTGTGGATCCAAGAAAAATGAAATCCTTAACAGCTTCAATCTTTTCTCCATTTATCATGATGTTCCTCATAGGTCCAGTTGTGAGGATTTTTGTTTTCTTCATGTTGAGGTGCAAATCCATACTGAAGGCTGTGGTCTTTGATCTTCATCAGTAAGTGCTTCAAGTCCTCTTCACTTTCAGCAAGCAAGGTTGTGTCATCTGCATATTGCAGGTTGTTAATGAGTCTTCCTCCAATCCTGATGTCCTGTTCTTCTTCATATAGTCCACCTTCTTGGATTATTTGCTCAACATACAGATTGAAAAGGTATGGTGAAAGGATACAACCCTGACAAACACCTTTCCTGACTTTAAACCACAAAGTATCCCCTTGTTCTGTCCCAACAACTGCCTCTTGATCTATGTACAGTTTCCTCATGAGTGTTCTGAAATTCCCACTCTTCCCAATGTTATCCATAATTTGTTATGATCCACACAGTTGAATGTCTTAGCATAGTCAATAAAACACACGTAAACACCTCTCTGGTATTCTCTGCTTTCAGCCAGGATCTGTCTGACATCAGCAATTGTACCCCTGGGTCCACGTCTTCTTCTGAATCTGGCCTCAATTTCTGGAAGCTCCCTGTTGATATACTGCCACAGCTACTTTTGAATGATCTTCAGCAAAATTTTACTTGTGTGTGATATTAATGATATTGTTCGTTAATTTCCACATTCAGTTAGATCACCTTTCTTAGGAATAGGCACAAATATGGATGTTTTCCAGCTGGAAGAGATGATGAAGTAAAAGAACTGAACAGAAGATTTCAAAGGGCAACTCGAGAAGACAAAGTATTATAAAGACATTTGCAAAGAGCTGGAGATAGAAAACAAAAGGGAAGAACGTGCTTGACATTTCTCAAGCAAAAGACCTGAAGAAAAAATTCAAACCTCAAGTTGCAATAGAGAAGGATTCTATGGGGAAAATATTAAATGACAGCAGGAAACATCAAAAGAAGATGGAAGGAATACACAGAGTCTTTATACCAAAAGAACTGGTCGACATTCAGCCATTTCAGGAGGTAGCATATGATCAGAAACTGATGGTACTGAAGGAAGAAGCCCAAGTTGCACTGAAGGCATTGCTGAATAACAAGGCTCCAGGAATTGAGAGAATATCAATTCACATGTTTCAGCAAATGGATGCAGCACTGGAAGTGCCCACTCATTTATGTCAAGAAATTTGGAAGACGGGTATCTGTTCAACACACTGGAACAGATCAGCAAGCCTAGCTCCACTGATAAGTGCCTGGAGGTACCCCATTTCACCAAGTAGCCTCTTTTGCAAAGGCATTCAGCTCTCTTGCTCCATGGGTTGGCTCCTGTGCTGTCTGGTGCTCGTCTCCTGCCTGACCTGTGCTGCTGCCAGTCCTCTATCCATTCACAGTTTCAAAACTGCTTCCCCATTTTAGGTACCTGCTACAGCAGCACCCCACTCTGAGTACCAGATTAGCTTAGTTATCTAGTGTTGCTGTAACAGAAATACCACAAGTGGATAGTTTTAACACTAGTAGGCCTGAAGTCCAAATTCAGGCCGTCAGCTCCAGGGGAAGGCTTTCTCTTTCTGTTGGCTCTGGAGTAAGGTCCTTCTAAGCAGTCTTTCTCTGGACTAGGAGCTTCTCAGCACATGAATCTTGGGTCCAAAGGACACACTCTGGTCCTGGTGCTGCTTTCTTGGTGGTATGAGGTCCCCCTGTGTCTTTGCTCATTTCTCTCTTTTATATCTCAAAAGATATTGGTTTAAAACAGTACCTAATCTTGTAGATCTCATCAGTATAACTGCTGCTAATCCATCTCATAAACATTATAGTGATAGGATTTACAACACATAGGGAAATCACATTAGATGACAAAATGGTAGACAATCATACAATACTGGGAATCATGATCTAGCCAAATTGATACACATATTTTTGGGGGATACAATTCAATCCATGACAGGTATACTATGTTGGGAATCACAAATTGAAGATGAATGGTGGCACATTCATCATCAAAAAGAACATTTCAAGATCTATCTTAAAGTGCAAATCTGTCAATGATAGGATAATATTCATATGCCTACAAGGAAGACCAGTTAATAAGAATATTATTCAAATTTACGCCCAAACACTAATGCCAAAAGTGAAGAAATTAATGCTTTTTTTCCAGTCTCTGCAGTTTGAGATTTATCAACAATGTAGTCAAGATGCATCGATAATTACTGATGATGGAAATGTGAGAGTTAGAAACAAAGAATAAGGATGAGCAGTTGGAAAATATGACCTTGAAATAGAAACAATGCCAGACATAACTTGATAAAATTCTGCAAGACCAAGGAAATTATTCATTGGCTGTACCATTTTTCAATAACAGTTACTATACTTGTGGGTCTGGCCAGATGGAATACACAGGAATCAAATTGACTCTATCTATGGAAAGAGAAAATGGAGAAGCTCAGTATCATCGGTCAGAATAAGGCCAGGGGCTGACTGTAGAACAGATCATCAACTGCTCATATACAAGCTCAAGCTGAAGTTAAAGAATATTGAAACATGTCCAAAAGAGCCAAAGTTTGATATTCTGTATATTCCACCTGAATTTAGAGACCATCTCAAGAATACATTTCATGCACTGAACGCCAATGACTGAAGACCAGACAAATTGTCGGTGACATCAAGGACATTATACATGAAGAAAGCAAAAGGTCATTAAGAAGATAAGAAAGAAATAAAATGCCAAAATAGAAGTCAGAAGACACTCTGAAACATGCTTTTGAATGTACAGCAGCTAAAGAAAATGAAAGAAATAGTGAAGTAAAAGAGCTGAACAGAAGATTTCAAAGGGAGGCTAGAGGAGAGAAAGTAAAGTATTATAATGACATATGCAAAACCCTGGAGTTAAAAAACCAAAACAGAAGAACATGCTCGACATATCTCAAGCTGAAAGAACTGAAGAAAAAATTCAAGCCTCGATTTGCAATTTTGGAGGATTCTATGGGCAAAATATTGAATGACACAAGATGCATCAAAAGAAGATGGATGGAATACACAGAGTCGCTGTACAAAATATAATTGATCAACATTCAACCATTTCAGAGGGTTGCATATGATCAAGAACTGAAGACAATGAAGGAAGAAGCCTAAGCTTCACTGAAGGCACTGTTGAAACACAAAGCTTTAGGAATTGACAGAATATCAATTGAAATGTTTCAACAAATGGATGAGACTCTGTAAGCACTCACTAGTATATGCCAAGAAATTTGGAAGACAGCTACCTGGCCAATCTACTGGAAGAGTTCCATATTTGTGCCCATTCCAAAGAAAGGTGACCCAACAGAATGCAGAAATTATCAAACGATATCATTGATATCATACACAAGTAAAATTTTGCTGAAGATCATTCAAAAGCAGTTGCAGCAATACATCAACAGGGAACTCTCATAAATTCAAGCTGGATTCAGAAGAGGCTGTGGGACGAGGGATACCATTGCTGATATCAGATGGATCTTGTTTGAAAGCAGAGACTATCCTAAAGATACTAACCTGTGTTTTATTGACTATACAAAGGCATTCAACTGTGTGGTTCATAACAAATTATGGATAAAATTGTGAAGAATTGGAATTCCAGAACAACTAGCTGTGCTCATGTGAAACCTGTATATATACCAAGAGACAGTCTTTTGAACAAAACAAGGGGATACTGCATAGTTTAAAAATGGAAAGGTGTGTGTCAAGGTTATATCTGTTCATCATACTTATTCTATCTGTATGCTGAGCAAATAGTTCGAGAAGCTGAACAATATGAAGAAGAACATGGCATCATGATTGGAAGGAGACTGATGAACAACCTGCAATATGCAAACGACACAACCTTCCTTGCAGAAAGTGAAAAGGAGTTGAAGCACTTACTGATGAATATCAAAGACTACAGCCTTCAGTATGGATTACAGCTCAACATAAAGAAACCAAAAGTCCTCACTAGAGCAATAAGCAACATCATAGTGAGTGGAGAAAAGATTGAAGTTGTCAAGGATTTCATTTCACTCGGATCCACAATCAACAGCCATAGAAGCAGCAGTCAAGAAATCAAATGATGCATTGTATTGGGCAAATCGGCTGCAAAAGATCTCGTTAAAGTTAAAAAACAAAGATGTCACCTTGAAGACTAAGGTGAGTCTGACCCAAGCCATGATATTTTCAATTGTTTCATATGTATATAAAAGCTGGACAATGAATAAGGAAGACTGAAGAAGAATTGATGCCTTTACATTAAGATACTGGCAAAGAATATTGAATAAACCATTTACTTCCAGAACAAACAAGTCTGTCTTGGAGGAAGGATAACCAGACAGCTTCTTGGAAGTGAAGATGGTGAAGCTTTTTCTCATGTACTTTGGACATGTTATCAGGAGGGACCAGTCCCTGAAGAAGGATATCACGCTCGGTAAAGTAGAGTGTCAGCGAAAAAGAGGAAGGCCTTCAAGGAGATAGATTGACACAGTGGCTCCAACAATGGCCTCAAACAAAGCAAAGATTGTGAGGATGGAGCAGGGCCTGGCAATGTTTCATTCCGTTGTACATAGAGTTGCCGTGAGTTGGAACTGACTCAAAGGAACCTAACAACAACAATTCTGGAGGGAAAATATATATGTGATTTTTTTTGTTGTTTGTGTTCAAATAGATTTCAGTTTGAAAATCTCAAAATCCTTTTGTGTTTCTTTGCTGAATGGTAAATGCTTTCTATGAAAGAATTCTATTATTCAAAACATATGTTATTATTTGACATTTCTAAAATTTCCCCATGCTTTTAGGCATATATCAGACATACTGAAACACTTGAGTTTTATAATAACCGGTATTGTAAGGAACAGGCACAAAGTTAATACCTAAAATGTTTCATTGTTATTTTCACTGTGAACAGAATCAGCTTTATAAACTCAGACTCAGTTTCTTACAGGCAATTATCACGACTACACGTGCATTGTGTTCATTTTCCATTTATGCTGCAAATAGTCAATACTAGACCTGCAGTATAACAACTTAATAGGCATACCTCAATGCTCTTCATTCTCTAAAGACTAGATATTTGTAAGCCAAATGATTTATAGGCTCTATATATCAAAATTAAAGGTGCAATAATGGGAAATTCTTTTTGATGTTTTCTTTTGTCTTAAGTACAAAACTAAATATTAGAATCCTCTAACTTACAAATAGGTCATATTGCAAATAGCCATTTTAAAGTCAGGTGGGTGGAAATCAGAATGTATTTTCGTACAAAAATAGCAGTTAAGCATCATAGCTGATTTGAGGGAAATAGAGAAAGTAAAATTTATAGCACGTCACGATTTATGACCAAGGATTTGTATTCACTCAGAAACAAGATTTTCTCTATCTGCTTCCTCTTCATTTTTTCACCCAGCCACCTACTCCTGCTTCTTGTCATCATGGTGGTCGGGCAGTGTTGGGAGGTGCAGTGATTGGTAGGCTATCTCCCACAAATAGATTCAGGACATAGATTCCATTAAGGGATTATTTTAAATTCCCAGCTTTAATAAGTAAAATTAACTATCCTGAAGCTTAAATTCTACTTGAGTGAGACATGTAATAAATAAATAAACATACAATAAATTATAAGATCATAGTAGAAATATTGTTGTTAGATGTCATTGAGTTGGTGTTTACTCATAGTGACCCTATGTGCAACAGAATGAAACACTGCCTGGTCCTGCACTATCCTCACAATCATTGCTATATCTGAAGCCATTGTTGGAGCAACTGTATCAATCCATCTCCTTGATGATCTGCCTTTTTTTCACTGACCATCTACTTTACCAACCATGATGTCCTTCTCCAGGTATTGGTCCCTCCTGATAACATGTCCAAAGTACTTGAGATGAAGTCTTGACATCCTCCCTTCTAAGGAGCACTCTGGCTATACTTTTTCCAAGACAGGTTTGTTTTTCTAGCAGTCCATGGTAATTTCAAGAGTCTATGCTAATACCGTCATTCAAAAGCATCAATTCTTCTTCGCTCTTCCTTATTCATTGTTCAGCATATGCATGCATATAAGGCAACTGAAAATACTATGGCTTGGGTCCTTAAAGTGACATCTTTGCTTTTAAAAATTTAAGAGGTCTTTTGCAACAGATTTTCCCAATGCAATGTGTCCTTTGATTTAATGACAGCTGCTTTCATGGGAGGAGCACTGGTGGCACAGTGGTTAAGAACTTGACTGCTAACCAGAAGGTCAGCAGTTGGAATCCACCATACGCTCCTTGGAAACACTATGGGGCAGTTCTACTCTATTCTACAGCATTGCTAAGAGTCGGAATTCACTCCACGGCAAAGGTTTTTTTTTTTTTTTTTCTTTTATGTTGACATGTAATCCATAGTGAAAGTTATAGTCTTTGAACTTCATCAGTAAGTGCTTCAAGTCCTCTTTGCTTTCAGCAAGCAAGGTTGTATCACCTGCATACCATAGGTTGTTAATGAGTCTTCCTCCAATCCTGATGCTGATTTCCTTTATACAGTCCAGCTTCTTGGATTATTTGCTCAGCATGCAGATTGGGTAAGTATGATGAAAGGATACAACCCTGACACACACACTTTCTTGCTGCTTCCAACCACCGCCTCTTGGTTTATAAATAGGTTCCGCATGAACACAGTTAAGTGTTCTAGAATTCCCATTCTTCACAGTGTTATCCATAATTTGTTATAATGCACAGAGTAGAATGCTATACATAGTCAATAAAACACAGGTAAACATCTTCATGGTATTCTCTGCTTTCAGCCAAGATATATCTGACATCAGCAATGATATCCCTTGTTCCACATCCTCTTCTGAATCAGGCTTAAATTTCTGGCAGTTCCCTGTGGATGTTCTGTTAAAAACATGTTTGAATTATCTTCAGTAAAATTTTATTTGTGTGTGATATTAATGATAATTGTTCAATAATTTCCATTCTGTTAGATCACCTTTTTTTTTTGAAATAAGCATGTATATGGATCTCTTCCAGTAGGTTGGCCAGGTAAATGTCTTCCAAATTTCTTGGCATAGAGCAGTGAGCACTTCTAGCATTGCATCCATTTGTTGAAACATCTACTTGGTATTTCATCAAGTAAGGGAACTTTGTTTTTCACCAATGTCATCAGTGCAGCTTAGACTTCTTCCTTCGATACCATTAGTTCTTGATAATATGCTACCTCCTGAAATGGTTGAACATTGACAAATTTTTTTGGTACAGTAACTCTGTGTATTCCTTTCATCTTCTTTTGATGCTTCCTTCATTGTTCAATATTTTGCTCATAGACTCCTTCAATATCGAACTCGAGGCTTGACGTTTTCTTCAGTTCTTTCAGTTCAAGAAATGCTGAGCTTGCAATATCATATAGATCAGTTAGGAGATATTAAATAACAAAGGCAAGAGATAAAGAATACTTGGACAAAATCGTAGCTGTAGAAATTTTGAGAAATAGGAGATTCTATACATATTTAGAAGGAATGTTCTATATGATTCCTCAAAGGATATGATTTTGGGTGTGATAAAAGAAAAGCAACCAATGAATTATTTTTTTCTTTTCTTTTTTTTTTTTGCCTAAGCCCTAGGAAGGAAAGAATTGGCGTTGATGAAGATGGGGGGTAATGTGAGATAATCTGAGATTTATTCATTCAGAATAGGAGTGGAGGAGGACTAAGGAGTTTGGTTTTGAATGTATTAAACTCAGAATGCCTATTAGATATCTGTGATACAAAGAACTCAATTTGTTCTATGGCGTCATCTTCTGAAAGATAAAAATAAAAATCCATTGCAGTCAAGTTGATTCGGACTCATGGCGACCCCATATGTTACAGAGTATAGCTGCTCCATCAGGTTTTCTTGGTTGTAATCTTTATAGAAGCAGATCACCAGGACTTTCTTCCATGGCATTGCAGCATAGTTTCACTGCCAACATTTAAGTTGGCAATGTATTGCAAATGGCTTGTGCAACCAAGAGAAAGAATAGCTCTTGGAATTTCTTGAGCAAATCATGGTGTCTTTTTTTCCTAAAACACTCAGGAAACACTTAAATGCGTGCAAATGAGTGAGAATACCAATGATCATGCCTGACAGCTAACCCCAGAAGAGAAGGAGACATGATGCAATCAATCATCCATATTCATTGATTCAATCGATCATGACTATGCAATGAAGCAACAATCATGACTGTACAATGAAGCCAGTAAAAGGCCTTGAACTCAGAAGTTCCTTTGAGCTTCCAAATTGATGATGCACTTGGGAGAGTTGCATGTGTCTGGGTATATGTACCTTCACATTGAACCACACACCCACATCCTTGCCTGTGCATCTCTTCATGTGTATCCATTTGTGATTATATTGAAATTGTTATTGTAAATACAGCCCTTATCCTAAGTTCTGCAAGTCTTTCTAGAAAATTATTGAACCCACAGGGGTCAGTGAGATGCCAGCAGGAGCTGGTATCTGCCTATTTAGCAATCAGAAGGACTGAATCCTTCTAACTTGTGAAGATACAGCTCTGGGTGGCTGAGGTTGTAATAGAAAGACTGTGTGGACAACCAATCTGAAGGACAATGTCTTAGTAACTTGGAAGATCTGACCTAACTCTGGGTAATTAGGCTCAAAGAGAAAGTGCCACGTGGGTAACTGGTGTCAGAGATACAGGAGAAATGGGATAAGTGGGAATATTAATAATATTTGCATTCTGGGAATCAGATTTATTTTAATTTTTATTTACTCAATATCCAAGTGATTATGAAATTCAGGTAATTTACTGTGTGAGTATAGAGACCAAGAGAGAAGTCTGTATATAGATGATATTTGAAATCATGATAAAAATTTAGGTCATTAAGAAAGTAAATGTAGAATAAAATGAGGAAAGATCCAGGGACAGATACTTGGGACACTAAAATGTCAAGGCCAGGGAAATAATCAGTTTTGCACAGGAGATACACAATGAGCAGTCAGTGTGGTTTTACAGAATAAAAGCTAGGGGAACATAAGCGACTCTTCCTTTGCTGTAATAGACCAAGTTTAATTTGGACTAATAACTGACAACTGGATTTTACAATATGAAAAATAACATTTTAAAGGAATATTGGAATCAAAATCACAATTGGAGATGATGCAGGAGAAAATCAAAGAAGAATATTTGAAGGCATCAACTATAGGCATCTATTTCAAAGCATTATGCTATACCTAAAAGACAAGAGATTCCATGAAAGACAGGAGGATGTCAAGAGATAGCCTTTTAATTTTAACTTTTAGTAGGAAAAGATAGACTTTTTTTTTTTTTTTTGATCATAGGCACAACCCATGAAATAAAAAATAGAGAATGGAGGAGCAGAAGCAGATAGATGCTAGAACAACATCCACGAGCCAATGAATGAGAATGTTGTACAACAAGAGGCAACAGCCTAATACATGACCAAATAAAATTATTTCACAGTAACAAGAGAGAAGTATAAATATGTGAACACAGGGGAAAATGGATGGGAAGCAGTAGTGACGAGAGATTGTGCAAACTACCTTTTCCTTTGATCCATTTTTTCTCAGTTAAATATTAAGTCAAGTCATTCAGCTCAAAGTGAAGATGAGGTGGGAAAAAAAAGGAAGCAAAACTAAAAAAAAAAAAAAAAAAAAAAAAACCACACTGTAGAGACTTCCAAAAACAGGAGGAGATACATAGTTATTACCTAATAGAGTGGATGAGTAGTTGGGTTAGGGAAATAGAAAATGATGCCTGGAGAGACAGCTTAAAGTTTGTGATCATTAGTTTAAAAACGTGCTTTCCTCTAGCCATTTTCAGCTATGGAAGTAAAAGCTTTGATGTTTTTGTCATCTATGTTCTTTGTTTATTCTCAGCCAAGACGTTGTTCTGCCTAAATATCTGTACTTTTATTTTGTGCAACATATATTGACTATTCTGTTTTAACAATACTTGCTTTCTAACCCTCAAACTTGTTCCTTACCCACCCCCACCCCTTCCACCGCCAGCCATTCATTGAAAATTACTGTTGTGGTGATTTGGCTTACCACATTTAAAGAAAGATAAAGAACACTTGAAAAATGCCCACGTAAAAAATTAATTGACCAATGGAATACAGCAATAGTTTAAAATCAGTTTCTAAAACTGACTTCCTTACGGTGTAACAATTGCGGAATGGTCATATGTTCATAATTTTTAGAAAAATAGTGAAAATATACTTAGCAAATTCCAATAATACATATTTTAAATATTATAAATAATTTATAAGTAGTTATCACATTGCCTATCATACAGCGAGAAATCATTGTTAACTAATAACTAACAACACTATTATTATTGAGATTAATACTGATAATATATTTACCTTCAAATCTATTTATTTCCTTACAATTCCTATACCAAAAGCCCATTGCCGTCAAGTTGATTCCAACTCAAATTGCTCTGGGTGTCATATTTGTCAACTCTTCCATTTTCCTCAACCCCACTATTTTAAATATTTATTAAATTAATTACCCAATTTTTATTCCACTTCCAACATCTTGGTTTTGGATCCACTAATTGTTATTCTTACCTCTAGTTTTAACCTTCTTTAATATAACTTCCATTGATTTACTCTAGTTATATTGCTGAGTTATAAATCTAATCATAATTTATTTACTGAACCTTCCTGAATGGCTGCCTATAACCTCCAAGATGTAGTTCACATTCCTTTTCATGTTTCTGTAGTTTTCTATGTGTCTTCTTCTTATCAACTCCCAAAATAGTCTCTTGTATCCTATACCCAGCAGTACCAAACTGCATAAAATTATCAGAAAATTCTTCTTCTATTCTAAGTGTAAATAATTCTAAATCATCCTTCCAGATTCAGCTTAAGCGTTACTTCTTCTGGGCAGCTTTCCTTAATCATAAGTTATTGAAATTATTTTTAAATCATAAAAAAAACTTCCATACTCATCTTTATTTAGCACACAGCTGATTATGGGCGCCTTAAGAAAATAAATTGTTTGGTGTTTATTTCTAATTCTTTGTACATCAACAATATTGGGATATTAGAGAGGTACAATAAATAATTGTGAAAGGAGTGAAGTCATTAATTGGCAATGCCATCTCCCTTTGACTATAAAAAGAAGCAAATCAGAAGGAATGAAACGAATGACAACCTTACTCTCAAAATGTAATACAAATTAAGATTACAAAAAAAGGCTGAAGTGGATTTAAAACCAAATTTACAAAAAGTTAATTATATTCAATTTTTGGAGAACATTTTAATTTTATGAATTGGTAAACTTTGTATCTAAAAAGCAGAAACAATAGAGAACTACTTTTTGATAGAATGGTTAATTAGAATATTACAGAAAATTAGCAAGTTGAAAAAGTAGCTGACATAGCTAATGACATTAGAGGCATCTAATTCAACATTTGAATAAGGCAAAGAGTCCCTGAAGTATGAATATGATGAATCATGAAATGGCATGATTAGGCTTAGTAAATACTGTAATCCTGACCTACCACTGAACTTCCAGAGCTAGTCAACAGACCAGTAATTATCAGTATAAATACTTCTAAAATTATGCAGAGTTAATTGCTATTTTAATAAGTACTTTCAGACTAACAGGTCGTTACATCCATTTTGGTTGATTAGTTTAAGGAAATAACACTTTGGAGAATAACAACACAATGGTTTTATAAATTGATAAATAAAAATTTTATTTAGAAGCATGATGAAAAATTAGGTTCTTAAGATATTTTTCTTGGGTGTTGAATTCATTTTAAAGAAAAAACTAGGTGTGATTACACTACTATTCTCTAATATGTTTTTCCAAATCAGTTATAAGCTTCTACTGACACATTTAATGACAATTTTACTACAGCCAGTTTTCCTAATTCTTTGCCAGAGTACCTTTAAACAGCCTCAGGAAGAAAATGTCATGAAGAATTGTTTTTTTTTTTTTTTCTTTGCATGATGTTACCAGAATGCATACGTTTAATCAGCTGTGGATGAAAACATAAGTGACGTATTCCTTAAAAAACACCTAACTTTCAAGATTTTATGTCATCCCAGAAGTAGCACCTGGGTGGTTTAAACGGTTGAAATAGTCAGCCGCTAACTGAAAGGTTGTTGGTTCAAGTCTTTCTAGAGGTGCCATTGAAAACAATATTGGGGCACAATTCTATTGTGACACAACTGATTTCAGCATGAGTTGGAGTCAACTCTATGCTCACTGTTTGTTGTTTTTTTTTTCTTTCTTTAGTTCCTTCCTTCATTCTTTCTTTTTTTTTTTAAACCAAAGAAGGAAGTCCTTTCTGATGTCTTTACATTTCCATGAGGTATTTCCATTCCCTTCCTCAAAGAGAAACAGATTTTGGTCTTTCTCCCTTTTATCCCCACTCCATCTTCCTAAGACAGAGCATATAACTTTATAGCATTTCTTTTCTTTTTTTTTTTTTTTGACAGTTTTTTTTTTCTTTTACTGTACTTTAGATGAAGGTTTACAGAACAAATAGTTTCTCATTAAACAGTCAGTACACATATTGTTTTATGACATTGGTTAACAACCCCACGACATGTCAACACTCTCCCTTCTCAACCTTGGAGGATCTTTTCTTGGTGAAAATATACACAGCCAGAGTTACACTATTTCAAAAGTTTCTACATTTACAATCCAGTAACACTGATTACATTCTTCCAGTTGTGCTGCTATTCTCACTATCGTTTTCCAAATTATTCCATCACCATTATCTTCAACTCACTGTTCCTTAGGCTTCCCATCAAACCTTTTGAGTTGCTGTTGTCAATTTGATCTCACATAGATAATTCTTTTTTTTTTTTTGTACCTTAGATGAAGGTTTGCAGAACAAATAGTTTCTCATTTAACAGTTAGTACACATATTGCCCTATGACAATGGTTAACAACCCCACGACATGTCAACACTGTCCCTTCTTAATCTTGGGTTCGCTATCACCAGCTTTCCTGTCCCTTCTTGCCTTCTGGTCTTTGCTGGACTGCTGTGACTCATTAGTCCCATTTTGTTTTATGAGGCTGTCCAATCTCCAGCAGAATGGTGACCTTCAGGAGTGACATCACCATTGAGCTAAAAGGGTGTCCAGGGTCCATACTTGCAGTGTTTCTCCAGTCTGTCAGGCCGGTAATTCTGGTCTTTTTTTTTGTGTGTGAGTTAGAATTTTGTTCTACATCCTTTTCCATCTCTGTCCAGAACCCTCTATTATGATCCCAGTCAGAGCAGTCAGTGGTGTTAGCCAGGCACCATCTAGCTGTGCTGGATTCAGTCTGGTGGAGGCCATGGTAGTAGTGGTCCATTAGTCCTTTGGACCAATCATTTCCTTGTATCTTATTCTCTTCATTCTTCTTTGCTTCCAAAGGGGTGAGACCAGTGGAGTATCTTTGATGGCTGCTCACAGGCTTTTAAGATCCCAGATGCTACTCACCAAGGTAGAAAGTAGAATATTGTCTTTATAAATTATGTTATGCCAATTAAGCTAGATGTTCCCCAAGATCTTGGTCCCCACAGCCCTCAGTCTAGCAATTCAGTCCCTCAGGGAGTTTGGAAGTGTCTATGGAGCTTCCATGATCTTTCCTTGTACAAGTTGTGCTGGTTTTCCCAGTATTGTGTACTGTCTTACCCTTCATCAAAGTTACCACTTATGTGTTGTCTGTTTAGTTCCCCTCAACCCCTCCCGTCCCTCGTAACCAACAAAATTGTTTCTTTTTGTGTGTAAACTTTTACATGACTTTTTACAGTAGAGGTCTCATGCAATATTTGTCCTTTTGTGATTGACGTATTTCACTCAGCATAAGGTCCTCCAGTTTCATCCATGTAATGAGATGTTTCACTGATTCATCATTGTTCTTTATCATTGTATAATACACCATCGGGTGTATGTACCATAGTTTCTTTATGCTTTTATCTGTTAATGGACATCTAGGTTGCTTCCATCTTTTTGCTATTGTAAACAGTGCTGCAATGAATATAGGTATGCATATCACTGTTCATGTGATGGCTGTTATTTCTCTAGGATATATTCCTAGGAGTGGAATTACATTTTGTAGTGTTTTTTGTGGTGCTGACATTTTCTTTGTTCCTCTCACTCTCCAGTGATGAGTTCCTTTTGTTTGTGGGTTTTTTTTTTTTTTTTGTAGGTTTTGTTTTTACTGAGACTTTATGTTTTTCTTCTTTATTCTGATGAGTAGGTTTGTCAACTTTCTTTGTGGTTACCTTGAAATTTATCCTTATCTTCCTAGATTTGAAGCAGTCTATTATTAGTTGGTATTGCCTTGTCTTCCTCTCCATTAGAAGGTTCTATACCTACACTGTTTATTCCCTCTTTTATTGTTCTGATGCTGTTGTCATTTACAGATTAACCTCTCTGGGTCCCTGTTTTAATTCTTTTGGTTTTTCATATTCCTTAAGAGTTGATTTCCTAAGTTGGTATCTGGCTAGTATAATTCTGTGTCCTATGTTCAGCCTGTGGTCTGATGTTTGTTCTCAGATCAAAGTACTCCCTTTAATAAATCTTGTAAGTTTGGTTTGGTTTTTACATAGTCCCTTAATTTCTGTTTATCTGGAAATGACTATTATATTTGAACAGAGTTTTGTAGGATATATTATTCTTTGCTGGTAATTTTTTTTTTCAAGATTTTATATATGTCAGCCCATTGCCTTCTTGCCTGCATGGTTTCTGCTGAATAATCCAGCCTTAGTCTTGTTGTTTCTCCTCTGTATGTGACTTTTGGTTTTTCTCAAGCTGCTCTCAGTTTTCTTTGTCTGTCTTTGGTTTTATAGAGTGTGATTATGATATGCCTTGGTGATTTTCTTTTGGGTTTATCCTATATAGGGTTCGTTGAGCTTCTTGGATGGCCAGCTTTTCATCTTTCATGATATTGGGGAAGTTTTCTGTCAGCAGTTCTTCAACTATCCTCTCTGTGTTTTCTGTTTTCTACCCCCTGTTCTGGAACTCCGATCACTTGCATATTTTTGCTTTTGATTGTATCCCACATAATTCTCAGGGTTTCTTCATTTTTCTTGTTTTTTTCTGATTTTTCCACAGAGTTGTATCCAAGTGTTTGTCTTCAATTTTGCTGATCCTATCTTCCATCGTTTTAAACCTGCTCCTCAGCCCTTCTATGACACTGTCCATTTATGAAATCTTGTTGTTTATCTTTTGGACTTCTAATTGTTGTTTTTGTATAATTTCTAGCTGTGAATTTATTTTAGCATTTTGTTCCTGTATTATTTTCTTGAATTTTTCCATTTTTTTTTTGTCTGAACTTCCCATGAATTTGTATATTTTTTACTCATTTTTTGTCTACTTTTTGCTTCAACTCTAGGATAATTCTGAATATTAGTGATTTGAATTCCCTATCAGGTACTTCTAGTGCCTTTTCTCTACTGGAAAGTTATCTGGTGTTTTATTTTGGATGCCTATTGAAACCATCCTGTCCTGTTTTTGTAAATGTTTTACTATTGTCTGTTGTCTTCAGAGCATTCAGTGGTTATTTTCCTCGTTTATTGACTGTAGATTTGTTTGTTTCATCCTGCTTTTTTGTTTTATCTGGTCATATCTGAGCAGGCCGTCTATGCTTTCTTTCTTGCTTGCTCATTTGTGGGCATGATACTTTTCACCTCTTTCTCCAATGGGCAGGGTCAGTCACTCAGGTATGTTACAGCAGGACAGGTCCATCTGAAGGGGAGTTGCTGGGATGGGTTGTTTGTGGCACTTACCAGGCCTGACAATGCAGACCAGGAATCAGGGAAGGGTAGGTTCCAGTAGGCTGTGCCTGTGCTGCTTGGGAGTGTGATGTGCAGAGCACGGTGCAGGTAGGCATGAAGGAGGTGGTAGATTGTGATGGGTGGAGCTAAGATGGGTATGGGAAAGAGGAGATAAAGCAGAGAGGAACAGGAGCCAAAAACAAAGAAACAAACAGAGTGCTAAGGGAGCTTGCTATTGGAGTGGAGAGATGAGAGACTGAGAAATGGAGAAAAACAAAAATAATAAAAACAAAAAAGGGTAAAAGAAAAAAATGAATAAATCGAGAAACTGGAAATTAAGAAAGACAAAAAGGGAATAAGAAAGAGAGTAAAACAAGACAAAACAAAAAAAAAAAAAAGAAAATAGGAATGCCCCCAGGGATGTCCCTGTGTATCTGTGCAGAGTAAAGGAGTAGCTTCCAAGCCACGCGGTACTGCCCAGCTAGAAGGAGTTCCCAAGCCAAGAAAAGAAAAAGAAAACAAACAAATCAGAGCAAAGAAACAAACAAACAAAAAAGCCCCTTGGGTCCCACCAGCGTGGTGGCACGAGTCTGGAAGCAGTTTCACAGTCAAGCAGTGTTTTGCAGGCTTTCAGGAAGAAGCAAAGATGACACACAGAGCCAGGTATTTGAGAGAAAGGAGGGGGAGGCAGTGAGAGGTAAAGAAGAAATTTAAAGAAGCAGAAAAAAGCAACACCAGCAGCCAACAAAAGGCATTCAGGTAGCCAGCCAGTGTGGGCAGGTGGAATCCAAGCAACACCAGAGTGAAGGTGGTGCTTCCCAGCCAAGAGACTGTGGCTGCAGGAAGCAGAGGAGGCTAAGTTGGGGTGAAGAAGGGTGGCGGGTGGGAAAAAGTACATCACTGGTTACCGGTTGTTCTGTCTCCTGTTGGAAGCTCTGTGAAGCTGCTTTCCCATACCCCCTTTTCACTGATCTCCTATAGGAGTCCAACATGGTGGATCCATGCTGCTTTAGCTGATGGGGACCTCTGAATGTATCTCTCCTTGGTCTCTGTTCTCAGTCAGTTTCTTATTCCATTTGGTGTTTGGCTGAGTTCTTTATCTCTTCATTTGATGTTTAAGGTTTCAGGATTGATGTGTGACTCTGTTTGACTTAGTTTTTCTGATCTTTGCTGCAGAGGGATGGCATGGTGCTTCTCACTATAGTGCCGTGTT
Source organism: Dugong dugon (assembly GCA_030035585.1). Taxonomy (NCBI): domain Eukaryota; kingdom Metazoa; phylum Chordata; class Mammalia; order Sirenia; family Dugongidae; genus Dugong; species Dugong dugon. The sequence continues at coordinate 170,479,700 of CM057463.1, read as the reverse complement.
GCCCGGAAGTCCTCTAGCCAGAACATATAACTTTTCTGATGGAGAAATTAGGGTAATTGTAAACATGAATCAACCCTCCTTTTCCAAGCTTTCTGTTATTTTTCTCCTTGTAGATTATTCATATTCCTAGTTCCATTTACTAAGGATAACTAGCAAAAGTTGTCAGAAGGATCACCCCTAGTGGTATCCAAGAGCCTACTAGGTTAATTTTTTGTGGAAACACCTTCAAGTTGGTGCTCCGAGGTCTGTCCTTGGAGGTAAGGCTGATTGTGGTGACTGCTCATGCCAGAGTCCATAATCCACCCTAATACTATTCATATTTTGACTCTCACGTATAAGATACCTGTACATATTTCTCAACTGATTCCAAACCCAGTGGGAAAAGTAAGGAATGTTATGTATTTGCCTTTCTTATCACAATAGTAGTTGAATTGGCCAGGCATCAAACCCAGGTCTCCTACACAGCAGTCAAGGATGTTAGATTTTAGGTACTATTTGCAACCTTTGTCAAATATTGTGATTAAAATACAAAGAAATAAAAATGAGACAAGAGCCCATGACAGAGGGAATTGCAGGCTAAACAAGGTGACCTTTGATGCTTCTCTGCCACGTTCCCAGTGAGATTCCACTTTCCCTGACACCCTTCGTACCAGATGCACAGTGTCTTGGCACCACCCTGCAGGCCCCCAGACCATTTGTGCTGATATTCCATCTAGACTGTCACTCTAGAATAGTGCCTTAACCTTTTTGCAGATATTTACTAATGTTGTCCTTTCCAGTGCAAAACTTACTGTTCAAATCGACAGTCTTTGTATAGGTTGCCTAAACAATCTTGGCATCATAATATAATTTATTAATTTGTACAGTAAAGGAATTATATACTGGACTTTTTCAGTGCAAACATCATAAGTCACTGATTCTGAGTATTAAGAATTTACTAGTCTGATACAAATGATGGAAATATATATTAGGTCATATTGACTAAATGATTAACAACAAACTATGGAGAGTTGGCCATTGATTTTACATGGAATAATTTTTAGGTACTTAACAGAAACCATATTTAATATTGAATCACATAGTGAGAATCTTTTCAAATCTCTTTCAGTCTTTCATATTACCTTGAGTAAGATTTTTTTTGATACAGTCATGTCTTTAAACCTTAATGATTCTGGATAAATCTCCTTTATAACAACAAAAGTTATATCTATCTTGAATTGACCTCAAATTAAAAAACAACACAAAACATTATTTTGTTTGTACAGTGTTTCCGTTTTATGTTTACCTCTTATTTTGGAAAAGTGACACTAGTGGGAGTATAAAGTTTCTTTTTAAAATAAATGCTTTTCCATTTTTACAAATGAGCTAAAAAGTAAAGGGCAAATAGTTATTCTTATGTATGGCAAAAATCATGAAGTTGTGCAGGATTTACTGAAATGTGGGGATACTGCTTCCTTTTTTTAAGACCGTATCCTAGTATTCACACCATGGATTTCAAAGCTGAGATCCTAGAGATGAGAAAGAGTCAGACTATTTATGGAAGCAACTAGTTTCAGTTGACTATGTAGAAGGAACATCCCATCATTTTGTCTTCAAAGTACATGCATTTTTCTACCATGCTGTTATATTTAATAACACAGCCAATAATGGGATTGTATGGAGTCCCTCAGTGGTGCAAACAGTTAATGCGTTAGGTAACTAACTGGAAGGTTGGAGGTTCATGTCCACCCAGAGGTGCTTGGGAAGAATAGCCTGGCAAATCTACTTCCAAAAAAACAGCCATTGACAACTCTATGGAGTATAGTTCTACACTGACACATATGGGGTCACCATGCATCGGAATCAACTGGATGACAATTGGGTTTTTTTTTAAAGCTATTGTAGGGAAGAAAATAGGAGTTAGTGAGCTTTTTAGCAATCCAAGTGGAATTAAAACGGGCCCTGGCTAAACACTTACTTTACTGCCTGTGAATATGTATTTTATAAAAACTCTTAAATAATTTTATTTAAAAAATCCACCATTCTCCCAATATCTAATCAATTTTGCAAATTTTATTTTCCTAATAGATTGCTTGAGGCACTTACTGATGAAGATCAAAGACCACAGCCTTCAGTATGGATTACACCTCAAAATAAAGAAAACAAAAATCCTCACAACTGAACCAATAAGCAACATCATGATAAATGGAGAAAAGATTGAAGTTGTCAAGGATTTCATTTCACTTGGATCCACAATCAACACCCATGGAAGCAGCAGTCAAAAAATCAATAGATGGATTGCACTGGGCAAATCTGCTGCAAAAGACATTCTTAAAGTGTTAAAAAGCAAAGATGTCCCTTGAAGACTCAGCTGTACCTGACCCAAACCATGGTGTTTTCAATCGCCTCATACATATGTGAAAGCTGGACAATGACTAAGGAAGACCGAAGAAGAATTGACACCTTTGAATTATGGTGTTGGAGAACAATATTGAATATACTATGCACTGCCAAAAGAATGAACAAATCTGTCTTGGAAGAAGTATAACCAGAATGCTCCTTAGAAGCAAGGATGGCGAGACTACATCTCACGTACTTTGGACATGTTATCAGGAGTGACCAGTCCCTAGAGAAGGATGTCATGCGTGGTAAAGTAGAGGGTCAGGGAAAAAGAGGAAGACCTTCAATGAGATGGATTGATGCTGTGGCTGCAATGATAGGCTCAAGCATAACGATTGTGAGGATGGCGGCAGGATTGGGCAGTGTTTCATTCTGCTGTACGTAGGGTCACTATGAGTTGGAACTGACTCAACGGCACCTAACAACAACAATAGCAAATAGATTATGTATTTTTTCCACACTGTTTGTGTGTGTCGGAGAGAGAGAGATAGAGAGATAGAGGGAAAGTGAGACCTTCACTGTCTCTGTCCAGACCAATTCAACTCTGAACCGTCTAATTTCCCTGCTTTCAGTCTCATCAACACCTTCTTACGTACTGCTTCCATTGCAATCTTCCTAAAATGTCAGTTTGATCCTGCTATTCCCATTCTTTAAAAACCTCCACTTGTTTCTCATTACCTGACTCTATTGTGTAAGTCTTTGCCTAATATGTATCCTGCGTACTTCTCTCACCTTATTTCCTCACTTCCTCAAGATATAACTGTAATTCAGTGTCCACACCATGATATTTAATTATTTTACTTTCTCTATTACTTTATTTTTTTCCATTCATAGACTGGTTAACAATTTTTTTTCTTTCGTAACCTCTTAGCATTGGACCAACTAGCACTCTCTCTGTGGAAATTTTTCTGTGTACTACTTTTCTCTGCATCTATGTAGTTAAGTGTCTCCTCTTCTAGATTAGGACCTACTAGAGAGACAGTATGAAAGAAAGGCCTGGGGGTCTACTTCCAGAAAAATCAGCCATTGAAAACCCTATGGAACACAGTTCTACTTGGACACACTTGGGGTCATCATGAGTTTGAATTGACTTGACAGCAAATGGTTTTGTTTTGTTTTGTTTTAAAGGTCTAGTTATAGGTCTTATCCAGTGACTTGTCCAGTTTTTCTAGTAGAGTGCCTGGCACATATCATGGAGAAATGAGATCTCTAGAATTGACAATTTGATAAAAATACAATTGATCCAAATTTTCTAGCTATTCAACTTTATTTAACGTTATTCTACCTTGGCCTAGCAAAAAGCATAAGACAAGAAGGTCATTCAAAATTAACAAACAGTATTTTAATACACCTTAAATAGCCATTAATATGGAAAGATAAAAGCTCAACTACTTTTTCTCAGAGAGGACTTCAGAGGAATAAGTTTTTTTAAAAAGATGTAAGATTGTTGGATTTCATCAATATATTTTCATATAAAAATTATATGAAAAATAAGTTAATCTCAGTAAAATAGTTAAACCTATTATTTGGAACAGAGCCCTGGTGGTGTAGTTGTTAAAGAGTCTGGCTGCTAACCAAAAGTCAGCAGTTTTAATCCATCAGCTTCTCCTTAGAAACCATATGGGTCAGTTCTACTCTGTCCTATATGTCAGAATCAACTCGAGGGCAATGGGTATTATTTAAAACATCTTGTTTTCTTCTTTTTTTCTGTTTTTTATGATTATTATTATTTTTCAATGCATTTCCAATTTCTAGTTCTTGAGAGTTAACTTACTCACAAGGTTTTATGTATAACTCTAATTAGTCTTTTCAGTCAATTCTTCCTGTGACATGGGAGACAATTTCTATGTTACTTGACTTGAAAAAATAAAATAAAATACATCCAAAACTATTTAAGATTTTCAGTAATAAAGAAGTTGTTGCAAAAAAGTTTGTCTAGATAAAATATTTAGCTTTCTTTCAGTAAAATTGCATTAATGATATATTTAGAATACATGTGTACTGTTGAAATAATTTATAAATACTATAAAAACAGCAGTTACATTTTATGCTACAGTTTTCAAGACATAAGCATTATTTTTCAATTCACTTATGTTTGTTACACAATTCTCACTTAGACATTGTCTGTCTTTGCCGAAAACAAAATATAAGGACTATGCAACTGTGTGTCCTTGTGGGGGATGTAGGGAAAAAAACAGATTTAAAGAAATGTTTAATACAAACTGATTGCATGACAAAAGCACAACCAGAAATTATAAGCTTTAATAAATTCTTTTCAGAATATTCATTCACTGATTTACAGAAGATATTTAATAAGAAAATGTATAAACCCATAATTTTTTTAGATTAGGAAACATTATTTAAATATTAGATATAATATTATCTTACATGAAAAATAACTCCATTTCTCCCAAAACCATTAATAAGACATTAGCTAATAAGATATCCTTTTTTTCCCTAATCCAATCTAATTTTCTAGAAAATTATAATTTGAAGCATTCTTATTTGAGTATTAAAGGTGTAGCTGATGATTGATGATACCTATCTCCAATTATATCCATTAAAAATAATACAGCAAAAATTATTTTTGATTATTCAGTTAGTTATTCTTCTTATAATGTGCCACTAATTGTCAATGTAAAAATACGTGTTAGTAAGTCTATATTAGAATGTTTGAATCACAATATTAAAGCTTAAACAATTCATTTTAAATTTTTCCGCTCGAATTAACAAGCTGTAATCTCTAAATTAATAACATGACAACTACTACAATTTGAAAGGATATAATTGCTCCAACTAAAAAAAAAAAATAACTGAAGATTAATTTCAGATTATTTTCTTTTGTTTGGTTATTTAAGAATAAAGTTCCAGAAGCAAAACATTTATTATTTAACTAAATAGGATATTAGGATCTAGTTTCCTAAATATATTTCTCTCTATCATAATCTTAACATTTTCCCAAACATCATTTAATTTACATTTTCTGGGAGACTATTCCTTCAACTGTTACTTTATTTTCCCAGATCTTCAATTATTTTCTATGTATTGGCTTTATTTCTTCAAATAGCCACAAGTTTGACCTATTTTGGATGTGGAAAATGTTTGCTAAACATTAGTGCTTCTGTTAAGGTCTCATCTTTTCTCTATATCTCTCTCAGTATATTGCCTCAAATATCAGTCATGTTGTCTTCTTGTCATGCATTCTATTTTTAATTTCATGTAGTCTAGGATTTCTCCATTATATACAAACTCACTTGTAGAGCATATATTCGGTGATCTTTCTTATATTTAATCCCTCCTGATTTCTACATTGTCTTCAGATGTTAGCGTATTCTTCGATGCTTCATCATACTATAATGATCTAATGCTATTATATCCTTTGCCATCAAGTTGATTCTGACTCATAGCAACCCTACAGGACAGAATAGAACTGCTCTATATGGTTTCCAAGGAGTGACTGATGGATTCGAACTGCTGACCTTTTGGTTAGCAGCCAAATGCTTAACCATTGCACCATCAGGGCTTCATAATACAATACTGCATATTAGAATAATATAATATAATTAGAATAATATAATACTATGGTATATGTCTTAGGCTAGGTTCTCTAGAGAAGAAAAACCAGTGAAGTGTATATAAATATATGTATATATATATATATAGAGAGAGAGATTTATATTAAGGAAACAGCTCACGCAGTTGTAGAGGCTGGAGCATCCCAAGTCTGTGAGTCAGGATAGATGCTTCTTCTGATTTCACGTAGCCGCAGGGGCTGGCTAACCCAAGATTGGCAGGTCAGACAGCAGGCATCTTGCTCACAGGCTGTGAATATCAACGAATCCCAAGATTGGCAGGCAAGGCCACAGGTAAGCTGCTAGCTCAGGTCCCAAGAACCAGAGGTCAGACAAATAGGAGCCAGCTGCAGGATCCAGAATGAGCAAAATCCCACGACCCTTGCCAGAATATCTGCTTATATTCAATGCAGACCACAAGCCCAAGGAAACTCCCTTTCAACTGATTGGCTACTCACAGCAGATTCCATCATGGAGGTGATTACATCATATCAAATCTTATCAAAGAAGTGATCACAACACCATACGACTATCAAACCACTGAGAATCGTGGCCCAGCCAAGTTGACACACAACCTTAATCATCACAGTATAATAATATTTTAGCACTATAACAATATATCATACTGTTTTTCCTATATCCCTAAAAACTAATTCTTCTGTCCAGGCCATAATTCTGAGTATCTTTCTAATGTATCTGTTTTTGTACCTCTTTCCTATAAATTTTATAACATTCTTTGCCTTTAGGTTTGAAGTAGACTGATTATTTAAAATGGGGACGGCCTGTATACTTAACTATTTAATAAGGAACATATATTTTAACATCTCCATGTTTCCAAATTTTACTTTCATTAATTGTAGCTCACTAAATAGTGGTTAAGAGCTCAGGCTGCTAATAAAATGTCAGCAGTTCGAATCCACCAGCCACTCCTTGGAAATCTTATGTGGCAGTTCTACCCTGTCTTATAGAGTCACTGTAAGTTGGAATCAACTCAATGGCAATGGGTTTGGTGTTTTTTAGAGTACTTAAAACTAGATAAAAATATGGTGTGCTACTCATCTAATTTATTAACTATTTTCAACTGATTCTGAAAAAATGAAACATATATACTTCTGTTCCATGCATTCTTAGTTTGTTAAGAACATTATAAAAACTATGATGCTATGTTCCAGAAAAATCTATATTTTTTTTTTACTGCAATAGTAAATACTACCTCATTTGTGAGGTTTATCTTTTTAACTACATTCACAAAAGTACCTTCATTTTCATCTTTAGTAGGGTGGACTTCCAAAAACTTCGCCTTGCTTCTATGCATTAAATGAAAACCTCAAAACTTAATAATCTAATCTGACTAATTTTCTATTTCAGGCATCTGTTGATGTAAAATCAACTATATTTAAATTAATTTCAATTAACTGTGAAATTTTTCTTCTGCTAATGGAGTCAAAACTGAAAAGTTCATGTCATATTTCCTGCAAGAATAGGAAAACATGCAATCAAAAATTATGTAATTTAGAATAATAGTCATTTGATTGAAATGAAAACTCTAGTTCAAAGCATTGTATATAAACACACCTTCTGCAACTATGCAGGTCAAGTTGTGACCTTTGGGCACATTTTAATTACTAAAATATTTTCTTACCCTTGAAGTAGATTCTATTACTTTATGATTTTTTAACACTCATTTTAAAATTTTTATGTAATAATCGGTATCAATATATTCTTAATGTTGATTTTGTGATCAAAGTCGAAAATCATTTAGGCAAGACGTGTGCTCCTCAATTCTGTATCTTATTTATTTTTTCTTAAATATGCCTGTGTTCATTTCCTCGGGCTGCCATAACATAGTAACTGACTGGAATAACTTAAAACAACATAAATTTACTGTCTCACAGTTTCAGATGTTAAAAGTCCAAAATCAAGGTGTCAGCACATACGTGCTGTCTCTGAAGCCTCCAGGGGAAGATCCTTACATGCTCTTCCTTGCTTCAGGTGGTTTCTGGCAATCCTTGCCATTCTTTGGTTTCCTCTGCCTCCTTTTTAACGTGAACTTCTTCTCTCTGTGTCTCTGTCTCTTCTCTTCTTTTTAATAGGATACTAGTAATATCAGATTAGAACTCACTCCACTATGAACTCATGTTTACTTAACTGATAACATCTTCAAATACCTTATTTTGAAACAAGATCATATTCACAGGTAGTCAAGGTTAGGACTTCATGTGTTTTTATTAGCCCCAAAACAATCCATAACAATGTCCTTTAAATTTTTATACTCATTCCTGTCAAAAAAGATTATTGTAAAAAGAAAAAAGAGTCAGACAATAACATAAATGCCTAGTTGTAGATTTTCACAATAGAATAAGTTACAAAACCAACATCAAGTATGTTAAAACTATCCTAAGATAGGATTATTTAGCTTCTATTTTCTCCTTGTATTTCATGTACTGCCGATCTATAACTTCCCACCTTCCCCTCTGATCCCCACTGAGGCATCTGGGAGACTTACTGCATGTTTCAAGCCATAGCATCAGCCAAGGCAGGACTGGCTGGTACGGCAAGTGGCTGCCAGGGGAAGCAGCATTATCCCACTACCATACTGCTCAGCAAACTATTTTCTGGCAAGAAGTTTCTTAGTTATCTAGTGCTGCTCTAACAGAAATACCACAAGTGGATGGCTTTAACAAAGAGAAATTTATTTCCTCACAGTAAAGTAGGCTGAAAGTCCAAATTCAGGGCATCAGCTCCAGGGGAAGTTTTCTCTCTCTGTCAGCTCTGGAAGAAGGTCCTTCTCGTCAATCTTCCCCTGGACTAGGAGCTTCTCCTCACAGGAACCCTGGGTCCAAAGGATGCGCTCTGATCCTGATGCTTCTTTCTTGGTAGTATGAGGTCCCCCCCTCTCTGCTCACTTTCCTTTCCTTTTTATCTCTTGAGAAATAAAAGGTGGTGGCACACCCTAGGGAAATTCCCTTCACATTGGATCAGGGATGTGACCTGGCTAAGGGTGGTGTTACAATCCCACTCTAATCTTCTTTAACATAAAATTACAATCACAAAATGGAGGACAACCACACAATACTGGGAATCATGGCCCAGTCAAACTGCTACACACATTTTTGGGGGTGTGCATAACAGAACAAATTATGAAACCAACATCAAGTATGTTACAACTATTATAAAATGGGATTCTTTAGCTTCTATTTTCTGCATGTATTTCCTGTACAGTCAATCTATAGCATCCCAAATTCCCCTCTTAACCCCACTGACAGGCATCTTGGAGACTTACTGCTTGTTTTAAACTATAGCATCAGCCAAGGCAGGACTGGCTAGTACAGCAAGTGGTTGCCAGGAGAAGCAGTACTATCCCACTGCCATCTGATACCTGAAGGAGTTACTAGTGACCCCAGCTATTACTCTCCATACTGCTCAGCAAACTATTTTTTTCTGGCAAGAAGTATTAGTTATATAGACTCAGGAAAAGGCAGAGGAAAAAAAGAAGTGGGTATGTCTTACAAAATAAATAATGTCTTAAAGTGAGACTATTAGTCACTGCACAACAGATTACACATTACAAGACAAAAAAAAAGAAAAGAAAGGTAGAAACTGGAAGTACAAATTATAAGTCTACCAAATAATCACTTGCTTATTCTATTCCAAAAAAATTATTACTGAAAGTTCGTTGCAAAATTTAAAAATCTAGTACAAATGGTAAATGGAACCAGATGCTAGAATATCAAGTATAAATCAGAACCATACTAGGCAAACTAAGTTACATGATCAGCTTAGGGGTGTGTGTGTGTTTCCCCTGTGTTGAGAATATTCAAACTGTACCACTCAGTTTAGGCAGGCTACTAATCCTATTTAATTCTCCTATGGTGGTGATTCACAACTGCAGAAAATTTTACCCTATAATTGGCAAAGTCTGGAGATAGTTTTGTCACCTCTGGGTGATGGCTACTAGCATCTGTTGGGAAGGGGTCAAGGATGCTGCTAAACATTCTATAAAGCACAGCACAGCCACAGGAAATAAATAATTATAAGGCACAAAATGTCAATAGTGCTAAGGTTGAGGAACCTTTCTCTAGATAGATCACGGCATCTTTCTGTATCATACAACTCAGCTGAAAAAGATAATATGAACATTAAAAAATTTTGAACATTTAGAGTCTTAAAAGCTAGTGGGTGGCCATCTAAGACTCATCAATTGGTCCCAACCCACCTGGAGTAAAGGAGAATGAAGAGCACCAAAGACACAAGGAAAGACAGCCCAAGAGACAGAAAGGGTCACATAAACCAGACAATGCATCATCCTGAGAACAGAAGAACTAGATGGTGCCTGGCTACCACCAAAGACCGCCCTGACAAGGAACACAACAGAGAGTCCCTGATGGAGCAGGAGAAAAATGGGGTGCAAAACTCAAATTCTAGTAAAAAGACCAGACTTAATGGTCTGACTGAGACTGGAGGAACCCCAGAAAGCATGGCCCCCGGACTCTCTGTCAACCCAGAACTAAAACAATTCCCAACGCCAACTCTTCAGACGAAGAGTAAACTGGGCTATTAGACATAAAATGATACTCTTGAAGAGTGAAGAGTGTGCTTCTTAGCTCAAGTAGATACATGAGACTAAATGTGCAGCTTCTGTCCAGAGGTGAGAAGACAAGGCAGAGATTGTCAGGAGCTGGCTGAATGGACACGGGAAATTAGGGGGGGGGGAAAGGAGGAGTGTGCTGTCATAGTATAGGGAGAGCAATTAGGGTCACATAACAATTATGTATAAATTTTTGTATGGGAGGCTCACTTGAATTGTAAACTTTCACTTAAAGTACAACAATAAAAAAAATTAAAAACAAAATAAAAATTTTGAACACTTAAAAAATAAGATCACTTCTGCAGAAGAACATCCAGTCTAAAAAACACATATAAAGCACCAATGTGTAGCTTCAGAAATAGCACTTTTTTCCCTAAATGTTATTGCTATATTTCATCTTTAATGTTCCCTACGCCTAGGTCCCTGTTAGTGATAATTGATCAACCTAAAAGAATAATTTTAAAAAGGCATTATTTTTTAAAGCATTTGGACTTTGGGTATATATGATGAGAGTAAAACAAATAGCCTAGGACAGTGGGATATTATAAGTATAAAATACCTTTCAAGAAGCTCCCTTTTAGAAATTACCTCATTAATTGTCATATTATGCCCACAGGATAGGTGACTATAATTATTATATCTGTTTTACAGATGAACAAACTTGGTCACACAGAGGTTAATTACTTACACAAGTTTAATTTGAGAGTCGGTTATAGGACTGGGAATAATATGCCACTATTGTAACTTCAAACTGTAAGACTGTGCATTTTTATTCTATAACACACTTCCAATACTGGATTTTATCCACTACTATTTTAGTAATTAATATTTTAGTATATCTTCTAGGACTTATGTGATATCCTAATTTAGAATTACATTTATTTATCTATTCAGTGTCTTTTTATTGCATGACTGTTAGATGCAGGGCATTGTGCTAAGTGCTGTGAGAATCTTTGTTAGTGATCAGATGAAGGGTCTTGCAGCTTATGAAGTGCTTTTTCTCAAAACCCCTCTTGCCTTTCTCAAAGTAAAAGTCTTTGCATTTAACAAAGTAGCCCTGCATGTAATCCCCACAGATCTAAATCTCTGGAAGGGTCTATGTGTAGAATTTCTTTTTCTATTTCTGCATAAGCATAAGTATTCCATATATGGTTATGTTTTTTAGAATACCTATTATTTATATTTTAGAACCCATTGCCATAGAGTCATTTCTGACTCATAGCAACCCAGTTATAAGTGGATGTATAAATAGTAAAATAACACACACTCATAAACATTTCCTAACAGAGTTTCTCCATATGGAGCACATGGTAGTGTAAATAATTAGAATAACACCTGGCATTTAATAAATGTTGAGTACATTATAATTATTATTGTTACTATCACTTATCTCTAGACTAGGGATTAAATGAACATTTAATGGGTTAAAGTTCTGTTACTAAAATTATACCCCTGTCAGTGTGAAATAACTACCTGAATCAGTTTCATTTGCTTTTATCACTGGGAACAAGATTTCCAGAAGCATATAGATAATGACATTTAACTAATCTTGCTGCTTTACTTCTAAAGATAGATGCTCACAGCATATAAAATGAAAGCTTTCCAATTAAATTACCAAAGCAAAAATTAACCTAAGCCCTTAAGTAAGTTTATGATTTAATAACAAAGTTATCAACATCAGTTTTTGCCACTTCTTATTGAATGGTTGAATTAGACTCATGACTTTCGTCCTACAAATATTTCTAAACAATTTGGCCTATTAAGTGGGGTGAAATAGCATCTTGGTTAATTTTTTTATGTTTTGAAGAAGATTCAGATGATCAACTCAGTATCTGAATAGCTTTGTGATCTTGGACAAGTTCTTTAAGATCTTTACCTTATTTCCATATCTGTAATAATGGATGATATTAAGAATATTATGTATGTCACAGAGTTTTTGTGACAGTTGAGTTAATCTATCATAATGAACTTAGTTTGTGCCTAATATAAAGTGAGCAATCAATGAATATAAGCTAATATTATTTTAAAATTATATTTTCAGTATAAAAATGTCAGTTTAATTAGTTAAAATGTCTTAGTATTTCTAACCCTCTTCATGTGCTGCAGAGGGGACATTCATTTCTTGAAGAAAAACTATTATGATAAAAATAGTATTTTTGGTGTTCTATATAATTGTTGAAAGATATTCTGTGAAGGGACAAGAGGAGCAAGAGATACTAGGTAGGTGGATGATACAATAGTCTGTTGTTAGATGCTGTCAAGTCAGTTCTAACTCATAATGACTCTATGTACAACAGAACAAAGTGCTTCCTAGTCCTGCGCCATCCTCACAATCGTTCCTATGTTTGAGCCTATTGTTGCAGCCACTGTGTCAGTCTGTCTCATTGAGGGTCTCCTCTTTTTTGCTGACCCTCTACTTTACTAAGCAGGATGTCCTTCTCAAGGGACTGATACCTCCTGTTAATATGTCCAAAGAAAGTGAGACAAAGTCTCGCCATTTTCACTTCTAAGGAGCATCCTGGCTGTAGTTCTTCCAGGACAGACTTGTTTGTTCTTTTGGCAGTCCGTGATGTATTCAATACTCTTTGTCAACACCATAATTCAAACGTATGAATTCTTTTACAGTCTTCCTTATTCATTATCCAGCTTTTGCATGCATATGAGGTGACTGAAAATACCATGGCTTGGGTTAGGTTCACTTAAGGCCTCAAAGAGACATCTTTGTTTTTAACATATTTAACACTTTTGCAGCAGATCTCTTTAAATAAGCATTATATATTTACTATAAAATGAAGTCCTTGACAACTTCAATATTTTCTCCATTAAGAGTCCAGGTACAGATAATATGAAATTAAGAAGAGATTATAAAATATTGAGCGGCCTAAAAATAGCCTTCAGAGACAAAGTTGTATAATACAATCATTGCCTTTGTTTTTTTAGATCCCAAGATGTGAAGTAATTCCAAATGTGAGATAATTTCCTTCTCCTCAAACATATTTTTTGTGCTTTGAGAAAGAACAAGGTGATGGAAGTGTTTGACAATGAAAATAGCTTGCTGCTGTTCTTATACGACCATATCATTTCCCCTCCTTGCTTTGCTTTTTAGTATTTCAATAATTCCCTCAAGAAGTCAATGTTTGAAACAGCAATATTTTAAATTAAAAATGTTATAATGAATATATGCAGTTCATTTATATTAAATTCTGCCTAATTAATTCCAAAAAAGGTTTAAAAAAATGCAAACATAACAACAAAAATATTTTATATTTTAAAATAACAGAGAACATAGTCTATTTCCAGTTTTGGTGTGGAATATTGCAAGAGACTGCACTAAAATGCAGAACAATATGAGTAAGCTATGTAACTGCAGTATTGTTTAAAATAATCAGAAATTTGAGCACTCAAGGACACCTAATGGAATAAATTCCAGAAATTGAAGAGCTCGTCATAGGAGAGGTTCTTTCATAATGTTGGGTCTATGGGTAGAAAACAAAGGCCACCACGATGGAAGATGAGTACAGCCTAACTTTTAAGGCACTTTCAATAGCTGCTCATGGGCTGACAAGACAGATCAAAATCCCAAGGGGTCCCAGGAACAAAATGAATCTCCACCCACCTGCCATGTTTTTTTTCACAGATACTCACAAAAGGTTTAAGGCAATTAACCAAAAGCTGAGCGTCAAGAGTTAAAAGTGGTCCTCCTGTAGTATGCTGACTCCAGACATCAAGCGCAAGATAACTATTCTCAGAATGCATCTGAGAAAACAGGATAACTAAGAAAAATCTATCAAGGAAACTCAAAACTTCCAGGAAAAAAAGATACTGAGGCTGGTGCAGGAGTACTGAAAGAAAACATTCTAGGAATTCACGGATTGACAGGACCCTGCTCTCCAAAGACCAAACAACCTGAAGGCTAAAAGAGATCCCAAGCAGGTGGAGGCGTTAGACAGCTGAGATATTATCCCAACAACCTGGCTATAATGTTGAAAATTAAGGAGAAATCTTTTATCATTCTGAAAACTGGTCGTTTGACTGTGAAGCTCAGAAAGATATCTGCAATCTAACTAGTGCTCAGTTTCCTGGCCAGTGAAAGGAATGTCCGATCTTACCATCAAAATGTGCAAATCAGAGTGAGGAATTCTATTTCTGTTTAGGATATAGGTATCTGCAAAGAATGCTGCTCTCAACCTATTAAAAAATCCAGATAAACTATATATTTCTTTTCCCCCTATTTCTTGAGTCCATCAAAGTTCATAAGACAACTAAGTAAACCATTATCATGGAGAAAGTTCAAATTATCTTATATTTCCCACCTTATAGTCTCCAATAACCATACATCGCTATTTTATACTTCTCCTTCTTAATATTGAAACATTGGCACTCTTCTCTCATAAACCCCATAACTCATACCAGTAGCCATCCTACTACTCTCCTTATTTTATGCAAAAGATCTCTCAAAATGCATATTTGAGCCCAAGGTGACAAGAGTTGTATTTTAAGAAAACCAGTATGACAGCGGTAGGTATGTTAAAAAGGTGGAAGGATGGATGGAATGCAGGGATTTGTGAGACCTGTTCCAGCTCCACGACTAGGGCCCTAAAAAAGGAATGATAAAGATTTATAAGCAAAATTTTGATTAAAATAGCACATATATACATCTTAGATTATACATATTATAAATATTAAATCCATTTATAAACGCTTTTGCAGTATCTTTTTCATATTCTGAAAATGAATGTGATTTTCTGTTGTTTTTATCTAGAAAAATAATAATTCTAATTTCCACCAGCATATAAAACTAGACACTTAAAACTAAAAATCTTTTAAGATTGACACATACAAAGTTTATATGATTTAATTGAATATATTTCTAAATTATTAGTATTTTATGAAGACAGAATTACAGTTTCTTTAAGTAATAGGAACTGATAATTTTTACTATTAGTTTAGCATAAAGAAGAAAACTAAGGCATTCCACAGAGCCTTTTTATTCAGATTATGTCCACACATACGGTTACTTGAGAAAGATGAGAAGCATCTGCCTAGTTTATTGTATATTGTGTAACCAATCACCCTAAAACTGAGCATGTTAAACCAGCAAAATTTTATCTCACACAGTTTCAACAAGTCAGGAATCCAGGAGCGGCTGAGCTTGATGGTTTTCGCTCAGGGTCTCTCCTGTGCACTCAAACTGCCAGCTAGACCTGCACTCATCTGAAGGCTTGACTGGGGCTGGAGGATCCACTTCCAAGATGGCTCATTCTCATGGTTATAAAGAGGAAAATGGTTTTGGTTCTTCACTGGCTTTTGGAAGATCACCTTAGTTCCTTGCCACATTGGCCTCGCCACATGATTCTTCGAGTGGTCTTATGACATGGCAGTTGGCTTTCCCCAAAGAGAATGATACAAGAAAACGATACAGAGCAAAGAGGAAGCAGAAATGCATTTTATAACTGAGATTTCAAAGTTAATGCCATCGTTTCTACCATAAACTATTGGTTATTTAGGCTAATCCTGATACAGAATGGGAACAAACTACACAAGGGTGTGAATGCCAAGAGGTAGGGATGATCAAGGACCATCTTATTGTCTATCTACCACTGCATAATATAGAAAATTTCACATAAAAGTGTCTTCCCTATCTTGTTCACTAACAAGTGGTTCCACTCTCTCAAATGTCACCATAGTGAGAGAGGGAAGGGAAAAAGGGACTGAGCTCCTAGGCAAAGGACCCTGAACTAAAAACGTGCTTAACTAATGACACAAAACCCATTATCTTGGAACATGCAATAATGAGAGAACAACCTGCCCAGCTCTCAATGTACTTCCTTGATAAGATGTTTTTCAGAAGAACCGGCCCAATCTTGTCCCTGGAGCATGCACAGATATCCGCAAAGTGACCAACAGACATGAAGCAGGAATCCAGCCAGCATCAAGGGGGAACTGCACAGGCGCGGCACCCCATAATAAGTCCTGCCATCCAGTCCCAGGAGGTTTGTTACAGGTTCGGTCTTAAATTACCTCTTGTGCGCACATCTGACACACCGTTTTCCCAGAAACCCACACCACTTTCATGAATAAAGATGAAACCATTTCCCGCCTAGAAACTTTTATAAGCCTTGTAAACCGTTTATTCCGGGAGACAAAGGCTGGTGTTGTATTGTCCCTCTTTGTCTCTGTTCGCGAGCTGCTTTTTCTCAATAAAGCTTTGTTGGTGCAGAAAACATGAGCCTCTCCTGGTCATTCTTGGTCGGCAGAAGGCAAGAACCTCATAGGAGCTGCCCAGGTTGGACAGAAGACCCCAGCAACAATAGTACCCTGTTTTTTTTGCACAGATTCTTCGGTTTTTTTTTTTTTTTTTTTTAATAATATTTAAAAGATAACTTAACTTGAAACAATTATACATTTTATTGTTTTACATTTTATAATAAAATAGGTTCTCATTTTTAAATTATTTTTGATAATGTAGTCACTTAAAAAAACTGTTGCTAAAGCATCCAACCTTGTAAAAGAGGCATGATTTTATCGAAAATTTTCTATATTTAGAATAACGTCAGATAGTTGTTAATGCATCTTATAAATGCATTTCAACATTTTCTTTTTAAACCCACTTGAGAAACTAAGTTTTCAGTTTAAGAAAGAGTTCACACGGTCCTAGTCCACATTAGTGATACACAATTTCCTGGTAACTACCATTAATAAATGCTAAGTTCATATTGAGATTTTTACTTAATTATGTAAACTGACAAAAAGAGCTGAAAGAACACTAAACAAAATTTCTACTTAAAGCAGCTTAAATTTTGTATCAGAAAACAAGTCTTTTATGCATGATAAACAATTGCTTATATACTATCTGACATACTTAAATTGAGATTTAAGAAAGCAGCTACATTTTCAAAATCTCACCAGAAAAGAAAACTTGGATAAAACTTTACATAGTTTTTGTGGTTGTTGTTTTTAATGATTACTTTTAACTGAAATAGAAACCCAAACTCATTGCTACCGAGTCAATTCTGACTCATAGAGACCCTATAGTACAGAGTGGAACTGCCCCATAGGATTCCCAAGGAGTAGCTGGTGAGTTCAAACTACTGCCCTTTTGGTTTGCAGCCTTAGCTCTTAACAATTGTGCCACCAGGGCCCCTAACTGGAATAAAGACTCCTAATTCTCACGTTTGTATTTCCAATACAATAAGTATTGCTCATTTGTAAACTTGTGTCAACAACTTTATTCAAAATTAATTCCAACGTTGTAGTATATAAGGAGTCCTGGTGGCACAATGGTAGGAGTGTTGCTGCTAACCAAAAGGTCTGCAGTTTGAACCCACCGGTGGCTCTGCCGGAGAAAAAACCTGCAGATCTGCTCCTGCAAAGATCTCAGGCTTGGAAACCCTATGGGGCAGTTCTACTCTGTCCTATAGGGTGGCTATGTCTTGGAATAGACAGCACACAACAAAAGCATATAATATGCTTGAAAATATCATTTGTGACCTCATTAATTGAAGGACTGTTAGGATAATGTGAAATTCATAGGATCTTTTTGATTCCTACAATAACTGAGGTGGCACTGTGGACACCAGAGATGCTTGGTATCTTCCAATGTGTGGAGCCACCAACAAACATGCTCCCCATTGTGCACACATTTTGGATATTCTATACCTACAGGATGCTATTCAAGTGGTTCCACGTATGGCAAAAGCCAATGATTAACTATCTTCACCCAGAACCTAGCTCTGATTTACTTATAAACACACAGCCTTGTGCATGCTATATTAATATAAAATCAATT
The DNA here is from genome assembly GCA_030035585.1 of Dugong dugon. Lineage (NCBI taxonomy): Eukaryota > Metazoa > Chordata > Mammalia > Sirenia > Dugongidae > Dugong > Dugong dugon. The sequence continues at coordinate 170,461,372 of CM057463.1, read as the reverse complement.
TTTCAGGAATTAACCACCGTCTAAATTGAGGGAAGGTAGTACATTATTTTCTTGGGAATGTTGTCAAATACTGTTCAACACTTGGTTACAACAAACATGGCAGCACCCTTCATGGTATTTGAATTGTCAGGAAAATATACTTTTATTGGTCTGCATTTATACCTTTTAAATTTAAAGTTAATCTGCATGTGCAAGCAAGAAGCTGACTACTTTATTACATCTTTTAATGTACTGAAGTCTAGGCATTTGCACATTTAAATATACATTATTTCCATTTTCTTTCTCCTTCTCGTTACAATTTATGCACTGTGATGATTTTAAAAAGTTGTGATAGTTAAGTTATGATCTCTATGCACTTCATTTCATTGTAATACCAGGAACATTAAATATCTTTGTTATAAGGAAGATCCACAGATTCTGGTAGGACTGAGAAGTAATTTGAAAGTTGTTTTCATCAATATGGATTTAGCACAAGCTCTTCTCTGGGAAATAATATATAGAGACAATAAATGCTATTATGCTGAACTCTGTTTTCTGTTATGTATATATGTGTATATATATAAAATACATAAATAAAAATAAAAACAGTTGCTATATAAAATGAATTAAATGACTTTTTCAAATTTCTTCGGTAGTCCTGCAAGCCTAACCTCAAATTGGTACAAAAGAAATTTGTATCCATAACTTTCCCTATACTCCACTAAGCATTCTAAACTCAAGTAACCCCATGACAATTTCCTCAAATCTCTCGTAATTTCATTGATCACTCTGCTCTTTTTCTCCCATTTCCAACAAAACTATTTCCTCTTCCCTGTTTTATGAAATATCTCCCATTTTACAATGCTAACTTGAAAATGAATTTTTTCTATGCCAAGCTTTCCCATCCCCACATTCAAAATTACTTCAAACATTTTCTTATACATCAAGTCAATTTATTTTTACCTCTCTTATTAAGTGCATTTTCTGCCACATATTAACTTTATTTTGCTAAACTGTTACCTCCTACAAATGTGTAACTGTGTCTTAATAGTCAAAGAGTTATGAGCAGAAAGTTCTCTAACTCCTTGCTAGTCCCCAAGACCACTGACATCACCTGAAGTCCTATTAGAAATGAAGACTTTTAACACCATCACAGAGCTAGTGGTTAGGATTTGCATTTTAACCAAATATGGAGTTGATTTGTATACATATCAACATTTGAAAAGCATTGTTCTACTTTACCCTAATAAATTGGTTTATAAAGAGCTTGTTTCCACAGAGAATAATGAACTTTTCTCGGGCCACCAGTACCTTTTATATAGGCATTTAGCAAATAATTATTAAACTGAAAGGTTATTAAAAAATTATCAATACAATTGTCTTTTATTTAAATAATAGAAAGTATTTGATACCGACTATAGTATTATTTCTTTACATATTTAATTTATATAGCTTACTTATTTAAATAGTGACATTGTAGTAATAATTGTTAAATGATAATAATAATAATTTGATTTATTTTTCCAAAATGCTAGAGATTTTAACTTATTTAAGGAAAACATTTCCATGTCACTTTGGAGCAGTATATAATATTATTTATATTTTTCATTAAATTAATGAAAATTCTATAATGTTTAGGAAATTCTACTTAATTCTTACACTTACGCAACAAATATTCTCATTTTTTTATGTGTTTGATTACTTATTTTATTATACTATAATAAACGTTAAAGTTACAATAATAAGGATATATTCATTTTAGATGAGTTATGAATCTATAAGATCTTCTTATTTGTTAAAAAAACAATGAGATACTTGTTGGTTTAAGTATTCTATCAGAATATACTGACAATTTAAACCATTCACACATAGCTTTAGGGTAGCTTGAATACAGCTACCTGAAAAGATGTTTTTTGGTAAGAAAAAAATAGGTCATTAACATTTCAAAGCTTCCATGAACAGTGTAATTTTGGTTTTGGTATACTTGTTGGGAGCAGGAAATTGAAAATAAAGGAATAGTGGCATTTTTGATTCAAGTTCTGGGACAAAAAAATAATCTTTTCATCCCATTTTTTTTTTTTTAATTCTATTTAGTGTCAAGAGAAGCTGAATTCCAATTAGATTTAATTTAGCTTATCAGAGATATAGGAAAAATTTAACTATTAACTTTATACATCAAAAGAATAGATCGACATAATAATCAACAAAATTTAAAAAAAAAATTCTGTATGTTACTGTGGCTTTAGAGGTGTTTGGGGTATGCATTTCCACAAAAAACAGACACTTCTCTTGTGGAAATATATTTTTTTCAGCTTTATGTTGTCTGAATATGCCCTCTGTTCTAGAATCCCTTAAGGAAATATGCTTAATCACCTTTTGAAACAAAAGCAAGTTTAAGAGATACCTAAGAAAAGCTGAACTATTACTTATATATATTCTTTTTACAGCTCATCTGAGTCAAGGCATCCCAGGGAAAAGAAAGTAATTATTTTGAGTTTAAAAGTCCTTTTATAACACTTCCTACTTTGAAGTTACAAACAAAGTTGTCATGCCAATAAATACTAACGAAGATAGAAAAGGAACAATTTTAATATTACATGAGTAAACAAAATATATAATTTAGAATATTCATAAGATAATTAAGATTTAATTGCCTGGAGATGTATGTACATCTATGTTAATGTATGTTAAAGTATTAACGCCACTAAAATTTTTTGTTAAAAATTTAGTCACTGTTTTTTATTTGTTACCTTCTTTTACAGGACCACACTTTTTACCATTACATCACTCTTTCCACATTTTTGCTTAAGCTATGACCACTGATCAATCCATAACACAAATATATTGCTTATAAGCTATATGAACAAAATTAAAGTTTAATAATGTGGGTGTTAAAATGACAGAGTGCACACCAAATAGAATTGAAAGTCATATTTCACAATTCAAATTCATTGCCTTAATTATAATCAATATTGTGAGGTATATTATACCAAATACAGTATAGAATAATTACTAAAAGCAAAGACTCAAGAGTCGCTTTTGTTGGAGGCAGGGTGAGAAGGCAGAAAGGGATAGAAACTGGTTGAATGGACACAAGAAACCCAAGCGAGAAAGAGGGAGTGTGCTGTCACTTTGTAGGGATTGTAACTAATGTCACATAACAATATGTGTATATATTTTTGAGTGAGAAATTAACCTGAGCTGTAAACTTTCACCTAAAGCACAATAATAAAAAGAAAATGGATGAAATCAGAATTGGATGGCTTTAGGTTTTATCACAAATTATCCACACAATTCTAACTACTGCCCTATGAAATCAACTACTTCTGTGGAAAGAGACAATGGAAAAGCTCAATATCATCAGTCAGAACAAGGCTAGCAGACTACTGTGGAACAGACCATCAATTGCTCATATGCAAGTTCAAGTTGAAGCTGAAGAAAATTAGAAAAAGTTCATGAAAGCCAAAGTATGAGCATGAGTATATCCCACCTGAATTTACAGACCATCTTAAGAATAGATTTGACATGTTGAATGCTAATAACCGAAGACCAGATGACTTGTGGAATGATATCAAGGACATCATACATGAAGAAAGCAAGAGGTTATTAAAAAGACAAGAAAGAAAGAAAACACCAAAGTGAATGTCAGAAGAGACTACATCCACATATGCAGTCGATTTGATTCCTGTGTATGGCCAGTTGTTAATGAGTCTTCCTCCAATCATGATGCTATGTTCTTCTTTGTATAGTCCAGCTTCTCAGATTATTAGCTCAGAATACAGATTGAATTAAGTATGGTGAAAGGATACAACCCTGACACATTCCTTTTCTGATTTTAAATTGTGCAGTATTCCCTTGTTCTGTTCATATGATTACCTCTTGGTCTATGTACAGAACCCACATGAGCACTGTTAAGTGTTCTGGAATTCCTATTTTTCACAACATTATACCTAATTTGTTATGATCCACACAGTTAAACGTCTTTGTGTAGTCAATAAAATGCAGGTAAACATAAAAAAAAAAAATAAAGTCACTTGCCTAATAATACTGATCATTAGGGAGTGTTCTAATCTCCAGTTACATGATAGGATAATCACAGTATGGATTATGAACTTTATAAAATTAATAGATATAATTTAGGTAAAACCATTATCATAATGCCAAGAATATAGAAATCACTCAGACATTAGCTATATTTTAAGCTATGTTTCCAATTTGTGGAAATTATAATCTAGTTGGCAATAACTGATTTTTAAAACTATCTTTGTAATCCTAATCTTACATGAACTAGCATTACATAGCTTGATAAATCAAGGAAGGAAAAACAAACAAACAGACAAAAAACAGATTTTACACTTGAGTTTGGAATACCCCAAATCACCTCAGGCTTGAAGATTTATTAGAAGGATTCACAGGACTTAGAAAAACTGTTATACTTGTGATTAGAGTTTATTATGGCCAAGGAAACAGATTAAGATCAGCAAAGGAAAAAGGTACATGGGGTGAAGTCCAAGAGAAACCAGATAAAAGCTTCCCTGTAGATTCTCCCAGTGGAGTCACATGGAAGTGGTTAATTCACTCAGCAATGATGTGTGACAACACAGACAAAGTTGTGCTAACCAGCAAAGTTCACCTGAGCTTTGGTGTACAGGGTTTTTTGTTGGGGATCAGTCATGTAGAAATGGAATGCCTGTATGATTCACCTCAGCTACTCAGACTCCAGTACCCTAGAGCAAAAATAGGCATTCACTTTAAATCACATTGTTAGCACGAACTATCTAAACAAACTGGTACTTTGTAGCCAACACCTCATGCATACAAAAAAGATATTATCAAGTAGAATAGCTCAAAGTTTCAGCACTTAACTCCCAGGAATAGTCAAAACAATCAGTCCTGAAGACCTTTCTTGGGAATACGCAGTTTTTGAACAAAGCAGGAGTTAGTTTTTTCCTAAACAACACTTCCATTAATAAGTGACACAATGGCACTGCCACTAGGCCAGGGAAAATACTTGATGGCATCTTTCAGCATTATATTGAAGGATATTTTGTTGTGATCCATAATATATTAATTGGCTACTTTTCTGAAGCAGAACTCAGGCCCTTCTTCCTAATCTTAGTCTGGAAGCTCCATTAAAACCTGTTGACCATGAATGATCCTGCTAGTATTTGAAATATCGGTGGCATAATTTCCAGCATGACAGCAACACACAAGCTACCACAGTACAACAAACTGACAGGTGGATGTTGGTTAGTGCGATAACCCAAACTCGTTGCCGTTGAGTCAATTCTGACTCATAGCAACCCTATAAGACAGAGTAAAACTGCCCCATAGGGTTTCCAAGGAGCCCCTGGTGGTTTCAAACTGCCAACCTTTTGGTTAGCAGCTGTAGCTCTTAACCACTATGCCATCAAAGTTTCTGGTTAGTGCAATAGAGGAATATAATTAATCAACAGATAATTTTATTAGAAAAAAAAAAAAACTGTAAATAAGAACCACACAGAAATCACACATAGAGTTATAAAATATATTCTAAGAAATGAAATCGTTTTATGATGTGAACATAGCAGGGGAAAGGGTAAATTAATTTGAAGACAGGATAACAGAAATCATACAAAGAAAGGTAAAATGAGGAAAAGAAGGTAATTTAAAAATAAATGCTATATGTATGATACAAGGCATGTAGGATGATATCAAATGGTCTAACTTACTTACTGAATTTCTAGAAATAGTGAAAACGAGAAGGAAGACTATATAAGGAGATAATAATAGTGACTATTCCAAAATTGATAAAGGGCATCTATCCACAGATCCAAGGCATTCAATACACCTAAAATAAGTTATATACAAAGAAAATCAGACCCCCATATATCATGGAAAAACTGATGGAAACTAAAGACAAAGAGAAAATCTTTAAAGAAACGGGATTAAAAAAAACAAAAACAAAAACAAAAACCAGTTGCCACTGAGCTGATTCAGACTAATGGTGATCCCATATGTTTCAGAGTAGAACTACGCTTCATAGGGTTTTCAGTATAGGACATATTAAAATATGGGAACAAAAATAAAAAGAATGGCTAATGACCTATTAAAGACAATGAAAACCCATAGGCAATGGAATCAATGGCAAAGAGAAAAAAAGAAATCTAGATTTCTATATCCTGAAGGAATATTCTTCAAAATGAAGACAAAATAAAGGTATTTTCCAGACAGGCAAAACTTAGCAGATTAATCTTTAGCTCACTGACATAATAAGAAATGTAAGGTACAATTCCAATTATTCAAAGTTCAAAAATGACAAAAAAAACCTATCATAATTAAGTGATACATCAGAAGACTATATAAATATAAATATATGCAGGAAACGAGTACAGCAGAAGTCAGGAAAAAGTGAAGGGATCATGACTTGGAAAGGGAACATGGGGACACTGGAGTGCCAGCAGTGCTTTATTCCCAGATTGGAAGAGGTTATACGGATGTATAACTGATAATAATTCATTAACATGTAAAATTATTTTATGCATATTTCTGTGTACACTTTATAATTCACAATAGATTTTATTTTTAATACCTTAAAAGGCTTATTTATTAAAATCAAAACTAATGTGAAGGTCAGTTTATCATTTAAGTTGTGCATCTATTTCAAAGGACTTGAAGTAGCATAATAAAACTCAGATAAAATGATAAAATTTACGTATTTGTGTGCATGTACTTGTTTGTTTGATTTTCTTTTGTCATTTTAGCTTGCTTTATTAGGGGTTAAAGATATAAGAAAAAATATTCTGTTGACATGGAAGTATGAACACAGATGTCTTATTACCTCCTCAAATATTTTTACAGAATAACTAATGGAATATTTAAAATAGTGTGAAAACTTGAATCTACATTGGTTACATAGGAATTTCATCCAGATACATATTCTTCAGGAGTTTTTGAAAATAGGTACCACAAAAAGCTGCAGACAGAATGTGTGAGACTGGCTAGTGAGATTCACTAATATCACCTTTTGGAGGCAAAAGGTGAACCATGAAACAGATTGGTCATACATAGTTTGGAATCAACTTCATTGTTGATCACCAACATTTGGAAGCACTAAAGGGTTAAAAAAATTATGTCCAATACCAGTAGCTATAGGAAGGAGAAACCTGACACAATATCAAAGTTATGTCCTTAATGCAGGCAAAATGTGGTTTTACAGTGCCAAAAAGCTGGATATTTTGAAGATTTTCCCAGCAAAGGCAGTTTTACCAAACAAAGAGAAGAGTTTGAAAGAAAAGATTCGTTTTTTGAACTACTCACAGCCTGCTCATTTGCCTCAAAATTTACACTCTTTGACTTGGCATGGTGAATTAACATTACAATAAAATTACTTTTTGTGCATTTTTGTACCAGTCTCAGAGTGCTTCAAAAAAAGTAATTGTCATAAGGCAAATTTGTAGCCTACTAGGTTGCTGCTTTCCATTAATTCCTCCTACTTGTCCTTTGAGTCAGAATTTACGCCTTTAACACAGTTTCTGACATGATCAGTACTATTTTATCACACAGCCTCTACATAGCTGCCATCTCTAACTGGCCCTACTAGCCATGCCTCATGTGTTTTTCTGTGATAGAAACCTGTTACTATTTTGTAACCCAGTCTCTCAACAGCTATAGTTACTGCTGGCCCCTCCAGCCCATGCCCTATATGGGTTCCTGTGAATAAAACTTCTTTTTCTCATGCTAATGTGCTCATAAAAAGGCCTCATGGCACAATGATTAAATATTTGGCTGTTGACTTAAAAGTCTGGGGGTTTGAACCTACCCAGCAGCTCTGCAGAAGAAAGACCTGGTGACTTACTTCTATAAAAATTCTGAAAAAAGCAAACCCATTGCCGGCAAGTCAAATTCCAACTCACAGCAACCCTATAGGACAGTGTAGAACTGCCCCATAGGGTTTCAAAGGCCGTAATCCTTTGGGAAGCAGACTGCCCCATCATTCTCCCATCCTGGAGCAGATGGTGAGTTCAAACCACAAACCTTTTGGTTAGCAGCCCAGTGCTTTAACCACTGCCTACCACAAAGATCATAGCCTAGAAAATCCTGTGGGGCAGTTCTACTCTGTCACATGGGGACACTATGGGTTGATATGGACTCCAAAGCACCTAACAAAAAGAACAATGCGCTAGAATCTTTTAAACTCACCAATATGACTTCAGCCTGCACTAACCCTGAGACCCTACCCAGCTTGCCATACATAAGATCTTTCCTACCATTCCAGCTTATTGTTACCTTTTCCCTGGGTGCAATCTCCTGTGTGGCCCTGTGTCTAGATATGCTGTGGTTTCCTTTCTGGGATCCGTGAGAAATAAATTCTATTTGTTTTCTTACCTTCCTGGGTGAGTCTAAATTTCTCCTGCCACACCTGATAGACCATTCAAGACATTCAGACTCCTTTTTGGTCAAACTTAATGCAGTAATTTTTCCAACATATTGCTATCTGCTGAGATAAGAACTCTTGTTTGTTTGTTTTACAATTTCTTGGCAATTCTCACTCAACTGCATTTCCTTTAGATTAACTTTAGAATAAACTTATAAAATTGCTTCTAAAAACCCTCCAGGATTTCGATTAGGGTTGAATCATATTTATGGATCTATTACTGGCACACCTGTCACTTTTTAAATATTGAGGATTCCCACAGAGAAATATAATGTCTCATCACTTATTCAGAAACAAGTATCTGGAACGTCAAATCAGAAAAACAAAATATGAAAAAAAAAAAACAAAAACAAACCAGCATGTACTAACACATTTCAATCTGAAAGTCAAAAATGCATCGCAAAGGTAAATATGCAATTGAAACTCTCTCCTCAAATTTCTTCCTATGGTGACATTTCCTGTCAGCATATGACACTTCCATTCTCCCAAGAGTTTTCGCTAATCCACTTAAGTCATCCTTGATTTTTTTCCGTTCCACATCACTGCCAACATCTAATGACAGATTCTTTTAAGTAGTCTTGGCACATATCAAGTACTCAATAAATATTTGTTGAAAGAATAAATGAATGAAACTAGCCAAATTCCTTTAGCTTTTCTCTCAAGATTCATCCCAAATATATTCAGTTTATCTCAGTTTCATTGTCTCCACAAAGTCCTTTTGTATTTGACATACAGATTATGTTATTCCAGTGCTTAAAATACCCCAGATTATCCCTTTTGTATTTTTTGTTAGCTTTGTATTTTCTTAACTTCTTAAATATATAATGCAATCATGTAGTTAAAAATTAAAATCCCAAAAAGGTAAATAATGAGTATTTATTTTTGTCACATTTCTATCCAGTTGTCTTCCCTATCTCCCATGGATTCTTATAAATACATCCACAGTTTTTTTACATATGTACAAAGAAGTAAGTATAGAAATTTTGATTACGTAGTATTTCTAACAAAGGTAACAATTATATACACTATTCATCACCTTGCCTTTTTTTAATTTAAAATATGTATGTTGGGTCTTTCTACTTCAGAGCACAGAGACATTCATCTTTCCTTTTTGGAGCTATGTAATTTCCCACTATATTTATTTAATTCATCTTTATGAAGCAAATAGATTTCATTATTTTGTTATTATAAACCTGATTCTAATAAATAGCACATATACAAGTATATTTGTATGATAGATTATCAGTAGCAACATTGATTGGCCAAAGGCTATGTTCTTTCCCAATATATTAGTTACTTAATTTTATAATATTGCTTTCTACAGGTGTTTTATCAATCTGCGTTCCCATCTTCAAAATAGACAATGTGTTTTTCCACCAAGCCTCTTCAAAGAATGTATCATTATTTTTGCCAAATTATTTTTGACTGTGGTTTAGTCCATTTTCTTATTTCTGTTCTCCAAGTGATTACTACTCTATTTCCTATGATAGATTGTTTCTTGTACGCCTTCTAATTTCATCTCCATGTCTTTGATGTCTTTAACTTATCCATTTTTACCTAGGTCCTACTGGTTCATATTTTACGTCCTCATATTATTTTCATTATATCTTTCCTGAAATTTTGCCCTGCTCTTTTGTGATCTTTCTTCACAAAAGTGATTGCAAAATTAAGTATGTGTGTATGCATTAATTTATGTTAGAATATTTGATTCCCGTTTTCTCTGAAAAAATATTTCCATTTAAAGAATTTTTGGCAATATGAAGGTTTTTTTTTCTCTTTTCCAAATTATTTTAATAGCAATAATTATAAAATATTCTAATATTTTATACTATTAACAAATATTGGAAAGACTTGTTTTTATTAAACAAATTGTTGAGTTTTCCTGTTTGAGATGGAGGGGCTAAGGTGGATTTCAAGGCCTAAGAATCCAAAGGATCTTCACTATGCCTTTGCATACAGACACCCATTGCAGTCAAGTTAATTCCAACTCATAGCCACCCTATAGGACAGAGTAGAACTGCCCCCATGGGGTTTCCAAGGTTGTAACTCTTTATAAAAGCAGACTGCCACCGTCTTTCTCCCACGGAGCTGCTGATGGGTTCAAACCACCAACCTTTTGATTACCAGCCGAGCGCTTAACAATTGCACCACTAGGGCTCTTTACAGATAGCTGCCTACAAATAAGACTTCTTTGTGTGAGTCTTTGAAATTTCGTCTGTTTCACTGTACACAGTTGAATCTAGAGGGACTTTTGCTGCCAACCCTGAAGTTTTCAGTTTTATCAAAAGCTGCTGCAAAAACAGATTTCATCACTTCCTGGTGGGCACATTCAATTCATGACGTGGATTTTTCTAACACTTGGAAGTTCTTCTCTGCTAGATCCCTTGATACTCTCCATATCTCCTTTCTCTATCTCTCTGGGAACATATGCTACTTGGTCTGAACTCACTACAGTTATAGATCTAGTTATTAGTAATAAGGATACAGTTTTTATCCTCAGGATTATTCTCTTACATGTGGGAAGCATATTTTTGCAGTACATTTTGGAATCTGCCATGCTGGGCCAAATAAGTAAACTCCACACTTATTCTCGCATGACATCTGCATTCATTCAATGGATTTGAGTAACCTTTATACTTTAGAATCTGTGAACCATATCTGACTCCAAGTTTCAAAAAATGTGAAGACTGAAACATGTTTTTTAATTATTTATTATTATTATTGTTGTTTTACTATACATGATTTCTAGAAGAAGAGGAGAAAGATGATGATGCATGCAACTGCCATGGCATATTTTAGTCCATAACATATATTATACAGTTGCTTCTCACTTATCCACTATCTCATTATCTGACATTCCATATTTATGATCATAGTAAAAAATCTACTATGTGACTATTTTGTTCATTAGCAATGTACATCTGACTGTAACGAATGCTATGGGGTAAAGTGAGAGTAATTCTGGCTGTGATGGTTAACGTTACGTGTCATTTTGGCTATGTCATGATTATCAGTGGTTTGGCAGTTATGTAATAATGTAATTTGGCAGTTATGCAATGGTGTAATTTGGTAGTTATGTAATGATGTAATCAAATGCCATTTTGTGAGCTGATATGGTCATCCTCCGTTTTCGAAAGCACCGGTTTTCACATAACAACTTAGTCTTTGGAACCTAATCATGTCGATAAGCTAGGAGTGGGTGTATCCCTTCAATATTCCTGTAGGCATCTTCCAACAAGTCACCTCTGAAACACGCACAGATTTTTTGTTTTTCCACCAAAAAATTCTTATAATTTTTAATCAATCAACTTGAACATATGTAGTGAACAAGAACATAAATATGTCATACAAGTCCCTATTGGCAATAATTCAAATCTCTATAAATTAGCAAATACAATAATTTCCTAACTGACAACAAAACATATCAATTGTAATTAAACATGACAGCACACATGGTATATGAATCCACGGATTTCTGCTCATTTTCAGAGAAGACAGAAGCAAAAGCTCTCTCTGAGTTTCTATGTAAAGACTGAGAAGCCTGCTGAAACACTGCTCCCCACAACCAGCCTTGGACCCTAACTACAGCGGACCTCCCCTGAGTTCGAGGGGTGGTCAGATCTCCCTGAGACTGCTCATTAAAGGTAAAGGCCTGAAGTCTAAAGATTTGGACTCTAACATTTAAGATAACATTGTAATTGTCAATTCTGATTCTCCAGTGCTAAATGAATGTCTTGAGGTCTCACTCACATGCCTTGCCATGACTACTTGCAACAAACTAAATAAGTTTATGTGTGACAAACCTTAGGATTTCATCATTTATTATTTCAACAGACTCTCTGCTTCTTTTGATAAGCTAAAGGTTTTTATTTTTTTAATTGTGCTTTAGGTGAAAGTTTACAGCTCAGGTTAATTTCTCATACAAAAATCTATACGCATATTGTTATGTGACACTAGTTGCAATCCCTATAATTTGACAGCGCACTCTTCCTTTCCAGCCCGGGTTTCTTGTGTCCATCCAACCAACTCCTGTCCCTTTCTGCTTTCTCATCCTGCCTCTGGACAGGAACCACTCATTTAGTCTCCTGTATCTGCTTGAACTAAGAAGCACACTCTTCATGAGTATTGTTTTATATTTTATAGTCCAGTCTAATCTTTGAAGAGTTAGTTTTAGGAAAGGTTTTAGTTTTGGGTTAACAGAGTATCTGGAGGCCATGTCTTCCGGGGTTTCTCCAGTCTCAGTCAGACCATTAAGTTTGGTCTTTTTACCTGAGTTTGAGTTCTGTGCCACACTTTTCTCCTGCTCTGTCAGGGACTCTCTGTTTTGTTCCCTGTCAGTGCGGTCATTGATGGTTGCTGAGCACCATCTACTTCTTCTAGTCTCAGGCTGATGGAGTCTCTGGTTTATGTGAACCTTTTGTCTCTTGGCTAATATTTCCCTTGTGTCTTTGGTGTTCTTTATTCTCCTTCGCTCCAGGTGAGTTGGGACCAATTGATGCATCTTAGATGGCTGATCACAAGCTTTTAAGACCCCAGACGCCACTCACCAAAGTGGAGTGCAGAACATTTTCTTAATAAACTTTATTATGCCAATTGACCTAGATGTCCCCTGAAACCATGGTCCCCAGACCCCAGCCCCTGCTACACTGTCCCTGAAAGTGTTTGGTTGTGTTCAGGAAACTTCTTAGCTTTTGGTTTAGTCCAGTTGAGCACACATAGATATTATAATATCTACCTATGACAAGTTCACATTTTTAATTGGATTTCTTTCAGTTATTTTCTATTTAGAATAATATTTGTTATTTTCTTTGAGGAAATACACTTTATTTTATTTATGTAACTTCTTTCTGTTCAGTTATTTTATTAGAAATGGCTGCTAAATTTTATCAAATACATTCTCAGCACCAATTGATGTTTGACTTGCTTGCTGAAATTTGGTAGATTTCTTGCATTCCTAGAATAAATCCTGATTTTTCATAATGTATTTTGATTTTAATATATTGTAATATAGCAATAGAAAAGATTCTGGGAAAGAAGCATTGTGTATAAATCTTGCTTCCCTGTTGTGTCAGTTTGGGTCCTCTGCAAAGCAGATGCTAAGACATGCTTACACATAAAATAAATTTGTTGAGGGAAATGCCTATGAAGAATAAAAGGAAGGGAGTAGTAGTAGGCCAGGAAACTTTGGACCACAAGGCAGGTCTGACATTTGTAACTGTAGAGGATAAGTGAAAGGAGTATTGTGTAGGAAGATTCTTAGTCTGTAGTGCAGTTCTAGGAAAGTTTTGGAGAGGCAAATGGGGAGTCCTCAAGCCAAATTTGCCCATTAGAGAAGAGCTTCTTCCTGAAGGAAAATTGTCTTTTCTTACTTTATTTAATTTTGTTATTCAATAGGTGTGCATATTTGAATAATTACTAATTTTTGTTTTATAATGCGTAATCATTACTGATCTCTGCTGAATTTTTTTATATAGTAATTTTATTTAGTTTTTAAAGTATGTTTCTCTAAACATAAAAAAGAGCCCACAAACTCACCACATAAAACACCATCTCACACCCTGATAATAACCTATTGAAACATATGGCCACCCCCATACTATCTACCTGGTTTCTTTTACTGAAGTCACTGTCATTTTAAATCCTGCATTCATTTCCTTAGCATTTTTTTAAAAAATAAATTTCATTGTTTTTATATGTATTTCTGAAGTTTATTTTCTTTATTTTAACTAATAAAATTTACCATGCTCTTTGGGACATACATTAAGTAAGCATAGTACATGTCAGATGTTATATTCCCTCTTGAAGACTCACAGTGCATATCATCTTATTAATATGATGAAAACTGAATTACAAGACAGCAATGATATTCCAATTTTGTTTAACTAAATGCCTTTCCACCTTATTAATCTAGACACCACATTCGCTATAAGAATTCTCATTGCAAAGACATTCGAGGCAAAAATATTAGTAAACACTGCTCTAGTAAGCTCTTTTCCTATTCTTTATGAATTTTAGTCCAGGTTATCTCCAGCAACATCACTAAACCTATACCTTCACTAAAGCAAAAAGTATAACCTCTTACTTCAGAGTGAAAACAAATTTATTAATTATGAATTCTCACATCCTTACATCTTCTTCTAAACTATTGTCTTTCCCTTCTCTTTTATTGTTAGAATAGGAGATCTCTCCATCATAAGTAAAATTCTGCATTTTTTTTCTTTTTTATACTGTGGATAAAATTTTCTTCCATTATTTCATGGACTGCATTCTGTATTTTAACCATCTGCCATCATAAATTTACTTCCTTGATGTTGTTGTTGTTTAATGGTTACTCCACAATCGCGTTTTATGTTTATTTTGATATCTTACATCTTGAAAACCCTGTTTCATCCTCATGGTTCTTCAATGACTTCACAAATGTTTAATGAGCACTATACTGTATACTGAAGACACATATGTAAGTAAAAGAGAGATGGTTCCTGTCCTCATCACATTTACAATGTAGAGAGGAAAGATAAACATTAAAATTAATTAAGATTGAAAATTTTCCCCTTGCAAAGTGTCAATAAAGGGAAATTAATAATGTTATCAGAATGTATTTCATAGGTAATTATTAGATTACAGACAGTCTTCTCTGAGAAAGTGTATTGACTGCCAATTACAAAGGATCACGTCAAGTCCTGAGCTGCTTAGTAGACTCAGGAAACTTCATCAGTTTATACTCCTGGAACAGTTTTATTACAGTTAAAGGGCAGACTGCAAGAATGAAGGAAGGATATACAATGAAATGGGACCTGAGAACACAGGTAAAAGCTTTGTGTTCCCTATGCTGGACGCTCTTTGCATGCAAGTCTCCAAACACTTCTAGTATTCATAGGAAGCACCTTGCTACCAGGAAGCTCAAAGTTTTCTTGTCAAAAGTCTCATAATGAACTGATGTGCAGGCACATTCTAGCTATGTGAACAATCTTAATTGTGGAACTCTAACACCCTCTTTACAATGCAGACTCCTCCAAAATCAGGTATAAATCATAAATCCAATTATTATTACAAGACAATGCCCCAAGACTAATACATACTGTTCCAAAACAACTCACAGACCCATAGTTACAGAATATCATTTATTTTTAGTTAAAACATTCCATAGCATTGACCAAGAGGTAGTAGTTTTAGATATAAACACGCAGTCTATCCCTTTAATTCTGGGCCAGACATTCTGACAATAAATTGTTCTTTGTTAGTACACTTAGATCTGTTATAAATTTTTATTGACTACATGAATCAATAATATACAAATTATTATAACAAACATTTATAATAATTTACAAGGATATTTAAAGATTAGACCTGGGTCCAACGGATCTAATCAACAACCTCAGCAGAAACCTTTATCAGCTTAGACTGAAAAGGGCAGAGACAATACAAAAATGAAGGCAAGCTATCTGCCTCCTGGAATTCTACAGTTAAGAAATGGGCCAATAGAACTAGCAAACCTCTATTGTCCTCAAAGAAAAGGAAGGGACCATCTGGGACCAGCTCAAAGACCAGAAGAGCTTTTAGAAATAGCACAAAGGGAAGGGCCTCCATTTCCTTGGTTTCAAAGGGTGGAGCCGCTATCCCTTAGGTTTCAAAATGTGTGACTAATGCCTAGGTTTCAAAGAGTGGGATCACCACCATCTTGGTTTAGGATAACGAATCTGTCCCAGTGGGCTAGAAAGTGAGGTTAATGCCCAGCGCCAAGGGGACTCCACCTAGAACCCTGAGAGTGTGGTCAATGATTAGAGTCTGGAGGGCAGGGCCATTGTCCATGTATACTTGGAAAACAGAATTATTTTCAAGACATGAAAGTGAATGAGATTTGCCTTCTGGGTTTTGAACTTGCTTATTATTCATGACCTATTCCTTCCCTCAATTTTCTTCTCTTTGAAATGTGAATGTCTACTTTATGCCTGCTTCCCTGTCGTACTTCGGAAGCAGATAACTTGTATTCTAGGTTTCACAGTCACAGATGGAAAGAAATTTTGCCTCAGAATGGAACACACTCAGAGTCTCACTCATAGTTTATTTAGATGGTTCAGAAGATGAGATTTTGAACTTAGATTTATTTCTGGAATGGAGTAAGAGTTTGGGGAATGATATGATAAAGTGAATATGTTTTGCATGCTGGAAAACATGAATTTTTAGGAACTAAAGGGTGGAATATTATAGATTGAATTGTGTTCCCCAAATATATGTATTGAAGTCCTGTCCTCTGTACATGTGGATGTGACCCTCTTTAGAAACAGAGTTTTTCTACAACATTAATGAGGTCATTCCAGTGAAGGATAGGTCCTAAGCTTAATCACTTCTGAGTTACAAAAAAAGCAGAAGAGACGCAGAGCGACATACAGGAGGACGATGTCATATGAAGACAGAAACATACAGCAGATGCATCTACAAGTTCACTGACTTCATGGATTACTAAATAATAGAAGCTGAGATAGGCAAAAATGGGCCTCCCCTTGGAGCCATGCCTTGACTTTGGAATTTTTAACCTATTGAACTGTGAGAAAATCAACTTCTGTTTTTGAAAGCCACCCACTTGTATTATTTTTGTTACGGAAGCCTTAAGAAACTAAGAAACCATCCTTTTTTTTTTTTTTTTTTTGTCTGCTACTTTTTTTTAAAAAAGTTATTTACAGAGAGACATATTAAATAATTTTATACAATGTGTGTAACTTGATCATGCTGCTGCTGCAAGATTATATGGTAAACTTTTATTTTAAAAGGATAAAGCAATTTAAATTGACTTTTTTTTAATTTTGAGAAGTCAACTCCTAATAAAATATTTTTTTATGGAAATAATAGTTCTGCAGCAATGATGTAGCATAACAAAAAAGTAGCATTTTTTTTTTCACTGAAGAAAGGTGTCATCCTAAATCTAGACTTGTGCACTTACGGATTTTCAAATACAAATAAATCCTACGTGGTTTAAAACATATCTATCTTGTTTCTCTGTTACAGGTTTTAGTTTAATGTAACAAGCTAAAAAAAAAAAAAAAAAGTTGCAAAATATTTCACAGCAACAATTCCTTACCCAGAACTATACTAATAGGAAAACATTTGGGTCTTCCCCTAATTTAATGGAGAATTTTATTATGTTTAAATAAAGCCATTCTTTACAAATGAGATCTCCTGCTGGAAAGAATCATATCTAAAAAGCAGTATAAACCTGTCATTAACGCCCATGAGTCCTATAAACTGTTTTTATTTCTTGCATGGTATGTTATGCTTCATCAGATTCCTTAATCCGAGCTGCAGTTCACGTTGCCATTCTGAAACAGCTCACTGATCAGTAATTTCTCTTCTGGCTGTGGCAGAACAACCACAAATGCAGGTTATTCTGGGAACTGGGACTTACTTTGCATAAATCATATTTTAAAATCATCTCCAAATGAGATTAATTTCTGATAGGAAAATTATTCTTCAAAGAGAAATGAAATTGGGCCTGGAGTGTTTTTCTAGGTATAGGACCATAACTGTCATTTGGTGGTTAGGGATTTCTCTGAGAAAAAAAAAAGCAAAGATCCCATAAGAGAAATTAGATGCTTCTCACATTTGCTTTAATACCTTTTTAAATGGTGTTAGAAAAGAGAGTGACAGATTTTATTGTGGCTGAATTTTTCCATTGCGCTTTGTATGACTCGTATTTCTTTTCAATTGGTCTGAACGGTCTAGCACAGTCAGAGAAGACTGATTCTGCAATCTGAAAAGGTATTAATACTGAAGTACAGAGGGGAGGGGTGTCATGTACTGGAAGATCATTGCAGTTCTTTTCCCTAGGACAAGGGCTTGTCTTTGTACCCTGTTGTCCTACATTTCTCATTAGAGAAGTTCTGCCTGTGTGTTGAAATGATACGGTTATTACTGTTGTGGGCAAGAAGATTCACATGTTCATGTACAGGGGAATTACAGAGTCTTTATTATTGCTTGGTTAAATCTTAAAAAAGGATTTTTCAGTCATTTATTAAATGTCACATACTATTTGTACTAAGAAGTTTGAAATATTTTCATAAGTACTAAAGATATGAGTAACAGCAAGTAATTTAGATGCCTGTTTTTCTTGAACAAGTAACTATTTCCAAAGTAGATCAGCTATATTCAGTCTATACTCGCCTTACTTATTTTTCTTAGATTTCTTTAAAATTTATAATTGAAGTTTCCAAATTTCTACCATGGGTAAAAATAATCACCTTTGAAAGACTAATTTTTTTATGGAGCTATGAAAGCACCGCTGCTTAGAGTTAAATAGCCACTGTGCAGCAAGCATTACACATTTTATTTTTAAGAATTTTTGTCAGATGCCTTAAATTAAAATACTACACAGCAAAGATCCATAGGTCACAAAATTAGACAGTTTCTTTCTAAGGTTTCAAAATTCAAGTTTGTATCTATATGAGGACATGAAACAACATTTTATTTTTCTTTTGGTGACTAGAAAACCCTTTCAGTTATACCATTTAATTATTTATTTATATTTATGTGCTTTATACAAAGCACATAAATAACAAATTTATATAGGTTTACACAATTTAAATTTACAAAAAGTCACATACAATCTTCTTTCAATTATTATACTTGACACAGTATTACAAAGATTTCCATGTCATTAAATATTCTTATAATACGAATTTTATTGTTGCTTAGGTTTTTATCATTTTGATGTATTAAAATATCCCATTGATAGATATTTAACTTGATGCAAATTCCTTACTATTATAAACAATGCCAAAATGAACTAGTGCATATCTTCTGTGCATACAAATGTCATTATGGTTATAGTAAGAGTGATTACCATTGAATTTAAGAAGCAATTTAAATACTTAGGGACATTGTTCTCTTAGGCAAATATGTTCATTATGTATTATGTTTTTATAATCAATTATACTATACTTATACTTCAGTAATACATACCTAATTAACTTTTATTTGAGAAGTAATATATGACTCCCATTAATTTATTCTTAATTCCATATTACTATTAATAGCATATGGAATAATTAAATGTGACTTTTAAATAATATCTAGCTATTTGTCACTAACAAAACCCTCAAATATGTCACTATATATACCCAATCTTACTATGGGGACATAAATCGAGAATAGTGTTGTTTCTCAATATTATTTATATAGCAGACACATTTCAGAAAAAAAATTAATAAATCACATTTATAAAGAAAATGTCAATCCAAACAGCCAAATGAAGATAAGCATATTCACATCAATCCTCTCAAGGTTTTTTTCTTAAAAAATGAATAAAAGAATCCCCATCTTCAATCACATTATTACCACTAAAATTTAAAGCACATCTCCCAAATATTGTAAAATCTAGAATAAATTAATGAATGAAAATTGACATGTGATTCTTTAAAATCCAAGAACAGAGATTTCTCTAAATGTACATTTCATAATGCTAAAGCTTTCCCAAATGATATTTTGATTAGAGATATGTAGGAAGGGGAATGAAGTCCTAGAAGAAACTAAAAAAGCCCTTGTAGAGACAAAGTTCATCATGTAGGAGTGGCAGACGGATTAAGCTGCATGTTTATTGTCTACAACCTAAGAAGTGAACACCAGAGATTTTCCTTTCTGAATTAGTGACTTTTGTTCTGGCCTGGAGGAGAGGTGTCTAAGAGAGGTACTCTGATTGATGCCTCACCTAACGGGTGGAGGGGGAAAGAGGGAGTTAGTTTATTAGATGTCTCCTTTTTGTACGACAATTCATATGGTGTAATAGACAGAATAATGGTCTCCTAAAAATGTCCGTGTCTTAATCCCAGGAAACTGTGAATACATTAACTTACATGGCAAAGGAGATATTGCATTTGGAATTATGGTTTTTTGAGATGAATAAATTATCATAGATTATCAGTGTGGGCCAAATCTAACTCTCCCCCACACAAAAAACGTTGCTGTCAATTCTTATTAATGTTGTCCCTTTGCATATCAGAGTAGAATGGTGCTCCATAGAATTTTCAATGGCTGATTTTTTTTTCAGAACTAGATCACCAGACCTTTCTTCAGAGGCACCTCTTGGTGGTTTTGAACCTCCAACCTTTTGGTTAACAGCAGAGCATGTTAACAATTTGCAACTTACAGGGACTACATGAATCCTTAAAAGTGTACAAGGAATGCAGGAAAGTGGGCCAGAGAGATGCACTCCATTCATCATTGCTGGTCTTGAAAATGGAGGGAGGGAGCCAAAAGATAAGAGATGCAGCAGCCTGTAGAAGCTGAGAGCAATCCTCAGTTTACAAACAGCCAACTTGGGACCTACAGCAGAAAGTGTTCAATATTTAACCATTAAATGTGTTATTAGCTGTAAGTTTTCTACTGATTCCTTTCATCAAATGGAAAAGTTTCTTTTGTTTCTTGTGCTTGAGAGTTTTTTATGATGACTGGTTGCTGATGTTTTTCATCATCATCTCTTTTTTCCCCTGAATTGGGTTTACTCTGTGATTTTTCTCCTGTACTTTATTAAATGTATTGTTGTTGTTGTTGGATGTGTAACTTTCCTGTGACCACTGCAACAAATTACCACAAACTCGGTGGCTTTAAACAACAGAAATGTATTCTCTCACAGTTCTGCAGGACAGAAGTCAGTATCACTGGCTTGACAGCAAAGTGTAAGCAGGACCACACTTTCTTGGCAGGCAGGAGGAAAAATCTGTTCCTTGCTGCTTTCAGTTTAGGTCAGCTTTCCTTGGCATGTGGCCACATCACTCCAATCTCTGCCTGCAGGGCCACATTGCCTTCTCCTCTTCAGTCCGTGTTTAAGTTTTCCTGTCTGTCTTTTCGGGTCCACCCTGATAATCCTGTATAGTTTTCCCATCTCAAGTTCCTTAATGAAATCACATCCACAAAGACCCTATTTCCATATAAGGTAACCTCCACAGGTTCCAGAATTGAATGAAGTATCTCGTTTTGGGAGGAGGGTACATTTTCAGCCTACTGCATTGTTTGCTAGCATTAAATCTGCAAGAAATTTATTAGGAAAAATGTCCATGAGAAAAAATGGAGAGGGAGCTATTCCTCCTTCTCTGTTTGTTTGTTCCATGCCTCTACCGCGGTGGATACATTCTGGTAAATGTTAAGATGTGATTTGACAATCTTCTCACCTCATGCCTCCCTGCATATGTCCATTGACATGCATCCTGGAGTTTGGTGCCCTGATCTTCCAGTTATTGTCCTTCCATGCCTCTGAACAAAAAACAGGGCTTATCTAATGTTTAGGAATCAATATATATTCTCTCCTCAAGTCACTTCTTCCTCATGAAGTGGATGAACAATGTTTTCTCCTATGCATGTTTGTGTATTGGTTATGTGATGCTTAAAAGTACTGCAGGCAACTTGATTCCAGTCTGAGTCTCTCTCACCTTTGGGATTATTTTGCATGATGTAATAGGCAAAATATTTTTAAATTATATACTAGGCAAGGATATGTGTAAAGAACATTTCAGTCAAAGGCTAAAGCTTGTGTTATCAAACACTGACAAATGCATATCATGCACAAGAAATTGGAAGAAGTTAGAGCAAGGGACAGAGATCAGAGTGAGATAATAGTGTTATCTTCTTTCTAAAAAGAGTAGGAGCAATTTCTTGAATTTTAATTTTAGAGATTGATATATTTATGTAATGTGATAATCCAAGGTTGACATAATCATATTTCAGCTTTATGAATACCATTCTGTTTCCAGCGTGGAAAATGGATTTGAGTGAGGCAAGAATGAATATGGGTACATCAACTGGGCTTTTACAGGGGCACAGGTAAAATATGAGATAGGATGATAATTTGGTTAGGGTTACTGTGACAGAAATGAAAAAGAGGGGTGGAACTTATACTTAACAGACTAGGATGGCAGATGTTGCCATGAAGAATTTAATTTGTTGAATAAGAGAGACAAAGGTGTAGAGAATGAATCCTAGGTTTCTGAAGAAAATGACTAAACTCAAACACAATATAATAGAAGAAGGCCAGATTTGAAGAAGATTATCAGAGATTTTGAGATCTTTTGAAGCATTCTCAGAGGAGCCCTGGTGGCACAGTGGTTAAGAGCTCCGCTGCTAACCAAAAGGTTGGCATTTCAAATCCACCAGCTGCTCCTAGGAAACCCTATGGGGCAGTTCTACTCTGTGCGATAGGGTTGCTATGAGTTGGAATCGACTAGACAGCAACAGGTTTGTTTTTGGATTTGAAATATTCTGGAAGAGACATCACATAAGAAGTTAAAAATAAGGACGTAAAAATTGAAGGGGAAATTTGGATTGAAGATAATTGATCTGTATTTCCTACATGCATAGGTGTCAATTGGAGTCATGGACAAGACAGAATGAAAAGAGGAGGAATAATATTAAACTTCTGGGAGCGTGAGCATTTATCTGACAGATAAACCTGAAAGAAGATTGAGAAGGGGATGGGTTACTGTGGAGGCAGGAGAAAAAACGAGGCGAATGCAGTGTCATAGAAAACAAGGAAGGAAATAGCCAAAATTGTGGAATAGTGTTGAGAGATATATTATTTTTGGTGTGTGCTGTCGAGTTGATTCCATCTCACTGACCCTGGCGGGACAATGGCTAAGTGCTCCACTGCTAAAGGGAAGATTGGTGGTTCAAACCCACCAGCCCTTCTGAGGGAGAAAAGACTTGGCAATCTGCTCCTATAAAGACTGCAGCCTAGGAAACCCTGTGGGGAACTTCTACTCTCTCCTATAAAGTCTATAAGGTCGCTATGAGTTACTATGAGTTGAGAGGTATAACAGGATTATAATAGAAAATCTCATAATATTTCCAGTTTGGAAATAATTGCTAATCTTAGAAAGCTGTTTATGAGAATTATTGAAGTTAAATCCAGATCATCACAGTCAAATTCACAAGTAGGAGTTAAAATAGGAAGTGTAAATGATTTTAAAAATAATTGGCTCTAAAAATGAAGAGATTGGGCAATGAATTGGAGGGGATGTGGAGATATGTCATTATTAAGAAAATAATGGTTGTTCTTATGAACCAGCCAAAGCATTATTTTCTTTATTAAAATGATTTATAAAGATTAGGTAAATATTCATCCCATTCAGAATATTGCAATATTCTCAGGTCAGTGAGATTATATTTATTTGATGCCATTATAACTGGATATTGAAATGTGCACCATGCATCTATATTAAAGACTTTAGAAATTATATAATTTGTATCTATTATAATATAGATACTTGTGTAAATATATAAATACAAAAATTATATATAAATGATTTATATCTTATATACATGATATATAAATAAAATCAATAACCTAGTCTCATACTATATAATATGAGATAATTAATTAATCTTGCCTTATAAAGCAATATGTCACATTATGAAATATTTCTGTATATATATTATTATATCAGATTGTTGAAAAAAATAAGTAGTTAACAAATATCATTATTTTTACATAAAAGAAAATGGAGTCCTAGTGATGCTGTGGTTAAGAGCTCTGCTGCTAACCAAACGTTCAGCAGTTCGAATCCACCAGCCACTCCTTGGAAACCATAAGTGGCAGTTCTTCTCTGTCCTATGGGGTCACTATGAGTTACAATTGACTCTACAGCGACGTGTTTGGTTTTTCAGGTTTGGTATATTAGAAATCTAGCAGGATAATAAACATATGATTCATACTTTAAACACTTTAAAACATATGCATTAGCCATTAAATTTAATGTTTATTAGTTTGCAGTAGGTTGTAACCTGAAATGAAATCTACATTTAAATGTGAGTTGATTACTATGTGACTTCCTTATGATTTTTATAAATGATCAGAGAATACATTCTTTGTCAAACCACTCATCAGTTTAAGATTATGGCCTGAAAATAGTGAATTTTGTTTCCTTTTTCTAAATGCATGGTAAATTCCTATGACCAGAGATGTTCTTAAGAAATGACACTTGGATTTTTTGTTTGTTTTTTAAGGCAACAACCACAGAATGGAAATAGGAGAGGGACTTTAGGACATTGATATGCTAGAATAGAAGTAGATTTATTCTGAGAACATTAGGAGGAATGATCTTCTTCCTTATTTAACCAGAATAAAAAAATAAAAAAGACAAATGTTTCCTAGAGAAATGGCAAAGGAAAATTTAAAAAACACTTTATTAAATTGCCAGGTATACTTTATGGTTATGTGGCCATATTGGAAAGAGAATAGGGCACAGGTCAAAACACAGGGAGTCATTATAGTTCATAAACTCTACTGGCACACAGTAAAAGCAACTGCTTTGGATTTATGGCTCTTTCGATTCTGGCAGAGTAAAAAGCTGTGATTCAGTCTACGGATGGCCACTTACAGCTAGTGGCGATAGATGTGCTTTGATACTTCTGAGTTTCCTGTCACTTTATTTGAATCCAGATAAACTGATTTTGAAATATAATGATATTTTACATATAAAGTAAGCACATGCAACTCCTACTTATTAAATGACTGATAAATTCTGAGCCCACGTGCATTGGAAAACAAACATTTATCCTCATTTTTCATCAGATATTCAACTCGTATATTTTTCTACCAATCCAGGCTGTTAAGTCTACTACTATTTGTATCTTAGTTATGTAAATGGGCTATTTCAGATATATTTTTAATACTGTTTCTCAATTAAAAAAATTTGCAATGTTAGCATCAAACAACCCCATTTTAGTAAAAAAAATAGTACATCTTTAAGGTATTGTGCTCAAATATAAAGTGACAATTAAATAAAAGCTTTGTATTTTACTGGCTTATATTATAAGAGATTTCAACTTAGTAAAAATACAGTAGGGATAATTAGTGTTGAGGAAAATTGGATATATATACATTAATGCCAATGGTATTATATTAAATTGGTGTAATTTTTTTCTACAAAACCTGGTACATTAAAAAAAAACTAATAAACATCTGGATATAAATTTTCCTTAAGAAAATAATTGCTCAAATTCATTTACAACCATAATTAATTCTAAGAATAATGTTAATAATTACTTTTAAGTGCAAAAAATAGTAAGTTTTACCAAATATTGATGAAACAGTTGCTTATGATAAAGTTACTGTAAAGTTACTTGAAGAAAAATAGACTGTTTTTCCTATCATATCCATTCTTTGGATATTGTTTGTGTACTTTTAAACTGTAAAAGTGGAGACATTGGAAGAGAGAAATTGTGGGTAGGAGAGGGTATACTTCTAGGAATGGAGACTAGATTAAATATGTGGCTTCATGAGAAATGTCTCAGGTCGGCCATAGTCCTATTATTACAATCAAATCTTCTTATGACTCATTGCAGTGTAGGAAAACAGTCTTGTTAGCAGCTCAGAGCAGTTTTCTGTTGTTGGAAGTGAAATTCCCAATTTGTATCATCCTCAGATGGGTTATTTTGGCATTCTTGTCAAGAACGCACATGTAATGGACTCTTCTAACCTGCAAAGGACCTACTCAGTAGTGTCCCTTCAATTACCACTGATTTATGATGAAAAATTTCAACCCCGTTACCTCTTTCTTGCAAAAAAGAAAAACCTGAAGAAATGTCCTTTTTTTTTTTTTTTAAAAAAAAGCAAAATATAAAAAGTAAAGGAATAAAATGTAACGTGTTATATATCAAGTACAAAATCACATTACAACAGTAAAATTAAAGACATATAGTATTTGTGCAAGGTAGGCAAATTGTAATAGAAAAAAAAAGGGGGAAGCTAAAATAGACTCAAGAATATATGAAAAGCTCATTTATTAGAGAGAAGTCAGTGAACAACCTTGAGGAAACAGTAAATACCAATGGAGAAAAGGATGATGTAATAAATACTGTTAATGTTATTTGTAATTTCCTGATTTTTAGGCATCCTGAATAAATGTGATATTGAGTGGGAGTGAATTGTCCTGGAAGCACTCTCCTGTAGTAGAGGGGTCTGCATTAGCTCCTTCCCATGATTCCCACTCCCACTCCCATGGCTTTTTATGAGTGACTGAGAGAATGGCGCAATATCAAACAGACTGCTTGAGCACTAGCCCATCTGAGCAATTTGCCTATGGTTTACAAAACAGCTTGGTAAAGCCAATTTCTGGAAAAGCACTCTGTGTGTGGAGAGTTGCCGCCTCCTCTGCTGGCAAGAGAAGCCTGCAGTCTGGTGCTTAGATGTGTGCAGACTGGGCTGAAAGCAGGGTGCTCACTGCCAGCCAGCTGGCTAGCAGATAATCTAAGATATGTAACTGTAGAACCATTGTTTGGATAATGTTTATTGTCATGTTCAGAAAGAAAGGGGAGGAGGGAAAATGTGCAATGCACCTAACTAAACATTAATATGCAGAATATGTAAAAATTAAAGAGAAAAAGACAAATAATCCAGTAGGGATAGATAGGAAGACTTGAAGTGAAATATTCTAAATCTTGTTAGCAACCTTGGTGCAAAATTAAAGCCATTGTGTCAACAGCAACTAAAAGTCTGCTAGCAGCAAGTCTACTGGTGAGAAGGGGAAACAAACTGTGATAAACTGTTAATGTGCATGAATTTGTACTACTATTCAGGGAAATAATGTGTCATTATCTTATAAAATTGAAGATATATCTATCTTGTGACTTAGAAATGTTGAGCATGTGCACCAAGGAGTATATACAACAATGTTCACAGGAGCTTTGTTTTATTAACTAAAGTCTAGAAACATGGCAAACATCAATCAACAGTAAAATGGACTGTGTTTTACATTAATGTAAAGAATTACATGGATGAAACTTAAGAAATCAATATTAAAAAAAAAGAACAGTCACAGAAGATTTTTTACAGTATAATAACCTATTAACATGAAGAACTAAGCAGTATATTATTTATGCATATCAACTTCTGGAAAACTATAAGGAAATTCATGGGAATAATAACCACAAAGTCATGGAAATGATTATCTCTGAAGTACAGGGAATATGTGGTCATAAAATTGCCACAGGAGATGTCATTCTTTTCCTAATAATAATAAATATTATTTATTATAAATAATAAATGTAATTTATTATAGGATTTAGGAAAATACAACCAATGTGCATTACATTGATGAATAATATTTTGATATTTTCGGCAGGATTTTGTTTCATGTAATTTAGAGCAGAAGTATTTGTGTCTGTCTTATGGATATATAAGGATATAAATTCCATCTTGTTATCAGGCTAAAATATTGTATCACTGTTTTCAATTTGATAATAAAAATGTTAACAAAGTTCTACTGAGTCAGAATTTGGAAAGTATTATAGCTAAGTGGCATGTTTACATGTATTTCATAGAATTGCCCACCACGTGGCACACTGGGGAAAAATAAAAAAGCAGGTTAATTTAGTAATGTTGTCTACACTTTACCGGAGTTGTTAAATACAGTAAATAATTTATAAGCCCTGTATATATATCGCAATATTCGACTTCCACTCTGGTTAAGTCATTTTAGATAGACTGTAACGGAAAATGTGCCGATCAGAAGACGCTATTGAAAATCTGCCACCTGGTGGAAGTCAGCAAGAGCTACAAGAGTAAATGATTTTTTTTTTTCTTTTTCCCTTGTAGCTATGCTTTTCTATCTCCCTTCCCAAAATTTCAAACCCCTGTAACCTTTAGTCATTTTCATTTTGTAGCTTCACTTTTCTACAAAGTCTTAACAGTTATTTTGGACAAATTATACAATATTCAAATGAACTATGTAGACATTATAGTATAGTATCTTAAACAAAAATATATAATAAATGAAGTGCTATGAAAATATTATAAGGTTCTGAGAACCTCTGTAGTACATTTTAAGGTGTCCTTGGATGACACAAGCAAGCGCTCAACTGCTATCAGAAAGGTTAACAGTTAGAACCCACCCAGAGATGTCGCAGAAGACAGGTCTGGTGATATGTTTCCGAAAGATCACAGCCTTGGAAACCCTATGAAACTGTTATACTTGGCACACATGGGGTCACCATGAGTCGGAACTGTCTCCATAGCAATTAACAATAACAACAACAGTACATTTTATAAGAAAAATATTTACACTCCGTGATAATAGACGCCAAACATGAATATGCTGTTTTTATTGTTATTTACAGATTATAGTAGTTTTACTGTAGAACAAATGTAACTACAGAACAGTCACATTTTCAGCACTTCTCAGCTGTCACTTCAGTTCTCAAATACAGAAAAAGAAAGAAGCATTCCAAATATTATATTTTATTTAAAATAGTACATTATATCTTATGAGATTTAAGTCTTAGCCTTCAAATTTTGAGTCATCAGTTTTATTTCTACTGTGATAAAAGAATATCCAGACTGCTGATTTGGCTGTGTTATTTTTCACTTTTCATAATAGTGAATTCCATTTACATACTTGCAGTCATTTATATTTTATTTCTTTTATTTATTTCAAAAAGGAGAAAAAAGTCATATAAAACTTTTCTTAGAAGTATATTTAATCATTGCACAATGCTTTATAGATACCTAAATGCACCATATTATTTCTCTCAGTATAATTCCATATATGTTGGAAATGAGCTGAAATAACAATGGTTTAATGCATACAGCAATGGTCCATATCCTTCTGAAAGATTAACTATATAAACTCATACACGAAATAGGGAGAAATATTCTGTAGATTTTTATTTTTAATCCAATGTAAGAATTCCCTGCTGGCAAAATACTTTTATTTTAGTGTCTGAAATGGATCCCTTGGTTCTAGAGACTCACTGATATAAAATGTTATATTCACATAAAAACGCAGAGTCTACCTATATTGGAGAATTGACATAAATAGCATAGAGAGGAAAACACATCTGATAGCAAATGCATGTAAGAAAAGGAGATATGGACTTAAGTTCCAGAATACTTGGGCAATCTTACCTCTTTTTCAACTAACTCATTCCTTGATTTGGATCAGTGGGCAATTAGGAGAAAAGAATTCTCCTAAGAACTTGGATCAATCTATAAAGGAGAAAAGGCTTAGAAGTGCAGTCCATCATCTTCTGAATAGCAAAATAATAATACACAATAATGGATAATGAATAATTACAAGTTAAAATAGCAATGGCAATCATGTTGTACCATAAATTAACTTGGTTAGCATAGTTGGGGAATTATTTTTAATGTAAAAGTCTAATAAGAGACCAGGAATTCATGCTTCTAAATTTTTATGTGATGTAAAGACTTACTGAGTAAAATAAATAAATAAAAAACAAAAACAAAATGTTCCCATCAAGTTGATTCTGACTCATAGCAACACTATGTACAACAAAACAAAACACTGCCCAGTTCTGCACCATCCTCGAAATCATTGTTATGCTTGAGCCTGTTGTTGCAGCCACTGTGTCAATCCATCTAGCTGAGAGTCTTCCTCATTTTTGCTGACCCTCTACTTTACCAAGCATGATGTCCTTCTCCAGGGACTGGTCCCTCCTGATAACATGTCCAAAGTATGTGAGATGAGGTCTCCTCTTCTTTGCTTCTAAGGAGCATCCTGGCTGTACTTCTTCCAAAACAGATTTATTCATTCTTCTGGCAGTTCAAAGTATTTTCAATATTCTTCACGAACACCATAATTCAAAGGCATACATTTGTCTTTGGTCTTCCTTATTCATTGTAAGATTAAAATTATTGTGGAAAACATATAAACAGATAAGCAATTGGAAATAAAACCGGATACTTTACTTTGGATGTGAGTAGAAGTTTCTATGGGTTGGTAAGAAACTGCAGACAAAAAACAAACTAGTAGAAAGACAGCTAGAAAAATACAGGTGGTTGCCAGTTTAAAAATGTTTGACCTGTGTGCAACCAAACCACTATAAAGCCCATCAGGAAAAAAAACTGACTTGGTGTTTGGCCCCTGTGCTCCCATGACTACGCACACTTCTCCCACGTGCACAGGTGCCACATCCGGTTCTTGGGCGGCGACTAGTGACAGGCAGGCCCCTGTGACCTGCTGTGCTCAGCCTCACCCACAGCAGCAAGTGGAGAGCCCATACGCACTTGCCTTCTTCAGAGCTGGAAAGGGCCGGCCCCACTTTCAGCGTGCCCTAAGCATCACTGTTCATTCAGCATGGCCAGCCTGCAGGTGGTGTGACATGTGTCCAGGACACAGGAGCCACACTCTATGCGTTATCCAAATACAACCCATCAGTGTGCAGTGCTGGGCACACAGACAGGCCTCTAGGGCATGCCCTTACCCAGCTCTGCACCACCCCATCCTGCTGAGGCCTCCATACTGTGCAGCCTGGGACCACGGCAGCACCCTCTGGGCTTCTGTTTCCCCTACATTACACATGTGGGATTTCACTGTTGTGGCGGTTCTTGGCTTTTTGGTAGTTGAAGGGGTGGGGGGTGGGGCTGTCTTAGATTCCTGATCTCTGTATGTCCATATGGTTTCTGAGGGTCTGTGGAGAACATTGGACTTGGGTTTCCCTAAGCATCCTCTTCCCAAACCTTAGGCCTTGGGCTCACTCTTAGCACATCCTGAGTGGCACCTTCCCCTTTGCACCCTCAGGCAGGAGCCTCAGGATGGTGCATGTGGTTGACAGGTCTGGTGAGGTGGGAATGGGGGAATGATCTGCCTGGCTGAGCAACATCCTGCCCACACCCCCAAGCTTCACTGCCTCTGCTGAGGAGAGTTCAAAACCCGGCAGAAATGCAGCCAGTTGGTACAACATAGATTTTTTATTTCAAAGTTTACAATGAAGCATGTAATTGGACTCCAAGATTTTAAAGGACATAATTTTCTGAGTATTTCATGTAATGTCAGCCCTGTAGGTATCTATTCAACTATAGAAAGTGTGCATACAATGGTTGGTAATAACAAACCAGCACTACTTTATTATTGTTGTTGTTGTTAGGTGCTGCCAATTCAGTTCCTAATCATAGCAACCCTATATACAACAGAACAAAACACTGTCCGGTTCTGGGCCATGCTCACAATCATTGCCATGCTTGAGCCCATTGTTGCAGCCACTGTGTCAATCTGTCTCATAGAGGGTCTTCCCATTTTTCGACAGCCCTCTACTTTACCAAGCATGATGTCCTTCTCCAGCGACTGATCCCTCCTGATAACATGTCCAAAGTATGTAAGACAGTCTCACCATCCTTGCTTCTAAAGAGCATTCTGATTGTACTTCTTCCAAGATAGATTTGTTTGTTCTTTTGCAAGTCCATAGTGTATATTCAATAGTCTTCACCAACACCACAATTCAAAGGTGTCAGTATTTCTTCAGTCTTCCTTATTCATCATTCAGCTTTCGCATGCATATGAGGCTATTGAAAACACAATGGCTTGGGTCAGGGGTACGTTAGTCTTCAAGGTGACATCTTCGCTTTTCAACACTTTAAAGAGATCTTTTGCAGCAGATTTGCCCATTGCAATGCATCTTTTGATCTCTTGACTGCTGCTTGCACAGGTGTTGATTGTGGGTCCAAGTAAAACAAAATCCTTGACAACTTCAATCTTTTCTCTTTTTGTCATGGTGTTGCTTTTTGGTCCCGTTGTGAGGATTTTTGTTTTCTTTATGTTGAAGTGTAATCCATACTGAAGGCTGTGGTCTCTGATCTTAGTCAGTAAGTGCTTCAAGTCCTCTTCACTTTCAGCAAGCAAGGTTCTGCCATCTGCATAATGCAGGTTGCTAATGAGTCTTCCTCCAATCCCAGTGCCACGTTCTTCTTCATATAGTCCGGCTTCTCAGATTTTTTGCTCAGCATGCAGATTGAATAGATATGGTGAAAGGATACAACTCTGATACACACCTTTCCTGACTTTAAACCACACAGGATCATCGAATGACTGCCTCTTGAACTATGTACAGGTTCCTCATGAGCACAGTTAAGTGTTCTGGAATTCCCATTCTTCACAATATTATCCATAATTTCTTAGGACCCACACAGTCAAATGCCTTTGCATTGTCAATAAAACACAGGTAAACATCTTTCTGGTATTCTCTGCTTTCAGCCAGGATCCATCTGACATCAGCAATGATATCCCTGGTTCCGTGTCCTCTTCTGAATTCAGCTTGAATTTCTGGAAGTTCCCTGTTGATATACTGCCACAGCTGCTTTTGAATGATCTTCAGCAAAATTTTACTTGTGTGCAAAATTAATGATATCATTCAATAATTTCCACTTTTGGTTGGATCGTCTTTCTTGGGAATAGGCATAAATATGGATCTCTGCCAGTTGGTTGGCCAGGTAGCTGTCTTCCAAATTCTTGGCATAGACAAGTGGGCACTTCCAGTACTACAACCTTTTATTGAAACATCTCAATTGACATTCCGTCAATTCCTGGAGCCTCGTTTTTGCCAATGCCTTCAGTGTGGCTTGGACTTCTTCCTTTAGTATCATCAGTTCCTGATCATATGCTACCTTTTGAAATGGTTGAAAGTACACCAATTCTTTTTAGTATAATGACTTTGTGTATTCCTTCCATCTTCTTTTGATTCATCCTGCATCATTTAATATTTTCCCCATAGAATCCTTCACTATTTCATCACGAGGACTGAATTTTTTCTTCAGTTCTTTCAGCTTGAGAAATGCTGAGTATGTTCTTCCCTTTTCATTTTCTGTCTCCAGCTCTTTGCACATGTCATTATAATAGTTGACTTTGTCTTCTCGAGCCGCCCTTTGAAATCTTCTATTGAGCTCTTTGACTTCAGCATTTCTTTCACTTTAGCTGCTCCATGTTCAAGAGCAAGTTTCAGACATCCATCCTGGTCTTTATTTATTTCCTGCCCTTGTAATGACCTCTTGCTTTCTTCATGTATGATGTCCTTGATGCCATTTCACAACTCATCTGGTCTTCAGTCTTTAGTGTTCAACGCATCAAATCTATTCTTGAGATGGTCTCTAAATTCAGGTGTGATATGCTCAAGGCTGTACTTTGGCTCTCGTGGACTTGTTCTAATTTTCTTCAGTTTCAACTTGAACTTGCATATGAACAATTGATGGTCTGTTCTGCAGTGGGCACCTGTCCTAGTTCTGATTGATGATACTGAGCTATTCCATTATCTCTTTCTACAGATGTAGTCAGTTTTATTCCTATGTATTCCCATCTGGGTAGGTCCATGTGTATAGTCACCATTTATGTTAGTGAAAAAAGACATCTGCAATGAAGAAGTCATTGTCTTGCAAAATTCTATCATGTGATCTGCAGCATCGTTTCTATCACCAAGTCCATGTTTTCCAACTACCAATCCTTCTTCTTTGTCTTCAACTTTTGCATTCCAGTAACCAGTAATTATTAATGCATCCTAATTTCATGTTTGATCAACTTCAGACTGCAGAAGTTGGCAAAAATCTTCAATTTCTTCCTCTTTGACCTTAGCGGTTGCTCTGTAAATTTGAATAATAGTCATATTAAGTGGTCTTCCTTGTAGGCATATGGATATTGTCTTATCACTGACAGCTTTGTACTTCAGGATAGATCTTGAAATGTTCTTTTTGACGATGAATGTAATGCCGTTTTTCTTCAATTTGTCATTCCCCGCATAATAAACTGTATGATTTTCCAATTCAAAATTGTCAATTCTCAATTGTCCATTTCAGCTCACTAATGCCCAGAATATCAATGTTTATGCATTCCACGTTCAGATTATTAATGGATGTTTGCAGCTGTTTCTTCTTATTTTGAGTCGTGCCACATCAGAAAATGAAGGTCCTGAAAGTTTGGCCCCATCCACGCCATTAAGGTAGACTCTACTTAGAGGAGGCAGCTCTTCCCCATTCCTATTTTCAGTGCCTTCCAACCTGAGGGGCTCATCTTCTGATCAGAGAAAGTTCCACTGCTATTCATAAAGTTTTCACTGGCTAATTCTTTTCAAAAGTAAACCACTGAGTCCTTCTTCCTTTTCTGCCTTAGTCTAGAAGCTCATCTGAAACCTATCTACCATGGGTGACCCTGCTAGTATTTGAATACTGGTGGCATAGCTTCCAGCATCACAGCAACACGCAAGCCCCCACAGTAAGACAAACTGACAGACGCGTGGAGATTATTATTACTGTATTATTATGTTAAAGATGTTTCAGGGTATCTGAAAGTGTTTCTTTCTTTCTTTTTTTTTTTTTGTGCTTAGAAAAATACACTATATACTAAGACATACATTTGACTAACTGATGCTAGATAGACTGTACCTAACCGTTCAGACTTACATACAAATTCAACTTAAAGACAGTCTTAGAAAGGGAACTCATTCATAATCCAGGGACTACCTGTACAGAACTATTAGAAAGTATGTCTATAAGCAAAGAAAAAAATCTTTGACAAAAAGCTAAGTACAGAAGACTAGCAAAACAGCATTATTTTAAGAGTTTCCCAGCCAGTATTTATGTCACTGTGATGCCATTAACCTATTCAAACAAGTACAAAAAAGAGAGAAAAATTATGGGCTATCTGAGTCTAGACAATCAAAATTGTATGCTGTTGCAACTGCGTTCTGTACTCTTGCTGATTGTCCACCAGCACACTATCACTAGATCCGTTCTTCTGACACATTAATTTGTTGCTGCAGCTTTAGGAATTTCTCATTGATGCATGCTTGTTGAGTTTACTACCTACAGTAAACTGGTTAATTTGGTTAAATTAATCACATTCTATGGGGTTCTGATTTGAAAATCAAAAACAATATTTCCACTCTATTTTGATGACATTATCCTCACCATACTTCTGAATATATTTCCATTTTAAACTTAAACCAATTAGCTGAATTCAAATTTATGTTAACTTCTAAATCTCTGTCTAAAAATAGATTGCATTGTATCGTGTGTCTTATTACTATATTTCCTTGTTTGAAATTTAAATTAGCTTTAGGTCTTTGAGATGTGTGTGTGTGTGTATGCAAGCTTATGTTTTGTTTTGTTTTTCCAAAGTGTACTTTGCCACGTATAATTTACACCATCATCTCTAACATCTGCGGAGGTGATCCTCCTGATTCAATGATCTCAAAGTTCTGTAATTTCCTAAACAGAGAAGAAATTTATCAGAATCACAGTCTCCTACTGTCTTAGTCATCTAGTGCTGCTACAACAGAAATACCACAAGTGGATGGTTTTAATGAAGAGAAGTTTATTTCCTCATAGTCAAAAGTAGGCTAAAAGTCCAAATTCAGGGCATCAGCTCCAGGGGAAGGCTTTTCCTCTCTGTCGGCCTTCTTCTCTTCAGTGTTCCCCCAGACTAGGAGCTTCTCAGCGCAGAGACCTGGGACCAAAGGACACGCTCTGCTCCCGGCACTGCTTTCTTGATGGTATGAGGTCTCCCTGTCTAACTGCTCACTTCTGTCTTTTGTATCTCAAGAGATTGCCTCAGGACACAATCCAGTCTTGTAGATCAGGTCCTGCCTTACTAACACAACTGCCACCCATCCTCCCTCATTAACATCATAGAGGCAGGTTTACAACATACAGGAAAACCACACAGTACCAGGAATCATGGCCTAGCCAAATTGATACACACATTTTTTGGGGGACATAATTCAAACCATGACACCTACCTTTCTTAATATCTGTATCACAAATAGTACCTTCTCCTAAAACATCTCCAAGTGAAGATCTTTTCATTTTAGAGCATAAGATCTTTCCGACCCACCCACACTTTTATACTTAGTAGATTATACTTAGTAAATTTCAGATCCTAAACAATGTACCATTTTCATAGATCATTAACTTTATGACTTAACCTCTGGACATGCCAAGAGTAGATTCCTATGAACCATTTGAACGGTGCCCATGTAAACAATTCAGGATTTTCTCACCCTTGATTTACTACTCCGTCTACTGTGTTAATCTTGGTAGTGGCCCAGTGAGGACAGTTGTTTATATTGTCTCTACTTCTCATTCTTTAAACATGAGTTGCAAGTTGGAAACTACTTAGTAAAGTATCAAACTCCACAATTTCTCCACTCCAAATCTTCCATAAGTAAGGCTATTGAATATAGAAATGTACCCCAATGAAGCCTGAATTTCTTCCTCCATGAATGGACACATGATCTGTGGCCCCATCTCTGTATTTTGTAAATCCACTATTCCCTAGACCGACAAGTGTTGCCCCGTGTATTTCATACACTCATTATTTGTCACTCTCTTCATTACAATTCTCATTACTTGGGAAATTAACAAAATGTTATTGATGTTACCTGCCATTGAGTGGATCCCCTATTCATGGTGACCTCATGTACATCTGAACAAAATGCTGCCCAATCCTGTGCCATCCCTATGATTGATTCCAAATCAGACAGTTGTAATCCATGGGATTTTCATTATCTGGTATTCAGAAGTATATCTCTAGGGTTTTTATTTTTATTTTTTCCTAGTTTGCCTTAGTCTGGAAGCTCTGTGGAAACCTGTTTAGCATCATAGCAATATGCAAGCCTTCACTGACAGGTAGGTGTTGGCTGCACATGAAAAGCATTGGCAGGGAATCAAATCAGAGTCTATCTCACAGAAGAAGAAAATTCTACCACTGAACCATGGATACTCCATTGTGTTATAGCCAATGTTAATTTATATTGCCTGAGTGATACTGGAGTGTACATAGTCAGTCTCTTACTGACAGACTTTTCACTTATTTTTAGATCAAGTTATGCCTGGGGTCAGCTTAGAGTTTTCTCTAGTTCAGTGAAATAATAAATCCCTTCTGTGTCCTCTGCCATAGCAAGGTTCATTAATTGAAACCCCTTCTCTGAAAAAATCATTATTACCCACAATTGTGCTTAATTACAAACATGAATCATATTCTGAAAGCTTTTTTACAATCTATACTCTCTTAAACCACCCAGTAAATTAAACTAAAATCTCACATGATACAAATTATATCCCCATTTGTACATTTGGTCATTCAAATTGAGTTATAGCTCCACAGACAACTCTTAGAAATTTTGTGACTTTGTAAAAAAAAAATAACTTAATGTCTTTAAGTTTATTCTCCTATAAAATTAATATAATAGCAGTCCCTTTGGTGGAAATTAACTGAGATAATACACTTAGCCTAAAACCCATAAATATATCTTTATTTCTATCTTTATATATTTTAATTATTAAACTACAATCATTTTGTAGGTTTATTTTTTCTCCAATTTTTTTTTGTTTGTTTGTACAATTTCTTATAAAAATTACAAAGCCTTGAAGAATTCATCCATTAGGAATCTTTTCTTGTTCACCAATAATCTCCATGTTATAAAATGTAATTGTCATTTTTTCAAATTATTTTTAACAAGAATACATTCATATTTTAAAAATACTTTTAGAAAATATACAGAGAAAAGTATCTTCTCTAATCTCTCCTTAATATGCACTTCCATTTGGTTATCTCTCAGGTAACTCTTCTTATTTTTTAGGCATTTTAAAATATTTTATAATATATATACAAGCAAATATAAACATCTATGTTTATTTTATCCTCTTTTACACAAAAACAAGATTTAAAAAACTTCATTAGTCTTGATTTATGAAATCTGAAACTCATCCACTTTAAGTGTATGTAAATGTGAACTTGACTTTTAGTAAATGTATAGAGTTGCACACTCATCACTACAACCCAGTTTTAGAACATTTTCATTACTCTCTAAAAATTCCCATAAGCCCATATGCAGTCAATCCCTGCTCCCACATCCATTCAAGGCAAACACTAAACTTTTTCTTTCTCAACACATTTGTCTCTTCTGGATATTACACATAAGTACAATCATACAATAAAAAGTCTTTTGTACCTGACTTTTTGCACTGAACATAGTGTTTTTGAGGCTCAACCATATTCAACCATGTTTCAGAAATTTATTCCTTTTTATTGCTGAATAATTTTCCATTCTCTGGATAGATCATGTAGTGTTTATTCATTTACCATTTGTCTTAGTCATCTAGTGCTGCTACAACAGATAGATGGCTTTAACAAAGAGCAATTTATTCTCTCATAGTCTAGTAGGTTAGAAGTCCGAATTCAGGGTGTCAGCTCCAAGGGAATGCTTTCTCTTTCTGCCTGTTCTGGAGGAGGGTCTCTGTCATCAATCTTCCCCAGTCAAGGAACTCCTTAGCACAGGGACTCAGGGTGCAAAGGACGTGCTATTCTCCTGGCTCTTGTTTCTTCGTGATCTGAGGTTCCATGCCTATCTGCTTGCTTCTCTCTTTTATATTGCACAAGAGATTAGCTCAAGACAGACACAGCCCAATCTTGCAGAGAGTCCTGCCTCATTAACATAACTGCTGCTAATCTCATCTCATCAACATCACAGAGATAAGATTTACAACACATAGGAAAATCACGTCAGATGACAAAATAGTGGACAATCACACAGTACTGGGAATCATGACCCAGCCAAATTGACAGATATTTTTAGGGGACATAATTCAATCCATAACACCATTTGATGCACATTTGATTTTTTCCAGTTTTCTTTTTCTTCATATTTTGAATGATGTTGCTATGAACATCCATGTAAAAGTCTGTTTGTCAACAAATGTTTTCATTTCTGTTCAGTATGTATCTAAAGGTGGATGAAAGGTCATATGTTTTATTTGGATTCTTTGGGTGATGCAAAGGTTTACTATAGTAGGATGCTAACTGAAAGTTTCGAGATTCTAGTCCCTCAGACTTTTTCAACCTGTATGCTGAGCAAATAATCTGAGAAGCTGGACTATATGAAAAAGAATGTGGCATCAGGATTGAAGGAAGACACATTAACAACCTGTGATAAGCAAGTGACACAACCGTGCTCGCTGAAAGTGATGAGGACTTAAAACACCTACTGATGATGATCAAAGACCACAGTCTTCAGTATGGACTACACCTCAACATAAAGAAAACAAAAATCCTCACAACAGGACCAATAAGCATCATCATGATAAATGGAGAAATGATTGACGTTGTCAAGGATTTCATTTTACTTGTATCCACAATCAATGCCCATGGAAGCAGCAGTCAAGAAATCAGATGACATATTTTGTTGGGCAAATCTGTTACAAAAGATCTCTTTAAAGTGTTGAAAAGCAAGGATGTCATTTGGGTGCACCTGACCCAAGCTATGATATTTTCAATTGCCTCATATGCATGTGAAAGCTGGACAACAAATAATGAAGAAGGAAGAATTGATGCCCTTAAATTATGGTGTTGGTGAAGAATATTGAATATACCGTGGACTTCCAGAAGAATGAACAAAACTGTCTTGGAAGAAGTATAGTCAGAATGCTCCTTAGAAGCAAGCATGGCGAGACTTCATCTCACATACTTCGGACATGTTATCAGGAGGGACCAGTCTCTGGAGAAGGGCATCATACTTCGTAAAGTGGAGGGTCAGTAAAATAAAAAAGGAAGACCCTTAACGAAATAGACTGACAGAGTGGCTGCAACAACGTGTTCAAGCATAACAAGGATCATGAGGATGGCACAGGATCAGGCAGTGTTTTATTCTGTTGTACAGGGGGTCACTATGAGTCGGAACTGACTCAACTGCACTTAACAACAACAACATGTGGTTAGGAAATATTTTCCCTTTATCTGTGACTTCTATTTTAATTTTCTTAATAGTGTCTTTTGAGGTGCAAAAGTTTTTAACTTTCATGAAGTCGCATTTATCAGTTTTTCTTAGTCTCACTTTTCCTTCTTTGTCTAAGAACTCTTGAATAACCTAAGGTATGAAGGTTTTCCTCTCTTATACAATGTTATCTCTTATATTTAGGTCTATGATGTATTTTGAATAAACCTGTTGCAGTCGAGTCAATTCCGACTCATAGTGACCCTATAGGACAGAGTAGAATGGCCCCATAAGGTTTCCAAGGAGCACCTGGTGGATTCAAACTGCCGAATTTTGGTTAGCAGCCATAGCCCTTAACCACTACAACACCAGGGTTTCCGTATTTTGAATGAGGCGATTTAAATACTAATTCAATGTCTTCACTTGTTACAGGTTTACTCAGATTTTTTATTTCTTCTTGAGTACATTTTGGTAATTTGTATCTGTTCATAATTTGTATTTATCTAGAAATTTGTCCATTTCATCTGGGCTAATTTATTTAATACAGTTGAATGTAATATTCTCTTATCTCTTACATAGGATTGGTAGTGATGTTCCCTTATTTTATTCCTGACTGTATAATTTCAGTATTCCATTTTATTTTCTTGATATGTCTAGCTATATATTTGTTAATTTTTCAAAGGAAAAAATTTTGTTTACATTAATGATTTTCTCTATTGTTTTTTCTTTTTATATATCTTTTGTATTATTTCTTTTGGTTTGTTTGGGTTTGTTCTTGTTTATCTTTCTTTTAAAATTTTGCTAATTTCTTAAGGTGTAATTTAGGTTATTTGAGATTTTCTTCTTTTCTGATGTAGGCACTTAAGCTAAAAATTTACTTCTAATCATTATATTAGCTGTTGCAGTGCAATGAATTGCTTAATATGGCCCTTCTAACCAGGTCTTTGTGACTCACGTACAATGATTTAGTGAGACTATGCAACTAAGGTATCTGGAACCTGTGATGGTTGGGATTATGTGTCAACTTGGCTAGGTCATGAGTCCCAGTATTGTGTGGTTGACCTCCATTTTATGTGTTGTGAATCCTGATCATTACATGTTGGTGAGGTAGAATCGGTGTAAGGTGTGCCTTGGGTTGCAGCCTTACAGGAGGACATGACTCAAGCCCCACCCTTACTAAAGTTACACCCTTTCCAGGGATGTGACCTTCTTCTAAGATATGTGTGTGTGTCCTAGTAAGGCTCTGTCTCTCTGCGTCTTGATCCTGCATCCAGTTCCTGATTAATTGACCTCCCCAGAGGTCTGCTGTCTAATCTGCCCTTTCTGGATTCTCTGGCCTCCACAGCCTTCAGAGTGCAGTAATGGGCCAAGAAACATCATATTAAAGGTACATACCACCCTCAGAGTAATGGCTTAATAGAGAATTGGAATGGGCAATTGACACATTTGTTGTCTAAAATGGGGAGAGATAAAGGCATGAAGGGCTGGATCACATGCCTTCATGAGTATGTGCTTAGACTCAACATAAGGAGGACAAAGGGAAGTTTACCACTGGACAGATTCCTATGTTTCTCTGGGGAATCTGAGGAAGAGGGAAGGATGTCGGTGCCACTGTATAGTTCTTCCCCACATCACTTAAAACTGCTTTTTTCCTGGTGGATGCTGCAATTCCAGGTCCAGGGATGCAGCTGAGGGTACCAGAATCAGGGGTGGTCCTTAAGCAAAAGACTGTAACTATACCCCTGAACATGTATGCCAGAATTCCCAAGGGCCTGATGGGATGAACTGTACCTTGCCCCCATCTGGCAAAACTGGGTCAACAGTGAATACTGCCGTATTGTCTAGTAGGCAAGATAGCCTATGTTGTGTCTATGTAACCCTACCCAACATGAATAGGAGTGGACCGAGGGGGAAGTCTTGCTACCAGCAATCTTTACTAGCACAGAAGAAGAACCTGATGTTCCTCCCCAAGGTGGAAAAGTTTAGGTAAAAATAAATGATAAATGGAAGAAAGGAGAAGTAACAGCTAAAGGTAAAGGAATAAATAAATGGTTTATACATTGGGGGAAACCTAATATTAAACTGATAACCTAGAGAGATACTCAGAGCAAGGGAACAATCTTCTATATGTTGAATTTTTCTGGAGGCCAGAAAGGGTGAAGACGAGATGAACTGTTGGAGAACCTGACCAAATCAGATGGAAAACTGCAGCAGAGCTGAATGGCTGGTATCTGAGTAACTTTACCCTTAGCACTCTTTTTGTCCTGCTGAAGGGCTAATTGTTCCTGACTGCACTGGCCTGATAAAATGGTTGGGAAGGGAAAGTTAACCCTTCAAGTATGAAAGGATCAGTGCTGGAAGAGCCAGGGGGTGGCCTATGGTGCACTGAATTACTTAATATGGCCCTTCTAGACTTGGTCTTTGTGACTTACACACAACGATTGAGTGGGACTATGAAAATAAGGTATATGTGCTGTGGATCCTGACCCCTACATGTTGATGAGGCAGGATTGGTGTAAGTTGTGCCTTGGGTCACAGCCTTGCAAGAGGGAATGACTCAAGGCCCACCCTTACTAAAGTTACACCCTTTCCTGGGCTGTGACCTATATCTAAGACATATGTGTGTGTCCTGGTGAGGCTCTCTCTCTGCATGTGGATCCTGCATCTTGTTCCTGATCAATTGACCTTCCCAGAGGCCTGCTCTCTGATCTGCTGATTCTGGGTTTCACCGGCCTCCACAGCCCCTTAGGCCAGCAGCCTGTCCTGTGACCTGATTTCCCACAGCCTTGTGAGCCAGCAGCCTATGGTCTGAACTGTAGCTGTGTGGGCTAGAAGTCTATTCTTGACCCATGAATTTGGGACTTGCCAGCCTTCACAACAGCATGAACCATTTCCTTTATACGGTTCATGAGTTCTGTGAGACTTTGCGTGAATTAAGGAATCCAAAGACAAGAGGGAGAGTACTGAAGAAAGAGGGAGTAATTGATGTTAGAGATGATGGAGTGGTACGGCAGCTTGGAAAAGTTGGACATTTGGGACATCTTTAACCTTTGCCTCATAGGAACCAGCTTTGTACTGATTTTTATAAAAGAAATTATTCATTTAGCTGCCTTCTGATAATTTTAATTAGTTAAGGGTTTTTTTTTTTAATTAGGTTAAAAAATGCATTGTTTTAATTTTCCTTGTGATTACCTTTGACCCATTGAAACAAGGTATGTGTTGTTTAAATCCCAAATATCTGGAGTTTCCCAGGTTTCTCTCTGTAGTGGATCTCTAATTTAAATTTATTGTGGCCAGAAACTGTGTTTGGTATGAATGAAGTATTCTTAAATTTATTGATTCCTGTTTTGTGGCTCGTTCTATGGTCTATCTTGGAGAAGGTTACCTGTGTTTGAATAGAATAAGAAATCTACAGCCATTAGGTGAGTTGTTCTGTAAATATCACTTAGATCATCTTAGTTAATGGCGTTGTTTAGGTTTTCTGTATACTTGCTGGTTTTTTGTCAAGTTGTTCTCTCAAATATTGATTGCAGGTTATTGAAAGCTCAAATATTATTGCTAAACTATTTTCTCCTTTAAGATCTGTCAGTTCTTGTTTCATGTATTTTGGGTCTC
Source organism: Dugong dugon (assembly GCA_030035585.1). NCBI lineage: Eukaryota > Metazoa > Chordata > Mammalia > Sirenia > Dugongidae > Dugong > Dugong dugon. The sequence continues at coordinate 170,417,892 of CM057463.1, read as the reverse complement.
TATTATGAGTTGTGTTGAAAGAAAAATCTGATAAAATAGTCAATTACAGTTAACAGGGTCCATTGATTGAGAAGCTGTTCACCAACCAGGAGTATCTAAACTGAAAATAATAAATGAGAGTTTGTACAGTTACAATGAGCTGTTTTATATTTTAAATGAGTAAGTCTCTTGCCCTTTGTTTTAGTTGATTAATAGTATTTATTTATTTATTTTTTTAATTTGATGGGGAACTTTGATCAGAGAATGTTAAGCTGGCTTATTTTGATTGGATAAGAGTTGCTAACCCATGCTGGCAAGTATTGCTAGCTCAAGCTAACATATGATGATAAGAAAAACTTGTTTATGTTTTAATTCTGCATAGAATTGCTGTTTTATGTAAATGGTCTTATGATTAATTTTTGTTTGGCACTTGACCCAGAGAACCATTTTAACTATTGCCTCTATAAAAATTTTTAGGCACATTTACACTTTGTATATATTTCTGATATATTGACCCTTTTATCATTATAAAATGCCCTTCTTTGTCTCAAAGTAGTATTTTTTGTCTTAAATTATTAATTTTACTACTCTATCTCCTTTATGGTTATTTTCCACAGTGTATCTTTTTCCATCCCTTTACTATAAAATTAAGCATGTCTTTGAATTTAAATTCTGTCACTTTTAGACAACATACGCTTGGATATTTATTTTTATCCAGTCTGATATTCTCTGCCTTTTAAGTATAATTTTTAGTCCATTCATATTTAATGTAATTATTAGTGTGTTTGTTTATATAGGCCATATTGCTTTTTATTTTCCATTTGTCTATAACTATTTAGTTTCTTTCTTCCTACTTCACTTTTAAAAAAATATTTTATGTATAATTCTGACTCTCAACTAATGCTATAATTATTTTTGAATTACTTCCTTAAAGGTTGGTCCATGGAATACAGTTACATTATGTGTCTTACTTAATCATTATCTACTTGAGAATTACACTAACAATTCTAGTAAATCATAGAAAATTTGTTCTAATGTATTTCCTTTATTAGAAAGATATAACTATATATTCTACATATGTTATTAACATAAGAATACTCTCTTATAATTAATGTGATATACAATTTTGTGTCTTTTAAAGAGCTAAGAGAATAAACGAGAGGGCATATATTCATAGGGTCTTTAATATTTACTCAGAGGAGCTCTTCATTTTTTTCCGGTGGATCAGGATTAAACCCTGGTGTTGTTTCCTTTCAGAGTGAAAGACCTTCTTCAGTATTTCTTATAAGGCAGGTCTGCTAGCAATGACTTCCCTCAATAGTTATCTTGAAAAGTCATTATTTTGCCTTTATATTTGAAGGATAGTTTAACTGGAAACAAACTGGTTGACCTTTGCTTTTTTGTTTGTTTTCTTTCAGCCTTTTGAATATATCATTCTATTACCTTCTGATTTCCATGGTTTCTAGATTTCTCTTTTGCTTTGTCGTTAAACACTTTGTCAGTGATGTGTCTAGGTGTGAACCTCTTTGTGTTTTTCTCATTTGGGTTTCGTTGAGCTTCTTGGATGAGTAGATTAATGTTTTCCAACAAATTTGGGAAGTATTTAGCCATTACCACTGCAAATATTTTGTCTTCCCCTTTATCTTTTTCTCTCCTTCTGGGACTCCCTTTACATCTTTGTTAGTAAACTTGATGTTGTCCCACAGGTCTATAAGGTTATTTCCTTTTTCTCTAAAATGTTCTTCAAATTGCATAATGTCTATTGATCTTTATTTAAGTTCACTTAATTTTTTTCTTCCAACTTGTCCTACCTGCTGTTGTGCTCCCCTAAAATAATGTCTTTTCTAGCTTTTATATATTTATTCCAGAAATGTCATTTGGTATTTTAATGCAAAATTGGTAATTTCTACTTTTCATTAATTATCTTTTTTGCATCGTCGTTGTCATACTTCTTTTAAATTTTTTTTTTTTGATCCTTGAATACTTATAATAGGTGCTTTGAAAAATCCAATCCATTTATTGACTGTGAGTCCCACTTTTTTGTTTCTTTGCATGATGTATTCCAATCCTTGAATACTTATAATAGGTGCTTTGAAAAATCCAATCCATTTATTGACTGTGAATCCCACTTTTTTGTTTCTTTGCATGATGTATTCCAATGTATGTATATTAGAATACTGAACAGTTATATAATATGCCTGAGTAACTCGATATCTAATTATTCACCAAGGATTGTTGTGGTGGTACTTGTTTGATCTGTTTGTTTATGAAATTGCATAGATTAAATCTGTGAAGTCCATTTGCCCCACAGTGTGCTGCCATGGATGTTTGTTGCCAGTTTTATATACTTTGTTATTATTTGTAATTATGACTCATAAGGATTACCCTGTTTTGACATAGATTAGAATTCAGCTAAAATTGGTCAGATTTTGTGCACAAATATTCCAAGCCAGTATGTTTTCTACTATCTACGGACAGTTCTGTGTATGAGTTGGGGAGCACATTTAAAATACAGGTCATTTTCATGTCTGCCTCAGCTTTTAATTTTTGCCAAACACTCTAGTTTCTCCTTTGTGAATATGTGAAAGCTCTGTCGACCAGATATATATGTATGGCTTGCATATGGCAATATTTTATACATATTCTTTTAACATTACATTTTCCTTTTACATTAAATCTTCAGTGTATTTCTGCATCAGTACACAAAGACTGTTTCATTTATAAATCTATTATTTTATGAAAGAAATATAATTTATTTAACCTATTAATGGATATGTAGTCTAGGAAAGACATACTATGACTAAAATGGCATATGGGTACTGAAACAAAACTCTTCTATTTTTGCATGGTTTGTTGAATTAGCTAGTCAAGGTATGCACTTTAACTGGTTTTTTTCCTTTGCTTTTGCACAAATAAAGTAATATTGCCTTTGCCTTTCACAAATAAGTTACAAGTAACACAAGTCCGGTCTTCCCTCTGAGACACTTGCACAACCCATTCCAACTGAACAGATAAAAAGGAAAAGATCAAAATAACTTCTGCCTGACACAGTCCTCATTTTGATCTTTCCTACCAAATCTCTACTATTAGAATTCTGATCTAGTCAAAATATTCAATTTAAGAATGAAGAAACACTGCATAACTTATCCAGGATCAAAGTAATTATTAGGAAAGTGGAAATTCTAATTCAAGAATTTTGAACTTAGCAAAGTTTAAATCAGAACACCTATTAAAGCAATGAACACACACTTATCTGTATTTTGTTGGTGTTGAATATTCAAGAAACAGGATGCAATATCAAGAAGTTTTTGTTTGTTTGTTTTTGCATCGCCAGAGCCCTCTGTTAAAAAAACATGTCCTCTGAGATGGGAAGGAGCCAGCATCATAAATCTCCACAGTTTTTCTAACTCATTCATGAACCTTGCCATACATTGATGGTCTTTAGAGTAAAGATAAGCTGCAATATGAATATTACATAAGGGTTCTAGAAATAAAGAGACTTGGAGTAAAAAAATCTAGAAATTAAGTCAGAATGCCATCTATTTAGACTGAGCAACACAGTCAAGATTATGGGGAAGAAAAGTCTGTATTTGAAGGCATGTATATCGAAACTAGCATTAGGAAAACTGAATAATGAACTTACATATATAGAATTCCACTTGTGAGGTGAAATAAATCTTCATGTAAATCCCATGTCCTTGTTCCCTGAAGTTTCAGGACCTGGAAAAGTTACTGTAGTAGATAAGGACTGTTACGTGAAAGTGCTCCTCATTCCAAATTTCTAATATAAAACATCACTGTTAGTTTTGATTGCTTAACACTCACCAATTCCTCTCTCTATGCCTAGTTTCTTGAATCCCTGAGGAAAGAATGCTGGTTAACTCTTGTTTTCCTTACTATCTTACAAATTTTAAAAATCATACTAAATATTCTATTGTAAGTAATTAACTCTAGGCTTTGCTCTTGACACTTGCTGCTTTAAAGCAGAGATTTTAGTCCCAAGACCACACCAAGGAGCTTAAAAGCCTCTCAGAGCAACACAAGGACTGTCAGAAGTGATTTTCTACCTGACTACATTTCTGAAGGCTTGTTATTCATTGTTTTTTAGCCTAATTTAAGGGTTTCTCTCAGCATCTCATATTTTGGCTTTACTCTTCAAGTTTTACACAGTATCCTTTGGTCTTGGCTAATGGCTTGACTTGGCTCTGGTGAGTAACTTCCCTTTTGACTCCTTCATAGTCCCTGTTATTTAAACTACTCTTCTAATTGTTGGCCATGACTTGCCACAGCAGTAATTGTCCTTTTTTGAAGGGTGTCCTGGGGTGCCTTTTGCTCAAGCAGCTAGCTGTGCTGTTAAACTTTGCTTCCCTCCTCTGGCAATATCTAGCCATAGCAATTAATCTCTCAAGTTCTGTGTTTGGGTTCTTACCTATTAGTCTTATTTCCTAGCTCAGTTTATTAATTTATTTATTCATCCATTCATTCAAGAAATATTTATTAAGTGCTAAAGATGTGGCCAACAATGAAAGATTGTAGACAAAATAGTGTACCATATTGTATTATATCTTGGCTTTTACTGGTCTTACAGGATGTTGGCAAAAAATAGACATTAATCACATAGTAACTAGATCTCTGTTATTTGTACTTTTTTAATTGTCAAGTTATCATTAGCCAGGGCCTGTCTTGGATCATAATATTAGAGTGTTTCATTTTTAATAAGTTATTTGCATTCTTTTATTTATTCTTTAATTTGTTCATTTAAAACAAATTTATTAAAGTACTATACTTCCAACACAAGACATAGGTGATGAATGTGGGCATGAAACAATTCCAGTATGAAATCTAGCATACAGTTTAGCAGGAAGATATATAATTAAAATAAATAATTACAATGAGTTTATCTTAAAAGAATTGAGGAATGAATTACAAATAAGTAGAGTAGACTGAATATTGGAAGGATCTAACATATATTTATTTTTAAATATATAATTTTCTTATAATGAAAAAAAAGCCAAAATTTTATTAGTGATACACATGTTAAAATATCCTTATCTTTGGTGTATGTGCACATGTGTTTATATGTGTATTTTTGGGGGGTTTGCTATGTACTGCTTTAGTCATGTAATTATAATATCTGCTTTACAAATAAGAAAACCATATATAATTAATGTTTTATGTTGTACAAATGTACCATTAAAATACCCTTTAATGTACTGAGTTGGATATACGGTAATTTTCTTTAAAAAATATGTACAGTATTGTGGGTTCTATTCTGGTTAATTTCAAAGGCATTCAGTACATTCATAAAAGCTATGTAAAGATGCTTCTTTACCTTTTACAGCGAAGGAGAATGATGCTCAGACAAATTTAAGGGATTAGCTTAAGACTGAACAGTTAAAAAGTGACAGATATAAGCCTTCAGTTCAGTTTCTGCTCCAATATCTCTTTCCCACTCTACAAGGAAATGAATATGATGGTTGCTGTTGTTAATGCCTTCACGCTGACTCTGACTCATAGTGATCCTATGTACAACAGAGGAAACACTGCCCCATCCTGCACCATCCTAAAAACCCTTGCTATGTTTGAGCCCATTGTTAGAGCCACAGTGTCAATCCATCTCTTCCATCTTTTTTGCTGACCCTCTACTTTACCAAGCTTGGTGTCCTTCTCCAGGGACTGGTCCCTCCTTATAACATGTCTAAAGTAGGTGAGACACAGTCTCACCATCCTTATTTCTAAGGAGCCTTCTTCTAGCTGTACTTCTGAGATGGATTTGTATGTTCTTCTGGCAGTCTATGGTATATTCAATATTCTTCACCAACACCATAATTCAAAGACATCAATTCTTCAGTCTTCCTTATTCATTGTCCTGATTTCACATGCATATGAGGTGATTGAAAATACAATGGCTTGGGTCAGGCACACCATTTTAACATTTTTAAAGTTGTCTTTTACAGAAAATTTGCCCAAAGCAATATATCGTTTGATTTCTTGAACTTTGCTTCTATGAACACTGATTGTGGATCCAAGTAAAATAAATTCTTGACAACTTCCATCTTTTCTCCATTTATCATGGTATTGCTTATTGGTCCAGTTGTATGGATTTTTGTGTTTTTTCTTTTTTATGTAGAAGTGTAATCCATACTGAAGGCCGTATCTTTGATCTTCATCAGTAAGTGCTTCAAGTCCTCTTCACTTTCAGCCATTAAGGTTGTGTCATCTGCATAACACAGGTTTTTAAGTGAGTCTTCTTCCAATCCTGATGCTCCATTCTTCTTCATATAGTCCAACTTCTTGGATTAGTTGCTCAGCATACAGACTGCATGAGGATGGTGAAAGATACAACCTTAATGCACATCTTTCCTGATTTTAAATCACACAGTACAGTATCCCCTTATTCTGTTGGAACAACATCCTATTAGTGTCTGTACATGTTCCTCATGAGCACAATTAAGTGTTCTGAAATTCCCATTCTTTGCAATGATCTTATTTATTTAATACACCAGCAGAATTGTGCCTTGTGATGGTTAATTTCATGTGTCAAAATGGCTGGGCTATGGTGACTAGTTTTTGGTCAAATACTAGTCTAGATGTTGTTATGCAGTATTTATATGGAATTATCATTAAAATAAATTGGCTTTAAGTAAAGCAGAGTACGTCTCATAATGTGGGTGGGCTTCATTCAGACTGTTGAAAGACTTAAGAACAAAATGGGAGGTTTTCTTACAGAATTCCTCTCTCTCCCACACTGCCTGACCTACCAATCTGGGACAAACACTATGGATTTTGGACTTGCCAGCCCCAACAATTGTGTGAGCCAGTTCCTCAGAATCGCTCTCTCTCTCTAGCTGGCTCGCTTGATTTCTCTCTTTCTATATACATACATTTTTACAAATATATGCATATATATACACATATAATATACATATGTACATATCTGTTTTTCTAGAAAAACCTGATTAAAACATGCCTACAAAAAGTTATTTTAAAACTGTAAAATTATGCAACATTTTCATGTTTTCATGATATAATGCCTTTCTTCTTTCTCACTTCCACTTTAATTTCACAGAGGCTAAATATTTGGCCAGTCCTAATCTGGATCACCAAAGAAAGGTGATTCAATAGAATGCAGAAATAATTGAACAGTATCAAATATATCACACACAAGTAAAATTCTGCTGAAGATCATTCAAAAGCAGTTGCAATAGTATATCAATAGGGAACTGCCAGAAATTCAAGCCAGATTCATAAGAGGACGTGGAACAAGGGATAGCATTGCTTATGTCAGACGGATTCTAGCTGAAAGCAGAGAATACCAGAAAGATGTTTACCTGTGTATTATTAACTATACAAAGGCAATCAACTGTGTGGTCATAACAAATTATGGATAACATTGTGAAGAAAGGGAATTCCAGAACACTTAATAGTACTCATGAGGAACCTGTACATAGATTAAGAGACAGTCATTCAAACAGAACAAGAGGATACCGCATGGTTTAAAGTCAGGAAAGATGTGTGTCAGGGTTGTATCCTTTCATCATACTTATTCAATCTGTATGCTGAGCAACTAATCCAAGAAGTTGGACTATTGAAAATATCGACAACTACAGCCTTCAGTATGGATTATGCCTCAATATAAAGAAAACAAAAATCTACACAACTGGACTGTCTTAGTCATCTAGTGCTACTCTAACAGGAATACCACAAGTGGATGGCTTTAACAAAGACAAATTTATTTTCTCACAGTCCAGTAGGCTACAAGTCCAAATTCAGGGCTCCAGCTCCTAGGGAAAGCTTTAAGTCCAAATTCAGGGCATCAGCTCCAGGGGAAGGCTTTCTCTGTCAGCTCTGGAGGAAGGTCCATGTCATCAATCTTCCCTTGGTCTGGGAGCTTCTCTGTGTAGGAAATTCAGGTCCAAAGGACAGCTCTGCTCCCAGCTCTTTTTTTTTTGGTGGTATGAACTTCCCAATTCTCCACTTGCTTCCCTTTCCTTTTATCTCTTGTGTGTGCAGGCCACACCCCAGGGAAACTCCCTTTATATTGAATCAGGGATGTGACCTGAGTAAGGGTGGTGTTACAATTCCACTCTAATCCTCTTTAACATAAAATTACAATCACAAATGGGGGACAACCACACAACTCTGGGAATCATGGCCTAGCCAAATTGATACACACGTTTTTGGAGGGACATAATTCAATCCATGACGTTCTACCCTTTGGCCCCCCAAAATCACATCCTTGCAACATGCAGAACATATTCATCTCATCATATCATAGCAAAAGTCTTAACTCCAAGCCCAAAATCCAAAAATTCCTCTTCATCTGTGAAATCTAGAATACAAGCTATCTGCTTCCAAAGTACAATGGCAGAACAGGCACAAGTTAGACGTTTCCATTACAAATGTGAGAAATTTCAGGGAAAGAAGGAATAACAGGCACCAAGCAAGTTAGCACAACACATTATATTAATCTTCAAGGCTTGAAAATACTCCTGTTTTCTGAAATCATTTACACAATAGCCCTGCCCTCCAGACTCCAGGTATTGGCCACAGTCTCCGGATTCTGAGTGGAGGCCCCTCAGCCCTAGGCTTCAGCTCTGCCTTCCAGGCCCACTGAGACAGCAACTCTATTCCCTTGGCTTTAGGGGCACCATTCTCCTACTCCATCGGAGTGACAACTCCACCCATAGAAACACCAGAGTCTATGGCTCCACCCTTTGAAACCCCTGAGGTCATGGCCATACCTTTAGATACTGAAGCAGCTCAGCTTCTTGTGTCCCTTGTCTCTTCAGCTTGTTTTCTGGTTTCTTGGCCTCTCGGCTCCTCGGGCCTCACGCCTGCATCTGCCCTACTGCTGCAAGTGTTCCAAAGCTCTGTAGCTCCACCAGTAAGTGCTCAGAGGCAAGCCACTCCGCCAGGAAACCTCCTGCTCACAGGCACTCAGCTCTCTCTCAACGTGGTTGGCTCCGGCGCCATCTTGCACTGGTCTTCTGGTTCTGCTGCTATTGGTACTCTGCCGCTGCCACTTCTCTACTGTTGCAGGTTCTTTGCTGCTGCTGGTCCTTTGCTACTGCCACTGCTCTATCCATTCACAGTTTCAAAACCACTTCCACATTTTAGGTATCTGTTAGAGCAGCACCCCACTGTCTCAGTACCAAATTCTGTCTTAGTCTTTTGCTGCTCTAACAGATATACCATGAGTGGATGGCTTTAAAATGGCAAATTTATTCTCTCACACTCCAGTAGGCTACAAGTCCAAATTCAGGGCACCAGCTACAAGGGAAAGCTTCAAGTCCAAATTCAGGGCATCAGCTCCAGGGGAAGGCTTTCAATCTTCCTTTGGTCTGGGAGCGTCTCTGTGCAGGAACTTCAGGTCCAAAGGACACGCTCTGCTCCCTGCACTGTTTTCTTGGTGGTATGAGGTTCCCAATTCTCCACTTGCTTTCCTTTCCTTTTATCTCTTCTAAGAGATAAAAGGTGGTGCAGGCCACACCCCAGGGAAACTCCCTTTACATTGGATCAGGGATGTGACCTCAGTAAGGGTGGCGTTACAATTCTACTCTAATCCTCTTTAACGTAAAATTACAATCACAAAATGGAGGACAACCACACAACCCTGGGAATCATGGTCTAGCCAAATTGATACACACATTTTTGGGGGGACACAGTTCAATCCATGACATAGACCAATAAGCTATATCATGTTAAATGGAGAAAAGTTTGACATTGTCCAGAATTTCATTTTACTTAAATCCACAATCAATATCCATGAAAGCAGCAGTCAAGAAATCAAATGGCATATTGCACTGGGCAAATATGCTGCAAAAGACCTCTTTAAAGTCTTAATAAGCAAAGATACCACCTTGAAGACTAAGGTGCACCTGACCCAAGCCACAGTGTTTTCAATCACTTCATACGCATGTGAAAGCTGACTAACAAATAAGGAAGACCAAAGAAGAATTGATGCTTTGGAGTTATGGTATTGGTGAAGAATATTGAATATACCATGGACTGCCAAAAAAATGAAAAAATCTGTGTTGGAAGAAGTACCGCCAGAAAGCTCCTTAGAAGCAAGGACGGCAAGACTAAGTCTCACATACTTTGGACATGTTATCAAGAGAGATCAGTCACGGTAGAAGGACATCATGCTTGGTAAAGAAGAGGATCAGTGAAAAAGAGGAAGACCCTCAATGAGATGGACTGACACAGTGGCTGCAACAAGGGGCAAGCATAACAACGATTTTGAGGATGGCACAGGACCGGGCAGTGTTTCATTCCGTTGTACACAAGTTCACAATGAGTTGGAACCAAAACAACAGCACCTAAAAACAACAACAATCTCTGGTGAATTCAGTGGTGTGTCACACAGATACACCTTCAATAGATGATTTTTGCCCTAGCTGCTAGGAGTGCTGACAGCAAATAGCCTTCAGTTTCCCTTCAGGGGTTTCTTTAGCTTGAAAGAGTCACTTTCCTGAGGCAGTATCCACCCAATGACTGATTGATTCCTGACCATCTCAACTCAAATTGGAACAATTCTGAAGGACAATTCTAGTTCCATAATTCTCTGTGGGTTTGAACAAAGATGTCTCTGCATCTGCATTGCAATGTGAGTCTATCCCAGTACCCCATCCTGCTTCCTTGCATTTTCTTCCACAGATATCGATTCCAAGGACATTGCTTAGTAAACACCTAGTATATTAAACTTTATCTCAATTGAGTATGAAGTCTAGGGAGCTAAACTTGTGACAGTTATTACCAGGAGTGGTCCAAGAAAGCAGGTACTAAGAGGAGAAGTTGGAGCTGGCTCACTCAACAGCCAGCTGGCACTTAGGATATGATCCCTACTGGTGGTCCAATTGGTAAAATTGTCACCAGTAGTGAATTTAATAGTACATCTATTGTGCATTAGCTGATATGATTTAGCAAGTGTTTGAGAACTCTGAGGGCAGAGTAACTAAAAGAACAAATCATTATTGCTAACTTGATTGATATTCCAGAAAACTGTAATTAAAAGCTGAGAGAGAGTAATTACAAATTGAAAAATAAGTGTGAAAGACAGAGGGTCTCCTTCACAACATAAAAAAAAAGCTTCATATCTTGTGTGTTTGTAAAGGGGGTGTGGGGAGACAGAGAAATTTGAAGACCAGGCTTAGAACTTAACCACCAGAGTACCAAGGCAGGTTGGTTATGTCAGTGTTGACATTTTGTTTGGGAAAGAATTGAATCCTGACACATGGTGTGGGAAGCATACAGGAAGATGTGGATTCAGAGCTGCGAATTGTGGATGCTGTGATGTGCCTTCCTTTAACCTCCAGCTCTCAGCTCCTTGAAGAACTGACTCAGTTGCAGCGAGCTACTTTTCCCAGAGTCACTCTCCTTCCCTGAAGCAGCTCGCTTCTAATAATTGATCTATGTAGGAGTCTAAAGACCTAGCCCAATCTGGGAAAGCTCTAAAAGGCCATACTAGCTCCAGAGCTCATCATTGGGTTGCCAAGTCCGTTGGGCCTGCATGACAGCTCAACATTTCCATTTTCCATATCTTTTCCCATGTCTTCCTTCTATAATTGTCAATCCCCAGGGCAAAACTGAGTGTACATACCGCATATTAAACTCCATCTCAGGATCTATTTCCCAGGGAACTCAACTTGCAACGTGATCATCTTTTGACTCAATTTCACAGTTTTACTCTTTCGCTCCTAATTTTGCCAAATATTTTCATATTTCATTAGATTAAGCTAGGGTATCATGATTTTAGCTGCTCTCTACATCACTGATGCCTACTTCAATATTTGAGATGTTTAGTTACATAAAATCATTTAGAGACCACTTAATACATTCTATAGGTTTTCTTTCTTCAGCAATTTCGCAAGCACTATAGTTTTAGTATTTGTTTTTGTTTTTAAACTTCTGTTACATGATTCTCATACAAATACATGTATATGTTTATGTGAGGATATAAATAAAGACCATGAGAATGAGAATAAGGTATTATATGTTGAAAGACATATTTAGAATAAGAATTTTATAGATACTAACGTCTACTTAATTTCTAAATTTGATTCTGTGGCTTAAATGATTCTAACAATATAATTGTAATTGACAGTGACACATTTCAAACTGCCTCATAGAGGGCTATTTACATAGAAATGGCTCCCAAGCCTAGTATTTTTTTCTGACAAATATGATTCATATATAATTCTAATTAACACAAACTATTGTAATAGCAAGTTTATGAAGTTTTAGATATACTTCCAGTAAGTCTGTAATAATAATTGTACTTCCTCTAATATCTGTTGATTTTCCCCCTTGTGTAACAGAGTGTGTATGTGTGTGTGTGTGTTTGTGCATGTGTGTGTGCACCACATGGATTTTTTTTTTAAATTTTTTGTGAATATAGCTAAGTCAAATAAATTAAAACTTTTATTTAATTACAAATATTTTCTAACTACAGAAAAATTGAAAGATTAAAATAAACACCTATATGTCTATCACCTAGATTTACTTGTTACTAATATTTTATTAGTATTTCACTACTTTTGATATGCAAGCATTCCTCACTTTCCGTGGTCGCATGGTAACTGGGATTTAATCCCAATTACCACTGAACCTTGCAAAGTGGGACTGATATGCACGTGTTTCAGTTAGCATGGTACAGTGTAAAATGAGGACTCTGCCTCTGTGTGTGTCAACAGAAAGTAATCAGACATCAAAACTCTTCACCCCTAAATAACTGAATTCATATCTTCTATGAAATATGACATCACTTTACATAACTACAATTATAATCCTAAAATATAACATTAACTCAATAGTCTCATGTAATAATGAGTCTGCATTTTACTTTCCCCAATAATTGCCCTTTTCCAGGTCCAGGATTCAATCTGAGTTTACACATTGTATTTGGTTAAAATTTTACTTTAGTCTCATAATATATGCTCTTTATTTTTTTGGTGTTGTTTTACTTGAATTTTCCTTTAAGTGTCCAGACTAAGAGTCTTCGAAGATGTGACTTTTGAGCTGTTTTTCTTTTTTTAAATTATTTTTGCACTTTGTTTTAGAATAGTTTAGTATTAGAAGCACACATCTGCACACAACCATTTTCCACTCCTATTTTCATTAATAAAAGATGCACTGCATTCAAGTCAGTTCCTTCATTAGAGCCATTCATAGTCCTCCCTCCCACTTCCTTTGACATATATGGTGCTTTTCCTGACAGCAACATTCTATTTTTGTGCACTACATGTAATGGCCCTGTATTGAGAAGGAACTAGAATTAATTTTTCTGCTGCTCCCCTAGCAAATGGGGACTCATCTATTAAGCTTTTTGTTCCAAAGTGTGGAGATCATCATAGGTATTTCTTCTTCCATCATAAAAACTGCTCTCTTTCTTTTCATTCTGTTATCTCAAAGAACAAAGAAAAAAAATAGGCCAGCATTAAAAACTCAGTAAGGCACCAAAATAGTATTCTAAGGTCTGGCATTCTATGTACAAATATATGTATTTTTGTTTTTAATACCTGTAATGGGCTCTCATATTTCCTGGTAGTTTTGATGCAACTCTCCAGTTTTTCACTCTCAGTCAACCCCCAATCCCCTGTAAGGCGGTAACTTGTGCTTTTATAACTTTTCTCCTCTTCCATCATTCTAGTGTACATATCACTGGTTATGAGTGTGATTTGGGTGGTTTTTTCTAGTGTATATTTGGAAACTATGCATGTCACCTTAAAAATCTACAGAATATAGAATATGTAGTTATTTTTTCCGCATTAGTAAATGTGAAATATCCAAACCTGAAAAGCAAACCAAACCCATTGCTGTCGAGTTGATTTCAACTCACAGCCACCTTATAGGACAGAGTAAAACTGCCCCATAGGGTTTCCAAGGAGCAGCTGGTGGATTTGAACTGCCAACCTTTACGTTAGCAACCATAGATCTTAACCACTTTGCTACCAGGGCCCCAAATATCCAGAGGTGTGTAGTTAATATGTAGGTAACATCATATACTTTTGTTCCCATGGGCAAAAACTTGTGTTTTCTGTATGCAACTTTTTTCCTATGCTAAATTGTGTATTTAATTTTGTAGATCTGGATTTAACATCTACTGATTTGTGGCATCCAACTTAGAATTATTTTAAAGCACAAATCAAAGCATATGGAACCAGTCTAGGTTTTTACAGCACTTATTCATGGTGATCTCTATAAATTGGTTAATATGAACTTAAATTTTGAAATTTCTCTACTTTTAATAATTGTATAAGAACATACATGTTAGATTTCAGCTATTTTTGTCTTTTGCACTTGAAGTTTTTAAAATCTTAATTTGGAGTAGGTATGCATTCCATGGTAATACGGCAAATTTTCATTTTTCTATAAGCCTTTCTATTCAATTCTCCTGCTTAATCATGTAACATTTGTTTTAGTATAGAAATGAAGTGACATTGCAAGTTCAGTAAAAGCTTTAGTATAAATGGAATAAGTATGTCTAAATAAACTTACACTTCATGCTTGTCAAGGAGTAAAGATTTTTCACCATCTCAGTGCATTGTATAACTGAAGAGAAAATTTTTAATATACAAATCACCTTTTGTCCTTTGTCTTATGTTGTGGATTGAATTATTCCCCCCAAAAACATCTGTCAACTTGGCTGGGTCATGATTCCCAATATTGTATGATTGTGTAGAATTTTGTAAATCTGATGTGATTTCCTTATGTGTTGTAAACTCTAGCACTATGATGATGTTATACTGATGAGGTTTACAAGATTAGATATTATCTTAATGCAATCTCTTTTGAGATATAAAAGAAAGAAGCGAGCAGAGACACATGGGAACATCACACCACCAAGAGAGCAGTGCCGGGAGCAGAGTGCATCCTTTGGACCTGAGGTTCCTGCGCTGAGATGCTTCCAGACCAAGGGAAGACTGATGCATCACAAGGACCTTCATCTAGAGCCGACGGAAAGAGAAAGGCTTTGCCTGGAGCTGATGACCTGAATTTGGACTTGTAGCCTACTGGACTGTGAAAGAATAAAATTCTGTTTGTTAAAGCCATCCATTTGTGGTATTTCTGTTATAGCAGCACTAGATGACTACGACATCTTGCTATTATTGAAGGTTTAAAGGAGACACCTTAAACAGTTATGATATTCTTAACTTATTAATTTGATAAAGAAAAACACCTATTTATTAGGGATGTTTTATATCATGTATCAATGTGACACTACATCAGATGAGGCAAGAAAGATGAAACTTAATATAATTTTCTGTGGGCTTAGTGGCTTTCTACAGTGTGAAAAGGAGTGTTATTAAAATCTAGTTCAAGTATAACCAATGAAAGAGGAAAATGCTGTGTACTTTTATAGTGACAGTAAAGTGTTTGGGGTTGGGAATAATTAATTGTTTGTCTTTATAAAACAGCAGGAGGTCACTTAGACAAATAACCAGCATTTACATGTACTTGTATTAAAAAAAAAAAAAGTAAGATAAACTTACCGGCAGCTATAATCTGAGAATAAAGACTATAATAATAGTTGCAAATAATCTTTATCTTCAGACATGAAATCACTGAAATGTTTACTTCTCTGGTAATAGAAGTAAAGTAGCTTTTGGTTAAATGTTAACCAGTGAAAACAAGCACAAAATGTACTTTACAATAGCAGTATGCTTTACTGAACCCATAGATTAAAATCAATATAGAAAATTTGAAAATACTATTTCTCTGAATAATATATTACTACAGAACACATATAATATACTATAATGTCTGCATCTGAGTACATCCTTCTGCAAACAGAACCACTTCTGTGCTTCTGTGTTAAATTGGCAAATAGATCACTAATATTTTAGGATCTGTTTTTACTACCACTCAACCAAAATATTTCACTGTAATTTTTAAATATGTGAATAATATACTAGGACTTAAATAGAATATTAGTTGAGAATGAATTCAGGAAAAATTATTCATATCCTGGCTTGTTCCTATTTAGAAATGTATATATACTTTTAGGAATGACTCATATCAGCTCACACATCCATTGGCAGTGCAACAAAAGAAAATAATTTCGGTTTAACTTGGTTTCGATTTTTTTCAGGTTAGTGTTTGTACCCTACCATTACACATTCCTGATGATAATATAAGAATATGTCATTCTCTAGTAATGTCTGAAGCAATCAGGTCTGTGTTTTAACATGGTTTATTAATGTGAGGTTACCTTGCTCTTATAATTCAATTCATAAGGAGAATTTTGTGTGCCTGAGTATTTGTACTTGAAAGAACATTTTAAGTTTCATTCTAAGGCATAAATAGAATAAAGTGTCATGTGGATCTCAAAAACTAGCAGTTACCTGATAAAATGTTTTCACTGTGTCCTCATGGTAGAAAAGATTCTAGAAATCCTACCCAGGTTTAAATGATAGAAAAGATTACATACAGCAGAAAGAATATAGTTTTCATAGATCTTAGAGAATATGATAAATGGATGATAGTCTTGGCTAACTATCATCCTAAGGATGTCTGGATAAAAGAACCATGTCTCCAATCATAACACTGAATGTTCAGCATCACCCTGAGGCATCAGCCTGGAAAGCTGAAGGCGCAAAGCTGTCTCCTAATGTTGGAAGAAGGAAAACGTGGAGGCTCTGGTGAAGTGATATGCTGCAATATTTTCCGATATGGAGCCTTGAAGAAATCACAGGGATTTAAATTTAGTCCCTTTGTAATTTCCTCCTTGGCCTTGAATGCATCATGAGATTTGGGGCTGCTGAGCTAGTAATGCCCACACAGATTTAGCAATAATAATTTAAAGCTAGAACCTCAGTAGGCTCTGTAGCATAGAGGGAGGGAACTCAGCTACCTTGTAATTTAATAGCAACAAATATTTCTGTTTCCAAGAACTAAAAAAAAAAAAAACTTTCTATATAGAAAGTTTATATTTGTTATAGTCATGATAATGCTCAGCTACACCTGCTAAGAAAAGTTCGACCTGTACTCTGAGGATCCAACTTATTTGCAGAAACCCTCATTGCCCAAATATATGTGTCAAATATAGTTCAAATAATGCTTCAGAAGCCAGAATCCTTTTGGTTATCTGCTCCTGCTGAAAATTGTAGACAGTGTCTGCTAAGATTGATCTTGTAGCCAGAATATTTGACGAAGTCCAATCTCTTTTGAGCGAAAAGATATTGCTACGTCCTAAAACTCTTTTCTGAGGCTCAGCATTTTGATAAGGCCTATGCACCTTTGTTTTGGGTCAGCATAGCCCACGTGTCATTTGCTTGTAGCCACTATAGCCCGTCTCTCTATAAAGAGACATTTAAATGAGGGAAAAGCCACCAGGGATTGTAGTCACTTCTCAACCGTGCTGAGTCCACAAAAGTTAAAAGCAAACTACACAAACGTAAAAATCATCTCTTCAGATATTGTTGATATTGTTGTATGCTGCTGTTGCATCACCTCAACTCATGGTAACCCCACAAACAGTGCACTAAATGCCATCCAGTCCTTCAACTTCTCCATGATTGCTTGCAGACTGCACCATTGTGATCCATGGGGTTTTCACTGGCTACTTTTTGGGAATAGATCGTCAGGTCTTTATTCCTATTCTGTCTTAGTCTGCAAGCTCCACTGATACCTGTTCAGCATCATAGCAACACATAAGCCTCCACTGACAGATATGTGGTAGCTGTGCATGAGTGGGTTGGCTGGGAATCAAATTTGGGCATCTCACTGGTAGAAAACAAGAATTCTACTCTAGAGCTACCAAGCCCCCATATCACTCATTAGATACTAAATTATATATATAATCTTTCATTTTTGCACTCTTTCTCTCTAACTAGATTGTAAGTCTTTTGAAAGTAGAGACTATGTTAATATATTTTCATATTCCCAGCTCTAAGCTGTGCTTCTACATATAGAAGTTGCTTAACAACAATAATTGCTGTTAGGTGCCACTGAGTTGGTTCCAATTCATAGTGACCCTATATACTACAGAACGAAACACTGCCCAGTCCTGTGCCATCCTCACGATATATTAAGGACATATACTAATATGTCCATCTCCGGGGGTTGGTCCCTCCTGATAACATGTCTAAAGTATGTGAGATGAAGTCTCACCATCCTTGCCTCTAAGGAGCATTCTGGCTGTACTTCTTCCAAGATAGATTTGTTCATTTTTCTGGGAGTCTACGGTGTAATAACAATACAAATTCAAAACAATAATAATAAGTTTGTTTTTAAGAATGCTGATTACTGTGAAAAGTCTGCCGATTGTTCCCCATTATTCACCCTTCCTTCTCCATTAGAAAAAGAAACCTTGGTAATGTTCCCAGGTAGATAACTAAATTTTCCAATTTCTTTTGCACCTGGACGTAAACATGTGACTAAGTTTTAGACATTAAGATGTAAGCAGAAAGTGTATGCCTTTCTGCTGCTGGGCATCTGGATGTAATACCTGCAGCTTAAGCAGCCATCCTAGACCAAGTATGACCCTGAGAATGATATCTAAGCATGGCAGAGAACCAAAAACCCCAAACTCATTGTCATTGAGTTGATTCCAACTCATAGTGACCCTACAGAACAGAATAGAACTGCCCCATGGGGTTTCCAAGGAGTGCCTGGTGGATTTGAACTACCAACATTTTGGCTAGCAGCCATAGCTTTTAACCACGACACCACCAGAGCTTGGATGACAGAGAAGAAGGATGGAAAAATACTGGGTCCTGATGATTTGTTTAAGCTGCATTCTAGTAAGTTCTAGTTTACCTAGTTCTGGATGACATTACATGAGAGAAGAATAAACTTCTATCTTGTTTAATCACCTTTTTTAAGAGAGTAGTAGAGGGACATTCTGTTACAAGTCACTGAATACAATTTTTAAATGATACAACTACTTTTGAAAATACTAACCAACTTTTAAGAATTATTATCGCTTCTTATTTAGTACTAAGTAACCACTCTGTATTTTTAATACTCATATGAAAGTATCTTAAAAAGCTCTAAGGATATCATGATTTGTGTGGTAGGCTGAGTAATTTTCATCCAAAAGCTATCCATGGGGCAGGGCAAGATGGCGCTCTAGGCAGAAGCACCACGCGGTACCTCCACAGCAAAGATCCAAAAAACTAAGCCTTACAGAGAATCAACAATCCTGAAAACCTAGAACATCAAATGAAGAGATAAACAACTCAGCCAAACACCAAACGGAGTGAGAATACTGAAAGAGAACGGAGAGTGAGGAGAGACTCATGCAGAGATTCCCTACCAGCTAACGCAGCACGGATCCACCATCTTGGACTCCTATCGGAGACCAGCAAATGGGAGAACGGGAGAGCAGCCTCGTGGAACATCCAGTGGGAGATGGAACGACCTGCGATGTATGCCTCTGCACCTTCTGGCCAGGCTGTGCTGTGAAACCTGAGACCGACTCCCCCAGACCTCATAGCTGCATCGGTGGGATCCCTGGGAACTTTACAGTTCTTTAACTTTTCTGATTTTTATTTGTTCATTCTTTCCTTTTCTTTCTCTTCCCCCTTCTGGTTTTCTCCATCCCATAGTCTCTCATCTGTCCATTCCAACGACAAGCTCCCCTAGCATTCTCTTATGTTTGTATGCTTTTCACTCCTGCTCCTCTCTCCTCACTCCCATGTCCAGCTTAGCTTCACACATAACCATCTCCTCACTGCATCCTGCCAAACTGCACCTTGCACTTGACATCACACCACCAAGCTGTACAGGCACGCCCTATTGGAACCTGCCCAGCACTGACTACCGACCATCCTGGTGGCTGCGGTGAGTGCCACAAACAACCCGTCCCAGTTGCTCCTCCTCAACTAGATCTGCCCAGCTGTACCACAAGGATGAAACAAAAAAAATCTACAATCAATAAATGAGAGAAATATCTACTGAATGCCCTGAAAACAGCAAACAATATCAAAACATTTACAAAAACAAGACAAGATGGCTCCAACAGGCGTCCAAATTAAAACACCAGATAACTCTCCTGTGGAAGAAAATGCACTAGAAGTACCTGATAGGGAACTCAAATCACAAATACTCGGAATTTTCCAAGAACTGAGGCAAAAAGCTGACAAAGATGAGGAAAAAATAGACAAATTTATGGAAAATACAGACAAAAAATTGGAAGAATTCAGGAAGATGATGCAGGAACAAAATGCCAAAATAAATTCACAACTCAAAATTATACAAAAACAACAATTAGAAATCCAAAAGATAAACCACAAGATTTTGGAAATGGACAGTGTCATAGAAGGGCTGAGAAGTAGATTTGAAAACATGGAAGACAGGATCAGTGGAACTGAAGACAAACACTTGGATACAACTCTGTTTCAGGAAAACTTAGAAAAAAGAACAAAGAAAAATGAAGAGACCCTGAGAGTTATGTGGGACACAATTAAAAGCAAAAACTAACGAGTGATTGGCATCCCAGAACAGGGGGAGAAAACAGAAAACACAGAGAGGATCATTGAGGAACTGCTGACAGAAAACTTTCCCAATATCATGAAAGATGAAAAGATGGCCATCCAAGAAGCTCAACGAACCCCATATAGAAGAGACCCCCCAAAAAAATCAACAGGATATATAATATTCACACTCATCAAAACTAAAGACAAACAAAGAAGCCTGAGAGCAGCTCGTGAAAAACATACAGAGAGAAACAATAAGACTAAACTCAGCTCAGATTATTCGGCAGAAACCATGCAGGCAAGAAGGCAGTGGGATGACATATATAAAATCGTGAAAGAAAAAAAATTGTCAGCCAAGAATAATATATCCTGCAAAACTCTCATTCAAATTTGATGGTGAAATTAGGTCATTTCCAGATAAACAGAAACTAAAGGAATATGCAAAAGTCAAACCAAACTTACAACAATTATTAAAGGGAGTTCTTTGATCTGAGGACAAACAGCTTCAGCCCTCAGACAGGACCTAGGACCTAAGACGCAGGTTCATATGAACCAGATACCATTCTAGGAAATGAGCTATTGAGGACTATCCAAAACCAAAAGAAATACAACAGGGAATCAGAGCAAAAAATCAAAGGATGACAACAACATCAAAACAATGAAAGCGGGAACAAACAGGATAGGTATAGAACCTTCTAATGGAGAGGAAGGGAAGGCCATACCAATTAAGGGTAGACTGCTTCAAACTTATAAAGATAAGGGTAAAATTCATGGTAACCACAAAGAAAGTTAACAAACCAACTCATAAAAATAAAGACGAAAAACATAAAGTCTCAGCAAAAACAAAACCCACAAAAACAGAAGAAATGAACACATAATCCACAAACAAAAGGAACTCAGCACAAGAGAGTAAGAAGAACAAAGAAAACTTCAGCACCACAAAAAAAAGCACTACAAAATGACAGCAACAAACTTCCATCTATCAATAATTACACTGAATGTAAATGGACTCAATGCACCCATAAAGAGACGGAGAGTGGCAGAATGGATAAGAAAACAGGATCCATCAATATGCTGTCTGCAAGAGACAAACCTTAGAAACAAAGATGTGAATTTATTAAAACTCAAAGGTTGGAAAAAAATATATCAAGCTAACAACTATCAAAAAAGAGCAGGAGTGGCAATTCTAATCTCAGATAAAATAGACTTTAAATCAAAATCTACGATAAAAGACAAAGAAGGACATTATATAATGATTAAGGGGATGATCCATCATGAAGACATAACCATAATAAACATCTATGCACCCAATGACAGGGCTCCAAAATACATAAAAAAATGTCTAACAGCACTGAAAAGAGAAATTGATAGTTCCCCAATAATAGTAGGAGACTTCAACACACCACTGTCAGTAAAGGACAGAACAACTAAAAAGAAACTCAGCAAAGATACAGAAGACCTACAGGACACAATCAGCCAACTGGACGTCATAGACATATATAGAACAATCCATCCAACCGCTGCAAAGTACACATTCTTTTCCAATGCACATGGAACGTTCTGCAGAATAGACCACATCTTAGGCCACAGAGCAATCCTCAACAAGATCCAAAATGCTGAGATAATTCACAGTATCTTCTCTGACCACAATGCCATCAAGGTAGAAATTAACACTAGAAAGAGCAAGGAAAAAAAATCAAACACATGGAAACTGAATAATACTCTGCTTACACATCAATGGGTAATAGAAGAAATCAGAGGTGGAATTAAAAAATTCCTAGAATCAAATGAAAATAAAAACCCATCATACCAAAACCATTGGGACACAGCAAAGGCAGTCCTCAGAGGACAATTTATAGCAATAGATGCACATATCAAAAAAGAAGAAAGGGACAAAATCAAAACATTAACTACAGAACTCAAACAAATAGAAAGACAACAACAAAAAAAGCCTACAACCACCGGAAGAAAGGAGATAGTAAAGATCAGAGCAGAAATAAATGAAATAGAGAACAGAAAAACAATAGAAAGAATCAACAAAACCAAAAGTTGGTTCTCTGAAAGAATCAACAAAATCGACAAACCACCGGCCAGACTGACAAAAGAAAAACAGCAGAGGGCACAAATAACCCAAATAAGAAATGAAATGGGGGACATTACAACAGACCCAACCGAAATAATAAGGATTAGAACAGAATATTATGAAAAACTATATTCCAACAAATTTGAAAACCTAGAGGAAATGGATAAATTTCTAAAAACACACGGCCTACCCAAACTACAATAAAGTGACATTGAAAATCTGAACAGACCCATAACAGGAGAAGAGATTGAAAAGGTAATAAAAAAACTCCCAACCGAAAAAAGCCCTGGCCCAGATGCCTTCACTGGAGAATTCTACAAAACATTTACAGAGGAGCTTGTACCAGTTCTACTCAAGCTATTTCACAGCATAGAAGAGGAAGCAACAATTCCAAATTCATTCTATGAAGCCAGCATAACCCTGATACCATAACCAGGCAAAGACATCACAAAAAAAGAAAATTACAGACCAATATCTCTCATGAATATAGATGCAAAAATACTGTACAAAATTCCAGCCAACAGAATTCAGGATCATATCAGAAAAATAATACACCACGACCAAGTAGGATTCATACCAGGTATGCAAGGATGGTTTAACATTAGAAAATCCATCAACGTAATTTACCGCATAAATAAAAGGAAAGAAAACAATCTCATGATCATCTCAATTGACGCAGAAAAGGCATTTGACAAAGTCCAACACCCATTCCTGATAAAACCTCTCAATAAAATAGGTATTGAAGGGAAATTTCTCAACATAATAAAGGGCATCTATGCAAAATCAACAGCCAACATCATTCTTAATGGAGAGAGGCTGAAAACATTCCCCTTGAAAACAGGAACAAGACAAGGATGCCCTTTATCAACACTCCTATTTAACATTGTGCTGGAAGTTCTAGCTAGAGCAATAAGACAAGAAAAAGAAATCAAGGGCATCCAAACAGGTAATGAAGAAGTTAAACTCTCCCTGTTTGCAGATGATTTGGTGCTATACATAGAAAACCCTAAAGACTCCACGAGAAATCTACTGGAGCTAATAGAAAGATTCAGCAGAGTAGCAGGATACAAGATAAACATTCAAAAATCAGTTGGATTCCTATACACCAGTAAAGAGAACGATGAAAAGGAGATCAGGAAATCAATTCCATTTTCAATATCCCCTAAAAAGATAAAATACTTAGGAATAAATCTGACCAGGAATGTAAAAGACCTATACAAAGAAAACTACAGAACACTGCTGCATGAAACCCAAAGGGATCTACATAAATGGAAAAACATACCATGCTCATGGATAGGCAGACCCAACATTGTGAAAATGGCAATTGTACCTAAAGCAATTTACAAATACAATGCAATCCCGATCCAAATACCAGCAACATTCTTCAAAGAGATGGAAAAACTAATTATTAACTTTATATGGAAAGGGAAGAAGCCCCGAATAAGTAAAGCACTACTGAAGAAGAAGAATAAAGTTGGAGGACTCACACTACCTGACTTCAGAACCTACTATACAGCTACAGTAGTCAAAACAGACTGGTACTGGTACGACAACAGAGACATTGAAGACATTGACCAATGGAACAGAATTGAGAACTCAGATATAAATCCATCCACCTACAGTCACCTGATTTTCGACAAGGGCCCAAAGTCCATCAAATGGGGAAAAGACAGTCTTTTTAACAAATGGTGCCGGCAAAACTGGATATCCATTTGCAGAAAAATGAAACAGGACCCGTACCTTACACCATATACAAAAACTACTTCAAAATGGATCAAAGACCTGAATACAAAGCCTCAAACTATAAAGTTCATAGAAGAAAAAATAGGACCAACACTTCAGGCCTTAATACATGGCATTAACAGGATACAAACCATAAACATCAACACACAAAACCCAACAGATAAACTAGATAACTGGGATCTTCTAAAAATCAAACACCTATGCTCTTCAAAAGACTTCACCAAAAGAGTCAAAAGAGAACTTACAGACTGGGGAAAAATTTTTGGACAGTACAAGTCAGACAAAGGTCTAATCTCCATAATGTACAAGAAAATCCAACACCTCTACAACAAAAAGACAAACAATCCTATCAAAAAATGGGCAAAGGAAATGAACAGACACTTCACCAAAGAAGACATTCAAATGGCCAACAGACACATGAGGAAATGCTCGCGTTCACTAGCCATTAGAGAAATGCAAATTAAAACCACAATGAGATACCATCTCACCCCGGCAATACTGGCACGAATCAAAAACACTGGAAATAACAAATGTTGGAGGGGCTGCGGGGAGATGGGAACTCTTATACACTGCTGGTGGGAATGCAAATTGATACAACCATTTTGGAAAATGATATGGCGCTTCCTCAGAAAGCTAGAAATAGACTTACCATTCGATCCAGCAATCCCACTCCTAGGAATATATCCTAGAGAAATAAGAGTTGTCACTCGAATAGACATATGCACACCTATGTTCATTGCAGCATTGTTCACAATAGCAAAACGATGGAAACAACGTAGGTGCCCATCAACAGATGAATGGATAAACAAACTATGGTAGATACACACAATGGAGTACTATGCAACGTGAAAGAACAACAATGAATCTGTGAACCATCTCATAACATGGATGAAACTGGAGGACATTATGTTGAGTGAAATAAGTCAATCACAAAAGGACAAATATTGTATGAGACCTCTATTGTAAAAACCCATGAAAAAATTCACATGCAAAATGTAACAATCCTTGTTGGTTACCAGGGATGGGAGGGGAGGGGGGGGGAAATACTAAATAGGCAATAGATAAGTGGTATCTTGGGTGAGACAGTAAACAGTAGAAGGAAAACTAACACAACCTGTACAAGGAAAGGTCATGGAGGCCCCATGGACACATCCAAACTCCCCGAGGGATTGAGTTGTTGAACTGAGGGCTCTGGGGACCGTGGTCTTGGGGAACACCTAGCTCAATTGACATGACAGTACTTATAAAGATAATGCTCTACATTCTACCTTGGTGAGTAGTGTCTGGGGTCTTAAAAGCCTGTGAGCTGCCATCTAAGATACTACACTGGTCTCATCCCTTCGGGAGCAAGGGAGAACAAAGAGAACAGGATACAACGAAAAGATTAGTCCAAAAGACTAATTGACCACAGCTACCAAGACCTCCACCGGACTGAGTCCAGTACAACTAGATGGTGCCCGGCTACCACCACTGACTGCTCTGACCAGGATCACAACAGAGGGTTCTGGACAGAGCTGGAGAAGGATGTAGAGCATAATTCTAACTCACAAAAAAAAAAAAAAAAAAAGACCAGATTTACTGGCCTAAAGGAGACTGGAGAAACCTCAAGAGTATGGCCCCCAGACACCCTTTCAGCTCAGAGGTGAAGTTACCTTCGAGGTTCACTGTTCAGCCTGGGAGTGGACAGCCCAGTAAAACTAAATGAGACTAACGAGGTACACGAGTCCAGTGACAAGGGCCAGAAGGCATAGGGGGAGTAGGAAGCTGATGATAAGGAACACAAGTTGAGTAAGGATACTGTTGATGCATTGTGAGATTGTTAACCACTGTTATAGAGCAACATTTGTAGTAACTGTTAAATGGGAGGCTATTTTGTCCTGTAAGCCTTCATCTTGGGCGAGGATGGCAGCACAATTGGGAGAGCATAGTCAATGTCACTTAAATGTGTACGTAAAAAGTTTTGAAATGGTGTATCTTTAGCTATGTGTATTTTCACCAAAAAAAAAAAACAAAAAAAAAACAAAAGCTGAGAATTCAGAGGGTTAAAATGTTGTGGGGTTGTTAACCGAAGTCATAAAACAGCATGTGTACTACTGTTACATGAGAAACTGTTTGTTCTGTAAGCCTTCACCTGAAGTACAATAAAATATTTTTTTTAAAAAAAGCTATCCACATCTGAATTCCTGGAAACTGTATATGTTCAAATATTAGCTTCTCCTAAATACCAAGGCAAAATCATCTTGTCCAAACACAGAATGCCAAGACCCCAAAAACCACATGAACTGACCTTACTCAAAACTTCTTTATGTGTCTAATTTGCCCTCTAATCTACTCTTATTTTGCATCTAAATGTGTCAGGACTGTACACCAAATATTGGAGTCTCTGTTTGTCTTCAGAAAATAGCATACCTCTTCCTTGCCTAAATTCTGATAAAGAAAAAGGGAGTTTAGACTGCCAGATAGAAGCCAAACTATCATTTTTTAGGACTAATAAACCCGTTGCCATCTAGTCGATTCCAACTCATGGTAACCCAATAGCACAGAGTAGAACTACCCCACAGGGTTTCCAAGGCTGTAATGTTTACGGAAGCAGACTGCCACATCTTTCTCCCAAAGAGTGGCCTGTGGGTTCGAACTGAAGAATTTTTGTTTAGCAGCTGCTTAACCACTGAGCTACCAGGGGTCTTTTATGACTAATAAATGATTAGGTAAATGGGACAGATAATTTTCAGAATTATATTTATACATTTAATTGTTTATGTCATTGCTAGACCTAGGAAAGACTTTATCCAGATAACACCATGACATGGATTTACAAAAAAAAGCCTACTTTTCCCTGTGAACAGGCTGGGCTCCATGAGAGAAAAAGGAAAAGGCTTTGGCTACACAAGCTAAATTGATCAATTAAATGGGCAATCTTATTTTCCCTGAACCAGACTGAGTAAATGTGTGCAAAGAGGAAGGTGAGTTATACTAATTTATTTCCCTTCAAAGGAAAGAATACATTGATGGCATAGGACTTAGCAGTCCTTCTGTCAAGCCCAGTGGCCATGATCTCCCCTTCTCTTCCCCTGACAGTATCTTTAGTCCTTGGAAAAAGCCACCACTCCCCTGAAGCCTGATAAGCAGCAGGGGTGAATTAATGAAATTTCGGGCTAGTGCTCATATGTGTAACCACTGCCTCCGTGGGTGCCAGGCCGGGAAAAATCTACATTGTGTTTTGTGCAGTGAATCACATAACCCCTGGAGTATAAAACTGGCTGGGGAAAGGACTTACTAGTCCCTCCCCTATGGCGCATCACGGGGCACGGGTAGAAGAGTTTCCATTCTGCCATTCCTTTCAAGCCGGGCTGTAACTGTCCTGGCCCCTCCCCTACAATGCAAAGTGGGAGCACACAGAAGAATTTCCTTGAGCCAGGGGGGACCTCTCACCATAGAATCGTTTCCTGTTGTGTGCTGTATGTTGTCTGTGAGTAATTAAACCAGCTTTCATTTGCCAACATTTGATGAATATTTCTTGTGTGCAACTCAGTCATACTGGATGGATGTAGCACTCATGGAGTAGTTGATGTCACTGGGTGGAATCCTCGTCCTAACTGTCTTATTGCTGCTTGGAAGTTTGAGGCAACTTGTGTGTGCAAACACGTGAGAGTAAGGAAGATGCACGATATCCTAATAATACAGCACCAGGTTCAGGTCTACACTCTTCCATTTGTGAGCTATGTGATTATGAGCTGTTAATTATATCTATTCTAAGATTCATTTTTCTCAACAGTGTAATAGAATAAATACTAGCCTACAAATAGGGAAGTCATGACAATAAAATGAGGTAGTTAAAATAGTATATACCACATTGCAGGGCACATCATCAGCCCCTATTATATGATGTTATTGTTATTGGATGCCCGTAGAGTTGAATCTGATTCACAGCAACCTCATATTAGTAGACTGCCCTATAGGGTTTTTTTCTTTTTTTTTTGGTCTGTACTCTTTCCTGAAGCAGAACGCTGGATATTTTGTTTTGCAGAGCTCCTGTGGGTTTGCACCACCAACCTGTTGGGTTCGAACCACCAAACTTTTGGTTAGCAGCCAAGAACTTAAGCACTGCACCACCAGGACTCCTCCTATATGATAGCTATTGTTATTATAGGAACCCTGGTGGCACAGTGGTTTTGAGCTATGGTTGCTAACCAAAAGCTTGGCAGTTTGAATCTACCAGTAGCTCCTTGGAAACTCTACGGGACAGTTCTACTCTGTCCTATAGGGTTGTTATGAGTCAGAATCGACTTGATGGCTACAGGTTATTGTTATTATTATTATAATCACCATCATCATCTTCCACATGACCATTATTATCCAGCAGTCTAATAGGGGAAATAATGAGGCAAAATAGTTTTCCAGATTTTTTTTTTGTAAAAATGCATGAGTGTCTGATAAAAAAAAAAAAAAAAAAAAAAACCTCCCATATATCTGAATCAAAAATTATACATTCTCCGTTTAATGAGGATTATGTATTAACATAAAAGGCTTGGGAATTGACTGAAATCACAAGTGGTAGCGGTCCCTTAACATCCTGAGATAAAAAAAGGGGGCAGTTTCCATTACAGCAAAGAGTCATAGAAATAGACTGACAGCATGACATTCACCATGGTACAGGAGTTATGCAACATCTCAATGTGAGTTGGAGCTAATGGACACTTCTCAGATTTTATACGTATCAAATATATTGTAAAGTGTTCCACCAATTCCACCCTCCTCCTAATATTTGGCAACAAGCAGCGCTGGAAGTTTTCAGTGCCTATTATGTCCTGGTGCCTTGTTTCTTGTATACCCTTGGATATCCCATACACAAATAGGCAGTGTTTATACACCAGATAGGGGAGAAAGCTAAACAAATATCCATTCCTTTCTCATTCTATACACTTGGCTCCAAATATAGCTGCCTCCAAATATTTTCCAGATCTCATATGAAGTATTCTAAAGTGATTAACAATGAAATAAATAATTAAAAATAGATCCGTTATCTAAATGCATTAAAATTATTGAGTATATCATTCAATGGAGCCCTGGTGGCACATTGGTTAAGAGCTCAGCTGTTAACCAAAAGATCAGCAGTTTGAATCCACCATCTGCTCCTTGGAAGCACGATGGGGCAGTTTTACTCTGTTCTATAGTGCCGCTATGAGCCAGAATCCACTCGATGGCAACGAGTTTAGTTTTTATATCATTCAAGTATATTGTTTGAAGAGTTAATATCAGAGAGTATTTGTAAATGCGAGGTGGGTAAAACTAAACATTTTCTGTCTGTTTTCTTTCAATATAAATAAGAAAAAAAAAAACCCTTACCATCAAGTCGACTCCAACTCATAGGAACACTATACTGTGATACAGGCTTCTATTGTGTTAGGCATCTGTAGTCATAATGTGTGCTAATACTTTCAGCATACCATAGCATATTTCACCTGCTATTTAATGAAAATTGTGATAACTTGAATAACATATTTCTACTAAAATATATGTGGCCTATTACTCAAACTAATTACTAATAAGAACATCAACTCAAGTTCCTAATCCTGAGTAAATATATCTGTGTTAAAATCAAGCTAAAAATGAATTTAAACACTCATTTTCCCAGATGTGTTTTGAATAATAAGTGAGCACATCTAGCTGCCTTCTTCCTGGCTAGAAGTTTTCAGGATTCCCAAGATTCACATTACCAGTTCCCCGTGGGGAATCGCTTTCTTTCCTTCATTTGTAGTAATTAGACTGCATTTGTTTGGCACATGAGCTTGACTTGTGTCACCAAGGTAAAACAGCCTAAATAAAGCCTAGCAACACAATATTGCTACTAAGGACATTATCACTTACAAACGTACCCTCAAAAATGAAGTTTAAAAAGAGATAATTGACTAGGCGGGGCAAGATGGCGCTCTAGGCAGAAGCGCCACGCCGTCCCTCCACAGCAAAGATCCGGAAAACTAAGCCTAACAGAGAATCAACAATCCTGAAACCCTAGAACACCAAATGAAGAGATAAAGAACTTAGCCAAACACCAAACGGAGTGAGAATACTAAAAGAGAATGGAGAGCGAGGAGAGACTCATGCAGAGATTCCTTACCAGCTAATGCAGCGCGGATCCACCATCTTGGATTCCTATCAGAGACCAGCGAACGGGAGAGCAGCGTTGCAGAGCATCCGGTGGGAGACCCAACGACCGGTAAACTGCGGTGCGCGCTTTCCCACCCCCCACCCCTCTCTGCCTTAGCTGGGGCTCCCCTGCTTTCCGTGGCCAGGGTCCCTGGGCTGGGGGGCGCCAGTGCTTGGATTTCACGCTCCCCGGCTGGAGGCTTTCTGAGAGCCGTTTGCTGACTGCTGGCGAAGTTTTTTCTGGTACCTCCCCCTCCTTTTGCCTGGGTGCCTGGTTCCGAGTGCCATCTTTGCTCTCTCCTGCGGGGCTGTGGGGCTACGTTCGGGTGTGTGGCTGCTTCCAGGTCTGGGCTGCCGTGCTGGTGGGATCCCGGGGCCTTTGTTTGTTCGCCCCTCTGCTTTCCGTGGCCGGGGTCCCTGGGCTGGGGGGCGCCGGTGCTTGGATTCCACGCGCCCGGCCAGGCGGCTTTCTGGGAGCCGTTTGCTGGCAGCTGGTGAACCTTTTTCTGCTGCCTCCCCCTCCTTTTGCCTGGGTGCCTGGTTCCGGGTGCCATCTTTGCTCTCTCCTGCGGGGCTGTGGGGCTGCGTTCGGGCGTGTGGCTGCTTCCAGGTCTGGGCTGCCGTGCTGGTGAGATCCCAGGGCCTTTGTTTGTTCACCCCTCTGGTTCCCGTGGCCACGGTCTCTTAACCCCAAGACTGCCGGCTGCTTGGAATTCGCGCCCCTGAGTGGGGGCTCTCTGGATCCCATTTGTTGGCTGTTGGTGTGGAATTTTCTGCTTCTTCTGGTTTCTCGCTTGCCTCTCGCTGCCTCCCCCCCCTTTTGCTCGGGTGTCTGGTTCTGAGCGCCATCTTTGGTCTGTCTTGCGGGGCTGTGGGACTGCGTTCAGGTGTGTGGATGCTTCCAGGTATGGGCTGCCGCGCTGGTGAGATCCCGGGGCCCTTGTTAGTTCACTCCTCTGCTTCCCGTGGACACGGTCTCTTAACCCCGAGACTGCCGGCTGCTTGGAAATCGTGCCCCTGAGTGGGGGCTCTCTGGGTCCCAATTGTTGGCACTGACTGCTGGTGTTGCTTTTTTTTTTTTTTTTTAATTTTATTTTTCTTCTTTTTTGACTAGTTTTGTCATCTTTTCCCTCTTTTTCCCTTTTGTCTTTCTTCATTGCTTAATTTCTCGTCTCTCTATCTCTTCCTTCACTTTCTGATCCCTGAATACCAGACGATGTATGCCTCTGTACCTTCTGGCCAGGCTGTGCTGTGAAAACTGAGACCAACTCCCACAGACCACATACCTGCATCAGTGGGATCCCTGGGAACTTTGCAGTTCTTTAACTTTTCTGATTTTTATTTGGTCATTCTTTCCTTTTCTTTCTCTTCCCCCTTCTGGTTTTCTCCATCCCATAGTCTCTCATCTGTCCATTCCAATGATAAGCTCCCCTAGCATTCTGTTATGTTTGTATGCTTTTCGCTCCTGCTCCTCTCTCCTCACTCCCATGTGCAGCTTAGCTTCACACATAACCATCTCCTCGCTGCATCCTGCCTAACTGCACCTTGCACTTGACATCACACCAACAAGCTGTGCAGGCACGCCCTATTGGAACCTGCCCAGCACTGACTACTGACCATCCTGGTGGCTGCGGTGAGTGCCACAGGCAACCCGTCCCAGTGGCTTCTCCTCAGCTAGATCTGCCCAGCTGTACCACAAGGACGAAAAAAAAAAAATCTACAATCAATAAACGAGAGAAATATCTACTGAATGCCCTGAAAACAGCAAACAATATCAAAACATTTACAAAAACAAGACAAGATGGCTCCAACAGGCGTCCAAATTAAAACACCAGATAACTCTCCTGTGGAAGAAAATGCACTAGAAGTACCTGATACGGAATTCAAATCACAAATACTCAGAATTTTCCAAGAACTGAGGCAAAAAGCTGACAAACATGAGGAAAAAATAGACAAATTCATGGAAAATACAGACAAAAAATTGGACGAATTCAGGAAGATGATGCAGGAACAAAATGCCAAAATAAATTCACAACTCGAAATTATACAAAAACAACAATTAGAAATCCAAAAGATAAACCACAAGATTTCAGAAATGGACGGAGTCATAGAAGGGCTGAGAAGTAGATTTGAAACCGTGGAAGACAGGATCAGTGGAACTGAAGACAAACACTTGGATACAACTCTGTTTCAGGAAAACTCAGAAAAAAGAACAAATAAAAATGAAGAGACCCTGAGAGTTATGTGGGACACAATTAAAAGCAAAAACTTACGAGTGATTGGCATCCCAGAACAGGGGGAGAAAACAGAAAACACAGAGAGGATCATTGAGGAACTGCTGACAGAAAACTTTCCCAATATCATGAAAGATGAAAAGCTGGCCATCCAAGACGCTCAACGAACCCCATATAGAAGAGACCCCAAAAGAAAATCACCAAGACATATCATATTCACACTCACTAAAACTAAAGACAAACAAAGAAGCCTGAGAGCAGCTCATGAAAAACAAGAAGTCACATACAGAAGAGAAACAATAAGACTAAGCTCAGATTATTCGGCAGAAACCATGCAGGCAAGAAGGCAATGGGATTAAATATATATAATCTTTAAAGAAAAAAAATTGTCAGCCAAGAATAATATATCCTGCAAAACTCTCATTCAAATTTGATGGTGAAATTAGGTCATTTCCAGATAAACAGAAACTAAAAGAATATGCAAAAGTCAAACCAAACTTACAAGAATTATTAAAGGGAGTTCTTCGATCTGAGGACAAACAGCTTCAGCCCTCAGGCAGGACCTAAGACCTAGGACGCAGGTTCACATGAACCAGATACCATTCTAGGAACTAAACTACAGAGGACTTTCCAAAAACAAAAGAAATACAACAGGGAATCAGATAAATCAATCAAAGGATGACAACAACATCAAAACAATGAAAGAGAGAACAAACGGCATAGGTATAGAACCTTCTAAAGGAGAGGAAGGCAAGGCGATACCAAGTAAGGGTAGACTGCTTCAAAATTATAAAGAAAAGGGTAAAATTCATGGTAACCACAAAAATAGTTAACAAACCAACTCATAAATATAAAGACGAAAAACATAAAGTCTCAACAAAAACAAAACCTACAAAAACAAAAGAAATGAACACAAAATCCACAAACAAAAGTAACTCAGCACAAGAGAATAAGAATAACAAAGAAAACTTCAGCACCACAATAAAAAGCACTACAAAATGACAGCAACAAACTTCATCTATCAATAATTACACTGAACGTAAATGGACTCAATGCACCCATAAAGAGACGGAGAGTAGCAGAATGGATAAGAAAACAGGATCTATCAATTTGCTGTCTACAAGAGACACACCTTAGAAACAAAGATGTGAATTTATTAAAAATCAAAGGTTGGAAAAAAATATATCAAGCTAACAACTATCAAAAAAGAGCAGGAGTGGCAATTCTAATCTCAGATAAAATAGACTTTAAAACAAAATCTACCGTAAAAGACAAAGAAGGACACTATATAATGATTAAGGGGATGATCCATCATGAAGATATAACCATAATAAATATCTATACACCCAAAGACAGGGCTCCAAAATACATAAAAGAAACTCTAACAGCACTGAAAAGAGAAATTGACAGTTCCAAATTAATAGTAGGAGTCTTCAACACACCACTCTCAGTAAAGGACAGAACAACTAAAAAGAAACTCAGCAAAGATACAGAAGACCTAAAGGACACAATCAGCCGACTGGACCTCATAGACATATATAGAACAATCCATCCAACCGCTGCAAAGTACACATTCTTTTCAAATGCACATGGAACGTTCTCCAGAATAGACCACATCTTAGGCCACAGAGCAATCCTCAACAAGATCCAAAATGCTGAGATAATTCACAGTATCTTCTCTGACCACAATGCCATCAAGGTAGAAATTAACACTAGAAAGAGCAACGAAAAAAAATCAAACACATGGAAACTGAATAATAATCTGCTTACACATCAACGGGTAATAGAAGAAATCAGAGGTGGAATTAAAAAATTCCTAGAATCAAATGCAAATGAAAACACATCATACCAAAACCATTGGGACACAGCAAAGGCAGTCCTCAGAGGACAATTTATAGCAATAGATGCACATATCAAAAAAGAAGAAAGGAACAAAATCAAAACATTAACTACAGAACTCAAACAAATAGAAAGACAACAACAAAAAAAGCCTACAACCACCGGAAGAAAGGAGATAGTAAAGATCAGAGCAGAAATAAATGAAATAGAGAACAGAAAAACAATAGAAAGAATCAACAAAACCAAAAGCTGGTTTTCTGAAAGAATCAACAAAATCGACAAATCACCGGCCAGACTGACAAAAGAAAAACAGCAGAGCGCACAAATAACCCAAATAAGAAATGAAATGGGGGACATTACAACTGACCCAACCGAAATAATAAGGATTATAACAGAATATTATGGAAAACTATATTCCAACAAATTTGAAAACCTAGAGGAAATGGATAAATTTCTAGAAACATACATCCTACCCAAACTACAACAAACTGATATTGAAAATCTGAACAGACCCATAACAAGAGAAGAGATTGAAAAGGTTATAAAAAAACTCCCAACCAAAAAAAGCCCTGGCCCAGATGCCTTCACTGGAGAATTCTACAAAACATTTACAGAGGAGCTTGTACCAGTTCTACTCAAGCTATTTCACATCATAGAAGAGGAAGCAACAATTCCAAATTCATTCTATGAAGCCAGCATAATGCTGATACCAAAACCAGGCAAAGACATCACAAAAAAAGAAAATTACAGACCAATATCTCTCATGAATATAGATGCAAAAATTCTCAACAAAATTCTAGCCAATAGAATTCAATATCATATCAAAAAAATAATACACCATGACCAAGTAGGATTCATACCAGGTATGCAAGGATGGTTTAACATTAGAAAATCCATCAACGTAATTTACCACATAAATAAAAGGAAAGAAAACAATCACATGATCATCTCAATTGACGCAGAAAAGGCATTTGACAAAGTCCAACACCCACTCCTGATCAAAGCTCTCAATAAAATAGGTATAGAAGGGAAATTTCTCAACATAATAAAGGGCATCTATGCAAATCCAACATCCAACTTCATTCTTAATGGAGAGAGGCTGAAAACATTCCCCTTGAAAACAGGAACAAGACAAGGATAACCTTTATCACCACTCTTATTTAACATTGTGTTGGAAGTTCTAGCTAGAGCAATAAGGCAAGAGAAAGAAATAAAGGGCATCCAAATTGGTAATGAAGAAGTTAAACTCTCCCTGTTTATAGATGATATGATACTATACATAGAAAACCCTAAAGACTCCACGAGAAATCTACTGGAACTAATAGAAAGATTCAGCAGAGTAGCAGGATACAAGATAAACATTCAAAAATCAGTTGGATTCCTATACACAAGTAAAGAGAACAATGAAAAGGAGATCAGGAAATCAATACCATTTTCAATATCCCCTAAAAAGATAAAATACTTAGGAATAAATCTGACCAGGGATGTAAAAGACCTATACAAAGAAAACTACAGAACACTGCTGCATGAAAACCAAAGGGATTTACATAAATGGAAAAACATACCATGCTCATGGATAGGCAGACTCAACATTGTGAAAATGGCAATTCTACCTAAAGCAATCTACAAATACAATGCTATCCCAATACAAATACCAACAACATTCTTCAAAGAGATAGAAAAACTAATTATTAACTTTATATGGAAAGGGAAGAAACCCTGAATAAGTAAAGCACTACTGAAGAAGAGGAATAAAGTTGGAGGACTCACACTACCTGACTTGAGAACCTACTATACAGCTACAGTACTCAAAACAGCCTGGTACTGGTACAACAACAGAGACATTGACCAATGGAACAGAATTGAGAACCCAGATGTAAATCCATCCTCCTACGGTCACCTGATCTTTGACAAGGGCCCAAAATACATCAAATGGGGAAAAGACAGTCTTTTTAACAAATGGTGCTGGCAAAACTGGATATCCATTTGTAGAAAAATGAAACAGGACCCATACCTCACACCATATACAAAAACTACTTCAAAATGGATCAAAGACCTGAATATAAAGCCTCAAACTATAAAAGTCATAGAAGAAAAAATAGGACCAACACTTCAGGCCTTAATACATGGTATTAACAGGATACAAACCATAAACATCAACACAAAAAACCCAACAGATAAACTAGATAACTGGGATCTTCTAAAAATCAAACATCTATGGTCTTCAAAAGACTTCACCAAAAGAGTCAAAAGAGAACCTACAGACTGGGAAAAATTTTTGGACAGTACAAGTCAGACAAAGGTCTAATCTCCATAATCTACAAGAAAATCCAACACCTCTACAACAAAAAGACAAACAATCCTATCAAAAGATGGGCAAAGGAAATGAACAGACACTTCACCAAGGAAGACATTCAAATGGCCAACAGACACATGAGGAAATGCTTACGATCACTAGCCATTATAGAAATGCAAATTAAAACCACAGTGAGATACCATCTCACCCTGGCATTACTGGCACGAATCAAAAATACTGGAAATAACAAATGTTGGAGGGGCTGCGGGGAGATGGGAACTCTTATACACTGCTGGTGGGAATGCAAAATGATACAACCATTTTGGAAAATGATATGGCGTTTCCTCAGAAAGCTAGAAATAGACATACCATTCAATCCAGCAATCCCACTCCTAGGAATATAACCTAGAGAAATAAGAATCATCACTCGAATAGACATATGCACACCTATGTTCATGGCAGCATTGTTCACAATAACAAAACGATGGAAACAACCTCGATGTCCATCAACAGATGAATGGATACACAAACTATGGTACATACACACAATGGAGTACTATGCAACTAGAAAGAACAACAATGAATCTGTGAACCATCTCATAACATGGATGAAACTGGAGGACATTATGCTGAGTGAAATAAGTCAATCACAAAAGGACAAATATTGTATGAGACCTCTATTGTAAAAACCCATGAAAAAATTCACAAGCTAAATGTA
Organism: Dugong dugon; assembly: GCA_030035585.1. Taxonomy (NCBI): domain Eukaryota; kingdom Metazoa; phylum Chordata; class Mammalia; order Sirenia; family Dugongidae; genus Dugong; species Dugong dugon. The sequence goes on along the minus strand of CM057463.1, from coordinate 170,380,430 downwards.
ACAATCCTTGTTGGTTACCAGGGATGGGAGGGGAGGGGTGGAAATACTAAATAGGCAATAGATAAGTGATACCTTGGGTGAGAGGTGAGATAGTACACAGTACAGGGGAAACTAACACAACCTGCACAAGGAAAGGTCATGGAGGCCCCATGGACACATCCAAACCCCCCGAGGGACTGAGTTGTTGGACGTAGGGCTCTGGGGACCATGGTCTCGGGGAACATCTAGCTCAATTAGCATGACACTACTTATAAAGATAATGCTCTACATTCTACCTTGGTGAGTAGTGTCTGGGGTCTTAAAAGCCTATGAGCGGCCATCTAAGATACTCCACTGGTCTCATCCCTTCGGGAGCAAGGGAGAACGAAGAGAACAAGATACAACGAAAAGATTAGTCCAAAGGACTAATTGTCCACAGCTACCAAGACCTCCACCGGACTGAGTCCAGTACAGCTAGATGGTGCCCAGCTACCACCACTGACTGCTCTGACCAGGATCACAACAGAGGGTTCTGGACAGAGCTGGAGAAGGATGCAGAGCATAATTTTAACTCCCCCCCCCCCAAAAAAAGACCAGATTTACTGGCCTAAAGAATACTAGAGAAACCTCAAGAGTGTGGCCCCCAGACACCCTTTCAGCTCAGCGGTGAAGTTACCTTCGAGGTTCGATGTTAAGCCTGGGAGTGGACAGCCCAGTAAAACTAAATGGGACTAACGAGGTACAGGAGTCCAGTGACAAGGGCCAGAAGGCAGAGGGGGAGTAGGAAACTGATGATAAGGAACACAAATTGAATGAGGACACTGTGGATGTATTGTGAGATTGTTGACCACTGCTATAGGGCAACATTTGTAGTAACTATTAAATGAGAGGCTGTTTTGTCCTGTAAGCCTTCATCTTGGGCGAGAATGGCAGCACAATTGGAAGAGCATAGTCAGTATCACTTAAATGTGTAAGTTAAATGTTTTGAAATGGTGTTAAAATAAAATAAAAATAAAAAAAAAAACCAAATGAGACTAAAGAGGTACAGTAGTCCAGTGACAAGGGCCAGAAGACAGAAGGGGACAAGGAAGTCCCCTGGTGATAGGGAGCACAAGTTGGAGTAAGGATATTCTTGATGTGCTGTGAGATTGTTAACCATTGTCATAGGGCAACATGTGTAGTAACTGTTAAATGAAAAACTATTTCGTTCTGTAAGCCTTCATCTTAAGTGAGAATGACAGCATAGTTGGAAGAGCGTAGTCAATGTCACTGAACTGTGAATATAGAAATTTTTGAAACGGTGCATCTTTGGCTATCTGTATTTTCATCAAAAAAAAAAAAAGGGTTGAGAATTTAGAGGCTTAATATGTTGTGGGGTTGTTAACCAATGTCATAGAACAACATGTGTACTACTGTTTCATGAGAAACTATTTGCTCTGTAAGCTTTCACCTGAAGTACAATAAAATAAAAAAAGAGAAAATTGAATTATGTATAAATATATATTTGAAATTTTTAGAAATAATTTCCTTCCTTATATCCTTTATTTTCTTTATCTCTTTTTAAAAACTTTTTAGAAACTTTGTAAAAAAATAAACAATCTGCATTTCTCAGGTGTGCAAAAGTTTCTCTGCTTTTAAAAACTGGAACAAATTTGTTTTCTCTTTTTCTCATATTATTATGTACTACTGATTCCAAGGTCATCAGAAATTATAATAGAGTTGGATAATATTGCTGCTATTTGGTGACCAGATTACATCAGAAATTATGAGACTCCCATTCAGTAACTTGACTTGTTCTGAAGTTTTGCAAGCTGATCATGCTGATGGATTTGTGACCATATGTAGAGGCTCTACTGGATGGGCAAACAGGGAGTTTTGCTTCTAGCAAAGAAGTTGGAACTTACTAAGCATGTCTCCTCTGCCTGAAATAATTGTTTTGGTAATTCCAGAGGGTAAGAGAAGATTCCAATTCCATTATATTTTACTATCAAGATGTTATCTATGTCCTGAGAGACTGCTATCAATCTATTGTTGGGAAGTGGCCATTCAGTAAGAACAGATGGTGACAACAAGCACAGGAGAATATGAACAACTTCCAAGACTCAGATAGATAGAATCATAAGCTTAGCTTTGAAAAGAACTTAAGAGGATAATTACCTGACAAGGTAAGTAAAGCATATGCAATGGATCCATGAGCAAGGAAAGAACAATAATATAATGTGGTCCAGTTATAAGTTTACTGGCATCTTCTAATAGGAAATCTCCCGGAGTTAAGAAACTTACCCAGTGATATGTTTTAAATCCATAGGCATGTAAAGTTAAGAAACCGACCCAATGATATGTTTTAAATCCATAGGCATGTAAAGTGACTTTGTGTATATATACATATGTATGTTATTGAAGTTGTCAAGGATTTCATTTTACTTGGATCCACAATCAACACCCATGGAAGTAGCAGTCAAGAAATCAAAATAGGCATTGTGCTGGGAAAATCTGCTGAAATAGACCTCTTTAAAGTGTTGAAAAGCAAAGATGTCACCTTTAGGACTAAGGTGTGCCTGACTCAAGCCATGGTGTTTTCAATTACCTCATATGCATGTGAAACCTGGGCAATGAATAAGGAAGACCGAAGAAGAATTGACACCTTTGAATTATGGTGTTGGTGAAGAATATTGAATATACCATGGACTGCCAAAAGAACGAACAGGTCTGTCTTAGAAGAACAACCAGAATGCACCTTAGTAGGAAGGAAGGTGAGACTATGTCTTACTTTGGACAGGTTGTCAGGAGAGATCAGTCCCTGGAGAAGGACATCACTCTTGGTAAAGTATAGAGTCAGAGGAAAAGAGGAAGACCTTCAACGAGATGGATTGACACAGTGGCTGCAACAGTGGGCTCAAGCATAACAATGATTGTGAGAATGGTGCAGGACTGGGCAGTGTTTCTTTCTGGTGTTTGTAGTGTCGCTTTGAGTTGGAACCAACTCAATGACACCTAACAACAACAAATACATGTTAATAAATTAAGAAAATCATGGTAGGACTACTATAGTGGAAGACTTACTATTTTTTAAATGCTCAGCTTACCAAATTTGAAGAGTAGTGCTTTATTAAACAAAAAACATATAAATCCATGACTCATGAACCTAAACAAATAACAAGCAAAGAGGTTACAAAAAGAAAGCAATAGAATATGCTTAAATATAGCACTATACACAGAACTTAGCTCAATAAGTAAGAATCTTTATTATGGTTATTGGTGGCGGTGGCTGTTGTGTCTATTAATGGTGACTCTATGTGTATACAGTATAACTACACTCCATAGAGCTTTCATTGCTGTGCTCTTTCAGAAGCAGATCATCAAGACCATCTCCCCATGTACCTCTGGTTGAGTTCAAATCACTAGCCTTTCAGATAGCAGCCGAGCACTTAACCATTTGCGTTACTCAGGGATCCTAAATAAGAATCTGGTTTCTATGAATCCATAAGTCATTTCAAATAGTATGTTGGAAAAAGAGGAGTATAAATCTACATTCTCTAAATGCCACCAATCAGAAGAACAGCAGGTGGTCATTTTTTGGTTTTTTGATTTTCTTACTTAATATACAAAGTTAACATCCAGAGGTAGGGAAACCACAAATGCAAGACTTTTACATAGAATTGAATTAATAGATTAGAATGGTGTCTTGTTAACCTCACTTTCCTATTGGATAGGTCGGATAGCTCAAGAAACTTCAGAGGATACAGGTTATAACTCATTATTGCCGCTGCTGGATACCACATGTAGTGGCATGAATTTCACCATTCTCAATTATTTCTTACAGTATATATAGACTTGACAAACCTTGACCCGAACTAACCTCGATTCTCCTATACCACCATTTCTATAATCTGAAATAAAGTAATCAGATTATTTATATTTCCTTCCTTTTTTCCACCTCCTGATGCAGCATAGTGGTAGAAGGGTTTGGTGGTTGTGTTTATTCTTCTATGAATGCCTTGCCATGGCTCCTCACTTATCTTTTAGTTCTTCACTTCATCACTTACAACCTGTCCTCTGCACAACTTGCAATTTCTGCTTCCACAATTCACCCCGGTTTTCACTCTGGTTTCATTCTTTTCACTGCATCTCCATTGCCACCACCCTTGTCTAAACCACTTTCTTCCTCCAGAAACAACTATCTGCTGATTTGTTATTTGACATTCTTGGCTGTCTGTAATCCATTCTCTACAAGTCAAAATGATCTTTCTAAGTTATGAATCAATTTACGTCATTCCTCTTCTTAAAATCCTCTAATGACTTTCCAATTAATGTAGAAGAAACCCCAAGTTCCTAAGCATAGCTTGTTGTTGTATGCTGTCAATTCAATTATGACTCCTAGTGACCCTATAGGACAGAGTAGAACTGCCCCATAGAGTTTCCAAGGAGCACCTTGTGGATTTGAACTGCCGACCTTTTGGTTAGCAGCTATAGCACTTAACCACTACACCACCAGGGTTTCCTTCAGGGCTCCAAACCAGGTGCTACATGATCGGATTTCTCCGACCTTATTTCATACCAGACTTAACTCCCAAGTTCCATTCCCAAAATGCCTGTCTTTTCCTTAAATACAATAAGCTAACTTCCATCGCAGGACTCTGCCTCATTTGTTTCTCTTTCTGCCTTTAGTTCTCTGCCCCAGTGACTTCACTTGGTTGACATCCTCCAATCCCTCAAATTTCATCTTTTCAGTGAAAATTTCCCTGAAAATGCTATTTAAATTATCTCCTGATTCCAATACACTGACTTAGAACCAATATTTTTTATTTTATGTATAGCTTTAACAATAGGGTAATAATCACTCTCTGAAATTACCTTACTTATGTGTATGTATATTTTTTGCATTTTTTCCTCCACTAGTATGTTAGCTCAAAAAAAGTAGACACCCTGCCTCTTTTATTTACTGTTAAATCAGCTAATTAAAACAGTGCACACTCAAAGTGAGGAGTCAATGAATATCTGCTAAGTGAATGAATGAATGAAAGCTAACTAAATTTTTATTCACAAAGTTTCTGAAATAGGTAGTGAATGAATCACAGTTTCATTATCTGAAGCCTAATGTATTTCAAAGTTCATTCAGTTTAAAAATAAAGCAATGCATGATTTAAAAAAAAAAAAAAAATCTTGGCCGAAAGAACATCTAATTTAAATTTAGTGATAAAAAATTTTTCACTTTAAAAAATATCTCTTTTGTAAGAAGTATTGGGTTTATTCATAATTCTTGTTCAATAATCATTGCTGTGAATTGTGGCCCAGAGATGTATGTGATTGCAATACTGCCATGACTTGGAACGTAGCTATAGATCAGGGTTCTAAGGGCTTTTATTCCAGATCTCATTCTTATTTTAACACTACCTATAATCTAATCCACCCCCTTTTATTAAAATAAATGACTAACATTGAGCTTAAAATTTCTACATGACTTCTCAGTCTTGCTAAATTCCATTTTCTAAGATCCGTTCTGTCACCCCAATATAACGAAATATTTTTTAGGATCTTAATCCAGTCATCTAAAAGATCTGTTATTCCATGTCTTTCTGTGTAGTCTGATAAACATTGCCTAAATTATCCAAGTTACTCACTGATTTTTTAAGCAAATTTGCAGAAGAGAAAGAAACCAAATACCATGATAAATTTCTCTGTAGGTTGAAATTAACACTTAATTTTATACTTATTTTAGGAACACATTATGTATGACACTGGAATTATTTACATAGATATAACATATTAGGTTCCAACTAAAACATAGCGTGTATTTCTGAACTATAAATCATTCAGACTCAGTTTACCTTGTGAGTGGTGAGAACTTTTACACTTGCCCACAATAGCCTGTGCTGAAAGACAAGGATCAGACAGTCCCACAGCCAGCCACCTGTTACTCTGACTTCAGGAAAAATACATCCAGGGGATTCAGTTTCTCTTGAGCTCAAAGCCTCTTCTCCGCTCCACAGACAACCCAGAGCACATGGTCAACTCTAACTTCTAACTTCCAACTCTAACTTCTGGTCTGAAAAGTTAAGTACCTGAAATGGGGACAAAAATGATGACTTTCTTTCACAAAGTGCCATCATAGGTCCAAACAAGTGAGTCCATGGCCTGTTGTCCCAAATATGCACTTGACTGCTATGAGGCACCAGTCTTGCTCACAGTCTGCTACCACTCTTAATCTTGTCATGACCCTCTTGCCTGTCATACAAAAGTATTAAGTAGAGGGAGACCGATAGCTGCTGTAAAGAGAGATTAGGGGAAGAGTATTCGTTATGGGATGGCAATTTCATATGAGAAAAAAAAAAGCTAAAAACTCTTGATGGCAAGAGAAACCTGAAAAGTTGTAGGGAGGTAGGGTGATAATGTTGTTGAAAATGTCTCCTCCGTTCTTCACAGGGTTTAGGGTACCATAAACACTATTTTTTTTTTTAAACACATCTTCTATTGTTATTACTATTACCATTATTTTTGCAGCCCAATCTTCTCTGATTTCACCAGCAACTTGCAGGCTGTACTCATATGGAGTTTTTAAAAATAATCATATATCAGCTGATATTTGAAGTGATTTTTAACAAAAATTAATATAAAATTAGGTATCTAGATTGTTATTTGTCTTTTCATAGGCACCATTATTATCAGTCTCATTCTAACAGAGTGTGATGCCACAAAAAATCTAGAAGAACATCAGTCAAGTTATCCAAATTTAAGATATTCCAGCTATCTCTGCACCATCACAATTAAACACAGAGATTATTTACCTGTATTTTCTTATGAGGAAATGAAGGCAATGAGACAAAAGCTGAGATCCCGCTATTTATGACTCTCCCATTCATATCCTCTACATTACTTTATGCACTTAATCAACAATGAACAATTAAAAGATGAAGACATGTCACTTATCTCAAGAAGGTATTATTATGATGGGAAGCAAAGTTGCACAAATAGCTTATAGAAATACACTCTATATCAAGAGGAGTATGTATAAGAGGCTGGAGAAGTACATTAATGGGGTTCTTAATGAAATCTAGGGGGATAGGAAGGAAAATGTGCATCTTTTGGGAGAAGGTGTTATCTAGAATATAGCTTAAAAGTTAATTAGGACTTAGATAACTTTTGAAGGATAAAGAATAAGAGTATATAATTCATGTTCTTCTTTAATAACCATATTATTACAGTGTTGAGCCAGCTCTTTTCTAAAGTTATTTGTAAAACTGTTTTTCTGAGCATTTTAAAAAGATATGAGAAACATTTTTATGGAATGCAAACTCAGTTTTTTATTTTTTTTTATTTTTTATTTTTCTTTCTTGTTATGTTAGGAGAAAAAAAGAAAAAAAAAAAAAACTGAGGCAGATCAGATTGATGTTCTGAAAACAAGAATCCCAAAGAAAATGGCACAAGTTTCCAGGAATGTTCTTGACTCTATTCTTCCCATTTTGTAAAACAATATGGAGTGAAAACTTCCTCCTTCTAACCTCTGCTCTCAGAAGAGTGGAACTTGGCCAGCTATGGTAAGCAGAATTCTAAAAATGTCTCCTCAAATTCCTGTTCCCTTTTTATTAAAAAAAAAAAAAGCAGTAATCTAGGTACTACTATGAAAGTATTTTGCTTGATTTAATTGAGGTTACTAATCAGCAGGCATTTAGACTGAAACACTATTCTGGATTATCTGGGTATGTGCAATATCATCACATGATCCCTTGAAAGTAGAAGAGGTAGATAAGAGAGACAAGGCAGAAGAAGAGGTCAGAAAGACTTAAAGCATGAGATGAAAATCACTTATCATTGCTGGCTTTGAAGATAGAGAAAAGGGGACATGACCAAGAAAAGCAGCCAGTTTCAAGAAGCTGAGAATGATCCCTTGCTTACAGTCAGCAAGAAATAGAGAGGTCACTCCTAGAACTCCATCAGACTAAATTCTGCTAGCATCCTGAACGAGCGGCAAAACTGATTTTTCCCCCCATTTATCAGAATGGAATGCAGAACTATTGACTCTAGCCTCATGAGACTATGAGAAAACCAGTGGAGACACACTATGATCAAACTTCTAATCCACAGAAACTGTGAGATAATAAATGGATATTTTCTTAAGTCACTAAATTAGTAATAATTTGTTACTGCAGCCATAAAAAACTAATATATCAGACATAGAAAACTCTTATCTCTGCTCTGTATTCTCCCACATTTTTTAATATTTAATTTTTTTTAATCTGTCATAAAGAGTGTCTGATGTGAGGTGCCATTATGCTAGACACGTAGGAGTAGGGAAATAGACAACAATGTGGACCATTATACTTCGAAATTTCTTCCTTATTCTTTCTTCTAAAAACATTACAATTACTTTTTGTTTGATGGGAAATAAAGTCAGTACTTGATATGTCATTTTATTATGAGAATATTTGTTACAACTTATTTTATTCTGAAGGATAAAAAAGAAGTGATGATTCATAACAAAATTGTATCTCTCCCAGTATATATTAGAGACTTTAATGTAAGGGTACAAATTTCTTATTTTTGTGTATTAGGTGGAAAAGCATGGAATGATTTTGGAGTTGGATTTGAAGAACATAGATTAGATAAATGACTTTAGAACAGAGTCTACTGAAATAGTTTAGACAAGAAATAAGTGTTCCAAACATACAAAAATATGACTAAAGAAACCAAAAGTTCACCGCTTCAAAACAAACATCCAACGGAGTAAACAATTTCAAGAGAATGTGATAAATGGTCCTAAATTTCACAGGTAGATTAGTTAAAATAACAAATGAAAAGCTCCTGACTGGACGTTAAAAATAGTAGCACCTTAGTAATCTTAGTGAAACTAACCTGGCAGGTAAAAATCCGATTCAAGTGTATGGACTAGAGAGTGAGAAAAAATAAATCATGACAAGAAGTTTAGATAAGAAATGGAGAAGTGACACAATATAATAGATTAAGTGCATTAAGCGATAATGGAAGATAAACAATTTTCAGTGAGAAACAATTTACAAAGAGAAACAATTTGGGTTACTCATAAATTGAGGGGGAACCACCAGTAAAAAGAAATTTTAAATATACACACCAGAGTAGAGGTATAAATTTAAAATTATATTTGAAAGTGATGAGTAAGATTTAATTACTGAGTTTATTTCCTGAAAAATCATATACTTGGTTTTTATGATTGCCCATGTTTTTAAGTTTTTCGGAGGTCTCTCTCTGTCTTATTTTTTATTTATCTTTTTTCCGTGCATACATACAAGTATTTATTTAATACCCTTGCCATTCCATTTGGAATACTCCTTTGAGTAATACTTACCAGACCTTCTGTTTGTTTAGGAATGTCTTCATTTCACCCTGGTTTTTAAATGACAACTGCTGGGCAAAGAATTCTTGGCTGGCAGTTGTTTTTATTCTCTATTTTATATATGTCACTCCATTGTTTTCTGGCTTCTAGATTTCCTGGGAGAAATCTGTACTGATTCTCATGAAAGATCTTTGGTATATTATATTGCATTTTTCTCTTTATGCTTTCAGAATTTTCTTCTTGTCTTTGGTTATCAAGAATTTTATTATGGTCAAAGCCATTAAAAATAAATCAAAATGAAATTATAAGAAAAATATTCAAGTAACCCTTAGTAAGCCAGGGTAAAAAAAGAAAAGAAAAGAAAAAGGCACACAGAGAATAAAAAATTAGAAAAAAAAAAATAATAGACATAGGGCCAAACATATCAATAATCATATTAAGATAAATGCTTTTTTTTGAAAATCAATTAAAAGAGACAGGTTGACACAGTGGATTAAAAAAGTATAGCCTAACTACGTACTACTTAAAAGAAATTTATTTCAAATATAACAATATAGGCAAGAAGAAAGAAAAAGGATATAAGAATATACATCATGCAAACATTAATTGTTGGAAATCAGGAATGGCTATATAAATATTAGCAAAAGCAGAGACTTACCAGAGACAGAGAGATAAATATATGTTACTAAAAGAGTCAATCCTCTAGAGACAAATAAATTTGTATGCACTAAAAGGCAGAGCTGCAAAATATCTGAAGCAAAAACTGATAGAATTGAAAGAAGAAATGGACAAATACACAATTATAGTTGCAGACTTCAACATCCCCCTTTCAATTATTAATAGAGCTAGTTGATAGAACATCAGCAAGGATACAGAAGAACTCAACAACACCATCAAATAACAGGCTCTAAGTGACCATGTATAGACCACTCAACACAGCAACAGCAGAGTATACATTCCTTTCAAATACTTCAAGAACATATACCATGATAGACTAGATCCTGGACCATAATCAAACCATAACAAAGTTAAAAGAAATGATATCATACAGAGTGTATATTCTACCAAATATTATGAAAATAGAAATCAGTAACAGAGAGGCACAGGAAAATCTCTGAACATTTAAGCTAAACAAAGTTACTGGAAATAATTTATGGGTTAACGGAAGAAATATCAAAGAGAATTTAAAAAATATATTGAACTGAATGAAAATGAAAATACAACATCTCAAAATTTGTGGGACAGAGCTAAAGCAGTGCTGAAAGGGAAATTTATAGCACTAGATGCCTACATTAGAAAAAAGAAAACATCTTAAATCAACACTCCAACCCCAAACACCTAGAAAAAATGAGACCAGAGTAAACTCACCAAGTAGAATGAATTAATAGACTAGACAACAGAAAGCAATCAAATTCAAACAAACAAAAAAAACTACAAAAAATAATGAAACAAGAAGTTGGTAATTTGAAAGGATCAGCAATATTGATAAATTTCTAGCAAGACTGACAAAATTGAGAGGAGACAGATTAACACTGCCAGGAATGCAACCGAGGCTACAATAACCCTACATATAACAATGTATACATACCCTACATATACCCAGGAGTTTCTGGGTGGCTCAGACTGTTAAGTGTTAGGCTACTAACAGAAAGGCTGGTGCTTCAAATCCACTCAGAGGCACTTAGGATGAATAGACTGACAATCATCTCCTAAAAGGTCACATCCTCTACTTCCAAAAGATCACAGCTGTTGAGAACCCTATGGAGCACAGTTCTTCTTGCAATATATGGGGTCCCCATGAGTCAGAATCAGCTCAAAAGTAATTTTTATTTTTTTTAAATATCAGTTAATGCTGGAATATCACAACTAACAATACATATATAAATTTGACAACTTAAACAAAATAGACAAATTCCACAAGAAACAGAAATACCATTATTCACCAAATATGAAATACTTTTAATAGTTTTATAATTAGTAAGGAAATTTAATTTGTAATTAAAACACTCCTCCCCAAAAATTGCCAGACTATAGACTTTGAACATACATTAAGGAAGAATTAACACCAATTCTACACAATGTTTTACAGAAAATAGATGAGGAATAAGTATTTTCTGCTTTATTCATTATAATTTATGATGATATTATTAACCTGATATCAAAATCAGATAAAAACAGTACAAAAAAACCTACAATTCAATATCCCTCATGAATGTAGACAAGAAATTATTTAAAATATTAGCAAAGAGAATCCAGCAATATATAAAAATAATTATACACAAAGACCAAGTTGGGTTTATTCCAGGAACGCAAGACTGGTTTAATATTTAAAAAAAAAAAAAAATAAATCAGTATAATCCACCACATTATCAGGCTAAAGAATAAAAATCATGTGATGATATCATTTGATGTCTAAATAATATTTGGTAAATTTCCATAAGCATCCATGATAAAAATCTCAGCAAAATGGGAAAGGAAGGGAATTCTACAGGAAATCTAGAAAAAAATCACAGCTAATATTATACTTAAATGTGAAGGACTGACTACTTTTCCCCTAAGACAAACAAAGCAAAGACATCTGCTCTCATCACAATTATTTAACACTGTTCAGAAAGTTCTGAGCAGTTCAATAGAAAAGAAAAGAAAAAGCATACAGATCAAATACAAATAAATAAAAATAAATTGTCTCTATTTACAGATGGCATGATTGTGAATGTATAAAATCTTAAGGAATCTTAAAAAAAAAAACTAGAACTATTATGTAAATGTATCACTGTCAATAGATATAAGATAAATATACAAAAATCAATTGTATTTTTGTATACCTGCAATGGACGCCGAAATGAAAGAAATAATACCGTCTACAATATCCCCAAAACAAGATGAAACACTTAGATGTAAATATAATAAAATTACAAAATCTATATGCTGCATACTACACAGTATTGATGTAAGAAATGGTACCAGATCTAATTAAGTAGAGAGAAAAATTCACGTGTGCATGAATTGGAAACACACGGAGTAAAGATCTCTATTCTTCCCAAATTGATACGTGGGTTTAATGCAATTTCTATCAAAATTCCAGCAAGATTCTGTTTGTAGATATTGGTAATGATATGCTAAACTTTATAGGAAATTCAAAGTAGCTATAGATAAAACAATTTTGAAAAAGAAATATGATGTGAGAGGAACTAGTTTACCCCACTCCAAGAGGTATTATCTAGCTAGAGTTACCAAGACTGTGTGGTATTGGCAGATGGATAGAAAGACAGATTAATGGAACAGAATAGAGAACACAGAAAAATAAACCACACACACATAAGCGACTGGTTTTTTCACAGATATGAATCAGTAATTCAATGGAGGGTTGTAGCCTATTCAGTAAATTGTTCTGTAGCAACTGGACACCCATAGACAAAAAGAAAACACACAAACAAAAACCCTCACCTAAATTTCACATCTTATGCAAAAACTAACTTAAAATTCATTATGAACTTCTACCATTCTTCTGTCAATTTGTCATATGGTGGCGACTTGCATGTTGCTGTGACGCTGGAAGCTATGCCATCAGTATTTCAAATACCAGCAGGATCACCCATGGCAGACAGGTTTTGGCTGAGCTCACAAACTAAGATAGAGTAGGAGAAAGGATTAGGAGATCTACTTCTGAGAAAAGAAAAAGTGGCCAGTGAAAACCTTGTGAACAGCAGAGGAACATTGTCTGACATAGTTCCAGAAGATGAGCCCCTCAGATTGGAAGGCACTCAAAATACGATTAAAGAGGAGCTATCTCCACAAAGTAGAGTTGACCCTAATGACATGGATGGAGTAAAGCTTTCCAGACCTACATTTGATGATGTGGCATAACCCAAAATGAGAAGAAATCGCTGCAAACATCTATTAATAATCAGAACATGGAATGTATGAAGTATGAATCTAGGAAAATTGGAAGTCTTCAAAAACGAAATAGAACTCATGAAGATCTATATCCTAGGCATTAGTGAGCTGAAATGGACTGGTATTGGCCATTTTGAATTGGAAAATCATATGGTCTACTATGCCAGGAATGACAAATTGAAGAGGAATAACACTGCATTTCTCATGAAAAAGAACATTTCAATATTTATCCTGAAGTACAACACTATCAGTTAAAGGATAATAGCCAAACAACTAGAAGGAAAAGCAGTTAATATGCTATTATTCAAAGTTACGCACCAACCACTAATGCCAAAGATGAAAAAATAGAAGATTTTTACCAACTTGTGCAGTCTGAAATTGATCAAACATGAAATCAAGATACAGACATACTTACTGGTAATTGGAATGGGAAATTTGGAAACAAAGGAAAACGATCAACAGTTGGAAAACAGAGCCATGGTGATAGAAACAACACTGGAGATCACATGGTAGAAATTTGCAGGACCAATGACTGCTTCATTGCAAATACCTTTGTTCCAACAACATAAACAACGACAATACACTTGGATCTCACCAGATGGAATACACAATTCACATTCACATCTGTGGAAAAAGCCTATGGAAAAGCTTAATATCATCAGTCAGAACAAAGCCAGTGGCCGACTGCAGAACAGACCATCAATTGCTTATATGCAAGTTCAATTTAAAGCCGAAAAAAATTAAAACGAGTCCATGAGAGCCAAAGTACTATCCCACCTAAATTTAGAGACAATTTCAAGAAGAGATTTGACACACTGAACACTAATTACCAAAGACCAGATGAGTTGTAGGATGGCATAAAGGACATCATAAATGAAGAAAGCAAAAGGTCATTAAAAAACAGGAAGGAAAGAAAAGACCAAAATGGACGTTAGAAGAAACAATGAAATTTGCTCTTGATGTCAAGTAGCTAAAGTGAATGGAAGAAATGATGCAGTAACAGAGCTCAAAATATTTCAAAGGGGGGCTGGAGAAGACAAAGTAAAGTATTATAATGACATGTGCAAAGACCTAGAGTTAGAAAACCAAAAGCGAATAACACGCTCATCATTTCTCAAGCTGAAAGAACTGAAGAAAAAATTTAAGCCTCCAATTGCAATAATGGCAAAATACTGAATGACACAGGAAGCATAAAAGAAGATGGAAGGACAACACAGTGTCACTGTATCTAAAATAATTGGTCAATGTTCAAACATTTCAGGATGTAGCATATGATAAAGTACTTATGGTATTGAAAGAAGAAGTCCAAGCTACACTGAGGGCGTTGGCAAAAAAACATGGCTCCAGGAATTGACAGATTACCAATTGAGATGTTTCAACAAATGGATGTAACACTGGAAGCCCTCACTGGTCTATGACAAGAAATTTGGAAGACATCTACGTGGCCAGCTGATCGGAAGAGATCTATATTTGTGCTCTTTCCAAAGAAAGGTGATCCAACAAAATGTGGACATTATCTAACAATATCATTAATATCACATGCAAGTAAAATTTCAACGAAGATAATTCAAAAACAGTTGCAACAGAATGTCAGTAGAGAACTGCTAGAAATTCAATTCAGATTCAGAAGAGGATGTGGAACAAGGCATATCATTGCTGATGTCAGATGGATCTGGGCTGCAAGCAGAGAATACCAGAAAGATGTTTACCTGTGTTTTATTGACTATGCAAAGGCATTCAACTGTGTGGGTCATAACAAATTATGAGAAAATTTGAAAAGTATGGGAATTCCAGAGCACTTAGTTATGCTCATGTGGAACCTGTACATAGGCCAAGAAGCAATGGTTCGAACAGAGTAAGGGGATATTGTGTGGTTTAAAATTAGGAAGATGTTTATCAGGGTTTTATCCTTTTGCCATACTTATTCAATTTGCATGCTAAGCAAATAATCTGAGAACCTGGACTATATGTAGAAGAATGAAGCATCAGGATTGGAGGAAGACTCATTAACAACCTGCGATATGCAGATGACGTATTCTCGCATGCTGAAAGCGAAGAGCATTTGAACCACTTACTGATGAATTTTAAATACTACAAATTAACCTTCAGTATGGATTACACCTCAATATAAAGAAAACAAAAATACTCACAAATGGACCAATAAGCAACATCATGACAGAGAAAATACTGAAGTTGTCAAGTATTTCACTCTACTTGGTTCCACAATCAATGCCCATGGAAGCAATAGTAAAGAAATCAAACGATGTATTTGTACATTGGGCAAATCTGCTGCAGGAGACCACTTTAAAGTGTTAAACTCAAAGATGTCACTTTGAGGACTAAGGTATGTCAGATGCAAGCCAAGGTATTTTCAATCTCCTGATATGCATGTGAGAGGTGGACAATGAATAAGGAAGACGGAAGAATAATTGATACCTTTGAATTATGGTGTTGACGAGGAATATTGAATATACTATGGACCGCCAGAAGAATGAACAAATCTGTCTTGGAAGAAGCACAGCCAGAATGCTTTTTAGAAAGGAGGATGGCAGGACTTTGTTTCACGTACTTTAGACATGGTATCAGAAGGGACTAATACCAGGAGAAGGATGTCATGCTTGGTAAAGTGGAGGGTCAGTAAAAAAGAGGAAGAACCTCAATGAGATGGATTGACACAGTGGTTGCAACAATTGACTCAAACATAGCAACAACTGTGAGGATGGCATAGGACCAGGCAGTGTTTCGTTCTGTTGTACCTAGGGTTGCTGTGAGTTGAAACTGACTTGATAGCACCTAACAACAACAACAAGTTTCATGCCTTAACAAAAATGAATTCAAAATTCATTACAAACTTAAATGTAAAACCCTAAAACTTTTAGGAAAAAAATCCAGAAGAAAAGCTGTGACATACAGGGTTTGGAAAAGTGTTTTTGGACTCCATACCAAAAGTATGATCTATAAAACAAACAAAAAAAATGGATAAATTAAAGTTAAAAATGTTTATTCTATGCAAGGTCCTGTTGAATAGTTCAAAAGACAATCTTCCAGTTGGGGGAAAATAACGACAAACCAAATATCTCACAAAGGTCTCTTATCTAGGATATATAAAGAACTGCCATAATGCAGAGAGTAACATACCATTTAGAACAAGTGCAAATACATCAGTTAGAACATGGGCAAATGCATGAAGAGACATTGCACTGAATGAAATATTCTGGTGTCAGATGTTCAGCATCATTATCCTTTAGGGAAGTGCAAATTAAAAGCAAAATAAAATATCACTGCACGCCCATCAGAATGGCTAAAAAAAATAGCGAGAACAAAAAAGTTTGGTGAGGAGGGGTAGAAACTGGATCATTTCTGTATTGCTGATGAGAATGCAAAATGGTTAACTGACTCTGGAAAACAATTTGGCAGTTAAAAAAAAAATGCCAATCTAGAAGTTGCACCTCTGTGTATTTATCCAAAATAATTGAAAAGTTTATGTTCACACACAAAAAAAAACTCTTATGTTCCTCAATGTGTGAATGGTTAAACAAATTTTTGCACAGCCATACCATGGTGTTGTTGTTATGTGCCGTTGAGTCGGTTCTGACTCATAGCGACCCTATGCACCACAGAAGGAAACACTGCCTGGTCCTGCCCCATCCTCACAATTCGTTGCTATGCTTGAGCCCATTGTTGCAGCCATTGTGTCAATCCACCTCATTGAAAGTCTTCCTCTTTTTTGCTGTCCCTGTACTTTACTAAGCATGATGTCCTTCTCCAGGGACTAATCCTTCCTGATAACATGTCCAAAGTATGTAAGATGCAGTCTCTCCATCCTTGCCTCTAGGTGCATTCTGGTTGTAGTTCCATGTAATACCAAGTAATACCACGGTACTACTCAGCAAAAGAAAAAACAAAAACTAAGAACTAATGACAAATCCAACAAAACAGCCTGGATGAATTGCCTGTGAAAAGTATGCTGACAGAAAAAAGCCAACCCAAAAAGGCTGCATATCATTTGGTAATTTCATACACATAACTTTCTTTAAAAAAAAAATTATAGAAATGGAGACTAGATTAGTGGTTTCCAGGGGTATAGGAAGGCAAAGGTTTGAGAGGGACATGGATCTGACTATAAAAGTACATTAGGGATGTTCTGTATCATCACTGCATCAGCATCAAATAGTTAAGACTTTTTGTTCTAGTGAACAACTGCCTTATTTCACCTCCTTGTTCCAATATTTAATAGTTTTGGCTTCAGGCAAGTTACTTAGTTTTTCATTGCCTCAATATCGTCATTTGTAGCAGGATGGTGTTAATATAGAACTCATAATGTTAACCCTTACAAACTGAAGAGAAAAAAAGCGGTACACGGTAAGCCTTGCAATATGAGTTGTTATTCTGATTATAATTTCAGTCTAAATTTACTATAATTCCATTTTTATTACAATTATGAAAAATTTGTATTTTTATTACAATTATGAACAATTATGAAAAATATTAAGATTTCATGCATCTTACTCAACCTTGGGTTCCCTATCACAAGCTTCCTTGTCCCCTTCTGCCTTCTGGCCCTTGTCACTGGACTGCTGTACCTCGTTAGTCTCATTTGGTTTTACTGGGCTGTGCACTCCCAGGCTGAACAGGGAACCTCGGAGATAACTTCACCATGGAGCTAAAAGGGTGTCTTGGGGCCATACTCTCAGGGTTTCTCCAGTCTACTTTCGGCCAGTAAATCTGGTCTTTTTTTTTGTAAGTTAGAATTATGTTCTACATCCTTCTCCAGCTCTGTCCAGAACCCTCTGTTGTGATCCTGGTCAGAGCAGTCAGTGGTGGTAACCGGACACCATCTAACTGTACTGGACTCAGTCCAGTGGAGTCCTTGGTAGCTGTGGACAATTAGTCCTTCGGACTAATCTTTTCCTTATATCCTTATCTCTTCATTCTCCCTTGCTCCCAAAGGGATGAGACCAGTGGAGTATCTTAGATGTCCTCCCACAAGCTTTTAAGACCCCAGACACTACTCACCAAGGTAGAATTAGAGCATTGTCTTTATAAGCTATGTTATGACAATTGAGCTAGATGTTCCCTGAGACCATGGTCCCCACAGCCCTCCACCCAGCAATTCAGTCCCTCAGGGAGTTTGGATGTGTCTATGGAGCTTCCCTGACCTTTCCTTGTACAAGTTGTGCTAGTTTCCCCTGTATTGTGTACCGTCTAACCTCTCACCCAAGATACCACTTATCTATTGCCTATTTAGTATTTCGCCCCCACCCCTCCCATCCCTGGGAACCAACAAAGATTGTTACATTTTGCGTGTGAACTTTTTCATGGGTTTTTACAATAGAGGTCTCATACAATATTTGTCCATTTGTGATTGACTTATTTCACTTGGCATAATGTCCTCCAGTTTCATCCATGTTATGAGATGGTTCACAGATTCATTGTTGTTCTTTCTCGTTGCATAGTACTCCATTGTGTGTATGTACCATAGTTTGTTTATCCATTCATCTGTTGGTGGGCATCTAGGTTGTTTCCATCATTTTGCTATTGTAAACAATGCTGCCATGAACACAGGTGTGCATATGTCCATTCGAGTGACGACTCTTATTTCTCTAGGATGTATTCCTAGGAATGGGATTGCTGGATCAAATGGTAAGTCTATTTCTAGCTTTCTGAGGAAACGCCGTATCATTTTCCAAAATGGTTGCATCATTTTGCATTACCGCCAGCAGTGTATGAGAGTTCTCATCTCCCCGCAGCCCCTCCAACATTTGTTATTTCCAGTGTTTTTGATTCATTCCAGTAATGCCGGGGTGAGATGGTATCTCGTGGTTTTAATTTACATTTCTCTATTGAACGCGAGCGTATCCTCATGTGTCTGTTGGCCATTTGAATGTCTTCTTTGGTGAAGTGTCTGTTCATTTCCTTTGCCCATTTTTTAATAGGATTATTTGTCTTTTTGTTGTAGAGCTATTGGATTTTCTTGTAGATTATGGAGATTAGACCTTTGTCTGACTTGTACTGTCCAAAAATTTTTCCCGAGTCTGTAGGTTTTCTTTTTACTCTTTTGGTGAGTCTTTTGAAGAGCATAGGTGTTTGATTTTTTGAAGATCCCAGTTATCTAGCTTATCTATTTGGGTGTATGAATTGATGGTTATGCTTTGTATCCTGTTAATGCCATTTATTAAGGCCTGAAGTGTTGGTCCTACTTTTTCTTCTATGAACTTTATAGTTTCAGGCTTTATATTCAGGTCTTTGATCCATTTTGAAGTAGTTTTTGTATACGGTGTGAGGTATGGGTCCTGTTTCATTTTTTTGAATATGGATATCCAGTTTGGCCAGCACCATTTGCTCAAAAGACTGTCTTTTCCCCATTTGATGGACTTTGGGCGCTTGTCGAAGATCAAGTGACCGTAGGTGGATGGATTTACATCTGGGTTTTCAATTCTGTTCCATTGGTCAATGTATCTGTCGTTGTACCAGTACCAGGCTGTTTTGACTACTGTAGCTCTATAGTAGGTTCTGAAGTCAGGTAGTGTGAGTCCTCCAACTTTCTTCTTCTTCTTCAATAGTGTTTTACTTATTCAGGGCTTCTTCCCTTTCCGTATAAAGTTAATGATTCGTTTTTCCATCTCTTTGAAGAATGTTGTTGGTATTTGGATTGGGATTGCATTGTATTTCTAAATTGCTTTGGGTAGAATTACCATTTTCACAATGTTGAGTCTGCCTATCCATGAGCATGGTATGTTTTTCCATTTATGTAGATCCCTTTGGGTTTCATGCAGCAGTGTTTTGTAGTTTTCTTTGTATAGGTCTTTTACATCCCTGGTCAGATTTTTTCCTAAGTATTTTATCTTTTTAGGGGCTATTGAAAATGGTATTGTTTTCCTGATTTCCTTTTCATCGTTCTCCTTATTGGTATATAGGAATCCAACTGATTTTTTAATGTTTACCTTGTATCCTGCTACTCTGCTGAATCTCTATATTAAATCAAATAGATTTCTCATGGAGTCTTTAGGGTTTTCTATGTATAGTATCATATCATCTGCAAACAGGGACAGTTTAACTTCTTTATTACCAATTTCAATGCCCTTTATTTCTTTTTCTTGCCTTATTGCTCTAGCTAGAACTTCCAGCATGATGTTAAATAGGAGTGGTGATAAAGGGCATCCTTGTCTTGTTACTCTTCTCAAGGGGAATGTATTTAGCCTCTCTCCATTTAGAATGATGCTGGCCATTGGTTTTGTATACATGCCCTTTATTATGTTGAGAAATTTCCCTTCTATGCCTATTTGATTGAGAGTTGTTATCAGGAATGGGTGCTGGACTTTGTCAAATGCCTTTTCTGCATCAATTGAGATGATCATGTGATTCTTTTCTTTCCTTTTATTTATGTGGTGGATTACGTCGATTGATTTTCTAATGTTGAACCATCCTTGCATACCTGGTAAGAATCCTACTTAGTCGTGGTGTATTATTTTTTTGCTATGATGCTGAATTCTATTGGCTAGAATTTTGTTCAGAATTTTTGCATGTATATTCATGAGAGATATTGGTCTGTAATTTTCTTTTCTTGTGGCATCCTTGCCTGGTTTTGGGGTATGCTGGCTTCATAGAATGAATTTGGAAGTGTTGCTTCCTCTTCTGTGCTCTGAAATAGCTTGAGTAGTACTGGTACAAGCTCTTTTGTAAATGTTTTGTAGAATTCTCCAGTGAAGCCATCTGGGCCAGGGCTTTTTTTGGTTGGGTTTTTTTTTTTTTTTTTTTTTATTAACTTTTCAATCTCTTCTCTTGTTATTTGTCTGTTCAGATTTTCAACATCACTTTGTTGTAGTTTGGGTAGGCCGTTTGTTTCTAGAAATTTATCCATTTCATCTAGGTTTTCAAATTTGTTGGAGTATAGTTTTTCATAATATTCTGTTATACTCCTTTTTATTCCAGTTGCGTCTGTTTTAATGTCTCCCATTTCATTTCTTATTTACGTTATTTCCATCCTGTCCATTTTTTGTTTTGTCATTCTGGCCAGAGGTTTGTCGATTTTGTTGATTCTTTCAAGGAACCAACTTTTGGTTTTGTTGATTCTTTCTATTGTTTTTCTGTTCTTTATTTGATTTATTTCTGCTCTGATCTTTACTATTGCCTTTCTTCCGGTGATCATGGGCTTTTTTTGCTGTTCTCTTTCTATTTGTTTGAGTTCTGTAGTTAATGTTTTGATTTCGTCCCTTTCTTCTTTTTTGATATGTTCAACTATTGCTATAAACTGTCCTCTGAGGACTGCCTTTGCTGTGTCCCAAAGGTTTTGGTAGGATGTGTTTTCATTCTCATTTGATTCTAGGAATTTTTTTATTCCGTCTCTGATTTCTTCTATTACCCACTGATGTGTAAGCAGGGTATTATTCAGTTTCCATGTAATTGATTTTTTTTTTTTTCCTCGCTCTTTCTGTTGTTAATTTCTATCTTGATGGCATTGTGGTCAGAGAAGATACTTTGAATTATCTCAATGTTTTGGATCTTGTTGAGGATTGCTCTGTGGCCTAAGATGTGGTCTATTTTGGAGAACATTCCATGTTCATTGGAAAAGAATGTGTACTTTGCAGCGGTTGGATGGAGTGTTCTATATATGTCTATGAGGTCAAGTTGGCTGATTGTGCCCTTTAGGTCTTCTGTATCTTTGCTGAGTTTCTTCTGAGTTGTTCTGTCCTTTACTGAGAGTGGTGTGTTGAAGTCTCCTACTATTATTTTGGAACTGTCATTTCTTCTTTCAGTGTTGTTATAGTTTGTTTTATGTATTTTGGAGCCCTGTCATTGGGTGCATAGATGTTTATTATGATTATGTCTTCAGGATGGATCGTCCCCTTAATCATTATATAGTGTCCTTCTTTGTCTTTTACGGTAGATTTTGTTTTAAAGTGTATTTTATCTGAGATTAGAATTGCCACTCCTGCTCTTTTTTGGTAGTTGTTCACTTGATACATTTTTTTACAACATTTGACTTTTAATAAATTCACATCTTTGTTTCTAAGGTGTGTCTCTTGTAGACAGAATGTTGATGGATCCTGTTTTCTTATCCATTCTGTCACTCTCCATCTCTTTATGGGTGCATTGACTCCATTTACTTTCAGTGTAATTATTGATAGATGTGAGTTTGTTGCTGTCATTTTATAATGCTTTTTTTTTGGTGCTGAAGTTTTCTTTGTTCTTCTTACTCTCTTGTGCTGAGTTACTTGTGTTTGTGGATTTTTTTTCCATTTCTTTTGTTTTTGTAGGTTTTGTTTTTGCTGAGACTTTATGTTTTTCCTTTTTTTTTTTTTTTTTTTTATATATATATTTTATTGTACTTCAGGTGAAAGCTTACAGAGCAAATAGTTTCTCATGAAATAGTAGTACACATGTTGTTTTTTTTGACATTGGTTAACAACCCCACAACGTATTAAGCCTCTAAATTCTCAACCTTTTTTTTTGATGAAAATTACAGATGGCCAAAGATACACCGTTTCAAAATTTTCTACATTCACAGTTCAGTGACATTGACTACGCTCTTCCAACTGTGCTGTTATTCTCACTTAAGATGAAGGCTTACAGAACAAAATAGTTTTTCATTTAACAGTTACTACACATGTTGCCCTATGACAATGGTTAACAATCTCACAGCACATCAAGAATATCCTTACTCCACCTTGTGTTCCCTATCACCAGGGGGCTTCCTTGTCCCCTTCTGTCTTCTGGACCTTGTCAGTGGATTATTGTACCTCTTTAGTCTCCTTTGTTTGTTTATTTATTTATTTTTATTTTATTTAAACACCATTTCAAAACTTTTTACTTACACATTTAAGTGATATTGACTATGCTCTTCCAATTGTGCTGCCATTCTCGCCCAAGATGAAGGCTTACAGGACAAAACAGCCTCCCATTTAATAGTTACTACAAATGTTGCCCTATAGCAGTGGTCAACAATCTCACAATACATCGACAGTGTCCTTATTCAATTTGTGTTCCTTATCATCGGTTTCCTACTCTCCCTCTGCCTTCTGGCCCTTGTCACCGGACTCCTGTACATCGTTAGTCCCATTTAGTTTTACTGGGGTGTCCATTCCCAGGCTTAACATCGAACCTTGAAGGTAACTTCACCTCTGAGCTGAAAGGGTGTCTGGGGGCCACACTCTCGAGGTTTCTCTAGTATTCTTTAGGCCAGTATATCTGGTCTTCTTTTTTTTTTTTTGGGGGGAGTTAAAATTATGCTCTACATCCTACTCCAGCTCTGCCCAGAACCCTCTGTTGTGATCCTGGTCAAAGGAGTCATTGGTGGTAGCCGGGCACCATCCAGCTGTACTGGGCTCAGTCCCGTGGAGGCCTTGGTAGCTGTGGACCATTAGTCCTTCGGACTAATCTTTTCCTTGTATCCTGTTCTCTTCATTCTCCCTTGTTCCCGAAGGGATGAGATCAGTGGAGTATCTTAGATGGCCGCTCATAGGCTTTTAAGACCCCAGACACTACTCACCAAGGTAGAATGTAGAGCATTATCTTTATAAGTAGTGTCATGCCAATTGAGCTAGATGTTCCCCGAGATCATGGTCCCCAGAGCCCTCCGTCCAACAACTCAGTCCCTCGGGGGGTTTGGATGTGTCTATAGGGCCTCCATGACCTTTCCTTGTGCAGGTTGTGTTAGTTTCCCCTGTACTATGTACTATCTCAGCTCTCACCCAAGTTACCACTTACCTATTACCTATTTAGTATCCCCCCCCCCTCCCATCCCTGGTAACCAACAAGGATTGTTACATTATGTTTGTTAACTTTCTTTGTGCTTACCATGAATTTTACTCTTAACTTTGTATGTTTGAAGCAGTCTACCATTACTTGGTATCGCCTTGCCTTCCTCTCCATTAGAATGTTCTATACCTATGCCATTTATTCCCTCTTTTATTGTTTTTAGGTTGTTGTCTTTTACTGATTAACTGCTATGTTTCCCTGTTATATTTCTTTTGGCTTAGATAGTCCTTGAGAGGTCATTTCCTAGATTGGTATCTGGCTGGTACAATCCTGCATCCTAGATTTTGCCGGTTAGCTGAAGCTGTTTGCCCTCAGATCGAATAACTCCCTTTAATAATTCTTGTAAGTTGGGTTTGACTTTTACATATTCCCTTAATTTCTGTTTATCTGGAAATGACCTAATTTCACCATCAAATTTGAATGAGAGATTTGCAGGATATATTTTTCTTGGCTGGCAATCTTTTTCTTTCAAGATTTTATATATGTCATCCCATTGCCTTCTTGCCTGCATGGTTTCTGCCGAATAATCTGAGCTTAGTCTTATTGTTTCTCCTCTGTATGAGACTTCTTGTTTTTCATGAGTGGCTCTCAGGATTCTTTGTTTGTCTTCGGTTTTGGCAAGTGTGATTATGATATGCCTTGGTGATTTTCTTTTGGAGTGTCTCCTCTATGGGGTTCGTTGAGCTTCTTGGATGGCCAGCTTTTCTTCTTTCATGATATTGGGAAAGTTTTCTGTCAGCAGTTCTTCAGTGATCCTCTCTGTTTTTTTGTGTTTTCTCCCCCTGTTCTAGAATTCCAATCACTTGAAAATTTTTGCTTTTAATTGTATCCCACATAACTCTCATGGTCTATTCAGTTTTCTTTGTTCTTTTTTCTGAGTTTTCCTGAAACAGTGTTTTATCCAAGCGTTTGTCTTCATTTCCACTGATCCTCTCTTCCACCATTTCAAATCTGCTTCTCAGCCCTTCTATGACATCGTCCATTTCTGAAATCTTGTTGTTTATCTTTTGGATTTCTAATTGTTGTCTTTGTATAATTTTTAGTTGTGTATTTATTTTGGCATTTTGTTCCTGCATTATTTTCCTGAATTCTTCCAATGTTTTGTCTGTATTTTCCATAAATTTGTTTATTTTTTCCTCATGTTTGTCAGCTTTTTGCCTCAGTTCTTGGAGAATTCTGAGTATTAGAGATTTGAATTCCCTATCAGGTAGTTCTAGTGCATTTTCTTTCACTGGAAAGTCATCTTGTGTTTTATTTTGTTCCCCTACTGGAACCATCCTGTCTTGTTTTTGTAAATATTTTGATATTGTCTGCTGTCTTCAGGGCATTCAGTAGTTTTTTTTTTTTTTTCATTTGTTGATTGTAGATTTATTTGTTTCATCCCTTTTTAAGAAAATTTTGACTATGTCTGAGCAGGCAGACTGTGTGTTCTTTGTTTTTTGCTCATCTGTGGGCACAATACTTTTTGCCTCCTTCTCCAGTTGGCAGGGTCAGTCACTCAGATATGGTTCAGCAGCGCAGGTCTAGCTGAAGAGATGTTATTGTGACGGGTTGTTTGTGGCACTTACTATAGGCACCGGAGCAGGTCAGTAATCAGTGCAGGGCAGGTTCCAGTAGGCTGTGCCTGTGCTGCTTGGTGGTGTGATGACAAGCACATGGTGCAGGTAGGCAGGACGCTGCGGGGAGATTGGTATTGTGGAGCTGAGATGGATATGGGAGAGAGGAGAGAGGAACAGGAGCCAAAAACATACAAAGAAACAAAAAAGAATGCTAGGGGAGCTTGCCATTGGAGTGGAGAGATGAGAGATACATTTTCTTAGAAACACCTTACTGTGAGTCTAATCAACTCTACAGCAACATGAAACATTAGTATCTCCTTGGGTAGTTATTTATTAAATATGAATTAGCCTTTCTGGTAAAGATTGTGAAGAGCCAGTTTTTTCTTATACAGTGAAATATGTGAGAGCCGAATCTGGAAGGGACGACCTTGTTTTTCCGGGTCTCACAAGACTTCCATCTTTGGAAGTGTGTGGTCATACTATTTTTTTGTCACTTGTTTTTGTGGAAAATATTTGAGATTTCTTTCTCTGACAGGTTTCCACCTTACACAGATTATGACTTTTGCAGGTTTTACTGTATTTATTTTAGAATATTCATCAATGTATTAAATATTATGCACATCTATATAGACATTAGTTTTCACAAAAAATAAAAAAAAAATCTTGATTCATTTTTACCTAAAGTGCAATTTCTTGCCCATGAAAGTAATATGAGATTCATTCTAAAGCTACTAATTGCTGCTACCTTACTTAACTGCCTGCTACATTTAATCATGATATGTTGAAATAATAAGTTACAGGAAGATAAACAATAGGGTCACAGTGGAAGTGTAGATGGAAATAGAATTGTTTGCATTTTTAGTATAGACACAAGGAGAGGGAACAAGATATGGTAAATATGTTAGTGAATTCAGTTTCATTGAGTGTTATGAATCTATTTGTATACTGAATGCTCGATAGAGTCTGCTCTGATGATCATTTAGACAAAGCTTATGCCACATCAAACGAATATGCACTTGCATATGTAATACTTTTGTAAGCATAAATTCCTCTTGAAAGCAGTATTTTTCTTCAAACAAAAGCATTGTTATAAAATAGCTTACATTGAAAACAGTCTGGATTTTTGTTTTCAAAACTAATCATTGTCTGAAAAAAAATTACTCCTTATTAAATTCATCTAAAACATTATTATAGGATTTTCACTGTACTGTTTTAAAAGAAGCTTTAGGAATTTAATAAACAAAATATAAAACAACAAAAACAAATTAGCTTATCAATAGTACTATAGTTTTAAGCTGTAGAACATACTGTAGCCTTACAAACAGTTTTGGAATTTAATAATTATGACTAGAAGAAATTCACCATTCATCATTCTAAATACTTAAAATTTCCAAATACATAAAATCCACTAGCAACTGATGCTCTCTGAATATGAGATACAAAGATAAATACTGGCATGGTAATTTTTCAAAGGTCAGTTTAACCAATCATTTAAAATTAATATGTTCAAACCATTCCTTTTAGAAACTTTGGTCCTTAGGCTTAAAATTTATAGTTCAGTACAAATAATTCACATTTTAAAGCAAAGTACTAGAAAATAAACATTTTAAAATGAGAAACTATAGACCCCATTAATTACAGGATCTATGTCTAAAAACAGAGCCATAAAATACATCCCAAAATCCTGGAAAAATGCACATTTATTAAAAACAACACAACCAGAGATTATTGGAATCCTTTTTACAAATACCAATCAAACAATTTACAGAGTTAAAAGTAATTGTAACTATTTTCTACATAACTCAGAGTTACAATGAGAACTTCAGAGAAATAATTGACTCAGGGTGAAACATAAAGAGGATAATTTTCAGTTTAAAAGTAACAGAAACAATTGAACAATACTGTGAGGAATTAGTATTTTTAAAGAACAGAAGTATAAATTTCAATAGAAATTCTGTATCAGTAGGATCTCGTAATATCAACCTAGTATTTACTTTCATGGCAAAAGAAGAGATTAAATCTTCTCAATCATAGCACTTAATTTTCACATTACCTTTCTGAAACAAGAAGTGAGTTTTAGTTTCTACCTATACGTATGTTATAAATAGGGAGATATCAATTTAAAACAAACTAAACTCTTCAAATTCTTTTGTGTCCTCACATATTTTTGTACCTTTAAGGCTCATAAATAAAGATAATCTGATTTTATTAATTATTATAGTATCAGCTGATTTTCTATGCCGTTTTTCATTCTAGATGGAAACTTCCTATCAGCTCATTAATAGCAACCTTGTGTAATTTATATATAATCGTGTTTTCTCCTCCAATCGTATCCAAGACCTCTCATAATTAATTGGATAAGCTCTGCAAAAGCTAAATAAATAATTTAAAATAAATTAATATATTGTATAATTAAAATTTCCCCCATGTGTCTGTCAGTTTGCATACTCGGGGGCTTCTTTTTGCTGTGATGCTGGAAGCTATGCCACGGGTATTCAAATATCAGCAGAGTCATCCATTGTGGACAGGTTTCAGTTGAGCTTACAGACTAAGACAGACTAGGAAGAAGGACCCAGCATACTACTTCTGAAAAGATTTAGCCAGTGAAAACCTTATGAATAGCAGTGGAACATTGTCTGATACAGTGACAGAAGACGAGCTCCCTGAGGTTGGAAGACACTCGAAAGACTAGGAAAGAGGTGTCACCTCAAGATAGAGTCAGTCTTAATGAGATGGATGGAATCAAGCTTTTGGGACCTTCATTTGCTGATGTGGCATGACTCAAAATGAGAAGAAACAGCTGTAAACATCCATTAATAATCAGAATGTGGAATGTATGAAGTATGAATCTAGGAAAATTGGAAGTCATCAAAAATGAAATGGAACACATAAACACTGATATCCTAGGCATTAGTGAGCTGAAATGGACTGGTATTGGCCATTTTGAATAAGACAATCATATGGTCTAGTATGTCAGGAATGAAAACTTGAAGAAGAACGGCATTGCATTCATTATTGAAAAGAATATTTCAAGATCTATCCTGAAGTACAACATTGTCAGTGACAGGATAATATCCATACACCTACAAGGAAGACCAGTTAATGCGACTATTATTCAAATTTACACATCAACCACTAAGGCCACAGATGAAGAAATTGAAGATTTTTACCAACTTCTGCAGTCTGAAATTCATCAAGTATGCAATGAAGATGCATTGATAATTACCGGAGATTGGAATGTGAAAGTTGGAAACAAAGAAGAAGGATCAGTAGTTGGAAAATATGACCTTGGTGATAGAAACAATGCTGGAGATGGCATGATTGAATTTTGCAAGATCAACAACTTCTTCATTGCCAATACCTTTTTTCACCAACATAAACAGTGACTATACACGTGGACCTTGCCAGATGGAATACACAGGAATCAAATCGACTACATCTGTGGGAAGAGACAATGGAAAAGCTCGATATCATCAGTCAGAACAAGGCAGGGGCTGACTGGGGAACAAACCATCAATTGCCCATATGCAAATTCAAGTTGAAATTGAAGAAAATTAGAACAAATCAACAAAAGCCAAAGTATGACCTTAAGTATATCCCACATGAATTTAGAGACCATCTCGAGAAGAGATCTGACCTGTTGAACGCTAATGACCAAAGACCAGATGAGTTGTGAAATGACATCAAGGACATCATACATGAAAAAAGCAAGAGGTCATTAAAAAGACAAGAAAAAAAGAAAAGACCAAAATGGATGTCAGAAGAGACTTTGAAATTTGCTCTTGAATGTTGAGTAGCTAAAGCAAAAGGAAGAAATGATGAAGTAAAAGAGTTGAACAGAAGATTTCAAAGGGCAGCTGGATAGACAAAGTAAAATATTATAACATGTGCAAAAACCTGGAGATGGAAAACCAAAAGGGAAGAACACGCTCTGCATTTCTCAAACTGAAAGAACTGAAAAAAAATTCAGACTTCAAGTTGCAATATTGAAGGATTCTATAGGGAAAATATTAAACAACTCAGTGTAGTAAATGACTCAAAAGAAGATAGAAGGAATACACAGAGTCACTATACCAAAAAAGAATTGGTTGAAGTTCAACCATTTCAAGAGGTACCATATGAGAAGAGACCAATGGTACTGAAGGAAGAAGGCCAAGCTGCACTGAAGGCATTGGAGAAAAACAAGGCTCCAGGAATTGACAGAATAAAATACCAATTGAGATGTTTCAACGAATGGATGCAGAGCTATAAGTACTCACTTGTCTATGCCAAGAAATTTGGAAGACAGATACCTGGCCAACTAACTGGAAGAGATCTATATTCATTCCTATTCCCAAGAAAAGTGATCCCATCGAATATGGAAATTGTCAAACAATATCATTAATATCACATGTAAGTAAAATTTTGCTGAAGATCATTCAAAAGCAGCTGCCACAGTATAGTGACAGGGAACTGCCAGAAATTCAAGCTGGATTCAGAAGAGGACACAACCAGTGTATCATTACTGATGTCAGATGGATCCTGGCTGAAAGCAGAGTATACCATAAAGATGTTTACTTGTGTTTTATTGACTAAGCAAAGGCATTCGATGGTATGGATCATAACAAATTATGGATAACGTTTCAAAGAACGGGAATTCCAGAACACTTAATTGTGCTCATGAGGAACCTGTACATAGATCAAGAGGCAGTCATTTGAACAGAACGAGGGGATACTGTGTGGTTTAAAGTCAGGAAAGGTGTGCATCAGGGTTGTATCCTTTCACCATATCTATTCAAACTGTATGCTGAGCAAATAATCTGAGAAGCTAGACTACATGAAGAAGAAAGGGGCATCAGAATTGGAGGAAGACTCATTAACATCTTGCCATATGCAGATGACACAACCTTGCTTGCTGAAAGTGAAGAGGACTTGAAGCACTTACTGATGAAGATCAAGGACTACAGCCTTCAGTGTGGGTTACTCCTCAACATAAACAAAACAAAAATCCTCACCACTGGACCAATAAGGAACATCAAGATAAATGGAGAAAAGTTTGAAGTTGTCAAGGATTTCATTTTACTTGAATCCACAATCAACACCCATGTGTCATGGATTGAATTGTGTCCCCCCCCCAAAATATCTGTCAATTTGACTGGGTCATGATTCTCAGTATTGTATGATTTGTATCATTTTGTATTGTAATGTGATGTGATTTCCTTATGTGTTGTAAACTCTATCACTCTGAGGTAATAAGATGGATTAGTGGCAATTATACTGATGAGGTCTATAAGATTAGATAATATCTTAGGCCAATCTCTTATGAGATATAAAAGAGAGAAGCAAGCAGAGACACATGGGAACCTCATACCACCAAGAAAGCAGTGCCGGGAGCAGAGCACATCCTTTGGACCTGAGGTCCCTGCGCTGAGATGCTCCCAGACCAAGGGAACACTGATGCATCACAAAGAACTTTCTCTAGTGCTGACTGACAGACAAAGCCTTCCTCTGGAGCTGATGCCTTGAGTTTGGACTTGTAGCCAACTAGACTGTAAAAGAATAAATTTCTGTTGGTTAAAGCCATCCACTTGTGGCATTTCTGTTATAGTAGCACTAGATGACTAAGACACATGGAAGTAGCAGTCAAGAAATCAAAAGACATATTGCTTTCGACAAATCTGCTGCAAAAGACCTCTTTAAAGGGTTGAAAAGCAAAAATGTCATCTTGAAGACTTTGGTGCACTTGACCCAAGCCATGGTGTTTTCAATCTCCTCCTATGCATGTGAAAGCTGGACAATGAATAAGGAAGACCGAAGAAGAATTGACGCCTTTGAATTGTGGTGTTGGAGAAGAATATTGAATATACCATGGACTGCCAAAAGAACAAACAAATCTATCTTGGAAGAAGTACAACTAGAATGCTTCTTAGAAGCAAGGATGGCGAGACTTTGTCTCACATACTTCTCACATGTTATCATGAGGGATCAGTCCCTGGAGAAGCATATCATGCTCAGTAGAGGGTCAACGAAAAAGAGGAAGACCCTCAATTAGATGGATTGACAGAGTGGCTGCAACAACGCGCTTAAGCATAACAACGATTGTGAGGATGGTGCAGGACCGGGCAGTGTTTCCCTCTGTGGTGCACAGGGTCGCTATGAGTCAAAACCGACTCGAAGCCACCTACAAACAACAACAACATAATAAAAGTTATCTTTAGTTCTCCAGTCAAACCTGCACTTTATATTTTACTTGAATTGTATAAACGTAGTATTATCATTTACATAAATAGCAGTAATCAGAATGCTTTTTAGTTTTTGTTAATCTAGTATATATGATGCCTCAGTAAAAATTTATGAACAGAGTTCATTCCACATTCAACAACACCATGTACGTGTGGTATTTTTTTTTTGTCTCTGTGTGTGTGTGTTTGTACATGCTTTGTTATGCCTAGAAGGCACAACTCAATTGGGAAATTGACTTATAATTAAAACTCATTAAAAATGGAATGTGATGAAAATAACAATTGTATAGACATTCCACATGAATATTTATTGAAGAAAAGAAGGACGTTTTTAATTCTTTTAATTATATATTTAGAGTGATTGTGTGTAAAAGTAAAGGTAAGTCATTCACAAAGTTGCCTACATTCGAAATGCTATTCATTTTTTTCTCTTCTATTAATTTATGTCACTTAACTAAAATAATCAGGTTTCCAAATGTCTATTTATTTTTTATCTCATACACTTTTCAATGAAATACAATTAAAAAATACTTTGATAATATTATATGATCCCCCATCTCATGTTGAACAAATAAATGAATACCCAATTAGTTTAATTATTTTAGCCCAACTCTATTTTCCAGCTTCCCCACTGCCAATTCACGTATTTTTGCCCCACTTATTGTTTTCTCAGAACTGTAAAATTTGTTGTCCCCTGATATTGTCAGCAGTCCCCTCTAATGTAAAAGTTTATTCTTCCTATGATATGCAAAGAATCATATTATGTGATTTTTAAAATAATTAGAAAAAAATTGAAACTATTGTTATCTATTTCACTTCATCCATCTGTGAAGCTCTTTCATAAAACCCTCTTCTCCCTCTTCTCTTCATTACTGCCTGGGAATGCCAATGTCACAGTTTATCTTAACTTCTCTAGAAAAATATAATGTATTTGTTAGAAATGCTGGCAGCAGCATAAAAATACTTCTCAGAAACAAAATTTGATTGTTTATAAATTGATTTTGCCTTAAAAGCAAACAATGCATTTCTTGACGTTTCAATCAATTAAAAAATCTCAAATAAGCATATTAACAAAGAGAAATCATATATGCACAAATGATTCAAATCTATTTACATTATTCCCCTAACAAAAGCTATCAATCTATAAGTAACCAAATGAAGCAAATTAATGTGGTCTCAGTTATATCATAAAATACATGAGTGCTATTTCTAAAAGACTTAGAATTATTGGGTTAAAATTCAGGGAAAGAACTCTGCTCAGTCGTGGTACTGGGAAGGGATATAGAATGAGAAGTAGAGGAAGAGAGTTACAAATAATAAACTAGTCTATGGTCAAATTCACAAAAAAAAAAAAAAAGAAAGAAAGAAAGAAATGCCTAAACTAATCATATTTTCTTTCCTGTACAGATTTCTACAGAGTGTGTTAGTGGTGGCTAAATTTATAATTTAGTCTATAGATTACAAAATATTAAGATAGGATTTCAAAAAATAGAATGAAAACTAATCTAAACCATTGAATTGAGGAACAGAAATAAGATCTGAATAAATTTAGAAGCACATCATGTTCCTGAATCATAAGACTTGATGTCATAAAAATATCTAGCTTTTTCAAATTAATATAATCATGTGGTTATATTTTCACAAAATTTCAAGAAAATATGCTCAAAATTTGACTCTGTAACTTTATATGGTTCATATGAAAGTATATAATAATTTCCAAGAAAAATATTTTGAAAGAGTAAAAGGCATGAAGAACATGCCCTAATTAACAAATGCTATGAAAGAACTCAAATCAACATAAAATATTATAATATATGATAAGAGTAGCATTTCAATTAACAGGAAAATGATGGCTTACTTAACAATGTTTTGGACTAATTGGATATGTGTCTGGAATAAAGCATAAACTACAACTATGTAATTACTAAAATAAAATTTCAAATAGTTAACAATTTCAATGTAAAACTAAACAAGCTCTTCAATAATTTTAAGAATTGTCAAAAATCAAGAAGTGTAAGTAGTACTTTTTTTAAGCAAATAGTACATTTTCTGTAAAGCAAAGACTCTGTGAGCTAAAATAAACATACAAAAAGCTTTAATCTAGGAACAAATATTTACAACAAATAAGTCTACAGTTAAATTTTTAGATCAAAAGACTTAAATTCCAAAATATGGGGTTGAATTTAAAAGAGTGGAGTAGAGTCCCTGATGGAGCAGGAGAAAAGTAGGGTGCATAACACAAATTCTAGTAAAAAGATGAGATTTAATGGCCTGCCTCAGACTGGAGGGACCCCGGAAGACAAGGCCCCTGGACTCTCTGTTAGCCCAGAACTGAAACCCTTCCCGAAGCCAACTCTTCAGACATAGATTAGACTGGACTATAAGACATAAAATGATACTTGTGAAGAGGGTGCTTCTTAGCTCAAGTAGACACATGAGCCTAAACGGGCAGCTCCCGTCCAGAGATGAGATGAGAAGGCAAAAAGGGACAGGAGCTGGTTGAATGGACACGGGAAATCCAGGGTGGAAAGGAGGAGTGTGCTGTCATGTTACAGGGAGAGCAATTAGGGTCACATAACAATGTGTGTATAAACCTTTGCATGAGAAACTAATTTGAACTGTAAACTTTCACTTAAAAACGCACACATAAAAGAGTGGAGTCTAGGTTAAGTTTGCACAGGTTTATATCAGGGTTCTATTTCTTAGCTTAGTGATACAAACTAATACGAATTAATTAGTCTTTTAGGTCTTTCATTTGAAAATGAGAATAATAATTAATATAAACAGAGCTTATAGATTTATCTGAAATCATATATAGTTTCACATATACATGGCATTATATATGGTACATGGTAAATGCTCAATATATGTTAACCTTATTATTTATAAGTATCATTAATTAATAAATAAAGGACCCTTATAAATCATTAAGAAAGCAAAGTTGGAAAAATGGGCAAAGGAAATGTAAGCAAGTAATTAAGATAGAAAGGAGCATAGAAATAAGAAAATTCTCCTTTATCAGCTTGATGACATTAAAGGCTGGAATGATTGCAACATTTTTGGAATCTGGAAGTATTTATTAAATTATATGACTTCCATCATCTTTGACTCTGTAATCATACTTTTGCAAATATATTTTATGGAATTAAACATAATTATATAAGTGATAAGGATCCCTGGTGTCTCAGTGGTTGAGCACTTATCTGCTAATTGAAAGGTCGGTGGTTCAAATGTTACCAGCTGGTCCACACGAGAAAGATGTGGCAGTCTGCTTTGGTAAAAATTACAGCCTTGGAAATGCTATGGTGCAAGTCTACTCTGTCCAATAGAGTCTCTATGAATTGGAATTAATTTCAGGGCAATGGGTTTGGTTTTTTGTATGTAAGAAGTATATTTAAATATTTTTTGGTCTGTATTGGGTATAAGAAAAAAATTAAAACTAACATGTGAGAGAGAAGAAGAAGGAGACAAAGAGACAGAGAGAGAGAGAAAAATTAAATACATAGTAATAAAAAAATGGTTAAAATAATTATGCCATAGTCATATGTGCCCATTGCTGGGTTTTACCATGCGACTTTGGCTAAAGGAATATGAAAGAATGTTCTGAATTCCTTGTCTACACAGTAGCTTTATATTCAGCTGTGCGATTTGGCTCAGCATCTTGCAACTCTATCCTTTTTTTATATGGACGTCACACCTCTGGGCTTATCTTTCAGCTGAGGTTATGGAACGAGAATACACAAAGAACAGACATGCAGGTAACTTGAAGCTGAAGCACTGCATTGACTGTAACTTTCATGTGATATGAGTCAGAAATGAATTTTTTTGCTGCAAGATACAGAGATTTTGTAGTTATTTATGACTGCTACAAAAATAAATAAACCCACAATAAGATATTATTATTAGGTTATTAAAATAATTAAATCTTTTGGATTAAAATAATCAAATGTATCAGTACATAATAATAGGGAGATATCTCAGATATTGTGTGTGTTTCTGTGTGTAACATGCAGTTTACTTTCCATGTTTTGATTTATTCTATTAAAAATGTTTTAAAAATGTGTTTATGTATATTTGTTTGTATGTGAGTATTAAAAAATATATTTAGAGAAAAGGAGAAAACTTGATTTTGGTTGTTGCTGTTTTTAGCTGCATTTGAGTCACCTGGACTCATGTTGAACCCATGGACAAAGTAATAAAGCACTGTCTAATCTTCAACCATCCCCAAGATAGGCTGTGTGTTTGAATGGTGTGACCCATCAGATTTTCATTGGCTGCTTTTTGTAAGTAGATTGCCAGACCATTCTTTCTAGTCCATTTTAGTCAGGCAGCTCTGCTGAAACCTGTTCAGCATCATAGCAACACACAAGCCTCCACTCAGAGATGACGGTGACTGAGTATGAAGTTCACTGGCTGGGAATCAAACCTGGTTCTCCTGCATAGAAGCAGAGAATTTTACCACTGAATCATCAAAGCCTCACACCATTTGCATTAGCTCCTACAAAATACAAAATACTTAGTTTTAAATCTAACAAAATATGTGCAGTATTTGTATGCAGAAATTTGTAAATTACTGATGAAATAGTTCAAAAAGGGTAAGAATAAGTGGAATAAATAAAAAAAGTTCATTAATTTGAAAGACTCAATATATTTAAGATATTAAACATGCCCAAATTATCCATAAATTTAATACAATCTCAGTGAAAATACTGTACATTCTTTGTAGAAATGGACAAGCTGATTATAAAGTGGATATAAATAACTAATAGAACTAGATTAGCCAAAATGATTTTGGAAAAGAACAAAGTTGTAGTACTACAGTAACTAATTTTTATGAGGTATTATAAAACTACATTAGTCAAGCCAGTGTGATATTAGTGGAAGGATAACCAGACAGACTAATAGAACAGAATAGAAAATCCAGAAATAGATCCATACAATTAAGTCAATTGATCTTTGACAAAGATGCAGAAACAACTCAATGGAAAAAGTAGAGTATTTTCAACAAGTGCTGCTGGAGCAACTGGACCTTCATATATTTAAAGGAAAAAAAAAAAGAACGAACCTAAATCTACACTTTACTACATACAAAAAAAAGAAAACCTCAAAGTGGATCATAGAAGTAAATGCAAAATCTAAATCTATAAAACACTTAGAGGAAACTATACTAGAAAAATTTCATGACTTTGGGGTAGGCAAAGGCCTTGTAAATTGAATATCAAAAGCATGATCTGTAAAAGAAAATAATTGATAAAATTGAAAAAAATTAAAACTTTTCTCTGTGAAGGACATAGTTAAGAGATTATAAAGACATGTTAGAGAATGGGAGAAAATATTTTCAAATCACAGAGCAGGCTAAGGACTTGTATTCATAACATATGTCTGAGTCATCTAGTGCTGCTATAACAGAAATACCACAAGCAGATGGCTTTAACAAAGAGAAATTTTTCTCTCACAGTCTAGTAGGCTACAAGTCCAAATTCAGGGTGTCCTCTCCAGGGGAAGCCTTCCTCTCTCTCGGCTCTGGAGGAAGGTCCTTGTCATCAATTTTATCCTGGTCTAGGAGTTTCTCAGAGAAGGAATATTGGGTCCAAAGGATGTGCTCTGCTCCCAGCGTTGCTTTCTTGGTGGTATGAGGTCCCCCTGTTTTTCTGCTCACTTCTTTGTTTCATATCTCAAAAGAGATTGGCTTAAAACACAATCTAATCTTGTAGATTGAGTCCTGCCTCATTAACATCATAGAGACAGGATGTACAACACATAGGAAAATCACATCAGATGACAAAATGGTGAACAATCACACAATACTGGGAATCATGGCCTAGTCAAATTGATACACATATTTTTGAAGGACACAATTCAGTCCATGACAACTTATAAAGAACTATCAAAACCCTACAATAAGAAAACAAACAACTCAATAAAAATTTTGCAAATGGTATGAAAGAACACTTCACTAAAGAAGATACACAGATTACAAATAAACACACGAAAATATATTCAACATAATTTGTTGCTGTTAACTGTCATCCAGTCAGCTCTGACTCATGGCAACCCTGTGTACAACAGAATGAAACAGTGCCCAGTTCTGTGCTATGCATTTTGTTACCATAAATAAAAGTAAAGAGGACAAATGGTGACAGTGGTCATTAAAGATGATTTTCAGATGAACAATGATGAATTTTCTATAACTTGCTCCACGTTTTTGATCCCAAATTGGTTCCTGTTTAGGACAAATAAGAAAGCAACAAATTTTTTAGGGCAATTGGGAAAATGTGAATGTGGAATGGGTATTTTGAAAAATGGATAAACAAAATGTAGTATATACACACAATGGAATATTACTTTTCCATAAAGAGAAATAAAGTCCTGATACACATTAAAACATGAATAAACCTTGAAAGAATTATGCTGAGTGAAGAAAGTCAAATTAAAAAAGGAAAAATATGATCTCAGTAATTTGAAATACCTAGAATAGGCAAATGTATAAAGATCAGATGTTAATAGCAGTTGCCAGAGGAGGAAGGGGAAAAGGGGAAATTGTTGTTTAAGAAGCACTGAGTTTCCGTTTATGGTGATGGAAAATTTGGCAACAGATAATGTCTGTGTTTTGTACAAATGGTTTACATGTGGCAATTAACTGGAAGGTTGGTGGTTATACAAGACAAGAAGCATTGCTGAAGAAAGGCAATCTGCTTCTATAAGATAAAGCCCTTGAAAACCCTATGGAGCACAGTTCTACTCTGAAAAAATACTTAGGGTTGCTGTGATTCTGAATCAACTGGATGGCAACACATTTGGTTTTGGTTTTGGTATTGGTGATAGTTACACAGCGTGACTGATATAACTGATGTCACTGAATTGTACATGTGAAAAATGTTGAATTGGCAAATGTTGCATAATCTACATTTTTACAAAATAAAAGAAAAATAAAAAAGTATTGACACAAAAAATGGTGATTATTGACTTAAAAAGTAGCAGATTTAGAAATTATTAATAGAGTACAATCTCAATTTTGTAAAATATTTACTAGTGTTTATGTAAACATAGAAAAACTTCTTCGAGTATAAGGTGTTAATAGTAGTTATCTCTGAGGGCTGAAAAAATGTAGTTATTCATTTTATTTTCTCTTTTCCTGCAATATGTACACATCTTTTGTTATTTTCTGTAGTTCTCTATTCAAAATATTTAATAATTAAAATAATATGTAAAATATAATTGGATTTCTTATTGCTATCAATTCATTTTTTAAATATATGAATATATTTTCTTTAAGTTAAAATTTTTGATTATTCTTTTATTCTCTTTAAACCACTAATTACATTCCACTCTTCTACAGTAATCCTAATATAATATACATTTTCTGCTTGTTGGTTTCTCATCACTCCAGCACAGTTCTCTACCAAAACCAAAAAATATGTGGAAATTAAAATTTTAATATATTTGAAAATTTTCCTTCATTATAAAATTCTAAGTATTAAAATGTCTTCAGGAGGACCTCATACCATCAAGAAAGCAGTGCAGG
Organism: Dugong dugon; assembly: GCA_030035585.1. Lineage (NCBI taxonomy): Eukaryota > Metazoa > Chordata > Mammalia > Sirenia > Dugongidae > Dugong > Dugong dugon. The sequence goes on along the minus strand of CM057463.1, from coordinate 170,341,184 downwards.
GAGCAGAGTGCGTCCTTTGGACAGGGTCCCTGCATAGAGAAGCTCTTAGTCCTGGGGAACATTGATGAGAAGGCCAACAGAGAGAAAAAAAGGCTTACCCTGGAGCTGACGCCCTGAATTTGGACTTTTAGCCTACTTTGACTGTGAGGAAATAAAGTTCTCTTCGTTAAAACCATCCACTTATGGTATTTCTGTTATGGCGGCACTAGATGACTAAGACAGAATTTAGTACCGAGAGAGTAGCGTGCTGCTCTAACAGATACCTCAAATGTGAAAGTGGTTTTAAAACTGTGAATGGATGGATGTGCGGCAGTGACAGAGGACCAGCAGCAGCAGAGAACCTACAGCAGCAGAACCAGGAAACCAGTGCGAGATGGCACTGGAGCCGACCCACGGAGCAAGAGAGCTGAGTGCTTGTGTGCTGGAGGCTTCCTGGCCGAGTTGGGGTGCCTCTGGGCACTTATACAGGTGGAGCTACAGAGCTTTAGAACACTTGCCCCAGCAGGGCAGTTGTGGGTGTGAGGCCTGAGGGCCGAGAGGCCATAGGAAGCAGAAGCTGAGGAGACAAGGGACACAAGAAGCCGAGCTGCTTCAGTCTCAAAAGATTACGCTCGATTTGAGGCCAAAATCCATGACCTACGAGAGCAGATGATGAACCACAGCGTGAGCTCCAGCTCCGTGTCCGGGTCCCTGCGAACCAATCAGAAAAGCTCCCTCTATGTCAGAGCCATGTTTGACTACGACAAGAGCAAAGACAGTGGGCTGCCAAGTCAAGGACTTCATTTTAAATACAGAGATACTCTCCATGTTATCAATGCTTCTGATGATAAGTGGTGGCAGGCCAGGCACATCACACTGGAGGGGGACAGTGAGGAGATGGTTGTCATCCCCAGCAAGAGGAGGGTGGAAAGAACGGAACGTGCCCGGTTGAAGACAGTAAAGTTTAATGCAAAAGCTGGAGTGATTGATTCAAAATTCTCAAGAGATACTTCAAAAAAAAATGTCTTCAGAGTTGAATTACTGTTGAAATATTATTGATTAAAATTAATGAAAATATATACACATTACATGCAATAATTAAAATAATAAACACAAAAATTATATTAGAAATGGGTCATTAAGTGGGCTTTATGGAACTGATTTTTCAATCCTTTCGTTTGTCTGTGGACAAATACTACTGATTATTACAATGAGATTATAATATGTGAAAATTATGGACTAAGAAACAGAAAGTAAGGTCTTTCTAACGTGTGGGGTTTATTGAGAGTATTTTCATTATTCCTGTTTGGTGTATCAGTACCATAAAGCACAACATATTCTGTTATGATTAGTGTAATAGAACATAAATGGAATAAATAAATGAAGAGAGAAGAAGCCCATGAGTGATAGCTACTTTCACTATTTTTTACTATTGTTTATTCCTTTGGGATTCTCCCTCAGGAGCCCTGCATTCGTCTGTAATATTGGAAGTTGGAAAAGAAAGGCCATTGTGTGAAAATTATTTTAATTCCTGCTCCTTTACCATGTACGTTAACTCAGAATATCCAAACAAGGGTCAAAATATTCCATCTCTAAAGCCTTGCTTCACTTTTAAAAGACGTATGCATAATGCAGGAAAAGACCCGAACTTCCCTGTGGTTTCTGTAGGCTTGGAAGAGGAATCTTCTCCAACATTGATATTTACAATTTTCCTTTTGTTTGGAGGTTTTACATCTGCAGAAATTTACCAAATTAAGTCTAAGGATAAGTGAGAGGTATGGCTTTATTTAGTAAGGTGGAGATTAGGTTACTCCTGAGGGATTTCTCAAGCAGAGCAATTAAGGAAAGGGTAAGTACAAATACATGTTCAAGATTTAAAAATTGATTCCCTTAAAGACCTCCATGCTGGGATAAACTCCTTGGAAGGTATTTTTGTACCCCAGGTGTTCTCCCTAACCCAATTTGAAGAACAAAAGAGATTTAATTACAAATGTGATAGCTGGAAATAAAACTTAGTGCATGATAAAGCAGTAGAGGGTAGAGAATGGAAGAATATGGAAGTCAAATTGGACAACTTTTTTCAAGCATGTTGACCATGAATAGAGAATAGAGAAATATATTAGTAGCAGAAATAATACCTTTCAAAACATGAAGAGGCTTTCACTGAGTTTCTGATGTTAAAAACAAAACAGGAGGCTGAATTTATTGCTTACTCTAGCAAGAGGAACTATGCTACTAAGGCACAGGCTTTCTGAGCAGAGAAGATGGCTGATCCTATATAGAATTATTAGGGATCAGGATTTGGTGAATTTGCTGGAACGAAAGTAGGTCAGTATCATTTGAGAATCATATGAAGTTGTTCTTGTTTGGTTGGCACATAAAGGCAAGTTTATTGGAGAGAGTACATTCTTGATTGGAGGAAGTCCAAAATCACAGGGCTGTTACTGATGAGTGTCTTGCAAAGCATGTTCACTGAGAAAAGGTGTCCTTGGTAACTTAAATTGTTTTAAAACTAATTCTGGTGGCTACATGTTATCATAGACTTCAAATAATCAGTCTTTATTCCACTGCGTGCCACCTTCTTTCTTTGCTTTTTTACAGCAGAACTTTGCAAAAAGAGTTGCCTGTATTCACCATCTCTGATTCCTTGCCTCATATTCTGTATTATGTACTCCACTCAGGTTTTTCTACCATCACTCAAGTGAAACTGTTTTCATCAGTGTCATGAGACCGTCATACTATTAAATCTAATAGTCAATTTTGAGTCCTAATCTTCCTAACCCATTTGAGGCATTTGCACAATTAGTCCTTCCCTCCTCCTTAATCATTTTCTTCATCTTGCTTCCAGAGGAACACACTATTTTAGTTTTCTTCCAAACTTAATGGCCTCTCTTTCCTACTCTTTTGATGCTTTCTTATCATTATCCTTGGAGATGCCTAGGCTTAGTTCTTGGAACTCCTCTCTTTCATTTCTCTGCTCACTCACTTGGTGATCTAACTCAGTCTACTGACATTTAAATGTTATCTCTACATTTGAAATTCCCATATATATTTCCACTGAACATGATTCATATATTTCAATTGCTTAATGAATATTTTCTCTTGGTAATGATTATCTCAACAAATACAAAAGTGAATTTCTATTGTCACACATCAACTCTTCTTCTTAATCTTTTTCATTTTGGTTTATAACAAGTCTGCCTTCAAATAGCAGAAGCCACAAATCTTAAAGATATCCTTAACTTTTTTTCTCATACATATCATATCCAACTCATCAGCCAATCATTTTGACATACCTTCAAAATTTAAATCCTGTTATGTTCCACTATCTATCCCTCACCCCAGTCTTTATCATTTTTACTTGTATTATATCTTACTCCTTTCACCATTAAACACTTTCACTGTATTCTTTACACAGAACTCCAAGTGACCATTTTAAACACAGTTAGATAGTGGTGCTCCTCTGCTCAAAATCTCCAACAACCCCCCATTTCACTCAAAGCAAAAACCAATGACTTTACAACAGCCTATAAAATTGTTTTCTGATTTCATTTACTACATCTCTCCCTTTTGGTCACTCTTCTCAAGCTAAACTGGACTTTTTTCTGTTCCTTAAACTTACTAAGTATGGCCTTTATCAGGAACTTCCTACTTGCTATTCCCTCGACCTAGGCTATTGTTAACCAAAACATTTTCATGACTGACTCCCTCAGCTCCTTCATGTCTTTGCTCACAAGTCACTTATTGTCTCAGTGATACATTCTTGATGGTCTTACTTAAAAATTGCAATCTCTCCACCTTTGCCATTCTCTATCTTCTTTTCTAGATTATTTTTTTACAATAGAATTTATCATCTTCTAATTTGGGACACGCATCAAAACATTATTATTGTTACTGTGTTATTATGTTAAAGATGTTTTAGTGTATCTGGAAGTGGGCTTTAACAAAGCTCATCATTGTTTTTTTCCAAGAAGACAGAGATTTTGTTTATTTCGTTTGCTGCTATATCCCTGTTATATACTATTCTTTGGTCATTGTAAACATCAATTAATAATTTTTGAGAAAATTAATAAGGAGTCAAGGAATTTTTGCTGTTATTGATAAGGGTGCTCCTAAGAGAAGAAAATAAATGCTATGGATTTGTACCAATAGACAGGAAGAACTTGGTAAAAAAGTAGTGATCATGTTAAGACTTGGTGTCTGGGAATGTGGGAAATTATTTCTTTCGGAGTAGAGGTAGAGATTGCATTAGAAAGGACTGTCCTCCCACTGAAAAAAAGAGATGGAAAAGGGAATGTATATGGATGCAGATAGATTTGCAAATTTATTGAGTAAATGTTGAAGCAATTTCCCTTATAAAAGTTTCTATTCTTTTATGCTTATAAGGCAATAGGGTCATACCATTAGAATTAGCTGGGAGCAGGAAAATAAAATTTTTAAGCAGAGTGTAAAAAGAAAATTAAAATAACTGTAGATTGTTGAGAAAAACTCAATATGCAAAAATAGCTGTACTGAGAATATACAATGATGTACTTTATATGTGGTACAGGCAGTCAGCCCCTGGATTATGAATGAGTTCCATTCCTAAGTCGAATTTGTACATAAGTCAAAACAGGTATGGTTTTTATCTTACATAAATTAGTCAAATCTTTGTCTTAGTATGTAGTATATAGTACACATTTTGATGCATAAAAACACTAAAGAAACACTTCCAGATACACTAAAACATCTTTAACATAATAATACAGTAACAATAATAATGTTTTCATGTGTGTCCCAAAGAAGCACTTGTTTGTGATTATGAACCATTGTACGTACCTTGAGTTTTTAATACAATAGGCTTTACGGGGGTTGGTTCATAACTATGGATTGTATGTAAGTTGGATGTTTGTAACCCAGGAACTGCCTTAATTCATATGCATAATAATGAAACAAGTCTACCAATTTTACTGATCTTCTGCAGAAAATTTGAGTAACCTAGAATCTTGGTTTATGAATATTAAGATTTTGTTTGGCAGGTACTATAAGGAGATATTGAGAATGCCAGTAAAATGATAGCTCTTTCAGTAAAATGGTAGTTAATAGATTGACCATGGACTTTAAACTTCATTGACGGGAACATAAACCAAAAGGAAACTGATAAGAAAAAAAAATATGTAGCAGTTACAAAAGATTCTAGGTTCAAATTGATGGAAGCTTATGGAAGTTTGACAGTTTTAGTGTTATAACTGGTGGGTTGGAGGGTAGAAGAGATGAGCAGTTCTAGGAAATAAAAATCCCTCTCATGAGATTGGCCTTACAAACAGCTTAGGCCTGTATGTTACAGGTAGAGAGAAAGACTGTGATCCAGCTTGCAAGATCTTTAATTAATGATATAGCTAGATTTATTTAAAGCTGTTGTGATGGCTAATGTTATGTGTCAACTTGGCTTGGCCATGATTCACAGTATTATGTAAGTATCCTCCGTTTTGTGATCTCAAGTAATTATCCTCTTTTTGTGATATTATGTAATTGTCCTTCGTTTTATGTTTTGTGAATTTTAACCTCTATATGTTAATGAGACAGGATTAGTGTGGGTGCATCTTAAGTTGCACTCTTACAAGAGTCACAGCCTTACCCAAGTTACACCCATACTTAAGTCACACCTTTACTCAAGTGTCTGTTGGCTGTAAGGGAAGTTTCCTTGAGGGTGTGGCCTGCAACCAATATACATTAGATGCTCTGGCAAAGCTTGCCCTTGCTCTGGATCCTGCATTCAACTTGTCACCATCTAATCTTTAGTTCTTGAGACATCAACCAGCAGTATGCCGCCTGACCTCAAATTTTGGGATTCTCCAGCTTCTGCAGTCCAGTGAGTCAGCAGCCTGTCATATGACCTGCCGATTTTGTGATTCATTAGCTCCTGCAAACCACGTGAGTCAGGAGAAGCCTCCAGCCTGATGCCTGACCCACAGATTTTGGGACTTACCAGGCTTCACAAGCTCATGAGCTATTTCCTTGAGTTCAATCTCTTTATGTGTATATATTTATATATACACTCTTCACTAGTTTTGCTTCTCTGGAAGACAGATATTATTATTGGTTGTTGTCATTGTTAGGTGCCACTGAGTTGATTCCAACTCATTGTGATTCAGTGCACAACAGAACGAAACACTGCCCAGTCCTCTGCCATCCTCACAATCGTTGCTATGTTTGAGACCATTGTTGCAGTCACTGTGTCAATCTATCTCATTGAGGGTCTTCCTCTTTTTTGCATACCCTTTACTTTACCAAGCATGATGTTCTTCTCAAGGGACAGGTCCCTCCTGATAACATGTCCAAAGTAAGTCAGACAAAGTCTCATTATCCTCACTTCTAAGGAGCATTCTGGCTGTACTTCTTCCAAGACAGATTTTTTGTTCATCTGGAAGTCCATGGTACAATTTTCTTCCCCAACACCATAATTCAAATGCATCAATTCTTCTTTGCTCTTCCTTATTCATTGTCTAGCTTTCATATGCACAGGAGGAGATGGACAATACCATGGCTTGGATCAGGTGCACCTTAGTCCTCAAAGTGACATCTTTGATTTTTAACACTTTAAAGAGGGCTTTTGCAGAAGATTATTTTTGGTAGGTGACAAAAATTAAAAAAAAAAAAAAAAAAAGTAGAGACTAACAAGTCCAAATGACACAAGTTCAGTATGATAATTTTGTATATTTTATTTTGTTATTTTTTTAAAGAAAATATTAGTCAAATTGTCTAACTGGATGTTTGGTATAAGTATAAGGGCTAATAAAGGACAAAGTAATAATCAGAAAAGCCTAAGCTACATTTGTTATGGTCAAGTTAGATATCTTTGGTACAGTCAAAAGGCAGCCTTCTGTTGTGAGGATTCTTGGAGAAACAAAGTCTTTAGGGGAAAGCCATATTTTATTATGAGCAAGAAAATGTTATAGAAGTGGGTGATATTATGCTTTATTAATAAGGAGCTTAAGATGTCATAATGCAAAGAAAGGTAGTTGAGGATTTTAATCAAAAAAAAAAAAAAAAAGAAAAAGAAAAATAAAATTACTTGAGATGAGAAGAGAGAGTGTAAAATGACCAGAACAAGAGCTCAAATTTTGAGCAGAGACTAAGGACATAAGCAAGAAAGTCTTGATGTATTTAGCTGTTTGTCAAGTTAAAGCATTTCAGTCCTCTGAAGGGTGGTAAACAGTCAAGCCACTCTGAATTTAGTTCCAGCTTCAATCTTATTTCCCCTTGATCCTCAGGGATGGAGACCAGTAGTGTGTGAAGAGTGATCCTGGTGGCTGCTCAGCCAGTCAGGCCTGATGGGCAGTGAGATTTTTTTCTGTTCTCTGCCTTTACTTTCTAGTGAGACTTTTTCATAAATATATAAATAGCCTTGCTGAAGAGTCTTGGGCACTAAAAAAATTAAATTGCCTCAAAAGTGTTTTGGAGGGCTGAGTTATCTAGAGTCTTGTTTACCTGCTTTTAATTTCTACTTATGCCTGGTAAAAGGGAATTAGACTTACAAAAATTAAGGATAATATAGATGCGAAGCACCAAACCAAAAGGCATGCACAATTTCTCTTAATGCTTTATTTCAGAGGGAAAAAATATTAAAGAATAAAGTTGGGGGAGGAATAATATAAGTAGATACATTAGGTCCTATTTTCATTTCTCAACCTAAAAAAAGCACTTACTGGTCAATGGATAATTACATTGGAAAAATAAATGTTTATCATAATTGTCACAAAATAAATACCCATAATTTCGTGCTTAAGATATTGTAATGTATAAAAATATGTAATATGTATTGAATGTAAAAATAGCATTAAAATTCTCCAAATAGAAATTCATTCCACATGAGATTTTAAATTAGGGTTTATTATCTCCTAAAATAAAATTTTTTTGAGACAATGAAATTCCTTTGTCAGTATGATTCATTAAAAAAAAAAAAAAAAAAAAGAAAGAAAGAAACTAAAATGAACTTATTTCCATCAAATGTTTGATAACTATGTTTAGTAGACAACTACCAAAGCTAAGAAGTTTCCTGAATACACTAAAACACTTTGAGGGACCGAGTAGCAGGGGTGGGGGTTTGGGGACCATGGTTTCAGGGGAATCTAGGTCAATTGGCATAAGAAAGTTTATTAAGAAAATATTCTACATCCCACTTTGGTGAATGCTTTCCGGGGTCTTACAAGCTAGCAAGCGGCCATCTGAGATGAATCAATTGGTCATAACCCACTTGGAGTAAAGGGGAATGAAGAACACCAAAAATACAAGGAAAGTATTAGCCCAAGAGACAGAAAGGGCCACATAAACAAGAAACTTCATAATCCTGAGACCAGAAGAACTAGATGGTGCCCAGCTTCCTCCAATGACTGCCCTGACAGGGAACACAATAGAGAGTCCCTGATGAACAGGAGAAAGGTGGGGTGCAGAACTCAAATTCTAGTAAAAAGACTAGACTTAATGGTCTGGCTGAGACTGGAGGAACCCCAGAAAGCATGGCCCACAGACTCTCTGTCAGCCCAGAACTACAACAATTCCCAAGGCAAACTCTTCAGACAAGATTGGACTGTGGGACATAAAATGATATTCATGAAGAGTGTGCTTCTTAGCTCAAGCAGATACATGAGAATAAACGGGCAGTTTCTGTCCGGAGGTGAGATGAGAAGGCAGAGAGTGTTAGGAGCTGGCTGAATGGGCATGGTGAATCAGGGGTGGAAAGGAGGAGTGTCCCGTCACAGAATAGGGAGAACAATTAGGGTCACATAATAATGTATGTATAAATTTTTGTATGAGAGACTAACTTGAAATGTTAACTTTCACTTAAACTACTACAATAAAAAAAAGATAGGATTTTTAATTTTTGTTTTAAAATCCAAATTTAACTCATGATAATATTTCATACATCAGCTTCCAACAATCTCCTATGTATTAATTCTAGATTTTTGTACTAGCATCTTTAAAGCTATATATACATAATATCCACCACTAGTCTGTCAGTTTGTCATACTATGGTGACTTTCATGTTGCCGTGATGCTGGAAGCTATGCCACTGGTATTTCAAATACCAGCAGGGTCACCCAAGGTGGACAGGTTTTAGGGGAACTTCCATACTAAGACAGAGAAGAAGGACCTAGTGATCTATTTCCAAAAAAAAAAAACAAAACAAAAAAACTGGCCGGTAAAAACCTTATGAATAGCAGCGGAACATTGATAGAAAATGAGCCCCTCAGATTGGAAGGCACTCAAACTACAGCTGGGAAAGAGCTACTACCTCAAAGTAAGGTAAACCTTAATGATGTGGATCGAGTAAAGCTTTTGGGACCTTCGTTTGTTGAGGTAGCAAGACTCGAAATGAGAAGAAACAGCTGCAAACTTCTATTAATAATCAAATGTGAAATGTATGAAGTATGAATTTAGGTAAATTGAAAGTGGTCAAAAATGAAATGGAATGCATAGGGATCGATATCCTAGGCATTAGTGAGCTGAAATGAACTGGCATTGGCCATTTTGAATCAGATAACCATGAGCTCTACTATGCCAGCAATGACAAATTGAAGAGGAATGGCATCACATTCATCATCAAAAAGAACATTTCAAGAACAATCCAATCAGCAAAGTCTTGATAGAGAAAATATTGCAGTTGTCAATGATTTCATTTTACTTGGATTTACAATCAGCATCCATAGAAGCAGTAGTCAACAAATAAAATGCTACATTGCTTTTGGCAAATCTGCTGCAAAAGACCTCTTTAAAGTGTTAATTAAACAAAGATGTTACTTTGAGGACAAAGGTGCTCCTGACCTAAACAATGGTATTTTCAATCTCCTCATATGCATGTGAAAACTGGACTATGAATAAGGAAGACTGAAGAAGAATCAATGCCTTTGAATTATGGTGTCAGTAAAGAATGTTGAATATAAATTGGACTTCCAGAAGAACAAACAAATCTGTCTTAGAAGAAGTACAGCCAAAATGCTCCTTAGAGGCAAAGATGGCGAGACTTTGTCTCACACAATTTGGACAATTCATCCGGAAAGACCAGTCCCTGGAGAAGGACATCATGCTTGGTAAAATAAAGGGTCAGTGAGAAAGAGAAAGATGGTCAATGAGATGGATTGGCAAAATGGCTGCAACCATGGGTTCAATCACAGCACCAATTGTGAGGATGGCACAGGACCAGTCAGTATTTTGTTCTGTTGTGCATATGGTCACTCTAAGTTGGAACCTGCTCGATGGCACCTAACAACAACAGCATGCATAATATATAAATATCATATTCTGGGTATTTTAAAAAATAAGGGAGATATTTTAGATTATATAATCTGTGTGTTCTTTATGGTGTGTGTGTTCTGTGTATTAGACTTATGTACTGAGGATGGAACATTAAGGTCTAGCAGGTTGATATAATGGAAAGGACAAAAATAAAAATCAGATTATGTAAGCTCTCTTCTTCATTTTATTGATAAAATCTTGGGAAATACCTACTCCATTCTGTTCAAAGATGTCTAATAACTCTATCAAGCTGCAAAATTTGATATTGCACAATTTGAATGAAGGAAACCCTGGTGGCATAGTGGTTAAGTGCTACAGCTGCTAACCAAATTTGAATGAAAGAATGCAATAAAGATATATCTAGGAAAGATATTTCAGAATATGCTCGTGCCTAAAAGGAAGTGAGTGGCCTTTTAATAAATAGAGATCTATTTAAATCTGAAAAAAAATCTGTTGTCTTGAGTCAATTCTAACTCATAGCGACCTTATTGGACAGAATGGAACTGCCCCCTAGTGGTTCCAAAGCTGTAATCTTTATGGAATATGGAAGCAGACTGCCACATCTTTCTCCTGCTGAGCAGCTGGTGGATTCCAACTGCTGACTTTTCAGTTAGCAGCTGAGCACTTAACAACTGCACCACCAGGGCTCCTCAGAGATCTATTTAGCACCTAATATTTCTAGGAATGCAAACAGTGTTCCAGAGAGGTGGTTAAATAAGGGTATAGATTAATATAAGAGCTGGACAAAAGCCAGTTTTTATTCTGTAGTCCAATATTGTGTTTTCTATTGCATGTTGTCATCAGATTTTTTTTTTTTTACAGAAAGGAGGAACACATTTATCCCATTTTTCTTGTCCTTTTGATCTAAACTTGGCTGCATGTAACCAAGATATCATCAGAGTGATGTCAATTTTTAGCCTCCTTGTATATGTTCCATTTAACTTGTCAATTATGGCCTTTTCTATTCAACAGATTTCTTAAGCTCTCATCACATTTAAAGGTGGTGTCCTAATTCCCATATTTCCACAGAATTCTTTTCTAAATAGAGTTGTTTATATATGCTTATTAATAGATGCATTATTTAGAATAGTCTAAGCATGCCATGGAAACCCTGGTGGCATAGTGGTTAAGAGCTACACCTGCTAACCAAAAAGTTGGCAGTTTGAATCCACCAGGCACTCCTTGGAAACTCCACGGGGCAGTTCTACTCTGTCTTGTAGGGTTGCTGTGAGTCGGGGCAACTTGATGGCAGTGGGTTTGGTTTCTTCGGTTTTTAAGCATGCCATGGAAACCCTGGTGGCATAGTGATTAAGAGTTCGGCTGCTAACCTAAAGGTCAGCAGTTCGAATCCACTAGGTCCTCTTTGGAAACCATATGGGGTAGTTCTACTCTGTCATATAGGTTCACTATGAGTCGGAACTGACTGAAGGGCAGCGGGTTTTAAGCATGCCATAAGGAGCCATGGTGGTGCCATGGTTAAGTGTTAGGCTGCCAAGCAAAAGGTCTGTAGTTCAAACTCATTAGCTGCTCTTTGGGAAAAATGTGGCAGTCAGCTTCAGTAAAGATTGTTGTTGTGTGCCCCTGAGTCGCAGCCTTGGAAATCCTATGGGGCAGTTTTACTCCATCATATAGGGTTGCTATGAGTCGCAATCAACTCGATGACAATGAGTTTGTTTTTCTGGTTTTAGTCGTACCATTTATGCCTTCTGTCATGGTTTTTGCTTTAAGACATATACTCAACAATTTTTACTTTGCAAAATTCTGAAAACAGGTCCTAGGTTGCTAGTCCTTTCATTTCTTTCATTAGTAATAGATTTTGTATGCTAGGGGAATGCTTCTAATTCTGTCACATTTAACTTGTAAAAGTGCTCTTTGTCTAAGAGTTATTTGATGTCCAGGAAGCCTGTAGAGTCTTTTGTTATGAGAATTTTCTGGCTATGATTTTCCAAGAAAGGAAGTCACATTTGCCAAGAAAGAGAAAAAACCCAGTCTTGAAAGATTTGACCTCGGTTTTAGACGTTGAGCCCATGTCATTTTGATGAGTTTACATCCTGGAAACATAGCTTTTAATGAGAATTACATTTTTTTGCACTTTTGTTGTTACTAAATAGCTATGTCAATAATTCTGCCATTAAAATATTAGCAGATCTTTAAAATAATGAAAAATTAGTGGTGTATCAATGATACAATAATTATTTTACAAAATCTATTAACCTACTAAAGAATTCTCAAGTATAAATAGGAGGGTTGCATCTATAGAATTTTATTGAAATTTCGTGATGGTACTATAATTCTTGATTAAATCCATTCTTAAAATATAATAAATGTTTATGTAATTGAAATCTGGACAGTCTAAATTACAAGTTAATCTTAAATTTTGGTTATAGCATTTGATATGTTCTCATTCATACAAAGGCAGGCAGAGCTCTTTTAGTGAACTCTCTCCTTACATCAATTGACTTTCTGATTGTCTTCATGTTTCCTCTTTGGAATAATTCACATCATAATAACTCAGTATTCAGAACTAGATGTGTACCAACAATTATCATTACATCAAAATCTATCTTAATTACAACATTTATAAGATACTAATATTTACATTTATTTGGCATATACCATGCAAGGTCTTGAGTTATGTTCTCTACTTAGTTAATCCTTACCACAGTCCTATGAAAGAAATGTTATTATTATTTTCCTTATATAGATGAAGATGACAAATCTTAGAATGTTTCAAAAAATTGTTCTAAGTTGCAAAAAGAAAGTATTAGAATTGGAATATAAATAAAGGTAGTTTTAATTCAGATAACAAACTTAAATATTACTACATCGTCTTAAATAAGTAAATAATGTGATATATTGAATTATTTTGTTAAGTAATGTCATTGATTCCTTTCTTAAATAATGCATTTTGTCATATCTTTAGATATTTTTTAATCCCTATACCTGTTTGTTATAGTCATTATTGGTTGATTTCAACAGTCATGTGGGGCAACACAAAATGATAGAAAATGCTTGGTGACGTCAGTGATTTCCCCAGTCTTTTTGAGCTGTAGTTTCTCTATTTATTTAATATTTGGAAAACAATATCTACCTTACAATTGTGTTCAGAAGGTAACATTAGGTAATATTTAGGAACAACTCCTGTAATATGTAAAATTTATAGATATATTATTAACGTCAATAGTTAATGTGACTACAAACCAGACAGGTTATAGATGACACCAAGGACATCATACAAGAAGAAAGCAAAAGATCATTTAAAAACACAGGGAGAAAAGAAAAGACCAAAATGATGTCAAAAGAGACTCTGAAACTTACTCTTGGATGTAGAGTAGGTAAAGTGAATGGAAGAAATGATGAAGTAGAAGAGGTGAACAGAAGATTTCAAAGGGCAGCTTGAGAAGACAAAGTAAAGTATTATAATGAAATGTGCAAAGACTGGAGTTAGAAAACCAAAACGGAAGAACTCGTTTGGCATTTCTTAAGATGAAAGAACAGAAGAAAATATTCAAGCCTCAAGTTGTAATCTTGAAAGAGTATACGGGCAAAATATTGAATGACACAGGAAACATCAAAAGAAGATGGAAGGGGCTGGGTGGAGGGCTGAGGGGACGATGGTCTTGGAGACCATCTAGCTCAATTGGGATAACACAGTTTATAAAGAAAATGTTCTACATTCTACCTTGGTGAGTAGCATCTTGGGTCTTAAAAAGCCTGTGAGCAGCCATCTAAGATACTCCACTGGTCTCACTCCTTCGGGGGCAAGGGAGAATGAAGAAAACAAGATACAAGGAAAAGATTAGTCCAAAGGACTAAAGGATCACAACTACAACAGCCTCCACCAAACTGAGTCCACTACAACAAGATGGAGCCCAGCTACCACGACTAACTGCTCTGACTGGGTTCACAACAGAGGGTCCCAGACAGAGCTGGAGAAAAATGTAGAACAATATTCTAACTCACAAAAAAGGACCAGACTTACTGGCCTTACAGAGACTGGAGAAACCTCGACAGTATGGCCCCTGGACACCCTTTTAGCTCAGTAATGAAGACACTTCTCAGCTTTACAACCAAAGATTAGACAGCCCTATAAAACTAGAAGAGACTAACGGGGCACAACAGTCCAGGGACAAAGACTAGAAGGCAGGAGGGGACAGGAAAGCTGGTAATAGGGAACCCAAGGTTAAGAAGGGACAGTGTTGACATGTTGTGAGTTGTTAACCATTGTCATAAAACAATGTGTACTGTTTAATGAGAAACTATTTGTTCTGTAAACCTCCATCTAAAGTACAATTAAAAAAATTAAATTAAAAAAAAAAAGAAAATGGAAGGAATACAGAGCCACTGTACCAAAAAAGAATTAGTTGACTTTCAACCATTTCAGGAGGCAACATATGATCAAGAATCAATGGTATTGATGGAAGAAGTCTATTGGAGGCACTGGCGGAAAACAAGGCTCCAGGGATTGACAGAATACCAACTGAGATGTTTCAACAAACAGATGCAATGCTGGAAGATCTCACTCAGCTATGTCAAGAAATTTGGAAGACAGCTACCTGACCAACTGACTGAAAGCGATCCATATTTTTGCCCTTCCCAAACCAAGGTGACCCAACAGAATGTGGACATTATTGAACAATATCATTAATATCACACACAAGTAAAATTTTGCTGAAAATAACTCAAAAATGTTTACAGAAATACATGGACAGAGAACTGCCAGAAATTCAAGTTGGATTCAGAAGAGGACTTGAACAAGGGATATCATTGCTGATGTTAGATGGATCTTGGATGAAAGCAGGGAATACCAGAAATATATTCACCTATGTTTTCTTGACTGTGCAAAGGCATTTGACCGTGTAAATCATAACAAATTACCAATAACATTGAGAAGAATGGGAATTCCAGAACTTAATTGTGTTTGTGAGGAGCCTGTACATAGACCAAAAGGCAGTCATTCAAACAGCACAAGGGTATACTACGTGGCTTAAAATCAAGAAAGATGTGTTTCAGGGTTATATCATTTCACCATATTTATTCAATCTGTATGCTGAGCAAATGATCCAAGAAGCTGAGCTGTATGAAGAAGAAGGTGGCATCTGGATTGGAGGAAAACTCATTAACAGCCTGCAGTATGCAGATGACACAACCTTCCTTGCTGAAAGTGAAGAGAAATTGAAGCACTTACTGATGAAGATAAAAGTCTAAAACCGTCAGTATGGGTTATGCTTTAAAATAAAGAAAACAAAAATCCTCACAACTGGACCAATACCAAGAAAATATTAAAGTTGTCAAGGATTTCATTTTACATGGATTCACAATCAACACCCATGGAAGCAGTAGTAAGGAAATCAAAAGACGTATTGCATTGGGCAAATCTGTTGCAAAGAACGTCTTTTAAGTGTTAACAAAGCAAAAATGTCACTTTAAGGACTAAGGTGTGCCTCACCCAAGCCATGGTATTTTCAGTCATCTCATATTCATGTGAAAGATGAACAATGAATAAGGATGAACTAAAGAAGAATTGATGACTTTGAATTATGGTATTTGTGATGGTTAATGTTGTGTGTCACCTTAGCTGGGCCATGATTCTCAGTGGTTTGACAATTTATTATGTTGTGATCACTTCCATGATGAGGTTTGATATGATGTGATCACCTCCATGATGGGATCTGTTGTAAGTAGCCAATCAGTTGAAGGGGAGTTTCCTTGGGCATTTGGTCTGTATTGAACGTGGGTGGATGTTCTGGCAAGCTTTGTGGGCTTCTACTAGTTCTGGATCCTGCAGCTGGCTTTTGTTCATCTGACCTCCTGTTCTTGGGACTTGAGCTAGCAATACCTACGGTTTTGCCTGCCAATCTTGGGATCTATCTCCACAGCCTGTGAGGAAGAGTACTGTTCTCTGACCTGCCAACCTTGGGTTTACCAGCCCTTGAGGCTATGTGAATCAGGAGAAGCCTGTATTCTGACCCACAGACTTGAGATGCTCCAGCTTCTACAACCACATGATCAATTTCCTTGATATAAATCTCTCTATATATATATTTATACTCTTTACTGGTTTTGTTTCTCTAGAGTACCCAGACTAAGACAGTGTTGGTGAAGAATGTTGAATATACCACGTTTTGCCAGAAAAACAAACAAATCTGTCTAGGAAGAAGTACAGCCAGAATGCTCCTTGGAAGTGAGGATGGCAAGAGGTCATCTCATGTACTTTGGACTTGTTATCAGGAGGGAAGTTTCCTTGGAGAAGAACATCATGCTTGGTAAAGTAGAGGGTCAATGAAAAAGAGGAAGACCTTCAAAGAGATGGATTGACACAATCTATGCAACAATGGACTTAAACATAGCAACTATTGTGAGGATGGTGAGGGACTGGGCAGTGTTTTGTTCTTTTGTACATAGGATCAGACTTGATGGCACCTCCCAACAATAACAATAGTCAGTATATAAGACCATTGCAGTGGAATTCCATACATCAAATAGAAAAATGGGCACGGGTATGCTAATTTATAAAATTCTTGGAATATTTTTGCTCACTCATATTTTTATTTTTTACATTTTTTTCTTTTCATTTCATGACTTCCCATCAAACACCATGTAAAATCATGACTATACCCTTCTTTCCTTCACTCTTACTCCCTCTCACACTCACTTCATAAGTTTGGAACATCTCAAACTTTTGATAGTAAATTGCCAATGTGCTACCTCAGCTTTCTGAAGAATTATTTATTTCTTGCAACAAGAATACCATTTTACACAATCGCAACAGAGTCATCAAATTCAGGAAATTAATATTGATACATTACTACAACTTAATCCACGGAGCCTACCAAATGTCACTAAATGTTCCAATAATGCTTAAATCAAAAGGATTTATATCAGAATCAATTAATTCCTCTGGTCATCATGTTTCTTTAGTCTCCTATCTGGAACATTTCCTCAATCTTTGCTCGACTTTAGTGACCTTAACATTTTTTAATAGTATAGGATAGTTACTTTGTAGAATGTTATTCAATGTAGAATTTTTTTTTTAATGTTCCTTCATAATTAGATTCAAGTTATGTTTTTTTTGGCAGGAACACAGAAGCAATGATGTGTTGTTATTCTCATTGCTTCTTGTTATGGATTGAATGTGTCCCCTAAAATATGTGCTGTAAATCTTAACCTCTATGCCTGTGGTTATAATCCCATTTGGGAATGGGTCTTCTTTGATATGTTAATAAGGCAGGATTAGTGTAGGGTGTGTCTTGAGTTGATCTCTTTTGAGATATCAAAGAAATTAAACAAGCAAGCAAAAGAAGCAGAGACAGTGAAGAGACATTCCAAGCCATGGGAAGATCTCTCAGGAGCAGAAGTTCAGAAGAGAAACGGACTTTCTTCCTGAGCCAACAGTGGGAAGTAGCCTTCTCTTAGAGCTGGCACAATGATTTTGGATTTCTACCCCCCTAAACTGTGATAAAATAAATTTCTGATTTTTAAAACCATTCATCTATGGTACTTTTGTTATAGCGACATAGATATCTAAGACAGAATTTGGTACTGAGGGTGGGGTGCTGCTCTAACAGATACCTAAAATGTGAAAGTGGTTTTGGAACTGGGTAATGGGTAGAGGCTGGAAGAGTTCTAACGTGCCTAATAGTAAAAGCCTAAATTTCCTTGAAGAGATTTGGTAGAATTATGGATGTGAAAGGCAATTCTGGTGATGGCTCAAAAGAAAGTGAGGAGAGTTACAGAGAAAGTCTCTAATATCTTAGAGAATACATATGGTGCCAGCAAAGAATGTTGCTAGAAATGTGGACATAAATGTGATTCTGGTGAGGCTTTAAAAGAAAATTATGAGCATGATAAACATAGAGGAAGGGTGATTCTTTTTATGCAGTAGCAAATAACTTGTCTGAATTATGTTCAAATGTTTAGTGGAAGCTAGAACTTGTAAGTGATGAACTTGATTATCTGGCTCATGAAATTTCTAAGCAAGATCTTAAAGGGAATGTATTACTTCTCCTTGCTGCTTATAGTGAAATGTGAGAGTAAAGATATAGACTTAAAAATAAACTGTGCAAAAGGAAAACAAAACTTAAAGATTTGGAAAATTCTGTTGTACAAACTAAGGACACATGTCCTAGAATGTTCATCAAGGAAATGGCTACATAATCTTTTGTTAAAGAGATTAAGCCTGTGACTGATAGATCTAACCAACTACCACAGCAGAAAACCCATCAGCTCAGACTAAACAGGACAGAGAAAGAACAAAAGGAAAGAATGCTTTTTGCCTCTTGGCATTCTGCAGGTAGGAAATAGGCCAAAGAAGTTACATCTGTTGCCTTCCAAGAAAAGAAGAAGACCATCCCTGGAGCAGCTGGGAGATCAGCAGAACAATTGGAAGGAGCATAGGAAGCAGGCCCTTCTTGTTGTCAAAGGACAGGGCCAAGGTCTCCTCGATCTCAAAGTGTGGGGTACAGCCTCCTAGGTTTCAAAGAGTGGGATCTTCACGAACTTGGTTCTGGAGCGTGGGGCTGCTGTTAAGGTGTGCTGGGGGATGAGGCTGCCACCCAAAGCTGAGTGGGCAGGGGTGCTATGCACAAGTGGTGGAAGAACAGGTCTTGTCAGGGCCATGGGTATGGGGTCACCACTCCAAAGAACTGGGAGAATGGGGCTAACCAAAGCCAAGGGAGCAGAGTTGCAATCCCAAATGGCCTGGAAGGCTGAACTGAAGCCCAAGGCCAAGGGGCTTCCACCCAGAATAAAGGGATCATGGCCAACATCCAGAGTCTGGAGGGCAGGGCCATTGCGTAAATAGTCTTAGAGAACAGAGAATTATTTTCAAGACTTGAGAGCTAATGTAATTTGTTCTGCTGGGTTTAGGAGTTGGTTGATACCCATTATCCCTTCTTTCCCACCTATTTCTCCCATTTGTAATGGAATTGTCTACCTTGTTCCTATTCCACCATTGTACTTTGGAGGCAAAGAAATTGTAGTCTATATTTTGCAGGTTCACAGATGAAGAGGAACTTTTCCCCAGGATGGACTATGACTAAAGTCTCAACCATATTTGATTTAGACGCTTCGGAAGATCAGAGTTAGGACTTGGAGTTGATTTTAAGACTTTTGGGAAGATATGATGAGTTCAATGTATTTTGCACTTGTCAAGAACATGAATTTTGGGAAGGCCAAAGTGTGGAATGTTATAGATTGAATCGTGTCCCTCAAAAATATGTGTTGTCCATTCTTCAAAGAGATGGAAAAACTAATCACTAACTTAATATGGAAAGGGAAGAAGCCCCGAATAAGTAAAGCACTACTGAAGGAAAAGAATAAAGTTGGAGGACTCACACTACTTGACTTCAGAACCTACTACACAGCTACAGTAGTCAAAACAGCATGGTAGTGGTACAACGACAGATACATTGACCAATGGAACAGAATTGAGAACCCAGATGTAAATCCATCCACCTATGGTCACCTGATCTTCGACAAGGGCCCAAAGTCCACCAAATAGGGAAAAGACAGTCTTTTTAACAAATGGTGCTGGCAAAACTGGATATCCATCTGCAAAAAAATGAAACAGGACCCATTCTTCACACCGTATACAAAAACTACTTCAAAATGGATCAAAGACCTGAATATAAAGCCTAAAACTATAAAGTTCATAGACGAAAAAATAGGACCAACACTTCAGGCCTTAGTACATGGCATTAACAGGATACAAACCATAACCATCAACGCACAAACCCCAACAGATAAGCTAGATAACTGGGATCTTTTAAAAATCAAACACCTATGCTCTTCAAAAGACTTCACCAAAAGAGTCAAAAGAGAACCTACAGACTGGGGAAAAATTTTTGGATAGTACAAGTCAGACAAAGGTCTAATCTCCATAATTTACAAGAAAATCCAACAGCTCTACAACAAAAAGACAAATAATCCTATTAAAAAATGGGCAAAGGAAATGAACAGACACTTCACCAAAGAAGACATTCAAATGGCCAACAGACACATGAGGAAATGCTCGCGATCACTAGCCATTAGAGAAGTGAAAATTAAAACCACAATGAGATACCATCTCACCCTGGCATTACTGGCACGAATCAAAAACACTGGAAATAACAAATGTTGGAGGGGCTGCAGGCAGATGGGAACTCTTATGCACTGCTGGTGGGAATGCAAAATGATACAACCATTTTGGAAAATGATATGGCACTTCCTCAGAAAGCTAGAAATAGACATACCATTCGATCCAGCAATCCCACTCCTACGAATATATCCTAGAGAAATAAGAGTGGTCACTCGAATAGACATATGCACACCTATGTTCATGGCAGCATTGTTCACAATAGCAAAACGATGGAAACAACGTAGGTGCCCATCAACAGATGAATGGATAAACAAACTACGGTACATACACACAATGGAGTACTAGGCAACGAGAAAGAACAACAATGAATCTGTGAAGCATCTCTAACATGGATGAAACTGGAGGACTTTATGCTGAGTGAAATAAGTCATTCACAAAAGGACAAATATTGTATGAGACCTCTATTGTAAAAACCCATGAAAAAGTTCACACACAAAATGTAACAATCTTTGTTAGTTCCCAGGGATGGGAGGGGTGGGGGGGGAATACTAAATAGGCAATAGATAAGTGGTATCTTGGGTGAAGGGTGAGACAGTACACAATACAGGGAAAACTAGCACCACCGGTACAAGGAAAGGTCATGGAAGCCCCATAGACACATCTAAACTCCCTGAGTGACTGAATTGCTGGGCAGAGGGCTGTGGGGACCATGGTGTCGGGGAACATCTAGCTCAATTGGCATGACACAGCTTATAAAGACAATGCTTTACATTCTACCTTGGTGAGTAGTGTCTGGGGTCTTAAAAGCCTGTGAGCGGCCATCTAAGATACTACACTGGTCTCATCCCTTTGGGAGCAAGGGAGAATGAAGAGAACAGGATACAAGGAAAAGATTAGTCCAAAGGACTAATTGTCCACAGCTACCAAGTCCTCCACCAGCCTGAGTTCAGTACAGCTAGATGGTGCCTGGCTACCACCACTGACTACCCTGACTAGGATCACAACAGAGGGTGCTGGACAGAGCTGGAGAAGAATGTAGAGCATATTTCTAACTCACAAAAAAAAGACCAGATTTACTCATCTAAAGGAGACTGGAGAAACCTCGAGAGTATGGCCCCCAGACACCCTTTTAGCTCAGTGGTGAAGCTACCTCCGAGGTTCACTGTTCAGCCTGGGAGTGGACAGCTCCGTTAAACCAAATGAGACTAACGAGGTACAGGAGTCCAGAGACAAGGGCCAGAAAGCAGAAGGGGACAAGGAAGCTGGTGATAGGGAACCCAAGGTTGAGTAAGGATATTGTTGATGTGTTGTGAGATTATTAACCATTGTCATAGGGCAACATTTGTAGTAACTGTTAAATGAGAAATTATTTTGTTCTGCAAGCCTTCATCTTAAGTGAGAATAACAGCACAATTGGAAGAGCGCAGTCAATGTCACTGAACTGTGCATGTAGAAATTTTTGAAACAGTGTATCTTTGGCTATGTGTATTTTCACCAAAAAAAAAGGTTGAGAAGTTAGAGGGTTAATATGTTGTGGGGTTGTTAACCAATGTCATAAAACAACGTGTGTACTACTGTTTCATGAGAAACTATTTGTTCTGTAATCCTTCACCTGAAGGACAGTAAAATATTAAAAAAAAAAAAAAATGTGTTGTAAATCCTAACCTCTATGCCTGTATTTATAATCCCATTTGGGAATGGGCTGTCTTTGTTATGTTAATAAGGCAGGATTAGTGTAGGGTGTGTCTTGAGTTAATCTCTTCTGAGATAGAAAAGAGATTAAGCAAGCAAAGGAAAGAAGCAGAGACAGGGAAGAGACATGCTAAGCCACATTAAGATCACCCAGGAGCAGAAGCTCAGAAGAGAAAAGGAGCTTTCTCGAAAGCCAATAGAGAGAGAAAGACTTCTCCTAGAGCTGGCACCCTGAATTCAGACTTCTAGCTTCCTAAACTATAAGAAAATGAGTTTCTGTTTGTTAAAGCCATCCATCTGTAGTATTTCTGTTATAGCAATACTAGATATATAAGACACATCTTATCAAGTAGTGCACAATTTTGTTTTGTCTCATTAATGATGATTTTCATTTTAATCATTTGATTAAGGTGATGGCAATCAGGTTACTTTGCTGTGGAGTTATACGTTTCTACCCTGTAATCAATAAACAATTTGTAATGGAGTGGTACCTTGAAGCTCTGTAAGTATACTGATCTTCATTAATCCTTCTATTTATGTGTTTAACAGATCACCTAAGAGCAGATTTATGGTGTCCTGTTTTATTCAGAGTAATAATCCATTACTATCATTACTTATTTTGATATTCAGTATTCCCATAATTGACCAATGGTAGCCACTCAAGCTGTTTTCTGTGTCTTGCTAACATACTCCCTTTCTTCTTTGAGCCCCATTGCTTTCTGACACAAGATCTTCCATAAATTGTTTATAGTTTCTTGGTACTTCCCTAAAGTCAGCCATTTCTCCAAGGATTCCTAGTTCCTTTACGTGGAAGACATGATTTAGAGCCAAGATCTTGGCATTAGATAGTGTTATTACTATCAGAATGTTTCTCGTTGTAGGGACTCTCCTGAAATAGAACTAAGGAACATATATATATATCTCATGGATATATATATATGTTCCTTAGTTCTATCTTATATGTATATATGCACACACACTCTCATGCACATTCATTTAAATCTATGTTTTGTATTTATCTTTTTAATGTGTTCCAATCCAATGCCACAGTGTTCATTCTTGTTGTTTTCTCCCTCCACGTATTTGAAATTCTCTTCTCCAACAAGAGAAAACCAGGCTGACAATATCTTTAATATAGTTGCGTATTTAATAAAATTCTGTGCAGGAATCTAATGTCTTTATCATTACATGACCCCATACGTGTAATGATGCTCTTTTCACCACATTTGGGGTTTGATAACCCACTCCAAGAGCTCCTTCAATATGGCTACCCTCTTTTGTCTCTGAAAGCCTAAACCTTGATATCTTTTTCACTTCCTACGGCCGTGACTCCCCACACTGGGCCAACGCCATGATTTCATGCCCTCTGCACCATGCACAGGCTGTGACACCCAAGTAGCTGCTCTCCTATTACATGGGTTCTTCACTTGACTTGCTCTCTGACTCTCCACACTGGGCAGTCCTATATAAATGCCTTCCTTATCCCACCAAGGTTCTGGTTTCTCTACTCTTGGTAATATCATTTCCCCTATCCACCACCAGACATCAGTCTACTTTGTGCTATTCCAAAGCAAATGGCCTTAGGCTTTATTTTCAAAAAGAGAAGGGGAGGGGAGAAGCAAAAGAAAAAGAGTCTCTCTGTCTCATTCTATCCTCCTCCTCCTCTTCCTCCCTCTTTCTCTTCTTCCCCCACCTCTTCCTCCCCCCCCTTCAAATAAATAAATTATAGTATGTAGATAGGAACTAATATTCATTTGCATTACAGTATGATTGACTGATAACTCAATATAGTATATCTTCCAGAAGTATTTATAATTTATCAGAGAGGAAAACAACCTTTTTAAAAAGAGATGACTATCTAATATTGAATTTGAAGTATTGGAAATTTGACAAAAGAGTTTTTTCTTACACAATATATTTCTTTTGAAAGAAGAGTTAGTAAGAGCTGGATATTGATGACCTTTACATTTCCTTGACTTTAAGTCTGGAAAGCTGGCTGTCTATCCTTATTACAGAAAATGTGGTTTTGAATAGAAACCATACTTCTAGACTGAGGATTTTGGTGAAATAAAAATCATATATACAAAACAAGTGAAATACAGTTTCAAGCTATAATAGTTCTACAGGACTTCAGAGAACTATCCTGAGCAAATAGTTATTGAGCACCTACTTTGTTATACGCACTGTTCTAAACAACTTACATTTAGTAACTTATTTAACAGTTTTTAAATAAAATTTATTTTAATACTAAAAACACTATGAGACAAGTCATTTTATCATTACTTAGGTGAGGAAACTGAGGCACAGATGTTATTAAAATTGCAGCCAAGTTTATACAACCAGTGGGTGGCAGAAACGAGATCCAAGTCCAAATACTCTGCATTGATAACCACCATACAACACTGCCTTTTGTTAATTCAGAAAACATATTTATTGTTTTGTGCTGGATTGGAAACTTCTCTGATATCCCAGCAACTTTTTACATTAGCAAAGCAAGTCCTAGGAACCTACTGGAATTGCCATATTATTTGGTAGTTTTTGTATTCAAACTTCAGAGTATTTACCCTTGAATCATCATCAGCACGCTTATCTATGACCAGAGAAAATAGACCTTTACTCTTATTTGCCCTTTTAAGGCAATAAACGTGATAAGATTTCTTTTCACTGGGGCGGTTTCCTTAGTTCAGACTTCCCTTATTTTGTTTTATTTTTTAATAGCATAAGTTTAACTTGGCAGGTTTTTTCTCCAGTGACAACATAATTACTTCCACTACCTGTCTTTTCTTTAGAAGGTGTGTGACCAGCTGTACATCATCCTAAACAGTCAATAAATAATGTTTGTGTAAATGAAGCTCATTGTTTGAAACTTTTGGGTATTATCTCCAATTTTTTTTTTTTTTTTTTTTTACTTCATCAAATTTTCTAAACTTAATCAGGAAATATTTATTACCATAAAAAAAAAGTCAGACTAGTATAGCTAATGCTTTAATTACATCATTTTCCCTTCTATGCTCTCAATAATCTCAAGCCTATTTTAACTTTAGTTTTAGTAGAAAATGTATGTAAAGAATCAGAATGTATTTTTATTTTAATACAGTATGTTATAATGGTTTCACTACTTTTACTATTTTTTAAGAAATGTTTAATATCACCTTATATTTTTGTTTAATATAATGTCTTCCACCATCACCAAAATGTGCTGTGAAACTCCACCTGTACACAGTAGCAAGCTTGTGGGTTTTTAGTGTTTTAAGATAAGAAAGTGTGATGACATCTCCTGAAAAGATAATATTTCTCTCTCCATAATGTATGTTTTCAGAGTACCTCAAGCAATTAAAAATAAATAAGAAAATAGTGTTCTCAGGAAAATTTGTTTCACAGTTAGAAACAGGAAAATTATTTCACAGTTGGAAATACTAGCAACAGAGTGAGAATAAGTAAGTTCCTAAAAGTCCACCTTATATTAAGGATAGTCTGTGCATCCTATAGACTTATTCATGTTCTAATCATTAAATAATGCTTCCTTCATTTTCCATATAATTCAATCCATGAATTTATAGTTTCACGAACAATTTCACAGTGCAGTACAAATTTCTAGCCCTGTTTCCTTAATTACTAGTCAAGTAATTCTAACCAAATATTTTGCATTTTTAAACACTGATTTGAAAAAAATATTTCCTGCCCTAACACTGTCAAAGTGTTGTTAGGAGAAAAAAGGGAATAAAAAGAATAGAGAATGATACCACAATGTATTACATGTTTAGTTTATGATGAGGATGATGATAATAATGGAGGAGAAAGCTATGTTATCTCTTTAAAATAACTGATAAATTACCTTCAAGATATTTTCAAGAAATAATCATTAAAAGTGTTTCTTATAATTTATGGCTATTTCATTAAAATTCAATATGCCATTGTATGTTGTCTCCCATGAAATACAAAATAATTCGTTTTCCTTGAACCTCACAATGTATTAACATTAATAGTATATTTATTCGTTTGTTTAGCTTAAAATAAAAGCCTTGTAACATGAATTGAGTTATCTTAGACATTTAACATCATTTCTAAAGATGATTTCTTGGTGAAAAGATCAACACGTGTTACTTCTTTGGACATAGTTTTGCATAATTTGACCATTAATTCTACATCATTTCCTAAAATTGAGCTCAAAATTACTTGGGTAGAACCATCCACGGAAATGTAGCACATGGCAGCCAGCAACACCAGCATGTCTTTTAAGACCTCGATACCATTATCCGAAGTACAATTTTCAAAGCCTAGCTATATTAGAGCTGTCTCTGTTCCAAAAACAGTGTGAAAACAAAGTGAGCCAAGTTAAAATAAAAACTTAAAAAGGGAAGAAAGGTCAATTTGACCCAGAAACCATGAAAGTAGCTAAATATTTAAAGGTTTAGTCATAACAATAACAATATTAATAAACAGAATAGCTAAAATGTTGTACTTAATTTCAGCAAGATTTTCAATAAGTGAAAAAAACAAAGACTGAGAAGAAAGAACTCTATGAAAGTCACAATTAAATTTTTTAAGTGTATGAATAGTGTTTCCAGTGAAAATGGTGAAGTAAGGAATTCCAAAAGCCCACCCGTACATAAAAGCAATTTAAAAACTGGGGAAAACTGTCCGAATAAACATTTTTGGAACTCTGGAAACTAACCAAAATTTGCAGCAACCTGAAAACCTGGAGCAACCTGGAGTCCTTATTCAAGAAAAACAGTTAAATCTCAGTAAAACCAGGTAGATTGATGGTATTCTAACTTATCCCAATTCCATCCTCCACTCCCCAGCTCAGCAGTAGCCTTAAAAATAACAGCTTGCATTCTTGGTACCAGTACAGCAGGGAACAGAATAGATCTCATTCACAAATTGTTAATTGATCAGTCTAGTGGGTCTCTTGGAGACACATTCAAGAGGTTTGGTCTTAAGCTCATCAGACTGGAGCTTGCCTTTCACTGAAGCTTATACCCAGGGGCATTTGCTGAATAAATTTATAGCAAATATTTTAGACGCTATAAAATAAATGAATCATAGTTGAAGCAAATAATAAACTAGCTTCAAAACTGGAGTAAAGTCTAGAGATTGAGAAGTTTTACGTAGTAAGTGCCTTGGAAAACTCAGCAACATTCCTGGGACTCTAGAGGGTCACATGCATGCCCAGGGTTGTGTGTATCCTTAGTAAAGACCTGAGAATCCCTAAACTCTCACATCTGGCTGACTTGGAAACTCTGGCCAAGCAGGAAGTAAAGATTAAAGCAGGATTGTAAACTTCCTTGTTGATATTGAAAGTGTTCCCCAACACACATACAGAGCCCTCTGCAAAGATAAGGATATTTTTTGGTTACAGGTATTTAAGGAAATAACTATTCAATCATTATCTGACCACTAAGGTAGTGCAATAATACTTCTCTGGTCACATATGACAAAGAATATCTATGCTACAAAACTAGTTCAGAAAAGTCACTTTCCCGTTGCAGTTGAGTCAATTCCAGCTCATGGTGATCCCATATGTTATAGAATGCCACAGAGCTTTCTCGTTTCTAATCTTTACAGAAGCAGTTTGCCAAGCCTTTCTTCGGCAGAGTCACTGGGTGGGTTCAAACCACCAACTTTAAGGTAACAGTTGATTGCAAATCGCTTGTGCCACCCAGGCTCCTTAGAAAAGTCACTAAACAAACAAAAACATCAACAACTATCAACAACAACGAACCCTTTAAAGGAAGGAAAACCTGATTTCTAAGGTTGCTACATTATATTATTCAAAACGTCCACTTTTCAAGAACAACAACAATTAATTGAGACAAGAAGAGGAAAACAATAATGCGATATGTTGAACTTACTAAACAAATACTTTAATCATATATTCTAAATATGTACTGAAACTGCTGAAAAACTTAGACAAAGAATTTTGAAGGCATCAAAAGAGAAATGACTCGTCCCATATAAAGAATCCTCCACAAGATTAAGCGTTCATTTCTCATGAGAATCTATAGAAGGCAGTAGCATAGCATTTTCAAAGTGCTGAAAAAAAACTACTTTTATATTTGACAAATTGTCCTTGAAAATGAAGGCGAAATTAAGACATCCCCAGATTAAAAATAATAATAGTCAAAATGAAAAACCTGGGAGACTTTGATGCTAACAGTTCTAATCTACAATAAACACTAAATGAAGTCCTTTAGGCCAAAATGAAAGAACAGTAGAAAATAACTTGAATCCACATAAATAAATAAAAATACTGGTAAAGGTAATTATGTTGTTAAAACAAAAGACAGTATTAGTGTCGCTTTTGTTTGTAACTCTCTATTTTTTCTATTTTATTTTAAAGACAAACGGATAGAGCAATACCTATAAATATATGTCGATGGATACACTATATATAAAGATGTGATTTATGACAATAGTAGCATAAACAGGGAGTAGAATTTTACAGGATCAAAGATTTTATATGCTATTAAAATTGTTGATATTAATGCAAAGTAGATTGTTAGAAATCAAGTAGTTAATTGGAATCCCCAGGTCCACCACTAAGAAACGAACTGAAAAATATATAACAAAGAAAATGACAAGATAATTAAAAGGCACACTATAAAATATCTATTCACTATAAAAAAAAAAGGCAGTAATGGAGAACGTAAAGAACAAAAAAGTCATGACATATGTAAAACAAATAGCAAAGTGGAAGAAGTCCTTCCTAAAAATTGTTCATATGAAACTAGAGATATTCTTATATATTTTTTAAACAATACATATAATTTTGGATGTTAACAAGTTTTAATTATTTATGGTAGTGTGTCTTAATCAGGGTGTACAACAGGAAAAGCCAGAAGGCTTTTTAAAAACAAATAAATGCCTCAACCTTTCCCTGGACCTCCTAGTCATTAGAATCTCTAAGGGTGTAGAAATGTTACATCTATTTTTATAAATGTAGCACTTCAGTGTGATGCTCACCCCTGAGTGTGAAACACTACACGATCATTTTCTATTTGGTGCTTTTAAGAAGTGGATACCAAATACATTTTTGGAATTTATAGCAGAGACTTTAGTCATGTGCTAAATAATTCTCAAGGATCAAATATTTCACATATACTTTGGATATGGTCTTGTCTTAGCTTCTCAAATTATAACTCCTTCCAATTTTTTTTCTTTTTTTCCTGAAACTTACTCTTCTATTTAACTGTGTCACTTCCATCACTATTCAAATTTGTTCTAGCATCGTCTGTCTTAAAGAAAAATAAAGGCCTTGTTTTTCCCCAATGACTCCAAATAGTACAATTTTATCTGCATGCCTTTACAGCTTTATCAGTCACCAGTCGCCACAGAGTCCATTCAGACTCATGGTGACGTATGTCAGATTAGAACTGAACTCCTTAAGGTTTTTAATGGCTGGCTTTTCAGAAGGAGGTTGCCAAACCTATCTTCCCAGGTGACTCTGGATGGATTCCAAAGACCAACCTTCAGGTAGCAGCCTAGAACTTAAGTGCTTCTGGCCACCCAGGAACTCCTTTTACAGATTAGTTCCTTCAAAATATTGATATATGCTATTTTACTCCATTTAATTTTGTTGGGATTCTGCCCATAACAGTGGCTCAACATTTCTCTTGCTAAGTTAGCCATTGATCTTCATGTAGTAAATGTAAACTTTACTTTGATCTTCACAATGTTTAATTGTAAGTTTTGTTTTACTAGATCTTTCAACAGCATACTCGTAATCAACTCAGGATATTCACCACTTAAATTATGTAAGCCAATAACCTATGTTTTACCCACAGTAGCTTCCCTTCTGCTTCATTTTCATCTCTTTTAATTATCAAAAATATCAAATTTAGCATCTAAAATTTGCCTCAGTTTCTTCATTTCTCTCCATTTCTAATGTCTATGCATTCCTAATTCAAAGATCATCTGTTATCAAGACAATAGCTTTAACCTCTTCACTAAGTTTGCATTTCTTCTTTTGCCTCTAACCCTCTAAGGAGTTTAACTATGATGAGAAATATTTCTTTTTAAACAATAACAATGACAAAATGTCTTCTTACCAATTATTTGTAGACCTCAACATATATTTGCATGTAGGACAACTGTTGTTCAGGCACACTACTCCTTTTCAAGTTTCTTGAATACATAAAGTACTTTTATTCCACTGGACTTCTGTGCCCCTAAAAAACATTTTATCCAAAAGTTTCCCGGTGCACTTGTATTCAATCATCATGTTGTTACTGAAAAGCCACATTCTTGAACAAGCCTTCTCTACCCTCTCCATGCCAATTAGAACCGCTTTAATTCATTCTCAAAGCAAGATTCCTTTCTCCATAGGAGCTATCATGAGGTTTATTTAGGTATTATTTATATATTCACTCATCTATTTATTACATTTTCATTTATTAGACTCTAAGCTCTATTAGGAAAAGTTCTCAGAATATTGTGCTCCACAATATAAGCTAAGTACTTTAGTGAGAAGAAAAGTGGGATTAGAGAATGAGGAAGAAAAGAATAAAAGTTTAAATAAACTTGGAGAGGGTTTTAAATGGACCAGTGATGACTCTGCATCATGCATGAACTGAAGAGTATATACCTCAAAGGACTCTGCTCTGTCTGTAGTAATCCTAAAAGTAATTCTCAGTTCTCAGGGAACCCCTGCCTAAACATTGTGATGCCTATTGTTCACGGTATAATAACATGATCAGAAAATTGTAGATAATAATAACATAGTGATAATTTTTGATGATCTTTCCAATTACAGAAATATATTTTCATGTTATTGTTAGGTGCCTTCGAGTCCTTTCCAACTTATAGCGACCCTATGTAAAACAGAACTAAACACTGCCCAGTCCTGCGCCATCCTCATGATTGTTGTTATGCTTGAGCCCATTGTTGCAGCCACTGTGTGAATCCATCTCGTTGAAGGTCTTCTCCTCCACTGACCCTCCACTTTACCAAGTATGATGTCCTTCTCCAGGGAAAGGTCCCACCTGATAACAAGTCCAAAATACATAAGATGACTTCTTGCCATCCTTGCTTCTAAGGAGCATTCTGGCTGTACTTCTTCCAAGACAGATTTATTTGTGTTTTTGGTAGTCCATAGTATAGTCAACATTCTTCACCAACACCGTAACTCAAAGGCATCAATTCTTCTTTGGCCTTCCTTACTCACTGTCCAGCTTTCACATGCATATGAGGTGACTGAAAACACCTTAGTCCTTAAAGTGACATCTTTGCTTTTTAACACTTGAAAGAGGTCTCTTGCAACAGATTTGCTTCATACAATGCATTGATTTCTCAACTGCTGTTTCCATGGGTATTGATTGTGGATCTAAGTAAAATGAAATCCTTGACAACTTCAATCTTTTCTCCATTAATGATGATGTTGCCTATTGGTCCAGTTGTGAGGATTTTTGTTTTCTTTATGTTGAGGTGTAGTCTATACTGAAGGCTGTGGTCTTTGATCTTCCTCAGTAAGTGCTTCAAATCCTTTTCGCTTTCAGCAAGCAAGTTGTGTCATCTGTATACCACAGGTCGTTAATGAGCCTTCTTTCAATCCTGATGCTCCATTCTTCTACATGTAGTCCAGCATCTCCGATTGTTTGCTCAGCATTCATATCAAATAAATATGGTGAAAGGATATCACCCTGACTCATATATTTTCATATAGACCTGTTTATTTTGCCAGCGTATTAGATTATTTTTTGTGTCTGATTTTTTCTTTCTATAGAAAGGCTATCAACTTTAAAGCAAATCAGCAATATAGGTACAGAAAATGTCACTTTTTTCATTTTTATAAAAATAATTTAAATTTGATTTTTTACATTACTAAGGAGGTCTAAAAGCCTCATCACAAATTCCTATTACACAAATACTAATAACATGAAATATGTGGTATATAATGCAAAAGTGCTTTATGCTTGTATTTAAAACTAAAAATGATTTTTAGCTAATCTTTATTGAAAAAAGGCATTATACTTTGCCTATGCTTGTATGAATTTATTTTTTATATTAATAACCCATGAGAGAAACATAATAATTTTATCTTTAATAACTGGCTTTAACCCAAATAACATCTTGTTTATATAAAGATGAACTCAGTAGATTTAATTTAAATCAAATTTGTAATGTGATTTTAATTAATTTTATTTGTAACATGCAAATTTATTAATAATGTTGCATAGTAAGAACTACTAAAGCCA
Organism: Dugong dugon; assembly: GCA_030035585.1. Lineage (NCBI taxonomy): Eukaryota > Metazoa > Chordata > Mammalia > Sirenia > Dugongidae > Dugong > Dugong dugon. The sequence continues at coordinate 170,308,964 of CM057463.1, read as the reverse complement.
TAAGCCAAAGCAATATGAATAAAAATGTAGTCTACAATATAATTTTATATGAAATTTTGAAAAGAATTATTTCATTACTGAACATCATGACCAGAAAAGGTTAAGCACTTACAAAATTATTATTATACATTTTCATTTGTATGAGATCGTATGTGCATAAAAGAATTGATTTTGAAACTAAAAGTACACAGAATGGAAATTAGCACTTTGTAGTAAACTGTTTTTGTTTTTTTTTTTCTTTACTTAATTCTGGATCAAATGTGAGAGAAGAATATGTATACTTTGTTCACACACATATACATACTTATGCTAAAAATATATTCTTTTTTATCAGAAATGCACATTTAACTGAGTGTCCTATATTTGATCTTTCAATAGCATTTTCTTAATAAGCTTTGTCATGCCAATTGACCTAGATATCCCCTGAAAGCATGGTCCCCAGATCCCTACCCCTGCTACTCTGTCCCTCAAAGTGTTTGATTGTATTCAGGAAACTTCTTAGCTTTGGTTTAGTCCCGTTGTGCTGACTTCCCCTGCAGTGTGTGCTGTCTTTCCCTTCACCAAAGATATTTCTTATCTACTATCTAGTTAGTGAATAACCCTTACCTTCCCTCCCCACCCTTGTAACCATCAAAGAATGTTTTCTTCTGTGTTTAAACCTTTTCTTGAGTTCTTATAATAGTGCTCTTATACAATATTTGTCCTTCTATGACTGACTAAAGCCACTCAGTGTAATGACTTCCAGCTTCCTCCATTTTCTACAATGTTTCACGGCTTCATCTTTGTTCTTTATTGTTGCATAGTATTCCACTGCATGGCTATACCATAATTTGTTTATCCATTCGTCCGTTGATAGGCACCTACGTTGTTTCCATCTTTTTGCTATGGTGAACAATGCTGCAGTGAACATGGGTGTGCATATATCTATTCCTGTGATGGCTCTTATTTCCCTAAGATATATTCCTAGGAGCAGGATAGCTGGATCTTATGGTACTTCTATTTCTAGCTTTTTAAGGAAGCGCCAGATCGATTTCCAAAGTGGTCGTACCAGTTTACATTCCCACCAACAGTGTATAAGTGTTCCATTCTCTCCACAACCTCTCTAGCATTTATGATTTTGTGTTTTTTGGATTAATGCTAGCCTTGTTGGGGTGAGATGATATCTCATTGTAGTTTTGATCTGCGTTTCTCTAATGGCTAATGATCATGAACATTTCTTCATGTTTTTGTTAGCTGCCTGAATATCTTCTTTGGCAAAGAGCCAGTTCATAGCCTTGTCCATTTTTTAATTGGGTTATTTGTCCTTTTGTTGTTGTGGTTTTGCAGTATCTTGTAGATTTTAGAGATTAGACGGTGATTGGATTTGTCATAGTCAAAAATGTTTTCCCAGTCTGTAGATTGTCTTTTGACTCTTTTGATGAGCATATGTGTTTGATTTTTAGGAGTTCCCATTTATCTAGTCTCTCTTCTGGTGTTTGTGCATTGTTACTTATGGTTCATATTCTGTTTTTGCCATGTATTAGGGCTCCTAGCACTGTCCCTATTTTTCCTTCCATGATCATATCGTTTTCAATTTTATATTTAATTCTTTTATCCATTTTGAGTTAGTTTTTGTGCATGGTGTGAGGTATGTGTCTTGTTTCAGTTTTTTGCAGATGATATCCAGTTATGCCAGCATCATTTGTTAAAGAGACTGTCTTTTCCCCAATTAACAGATCTTGGGCCTTTGTCAAATATTAGCTGCTCATAGGTGTATGAATTTATGTCTGGATTTTCAATTCTGTTCCATTGGTCTATGTATCTGTTGTACAAGTACCAGGCTGTTCTGACTACCATGGGGATATAATAGGTTTTAAAATCAGGTAATGTGAGGATTTCCACTTTGTTCTTCTTTTAAGTAATGCTTTACTTATTTGGGGCCTCTTCCCATTCTGTATGAAGTCGGTGATTTGTTTCTCCATCTCATTAAAAAATGCCAGTGGAATTTGGATTGGGATTGCATTGTGTCTGTAGATCGCTTTGGGTAGAATTGATATTTTCACAATGCTGAGTCTACCTATACATAAGCAAGGTATGTTTTTCTACTTATGCTGATCTCTTTTGGTTTCTTGCAGTAGTGTCTTGTAGTTTTCATTGTATAGAACTTTTACTTCTCTGGTTAGATTTATTCCTAAGTATTTTATCTTCTTGGAGACTATTGTAAATGGTATTAATTTGGTGATTTCCTCTTCTTGGTTCTGTTTATGGTGTAAAGGAATCCAACTGATTTTTGTATGTTTCTTTTGTTTCCTGAAACTTTGCTTAAATATTCTATTAGTTCCAGTAGTTTTCTTGTGGATTCTTTGGGGTTTTCTGTGTATAAAATCATACCATCTGCAAATAGAGATACTTTGACTTCTTTCCTACAAATTTGGATGCGCTTTATTTCTTTTTCTTGCCTAATTGCTCTGGCTAGGATCTCCAGCACATTGTTGAATGAGAGTGGTGATAAAGGGCATACTTGTCTGGTTCCCATTTTCAAGGGGAATGCTTTCAAACTCTCTCCATTTAGGATGATGTTGGCTGTTGGCTTTGTATAAATGCCCTTAATTATACTGAGGAATTTCCCTTCACTCCTATTTTGCTGAGAGTTTTTAATCATGAATGGGTGTTGGACTTAGTCAAATGCCTTTTCTGCATCGATTGATAAGATCATGTGCTTCTTGTCTTCTGTTTTATTCATGTGATGGATTACTTTGATTGTTTTTCTAATCTGGAACCATCCCAGCATACCTGGTATAAATCCCACTTGGTCATGATGAATTATTTTTTGGATATGTTGCTGAATTCTATTGGCTAGAATTTTGTTGAGGATTTTTGCGTCATTGTTCATTAGGAATATTGGTCTGTAATTTTCTTTTTTGTGGTGTCTTTACCTGGTTTTGGTAACGGGGTTATGCTGGCTTCATAGAATGAGTTTCGAAGTATTCCATCCTTTTCTATGCTCTGAAATACCTTTAGTAGAAGTGGTGTTATCTCTTCTCTGAAAGTTGGGTAGAATTCTCCAGTGAAGCCATCTGGGCCAGGGCTTTTTTTTGTTGTTGGCAGTTTTTTAGTTACACTTTCAATCTCTTCTTTTGTTACAGGTTTGTTTAGTTGTTCTACCTCTGTTTGTGTTAGTTTAGGTAGGTAGTGAGTTTCTAGAAATTTTTCCATTTCCTCCAGGTTTTCTAATTTGTTAGAGTACAATTTTTCATAGCATTCTGTTATGATTCTTTTAATTTCAGTTGGCTCTGTTGTGATATCACCCATCTCATTGCTTATATGGGTTATCTGCTTCTTCTCCTGTTTTTCTTTTGTCAGTTTGGCCAATGGTTTATTAATTTTGTTGATCTTTTCAAAGAACCAGCTTTAAGTCTTGTTAACTGTTTCAATGGTTTTTCTATTCTCTATTTCATTTAATTCTGCTCTAATTCTTATTATTTCCTTCCTTCTGGCACCTATGGGCTTCTTTCACTGCTCTCTTTCTAGTTGTTCCAGTTGTAGGGTTAATGTTTTGATTATGGCCCTTTCTTCTCTTTTGATATGTGCATTTATTACTATATACTGATCTCTGACCACTGCTTTTGCTGTGTCCTAAAGGTTCTGGTAGGTCATGTTTTCATTCTTGTTTGATTCTATGAATTTCTTTATTCCATCCTTAATTTCTTCTATAACACAGTAGTTTTTGAGCAAGGTGTTGTTCAGTTTCCATGTGTTTGATTTTTTTTCCTTCCTTTTTCTGTTGCTGATTTCTACTTTTATGGCTTTATGGTCAGAAAAGATGCCTTGTAATATTTACCTGCTTTGGATTTTGTTAAGGCTTGCTTTACGGCTTAATATGTGGTCTATTCTGGAGAATATTCCATGTGCATTGGAAAAGGAAGTATTCTTGGCCACTGTTGAATGGAGTGTTTGGTATACGTCTATGATATCAAGTTGGTTGATAGTAGCATTTAGCTCTTCTGTGTCTTCATTGAGCTTCTTTCTGGATGTTCTGTCCTTCACTGAAAATGGTGTGTTGAAGTTTCCTGCTACTATCGTGGAGTTGTCTATCTCTGTTTTCAGTGCTGTAGAGTTTTATGTATTTTTAGCCCTGTCATTGGGTGCATAAATATTTATTATAGTTATGTCCTGCTGGTGTATTGACCTTTTAATCATTATATAGTGTCCTTCCTTATCCTTTGTGGTGGATTTTACTTTAAAGTCTATTTTTTCAGAAATTAATATTGCCACTCCTGTTCTTCTTTGACTGTTGTTTGCTTGATATATTTTTTCCATCCTTTGAGTTTTAGTTTGTTTGTGTGTTTAAGTCTAAGGTGTGTCTCTTGTAGGCAGCATATAGATGGATCGTGTTTTTTAATCCAATCTGTCACTCTCTGTCTCTTTATTGGTGCATTTAGTCCATTTACATTCAGCATAATTATTGATAGGTATGAGTTCAGTGCTATCATTTTGATGTCTTTTTCTGAGTGTTGTTCACAATTTCTTTGTTCCACTTAATTTTCTGTGCTGAGTTGTTTTTCTTTATGTATTTTCTTTTCATCTTTTTCATTATTGTCAATTTTGTGTTTGCTAAGTCTTTATATTTTTCTATTTTTTTTTATTTGTAGATTGTTAGTTTCCTAATATTTACCCCTATTTTTCTAAGTTTATACCAGTCTTTTGTTTCTTTATATTGCTTTGACTTCCTCTCCATATGCAAAATCTGTCTACACTTTTTATGTCCCTCTTTTTTGTTTTAATGTTCTCATATTTTACATATTGACATCTGTTTCCCTTTTTTCAGTGTTTTAGCTTTGATTTACTTTTGTGACTTCCCTATCTCGGTTGATATCTGATTATTCTGTCCTGTTTTCTAGTCTTGGGTTGTTAACTGATGTTACTGATTTTCTAAAGCGAGGACTCCCTTTAGTATTTCTTATAATTTTGGTTTGGTTTTTGCAAATTCCCTAAACTTCTGTTTATCTGGAAATGCCCTAATTTCACCATCATATATGAGAGATAATTTTGCTGGATATATAATTCTTGGCTAGCATTTTTTTTTTCCTTCATGGCTTTATGTATGTCATTCCATTGCCTTCTTGCCTGCATGGTTTCTGCTGAATAGTCCAAGCTTATTCTTATTGATTCTCCTTTGTAGATGACTTTTCATTTATACCTAGCTGTTCTTAAAATTCTATCTTTGGTTTTGGCAAGTTTGATTATAATATGTCTTGGTGACTTTCTTTTGGGTTCTACCTTATGTGGGTTTCGATGTGCATCTTGGATTGATATCTTGTCATATTTCACGATATCAGGGACATTTTCTGCCAACAAATCTTCAAAAATTCTCACTGTATTTTCTGTTATCCCCCCACTCCCATCACTTGTAGGTTGTTCCTCTTGATAGAGTCCCACATAATTCTTAGGCTTTCTTTATTTTTTTAATTCTTTTATCTGATTTTTCCTCAAATAAGTGGTGTTAAGTGCTTTATCTTCAATCTCACTAATTCTGACTTCCATTGCCTCAAATCTGCTCCTATGACTTTCTATTGAGTTGTCTAATTCTGAAATTTATTGTCAATCTTCTGGATTTCTGATTGCTCTCTCTCTATGGATTCTTGTAGCCTGTTAAATTTGTCATTATGCTCTTCTCTAATCTTTTTAATTTCCTCTATTGTGTGTTCTGTGTTTTGTTAATTTCCTTCCTAATTTCTTGAAGTGTTCTGTATATTAATTTTTTGAATTCTTCCTCTGGTAATTCCAAGAAATTTTCCTCCTCTGGAAAATTTCTAGATTCTTTATTTTGGGAACTTGCTGAAGCCATCATGGATTGCCTGTTTTTGTGATTTGATATTGATCGTTGTCTCTGAGCTGTCAATAAGTTATTATAGTTATTTATTTTATGTTTGCTTACTGTGTTCTAGCTTCTTGTTTTGTTTTGATATGCCCAAATAGGCTGCTTGTATATTACCAGGTGGTTAGATCTGTTACTAGGTATGTGAGCTCAGGAATCTGCCCACTCCTCTTGCATGGATTCAGCTCAGGTGTCCAGGTAGATAGCCACCAAGTGTGTGGTGTAGGCTCTCACTTACATTCCTAAACAGGCATGGGTGATTGGTGTAGGCACAGGCATCTTGCGGCTGCAGGGGGACACACTCTGAGCAAGGCAGGGGGCTGACGGCCACCCCCGAGTGTCCAGGAGGAAGGCGTGTCTCTATTCCCTAGAGCAGGTAGGTGGGTGGGTTTTGCAGCTGGACTATGAGAACCTAATGCTGTCGGCTGTAAGGACTGAGGGGCACTTCTTATTCATGGAACACTATTGCAGGTGGCTAGGTGGCATGGGTGGAACCATAAGTCCTCAGGCCCCTGATATGGGTAGGTGAAGACCCTGCTTAATGGGAAAAGCAGTGTCACATGTCAAGAACCTGCCACTTCACAGCTGAAACAGTTGAAGTTAGAGTTCCACTATATACCCTGTTGTACTGTGGTAGTGAGGGTCTATGCTGTTCAGATGGGCCCACAAAAGACTCTGCAGAGGGAAAGGAACTCAAAGTCCGTGGATCTATTATGCCTGTGCATAGGTAAAGGAACTATGCCTACCCTGGGTTCCTGGCTTAGGGGACCCAGCAGTTTATTTTTTCCCGTTTGTTAAAAAATAAACAACTCTCTAAGGTAGGCAGAATGGCTCCGTATGTGTGACAAATCCTATTTCTGGCCCAGGGAACTTGGTAATTGCTGAAGCCAGTCCATGACCCAGTGCAGAGCAGAGAGTGGGGAGGTAAATGGGAGAGAAGTTTTTTTCCCTATGTGGGGTGTTTTTAACCTGTGTTGTAGGCTGTACGCAAGTACTTATCTTTTGCCGATGAGGGTTGCTTCTCAGTAGTTTTGGGTGGCCATGTAGACTCCCTGGCACTGGGTCTCTCCTGGTGTGGACAACACACATCCCTAGCACTGCTGCTTGCCTGCCTCACCGCTCACCCATGAGATGCTCATGTCTGAAAGGCTCAGGCTCTCATTGGGTCAGAGCTGGCAACTCCTTGCTGCTTCCAAACCTTCTCTCCTGCCCCCTGCCATTCAGTCCTGTTCCTCAACCTGCCTTTGATGTTCCGGTCTCCCAGACTGGCATATATAATCAAATCACTTGTTTTTTCTGTTCTTTGTTGTAAGAGGGTCCACCAGAACAGTCTGACTACTCCGTCATGTTGGCCCCTCCTCCCTAGACAGAATTTTTGATACCAAAAATTATTTATGTAGCCTTTTAATAGCTTAACAATTATTTAGAAAATTACATATAAGAAGCCTAAGTGACTGGAGGACTAGAGGAGAAAGCACTGTTATAATTTCCTTTTTTATACTTGACAGAAAATGCACTTAAAAAAAAACTTTAAATTGTATCAGTCTTCTCATTTCAAGTATAACTATATCAGGATATAAGGAACATATTTAACAGTGAAGTGGGTTAGCTTAGTGTGATATTTAGGTGATAAGAACAATGTCAAGCAATGATAGATGTAAAAGCTATCTACCAATGCTGTCATGTTGATACTTTAACCAAAGTGACCTTAAATTTTAGCAAGCAGATGGCTTAGTACTAGAGGGCATCCAGATTTTCATATTGTGTTTCATTAACAATGGAAAATATGTAAAAACATCTTATTTATAAATATTTTTCAACTTGTAACAAGACATATACTTTCATGTTTTTAGAAATACGATGTCTTCTCCTGTATTCTGTTGGATTATATCCTGGATTTCCTGGAAATAGATGGAAACAAAATGGAAATATTATGGAATATTGGCAAATGAAAATACCTACAATATTGAAATATTGTTTATCACAATAGCTTAGCAAGGCCATGAAGAGAGGAAAAAATTCAGATTAAAAAAATGCTATTGAACAGCGTGGACATATTTTGTGCTTGGGTGTGCCAAAAGTAAAGCTATGGAGCAAAAAAAGTGGATTGATTACCTTTAAGAAAAATACTGAAATTGATGAGATGAGTATAAAAGGCTACCAAAAAGAGTAATTTAACTTAGTATATCTATAAAGGACCTATCTTATCTCTCAATTTTTTTTGTCAATTAAATTCACGTGTTGTGCTTACTAAGCATTGTGAAATCTGATATTTCTTATATGGATAAATTATCAGAAAAGAATAGAGTGAATGAACTGATTTTAAATGAAGTAATCAACTCAATGGTAACTAACACAACAAAACAACATTATAAGTTTAGGAATCCCTGGGTGTCGCAAATGGTTAAACACTAGACAACTAGCCAAAATGTTGGTGGTTCGAACTTGCCCAGAGTCACTTCAGAAAGTAAGCCTGAGAATTTGCTTCTGAAAAGTCACAGCCATGAAAACCCTATAAAGGAGTTCTGCCCTGCACACCTGGGTCACCATGAGTTGGAATCAGCTCTAGTATGGATTATGGAGGTACTTCTCTTTGTCTGCACCCTCAGCTACATCTTCACTGTGCATGTTTGAGGCTGTTACTTTCCTGGTCCCTCACCCTGCATTGACCTGCTGACATGACAACATTAAAATAGTTCACTTGTTATTTATTTTTGCATCCTGCAACTTCATATTCAAAGAATATTCCTTACCTTCCTGTTGCTCATTCCTTCCTGATAAAATATGTATATCAAGATATAGATATAGGCATGTGCCAATAGAAATTTAGTACCTTTTAAGGTACTACAGTGGTAGCTGATAGCAACTGCTTTCTCTCGATCTTTTACTCAAGGGTTTCAGATATAGTAGAATGCTGGCTGTAAAACCAACTATGGGGTAAGCTCCTGTACAAATGTCCAGATTTTTCACTCCACCTTTCCAAATGCATGTTTTATCTTGTGTCTCAGTTTTCATGCATTTTTTAGCATAGCTATTATGGAGAAATGATTCTGGTATGGTTTATAGCAATGTAACTTTCTACTCTCAGAAAGTTAAAGAAATTATAAATTGTCAAAGCACAAGAAAAAAGTCATTTTAACTGATTTTGTTGCCACTGGACTGGAATAAATACTCAAATCATATTATAAACAGTGAAGTGTTTTTACAATTCACTATTGCAGAACAGCGTACTATTTGTTCAATGTGAAGCAGAGAAAGAAATCATTAATTGCAATCACTTTGATAAATAAATATATATGCACATCTATATCTATATAAATATATAGATAAAAATCTAAATTTATCTATCTGTACCTATCTGTGTACACATACACACATAAATCTTGTTATCTCTCTCTTGTCTTACCTAAGTCAACACTTCACTGCAATAATGTCTCTCACAGCATCATTGACCTTTTTTCTTTCTTCTATATACATATATATATGTGTGTGTGTATACATATATATATATATAGAGAGAGAGATCTGTATATATATTTCTCATAACCTCATAGTTTATGAGTTAGTACAAGGATGACCCTCCCCCCCCAAAAAAACTAAGATATAGTAAACTAAGGTATAATTAGGTATATCATATCACAGGTATAAAATTGTAAGACTATTTTTAAGGTGACAATTTTTGTAGCTAATTTCTAGGCCTTATTATAACATATTTAAGTTGTATTTTAACATTTTCCCATGATTCTTTAAAAAATTAACTGGCTGAAGAAAAGAGAAAAGTTTCTATAAAGATACATAGTTATTCAGTTTTTCTTTAACAGAAGTGTGATTTTCTAAGGTTCAAATATCCTAGTTCAAAAAAAAAGAAATAAAGAAAACTTTCTCTAATATAGAAAGTGTTATATTTATTAACATTTCCAATGATTGTTGTTCATAAGCATTAAAACATTAGTAATACCTTTTCTTCTGACTGTATTTACTGACCTACATTAGCTTGGTAATTGTTATTATAGTGTATTACATAATTTTAGGTGAGCTGATAAAAAATATATGCTTCTTTTCTTTTTTTTTTTGAAAGAAAATCCACTAAACTCTGAATCATACGTCTCTGCAGAGGTTCAGTTTACACTTCCTTGTAATTTTTAAAAGTCACTATCTTTAGTATTCTTCATTCAAAGCAGTGGTATAAGCCAACAAATATTCCCTGAACATGTTATGACTCTCACTTTGAGATGTTCTTGCAGCAATTACTTGTGTTTTCCGAAAGAGTTAATATGTTTGCATATTAAAGAAAATTTTTTTAATACTTTCTAGTTTCTAAGGCATTTTTTTCAGATTTCCAGCTAATAGAGTGTAAGGTATAATACACTGAGCAGAGTTTAAATTCAGCTTGTGATAATTTATATAGTACTATAAAATACAGCTACCTGGTCCTTAAAATATCTTTGTTTTCTAAGTAAATGGATGACATTTTATTTGACCAGTCAAAATCTTAACTTCTTAGTTAAAATTTTCTTTAATTCAATAATAATTCTTCCAATAAACATTTACTGTCTACTTATTGTATGTAAACCACCATTCTTATTTGCAAGTAAGCAAAATAATGAGAAGAATAATTATCCTAACCTGTATAAATCTACAGTGTCACGTAAGAGGCAAACCAGTAATCAAGTAATTTCAGCAATATGTAAATGCTACACGATGCTCACAGTGGTAAGGGAGCATGAAAAGAGAAAGATCCAAGCATTTAAAGAGTTGATGACATTACAGTGATGAATGAGCTGTTCTTCCTCTTTTCTCTTCCCAGCAGTTTCTTTGGCAGAACTACCACTTAATAAGTATGTAACAGTTATGAGTGCTTCATGGCAATGATCCCACACCCATGTTCAGCTCTGCAGCCTGACTGGCAAAAGCTAATTGGTGGGACTTATTTATCTGTCCAAAGTTCTTGGTCCAGGTTTGTTGAATCAGAATATACGTCCAGTTATTTATATGAAATCTCTTTTACCTCCTGACTACAGAAAATTGGAACCAACTATAGGCAAATGTATTTATAATTGTCTTTTAACTATTATGCTTGAGTGGTTCTCATCTCACCTCTTCATCTAGCTGTTTCTTTAATCTTCCTTCATATCTAACCTCAATCACCACTCACTGAGGGATGCCCTCTTGTTCTGCATAAGTCAACCCTTCCCTGCAAAAATGTTGTCTCTTACAGCACCATTGAACTTTTTCTCTTTACACTTCTCACAGATGCAATTTTATATACATTAGTGTGCTTATTTGGTTAATGTCATTCAACCACAAAAGACCATCTTCAGTCAGGCCAGAAACTGTTTCTTCTTTAGCTATATTTTGTGTCCCTGTTATGCAATCAGCACTACAAAATAGCTGATATAAGAATAACTATTGTATTAACGAAAGGATGAGTGAATGAATGGACATTCAATGCCTCTCGTTTCCTTAGGTAGCAGATGTATATGGTTTTCTATTCCATTTTGATCATTGTGCTCAATTAAGCAATCTTCCAGTTTACTTTTGATTTGTTCATTTTTTATTCTAATTAGCTGATGATTACTTATTGTGATGACTGCTACGTACATCAAGTCATTATTTATTATGTATATTCTGGGAAGAAAGACCTGCTGATCTACTTCTGAAAATTCACAGCCCTTGAAAATCCTATGTCCTCTTCTACTTAGAAACACATGAGAAGTTGCCGTGAGTTGGAGCCTACTACTATATGGTAACTCTTTTTTGTTTTGCTTTATTTTTTTTATGTACAAAACAAGGACATTTACTTAAAATGTATTGACCTAAAGTATTTATAGACTAAGTTAGGCCTTTACTTGTGTTTTTTTTTTTTTTTTGTACTATATTGTATGAAATTCACTATAATTGCCTCACAGAACAAAATGTATTTTACATAAAGTCATGATATTCTAGAACTGCTTTTCTCATTTAAAAATTAAAATACTAATTCCAGAGAATGATTGTAATTATTTGTCAAATAATTCTAACAATGGTAAGTGTGCCTGCTGCATCAGGAAGGGGTTCTGTTTCAGGATGGTGGCTCAAGAACATTTATTTACCTTCCCCCCAAGATCTTGTTGAAATAACAGTAAAGACATGTCTTTGACAAGACACAAACCATAATATTTCTGGAATATTAGAAGATGTTACAACACTGAAATGAATGTCTAAAAAAAAAAATCTGAAATAAAGCAGATATGACCAAATTTATGATGAAGAAACACCCAAGTCAAACCTCTTATCTAAGTCAATTTCAGAGAACTTTTGAGTTCAGAGTAAGAAATCCTAAAAGCAAAGTTAAGCTATGGGGAAATCACAGTAATGGAAGAATATATATCAAAATGCTTCTTCCTTGACCTCTCTCTGTCTATAGACCTCATTATATGGCAGAAATGGCTCTTGCTTGTTGGTTTGATGAGGACAGAAAAGAAAACAAAACTGGGTTTGATGAAACTCTGGAATTCACTCCAGTTATGAAGGAAAAGAGAATGAAAAATAGTTCAACATGGAATGAATACAATTGGAATTCAGCTCCATAGTGAAATCCTCCCTTACTTTGGCAATTGTGTGAATGTGCAGCCGACCTTTGTCTCCAGTTCTAAGCATCATACTGAACAACTCAGCTGGAAAATCTTTAAACATTTGCAGAAAGATCACAGTTCCTCTCCTGGGAAAGATGTAGAAAGAAAAACTTCGAAGGAAGCTTTGGCCAACAACTTCCTCCCTCATTTGTAAACATAAATCTCTTTTTAAAAGTCACAAGATATTTGTAGACAACTAAGGACATGAAAGAGAATAATATACTCAATTAGAATCTGAGAAAATTCTTAAAGAATTTTCTAGCCATTAAGGAAAAATAGGTTGCTCTGAAAAAAGATCAAGAAAAGAAATGTCTTAGAAATGTGAAAATCATATGGCTGCTAAATTAATAAATAAAAATAGGAAAGTAAGAGTAAGAGACATGTTGGAACCAGAAGGCTGAGAAGGATATACCTAAAGCAGAAAACAGAGAAGGTAAAAGAAAGTAGATGAACAAACAAAACACACACCATAAAAAGTAAAAACATTTCCCTGAAGAGAGATACAAGGCTTACAAGCCAAAGAGTCCATTGAGAGCAGGCAGAAGAGTAGGGAGAAATTACATCTTCTGAATATATCTTGGTGAAACTCCAATATTCTAGATAAAAAGAAGAATCTTCTCTTCAGAGAGAGAGGGAAAAATATATGTATATATGCATATATATACATATATATATATATATGAATCAAGTTGCAATTGAACTATAGCGGAAACAGGATGATAATGGAGCAAGTATCAAAAGACTTAAGGAAAACTAATTTTTCTGCTACAATTCTGTCAAATAAGAAATCAAAAGAGTCATTCCGGCAAAATAACGTTTCCTTTTTGTGGAATGCCACTACTCCACATTATTGTTGTTTTTTAGCACCACCGAGTCAGTTCTGATTCATAGCAAACACATGTACAACAGAATGAAACAATGCCCAGTCCTGTGTCATCCTCACAATCATTGCTATGTTTCAGCCCATTGTTGCAGCCACTATGCCAAATCCATTTTGTTGAGGGTCCTCTTCATTTTGGCTGATCCTCTACTTTACCAAGCATGATATCCTTCTACTGGGACTGGTCCCTCCTAATCACACACTTGTCCAAAGTACATGAGACAAAGTCCATACTCCCTTCTAAGGAGAATTCTGGCTGTACTTGTTCCAAGACAGATTTGTTTGTTCTTCCTGCAGTCCATGGTATATTCAATATTCTTCACCAACACCATAATTCAAATGTGTCAATTATTCTTTCATCTTCCTTACTCATAGTCCATCTTTTGCATACATATGAGGTGATTAAAAATGCTATGGCTTGGGTCAGGCTCACTTTAATCCTCAGTGACAAATTTGCTTTCTTAACACTTTACTTTAAAGAGGCCTTTTGCATCAGATTTTCCCAATGCAATGCCTCGTTTGATTTATTGACACCTGCTTCCATAGAGTTGATTATGGATCCAAGTAAAATGAAATCCTTAACAACTTCAGTATTTTCTCCATTTGCTATGATGTTACTTATTGGTTCAGTTGTAAGGATTTTTGTTTTCTTTATATTGAGGTGTAATTCATATCAAAGGCTGTAGTCTTTGATCTTCATCAGTAAGTGCTTCAAGTCCTCTTCACTTTAAGCAAGCAAGGTTGTGTCAACTGCATATCACAGTTTGTTACTATTCCTCCTTCAGTACTGATGCCAAGTTCTTTTTCATATAGTCCAATTTCTTGGATTATTTCTTCAGCACATATATTGAATAAGTATGGTGAAAGGATACAACACTGATGCACACCTTTCCTAATTTTAAACCATATAGTTTCCCTTGTTCTGTTTGAATGACTATCTCTTGGTCTTTGTACAGGGTCTTCATGACCACTACTATTTTTATTTTCTTTATGTTGAGGTGTAGTGCATATAGAAGGCTGTAGTGTTTGATGTTCATCAGTTAGTGCTTTAAGTGTTCTTCACTTACAGCAAGCAAGGTTGTGTCATCTGCATATTACAGATTGTTAATGAGCCTTTCTCTAATCCTGATGCTGCATTTTACTTCATATAGTCCAGTTGCTCAGATTATTTGCTCAGTATACAGATTGAATAAATAAGATGAAAGCATACAACGCTGATGCAAATCTTTCTTGATTTTAAGCCATGCAGCATCCCCTTTTTCTGTTTGAGCCACTGCCTCTTGGTCTATGTACAGGTTCCACAGTAGTACTATTAAGTGTTCTGGATTCCCGTTCTTCACAATGTTATCCCTAATCCGGTATGATCGACACAGTCGAATATATTTGCATAGTCAATAACACACCGGTAGATATCTTTCTGGCAGTCTTTGCTTTCAATGAAGATCCATCTGAAGTCAGCAATGATATCCCTTATTCCAGGTCCTCTTCTGAATACAGCTCGCGTTTTTGACAGTTTAGTTTTTGAATTATCTTCAGGAAATTTTTGCTTGTGTGTGATATTAATGATATTGTTCAATAATTTCTGCATTCTGTTGCATTCTTTGGAATGGATACAAAAATGAATCTCTTCCAGTCAGTTAGCCAGGTAGCTGTCGTCCAAATTTCTTGGCATAGACCAGTGAGCACCTCCAGCACTGCATCCATTTGTTGAAACATCTCAGTTGGTATTTTGTCAATTCTTGGAGCCTGGGTTTTCACCAAGGCCTTCAGTGCAGCTTGAACCTCTTCCTTCAGTACCATCTGTTCTTGATCATATGCTGCCTCCTGAAATGGTTAACATTGATCAATTCTTTCTGGTACAGTAGTTCTGTGTATTCCTTCCATCTTCTTTTGATGCTTCCAATGTCTTTTAATATTTTCCTCATAAAACCAAAAAAAAGCCGTTGCCATCAAGTCGATTCTGACTCATAGAGACCCTATAATTTCCCCATAGAAACCTTCAATATTGCAACTTGAGGCCTGAATTATTTCTTCAGTTCTTTCAGCCTGAGAAATGCCAAGCATATTCCCCTCTTTTGGTTTTCTATCTCCAAGTATCTCATATTTCATTATAATACTTAACTTTGTCTTCTCAAGCAACAGACGTTTTGTTCCACAGTCGGCCCTTGACCTTGTTCTGACTGATGATGTTGAGCTTCTCCATCATCTCTTTCCACAGATGTAGTCAGTCTGATTCCTGTGTATTCCCTCCTGAGAGATCCAAGTGTATAGTTGTTGTTTATGTTGTTGAAAAAAGGTATTCCCAATGAATAGGTCCTTGGTCTTGCAAAATTCTATCACGGGATCTCTGCCTCCATTCCTATCACCAAGGCAGTATTTTTTAACTACAAATCCTTCTTATTTGTTGCCAACTTCTTCATTTCAATCACCAGTAATTATCAATGCATCTTGATTGCATATTTAATCAATTTTGGAAAGCAAATGTTGTAAAAATCTTCAGTTACTTCATCTTTGGCATTTGTGGTTGGTGAGTAAGTTTGAATAACAGTCGTCATAACTGGTCTTCCTTGTAGGAGTATGCGTATCATCCTATTGCTGACAGCGTTGTACATCAGGATAGATCTTGAAAGTTCTTCTTGACAATAAGTGCGAAACTGTTCCTCTTCAATCTGTCGTTCCTGGCATAGTAGACTGTACAATTGTCTGAAAATGGCCAATACCAGTCCATTTCTGCTCACAAGTGTTTAGGATCCTGTCTTCAACCATTTCAGGTTATTTTTGACAACCGCCAATTTTCCTAGATTCATACTTCATACATTGTACTGCGTATTGTTCTGAAATAAAATATATTTATATAATCGTAGTGTGTAAATGCATTTTGGGGGAGTATAAATTTCAAAATTAACATTTTAGACAAAGTACAAAAGATTTGCTATTATTTAGAGTATAAAATATAAATGTTATATGTCTTTAACAATTTATAATATATATGATACTTGGAGCCCTGGTGGCATAGTGGTTAAGAGTTTGGCTGCTAACCAAAAGGTTAGCAGTTCAAATCTACTAGCTGCTCCTTGGAAACCCTAGGGGGCAGTTCTACCCTGTCCTATAGGGTCGTTATAAGTAGGAACGCACTTGATGGCAATGTTTTGTTTTGTTTTTTTAATCATATATTTAAGTGTGGAAAAGGGATCACATGGGACTGAGTAGATTTTAGTTATACTATATATGACCTAAATATATCAATATATCAACTATCAATATGGAGAACCCAACATTTTTCTAAATAAAAAAAAGAAACCTAAAATGTTAAAAAAAAAAAGGTTTAAAATGATTTCATCTGGAATGTGAAACTATGACTAGGGAAAAACAGCAGAATTTTATATTAATTTTCGTATATTTTATTATGATGATGATGTTTATAAAATGATTGTGATAACCTAATAGATACACAGACCATTGCTATATGAAAAATGGTTGTAGATGACATAGAGAAAAACTTAAACACCATGCATTAATTTTAATAAGTTTTAGAGAGGGAAAAAAAACCAGCTTATGACACCTATAATTTCATCTTAAGTTGACTTACATGTCTGGTGCTGGGCAATGGCAGCACTTCCAGTTGTCCATCAATATTTATCCTCCCAAGTTTTGGTGCAGTGGTTAGGAGATAGGCTGCTAACCAAATGGTTGGAAGTTTGAATCCACCAGCGGCTCCTTGGAAACCCTATGGGGCAGTTCGACCCTGTCCTATAGGGTCGCTATGAGTTGTAATTGACTCTATAGCAATGGGTTTGTTTTTTTTTTTCTTTTTTTGTTCTGAGTTTTACCTAGACAGGTGATCATCAAGCTAGAATCACACTTCATAGGTTACTTTGCAACTTAAGTTTTTTTCCTCATAGAATGTGAAATCCTGAAATGATATTGGCACTTCAAGATCATGCACTTAAAGGGTGTCACAGTTTCTCCACTGGCCTTTTGCCATGTCTCAATATTTGGGAGAAAACTGCAAGAGTAATCTTGGAGCAAGAGATTGAAGACACCTGTAGGCTTCCAAATAAGGAAGCCAACTGCCCTATCATTCCTGTACCTGCATTCTCCAGACTCTTGAATGAGTGAGAGAGAGAAATTTCTCTTTTCTTAAACCACTGTATTCTGTTTTCTTATGTTCGTAATAAAACATCTAGGAAAACACTCTAATTAATAAAATAGAAACCCTCAAATTATTTTCAAATTTGAGGTACAAGGCTGATAATAATCAGGAATACTTTTATTTTTATATGATAAATATTTACAGTGAGGTATTTTAAAACAAAAGTTACTTTTTATTATTTAAATATTTTTAAATTTTTATTTAATAATAGTTTGTATTATGGTTAGTTTAATTCTTATTTTATATCAAGGAGTATCTCTTTTTTTCATGATGGTGATGTAAAATTTTCATACTTAAATTTCTTGGAATAAAAAGTGAGTCAATCTAAAAACAGTGTTGAATATATAAGCATACAGATGGTGCATGGATATGTTAAAGATTTTGAAGTTAGCATACAAACGACACCAAAAGAGGCATTTTTAAGAATATTAACACTTCCTAACAAGAAGTAGTTTGAAAGAATAATATCTATAATCTATACGCCCTGACATAGGTTTGTGACTGTAAGCAATTTATAGTTAGACTTTCAATCCCTTATTTCATTCTTCTGTGAATAAAGGTAATAATCATTCCAATCCGATAAGGTTGAAATGTGGATGCAATTAGATATTGCACTGAGATTGCAAAACAAAAAAGCATTTCTGAAACATAGTGAGCTCTGACTGGCAAGCTATTGAATGGTGTGTTTTGATTAGCAAAATTCCCCATAAATTCTGTATTCTCTCATTTATGTAGTAAAACCACCTGTGACGAGAACATTTTCTATAACACAGGGCCCTCAAACTATAAAATCATCTTTTATTTGCACATAGATTGTCACTAATACATCTTTACACACACAAGGGTATGTTTAGTTAGGAAAACATCAAGTGCAACCTCAGTAGGCTTTGAGGAAATCTATAAAAATATAAAATTATGACTACTTATTATACCTAACAAGAATAAACTTATAGAGAAAAATGTAAATTTCCTTCAAACTTTCATTAACAAATGTAAACAAAAAATTAGTAGACTCAATAGAAGTGACAAATTATTTTTTATTACATGATCATTTTGAAGTTGTATGCTGGCATTTGAAAATATGTGTTAAAGCAATGAGAATAAAAACTACTATGATAAAACATAGTTTACAAACAAACACAGATTAAAAATAAATTAAACTTTCTTCAGGCTAAAATAACAGCTCCCGTAAATGTGGGTTTGTGTATAGTAAAACATAAACCCCTTCAGTAGTTCTTAGAAAATGACAGATTGTCAGGAGAATCTAATTGTTAATTTAACTGACCTGAAAAGATATGCTAATTGTAATTACAGATTCCTTACCATATGATCACTGATGAATTAGAATATATGACTTTATGAGTATGTGTATTTTGCCTTAATATTTCAAGCCAAGTTCATAGAATTCTGATTTTGGGAATTTCCAAGCAGTCTACACCTGCCCTTGCTTCTACTTGGGGTTTCAAGTTATATTACCATACTAGTTATTTGAATAGATAGGTGCTTGGCCATGTATTGGTTAAGTCAGCTTCATTGCGCATCATAATGCAATTTCACCTGCAATAAAAAGTTAATATTTTTACATTTTTAAATTTCTTTATTTCATTTATTGAGTTTCCCAATTCTGCCTACTGTTTTATTTAACAACTTAATAAAACTTGTGAGGTTTCTCCTTTGGATAGGCTTTAGGGAATAATTTCTTTGTTCCATTTCCTAAGGAAAAAACTTTATGATCCAATAAGAATTATTGCTAACCTGCCTGCATTCTTCAGGAGAAAAGCATACGGCCTGGTTTAATATGGAATTTAATTATTGCTAGCATTAATATGTGATGACCACTAAGAGAATAAATCATCGGGGGAAAAAAAACAGAGGAATATAATGTTCACCTTAAAGCAGAGTAAGTTGTATTCTGCAAGTGGCTGCACAGATCAGCTCTCCTGTAAAGTTACTGTCCTTCATAGTCTGCCTTTTTTTTTTTTTTTATCCTCTTTGGATGATGCTGAATTTTTTTTCACCTATCCTCACTTGCTCTAGGTTTATCTTATTATTTCTTCATTCCTTTTCTTACACCTCGAAAATATGCCTTTGAGAATCCAAACTCCAGCTTGATACAGCATTTAGGTCACTATTCTAAGTCATATTGAATTTAATCATGGGGTCACTTGAACCAAGTAGCTTTGCTGTTTCTAATCTACTAACTGCACATTTTCTCTGAGATTGGATAGTGCCAGTCCTATTAGGATTTCTGACACAGAAGGTCAATAATTCTTTATTTCATCCATAATTTTATGTTTTTTGTCCTACACCTCTCAAAAGTTTCACAGTTTTTGTGGAGAAAATGAAATCTCATATCACTAAACTAGACTGCTATTTTCTTGTCTTCTTTATGTTATCATGGGGCTTATTATTCTTTCCTCCTCAATTTCAAGTTTTCCACTTAGTAACTTACCTTTTATTGTCTTATCTTCAACATTTTTTAAGTAATGTTATACATTTAATGTATGTTCATTTATGTGCAGTTGTATTTTTGAACTGATTTGAAAATAATTCAATTTAATTAAGCTGAATTGTGTTATAATAAAACTAGTAAGAATATAAACAATTTATCTAATACACTTATGTCTTTTTGATATTTTTAAAGTTATAGGCTATGCTATAATCATATGATAATTTGAGTAATTCTATGAAAACGTAAGTAACTTTAAGTAACACAAATTGATAATATTCTAAGTTACAGGTTTGTGTGATTGAAAGCATTCGATGTCTAAAACGTATCTTGAAACTAATGCATAATAAGGGTGTAAATAATTTTAATTGGGAAAATAGCTTTTCAAGTGAAAATAAGAAGACATAATCTCTTGTCCTAGGCCTGATCCAGCCACTATTTTTTGAGACCTTGAGAAAATTGTTGGTTTTAATACTAGCTGATCATATATTCAGGGCATTTTATAGCTTACAAATTCTTTCAAACATTTTACTAGATCCTCACAACAAATTAATTATGAAAGAACAAATTGAGATTTAAGATGTTAAATGAGATGTGTGTGTTTACAAAACTTTTTATCAGCAAAACCTTCAACGAAACTAAAATCTTATTTTACATTCTTTGTATTTCCCATTACACAATACTACCTCATTCAGATCCAGTCAATAGTTCTATTTCAAAAATATGAAAATATTATCATATTAATAAAAACAACCCACTACTTAAAGTGTTTTATATGCATGCAAGAATAAATGTAAAATTGAATTTAAAAATAGAGCATAAGACATACTTTTTCATGTTTTATTTTTTAATGTTTTGGGTGGTATTTTTACTAACTCAAAATAATACCTTCTTGGTTGGAAAAATGACGCAATATAGTACAAAGATATGTAAAGGCAAAACTACCAGCTTTGAAGAAACTAAATTTAACAGTCAGGTGTATTTCCTTCTACCCAGTTTCCTGCTGATATTATCCCATGTAAGCATATGCATACAAGTATAGGGATTGTGCTTATTTATATCTTTTCTTTGATTGTTTTTATTGAATCAATCACACTAAACACAGAGGCATGATATATGATATATTTGTTGCTAAACTCTGAAGTTTGGAGGCAAATTGCCTAGATCATTCCTGGGCTTTGTTATTTCCTAGACTATTAATCTAGAACATAACTTTTAACCCCTCCATACCTCTGCTCACTCACCTAAACTATGGGGATAGTAATATTGTCTGACGTGTATAAAATTAAAGAAGTAAGATTATGAACAATTTACATGATATTCTCGTGTTGTTTTCATTGACATTTTAAAATTTATAAGCAACAAGTTCATTATGTAGTGATATGAGTAATTCTATTAAAACAAGTAATTTCATCTAAAATTAAAAGATGCTAATTTATTAAAAGAAGCCTTGGTGGCACAGTGGTTAAAGCAGTTAAAGACTGTTAACCAGAAAGTGGCTAAAGTTAAAGACTGTTAACCAGAGGGTCGGCTGTTGGAACCCAACCAGCCACTCCAATGGAGAAAGACATTGCTGTCTACTTCTGTAAAGATTATAGCCTTGGAAATCCTATGGGGCAGTTCCAGTCTGTCCTACAGGGTCGCTATGAGTCAGAATTGACTCGACTGCAACGGAATTGGGTATATTACATTAGCTATTATTATTATTATAGATTGCCATGACTGAATATCTACTATATGACAGGAACTATACTAAACGTTTTTAAAAAATTATTTTATTTAGTCCTCTCAATAATCTGACAGGCAATCACTGTGTTTCTAGGATTTTATTATTACATATATTATTAACATATTATATTATACGTATAATATTCCTGCAAATCTATCCTTCTTCTGATGTTATTTTTTTTTTTGTTTGTATGTTTACATTCTACAGAATACATTTCCAGGAATTAGATTTTTGCAGTGAAATATATACACATGTATATATATATTTATATTTAACTGAAGTAAAATTTAAATAGTAAAACACAAACATTTTTAGTTCTTATCAGTTAGTTTTGATAAATGTTTACACTTATGTAACCACTATTCGATCATGATATGAAATATTTTTCTCACCTCAGAAAGTTTCTTCATGTCCACTTCTTATCAATTTCCACCTCTCAAAGGTACTTCTGTTCTGATTTTTATCATGGTAGATTGATTTTCCTGTTGAATTGCATATAAATAGGCCACACTGTATGCAGTTTTATGCCCAGTTTCCTTCACTCAACACAGTTTTTGAGCTTCATGTATGTAGTTGCTTATATCCATATATTATTTCTGTTTATAGATGAGATGTATCCTACTGTATTAACATACAACAAATTGTTTATCAGTTCTAATCTGATGGTATTTCACATTGTTTTGAGTTTTTTTGCTGATTAAGAATAGAGCTGCTACAAGCATTCTTGCACAAGGCTTTATATGGACATACACTTTCATTGCTTTTGGGTAAATACCTAGAAGTAGCATTGATAGATTACATAGCACATCACCATATGTCTGTCTGTTGTACTGTGGTGGCTTGTGTGTTGCTGTGATACTGGAAGCTTTGCCACTGGTATTTCAAACTAAGACAGACTAGTGCAAAGGACCTGGCAGTCTACTACTGAAAATATTGGCCAGTGAAAACCTTAGGAATAGCAGCAAAACATTCATATAATGCTGGAGATGAGCCCCTTAGGTTGGAAGGCACTCCAAATATGACTGGGGAAGAGTGGCGTCCTCAGAGTAGAGTCAACCTTAATAACATGGATGGAGTCAAGCTTTCAGGACCTTCATTTCCTGAGGTGGCATGACTCAACATGAGATGAAACAGATGCAAATATCCATTAATAATTGTGAAATAGAATGTATGAAGTATGAATCTAGGAAAATTAGAAGTTATCAAAAGTGAAATGGAACAAATAAAGATCGATATCTTAGGCATTAGTGAGCTGAAATAGACTTGTATCGGCCATTTTTAATCAGACAATCATATGGTTTTCTATGTTGGGAATGACAAATTGAAGAGGAATGGTGACCCGTTCATTGTCATAAAGAGCATTTCCAGATCTATCCTGAAGTACAAAGCTGTCAGTGATAATATTATATGCATACGCCTACAAGGAAAACCAGTTAATACAACTATTATTTAAATTTACGCACCAACCACGGAGGCCAAAGATGAAGAAATTGAAGATTTTTACCAACTTCTGCAGTCTGAAACTGATCAAACATGTAATCAAGATGTATTGATAATTACTGGTGATTGCAATGCAAAATTTGGAAACAAAGAAGATGGATTGTTAGTTAGAAAATATGGCCTTGATGATAGAAATGACACCAGAGATCATATGATAGAATTTTGAAAGACCAATGACTTCTTCACTGCGAATATCTTTTTTCAACAACATAAACGGCGACTATACACATGGATGTTGTCAGAAGGAATACACAGGAATAAATTCGACTATGTCTGTGTAAAGATGGTGGAAAAGTTCAATATCATCAGTCAGAACAAGGCCAGGAGCTGACTGTGAAACAGATCGTCTATTGCTCATATTCAAGTTCATGCTGAAGTTGAAGAAAATTAGAATAAGTCCATGAGAGACAAAGTACAACCTAGACTATATCCCATCTGAATTTAGAGACCATCTCAAGAATATATTTGATGCAGAACACTAATGACCAAAGACCAGACGAGTTGTGGAATGATATCAAGGACATTACACATGAAGAAAGCAAGAGGTCATTAAAAAGCCAGGAAAAAAAGAAAAGACCAAAATGGATGTCAGAAGAGACTCTGACACTTGCTCTTGAAAGTCAAGTAGCTAAAGTGAACAGAAGAAATGATGTAAAAGAGCTGAACAAAAGATTTCAAAGGGAAGCTCAAGAAGATAAAGTAAAGTATTATAATGAAATGTGCAAAGACCTAGAGTTAGGAAACTAAAAGGGAAGAACATGATCAGCATTTCTCAAGCTGAAAGAACTGAACAAAACATTCAAGCCTCAAGATGCAATACTGAAGGATTTTGCGGGCAAAATACTGAATGACACAGGAAGCATCAAAAGATGGAAGGGATACACAGTCACTGTAGCAAAAAGAATTGGTTGACTTTCAACCATTTCAGGAGGTAGCATATGACCAAGAACCAATGGCAGTGAAGGAAGAAGTCCAAGCTGCATTGAAAGCATTGACAAGAGGCAGAGGCAACATGGCACTACAGACAAAATCACCATGCCATTGCTCCACAGCAAAAACTCAAAAAATTAAGTAAAAGACAAAGTCAATCCTGGAACTCTAAGCATCAGATGAAGAGATAAAGAACTCAGCTAAGCACCTAATGGAATAAGAAACTGACAGAGAACGGAGAAGGGGAGAGATACGTGCAGAGGTCCCCTATCAGCCAACACAGCACAGATTCACCATCTTGTACTCCTGTCAGAGATTGGCAGAAAGTAGCTTCATGGAGCTCCCAGCAGGAGACAGAACAACCAGTAACCAGAGACATACACTTTCCCAGCCCCCTATCCCTACTCTGCCTTAACTGCTTCCTAGCTGGTTGCAGTCACGTGGACAGCCAGGAAGTGCAGTGTCCATGCTGCTTGGATTCACCCCACCCACATCAAAGAATGGCTAACAGGGAGTATGGGAGAGCAGTTTCACAGAGCTCTCAGCAGGAGACAGAGCACCCAGTAGCCAGCGATATATGGTTTCCTACCCCCTAGACTTCTCCTCCCCCCCCCCCAATTGGCCTCCACTCTTTCCCCCTGGCAGCAGTCTCTAGGCTGGGAGACACTGGCTCCAGCCCAGTGCCACTCGGATTTGCCCCCCACACTGCCTGGTTCCATCAGTGCATTTTTTTGTTACCAGTGTTGCTTTTTTCTGATTCTTCTGGTTTCTTCCCTACAACTCACCACCTGCCCCTCCTTTCCTTCAAAAACCTGGCTCTCTGTACCACCTTTGCTTCTTCTTGAAAAGCTGTGAAGCACTGCTCATCTGGGGAACTGCTTCCCTGGTCTGTGCTGCCATGCTGGTGAGATCCCCAGGGCCTTTTCTTTTTCTTTTGGTTTCTTTTGCTTTTTTGTTATTGTTGTTGTTTTGTTTTGTTCTATTTTGTCTTGTTTGTTTCTTTTTTTTTCCTTTTTGCAGCTTCAGAGTCCCTTCTACTTAGGCTATACTGCTTGGCTTGTGAGCCACTTCCCCTGTCTTCAAAGCTGTGCTGGTGGGATCCCTGAGGGCTTTTCTTTCTTTTTTTTTCCTCTCTTGTTTCCTTTTTGTCTCTCTTCATTTCTCAGTTTCTCATCTCTCTATACTTATGTTATTTTCCTGTTTCCTGAATACCTTGCACTGTGTGACACATCTGCCCCTTCTAGCCAGGCTGTACTTCACAGCTTGGGAGCCACTACCTTGGTCCTTGCAGCCACACCAGTGGGATCCCTGGGCACTTTGCCTTTATTTATTTATTTTCTAAATTTATTTATTTTATGTTTCTATCACTTTCTTTTTGCTTTTTTTCCTTTCTGTTTTTCTCCATTTCTCAGTCTCTCGTCTTTCCACTCCAATGGCAAGCTCCCTTAGCACTCTTTTTTTTTGGTGTGTGTGATTTTTGTTTGTTTCTTTATCTTTTCTTTGTTTTTGTTTTTTTTTTCTGTTTCTTTGTTTGTTTTGGCTAACATTTCTCTCTGCTCCTTCTCTTCGTTCCCATACTCATCTTAGCTCCATACGTCACAACCTACCAATTCCTTCCTGCCTACCTGCACTATGTGCTGAACATCACATCCCTGAGCAGCACAGGAACAGCCTACCAGAACCTACTCTGCACTGATTCCCAGCCAGCCCTTTTCAACCTAGTGCGTGTCACAAACAACCTATCCCAGCCACTCCACTTCAGCTGGACCTGCCCTGCTTCATCATAGCTGAGTGACTGGCCCTGCCTGTTGCACAAGGCAGTGAAAAGTACCATGCCGAGAGACGAGTGAGCAAAAAAGAACGCATAGTCCACCTGCTCAGACATAACCAAATTTAAAAAAAGCAGAATGAAACAAACAAATCTACAATCAATAAATGGAGAAAATAACTACTGAATATCTCAAAGACAGCAGACAATATCAAAACATTAGAAAAAGAAACCAGGATACAATGGTTCTAGCAGGCATCCAAAAAAAAAAAAAAAAACCAGATGATGCTTCAGTAGAAGAAAAGGCACTAGAACTACATGATAGGGAATTCAGTTCTCTAATAATCAGATCTATACAAAAGTTGAAGCAAAAAGGCAGACAAAAATGTGAAAAAAATAGACAAATTAATGGAACATACAGACAAAAAGTGGAACAATTCAGGAAAATAATACAGGAACAGAATGTCAAAATAAATTCACAACTAGAATTCATACAAAAACAACAATTAGAAATCCAGAAGATAAACAACAAGATTTCAGAACGGACAGTGTCATAGAACAGCTGAGGAGCAGGTTTGAAACAATGGAAGACAGGATCAGCAAAATTGAAGATAAACACTTGGATACTGCTTTGTTGGAGGAAAAACCATAAAAAAGAAGAAAAATGAAGACAACCTGAGAATTATATAGGATAAAATCAAAAGCAAAAATTTGCAAGTGATTGGGGATCCAAAACGGGGAGAAAACAGAAAACACAAAGAGGATCATTGAAGAGATGCTGACAGAAAACTTCCCTAATATCATTAAAGGTGAAACACTAACCGTCCAAGAAGCTCAACGAACCCCCCGTATAGGATAGACCTTAAAAGAAAATCACCAAGGCATATTATAATCACACTCGCTAAAACCGAAGATAAAGAAATAATCCCAAGAGCAGCTTGAGAAAGATGAAAAATCACATACAGTGGGAAAACAATAAGACTAAGCTTTGATTACTCAGCAGAAACCATGCAGGCAAGAATGGAATGGGATGCATATATAAAACCTTGAAAGAAAAAAATTACCCACCAAGAATAATATATCCTGCAAAACTGTCATTCAAATATGATGACAAAATTATGATACTTCCAGATAAACAGAAATTAAGGGAATACGTAAAAACCAAATCAAACTTGCAAGAATTATTAATTAATTATTTGGTTTAAGAACAAATAACATCTGACCACAGACTGAATCTAGGACACAAGATTGTACCACCAGATACTAACCTAGGAAATGAACTCTCAAGGACTATCCAAAACCAAAATAATTACAGCAGAGAGCCAAAGAGGTTAATCTGTAAATGACAACAATATCAGAACAATAGAAGAGTGAATAAACAGTGTAGGTATACAACTTTCTAATGAAGAGAAAGGTAAGGTGATACCAAGTAATAATTGACTGGTTCAAACCTAGGAAGATAAGCCTAAATTTCAAGGTAACCAAAAGGAAAGCTAACAAATCGACTCATCAACATAAAGAAGAAAATGTAAAGTCTCAGTAAAAACAAACGAAATTAAAAAACATTCTACAAACAAAAGGAATTCAGCACAGGACAGTAAGAGGAACAAAGAAAACGTCGGCATTACAAAAAAAAAGCACTACAAAATGACAGCAATAAACTCACACCTATCAATAATCACACTGTACATAAATGGCTTAAATGCACCCATAAAGAGACAGAGAGTGACAGAATGGATTAAAAAAAACAGGATCCATCAATATGCTGTCTGCAAGAGACACACCTTAGAAACAAAGATGTAAATTTCTTTAAAATCAAAGGAACTAAAAAATATATCAAGCAGACAGCTACTAAAAAAGAGCAGATGTGGCAACACTAATCTCAGGTAAAATAGAATTTAAAACAAAATCCAACATAAAAGACAAAGAAAGGCACTATATAATGATTAATTGGATGATCCATCATGAAGACATAACCATAATGAACAACTACACACCCAATGACAGCACTCCAAAATGCATAAAATAAACTCTAACAGCAATGAAAAGAGAAATTGACAGTCTCTCATTAATAGTAGGAGACTTCAACACACCACTCTTGGTAAAGGATAGAACATCTAGAAAGAAACTCTGCAAAGATACAGATGAGTTAAAGGGCACAATCTAACGACATGAACTCATAGACATATATACAACACTCCACCTAACAGCTGCAAAGTACACATTCTTTTCCAATGCACATAGAACATTCTTCAGAAGAGACCACATTTTGGTCACAGAGCAACCCTCAACAAAATCCAAAGCATTGAGATAATACAAAGTATCTTCTCTGACCACTATGCCATCAAGGCAGAAATTAAAAACAGGAAGAGCAAGGAAAAAAAAATCAATTACATAGAAACTGAATAACAATCTGCTTACAAACCACTGGGTAACAGAAGAAATCAGAGACAGAAATAAAAAATTCCTAGAATCAAACAAGAATGAAAACATATCATACCAAAACCTTTGGGACACAGCAAAAGTAGTTCTCACAGGTCAATTTACAGTAATAGATGCACACATCAAAAAAAAAAAAAAAAAAAAAAAGGGATAAAATCAAAACATTTAACTACACAACTTGAACAAATAGAAAGAGAACAGCAAAAGAAGCCTACAGCCACCAAAAGAAAGGAAATAATAAAGATCAGAGGAGAAATAAATGAAATAGAGAATAAAAAGAATCAACAAAACCAAAAGTTGGTTCTTTGAAAGACCAGCAAAATAAATAAACCACTGGCCAAATTAACAAAAGAAAAATGGGAGGATGCAAATCACCTTTATAAGAAAATGAAATGGGGGACATTACAACAGACCCAAATGAAATAAAAAGGATCATAACAGAGTATTATGATAAACTATACTCCAACAAACTTGAAAACCTACAGGAAATGGACAAATTTCTGGAAACACACTACCCACCCAAACTAACACAACATGATGTTGAAAATCTGAACAGATCCATAAAAAAAGAAAAGATTGAAATGTTAATTTAAAAAACTCCTATCAAAAAAAGGCCCTGGCCCTGATGGTTTCACTGGACAATTCTACCAAACATTCAGAAAAGAGCTTACACCACTACCACTCAAACTATTTCAGAACGTAGACAAGGAATCAATACTTTTGAAGTCATTCTAGGAAGCCAGCATAATCCTGATACCAAAACCAGACAAAGATACCACAAAAAAAGAAAATTACAAAAGAATATCTCTCATGAATATAGATGCAAATATTCTCAACAAAATTCTAGCCAAGGGAATTCAGTATCAAATTAAAAAAAAAACAAAACCAACACTACCAAGCACAATTCATACAAGGTATTCAAGGATGGTTCAACATTAGAAAATCAATCAGTGTAATCCACCACATAAATAAAAAGGAAAGGAAAGAATCACATGATCAACTAAATAGACACAGAAAAGGCATTTGACAAAGTCCAACACAGTTTCCTGAGAAAAACAGCTCCTAGCTAGAGCAGTAAGGTGTGAAAAAGAAATAAAGGGCACCCAAATTGGTAATGAAGAAGTTACACTATTCCTATTTGCAGATAATATGATAGCATACGTAGAAAACCCAAAAGTCTCCACAAGAAAACTACTGGAATTAATAGATACAGCAGAGTAGCAGGACACAAGATAAACATACAAAAATCAGTTGGATTCCTATATACCAATAAAGAGAATGATGAAAAGGAAATCAAGAAAACAATACCATCTAAAATAACTCCTAAAAAAAAAAAAACAAAAAACTGAGGAATATATCTAACCAAGGATGTAAAAGACCTATACAAAGAAAACTACAAAACATTACTACAAGAAAGCAAAAAAGATCTACAAAAATGGAGAAACATACCATGTTCATGGATAGGTAGACTCAACATTGTGAAAATGACAATTCTACCTAAAGCAATTTACAAATACAGTGCAATCCTAATTCAAATTCCAACAACGTTCTTTAAAGAGATGGAAAAACTAACCATTAACTTTATATGGAAAGGGAAGAAGCCTTGGATAAGTAAAGCACTACTGAAGAAGAAAAAGAAAATAGGAAGACTCATACTACCTGACCTCAGGAACCTACTATACAGCTACGGTAGTCAAAACAGCCTTGTACTGGTACAATGGCAGATACATTGACCAATGGAACAGAATTGAGAACCCAGATGTAAATCATCCACCTATGGTCACCTGATCTTCAACAAGGGCCCAAAGTCCATCAAATGGGGAAAATACAGTCTTTTTAACAAATAGTGCTGGCAAAACTGGAAAAAAATGAAACAGGATCCATGCCTCAGACCATACACAAAAACGATTTCAAAATGGATCAAACACCTAAATATAGAGCTAAAAAGTACAAAGTTCATAGAAGAAAAAATAGGATCAACACTAGAGGCCCTAATACATGGCATTAACAGGATATGAACCATAACCAACAACACACAAACTCCAGAAGATAACCTAGATAACTGGGATCTTCTAAAAATTAAACACTTATGCTCATCAAAAGACTTCACCAAATGAGTACAAAGAAAATCTACACACTGGGAAAAAAATTTTTTGGCTATTACAAATCAGACAAGGGTCTAATTTCTAAAATCTAATTTCTAAAATCTACAGGAAAATCTAACACTTCTATCACTAAAAGACAAATAATCCCATTTAAAAGTGGGCAAAGGAAATGAGCAGACACTTCACCAAAGAAAACTTTAAATAAGCCTACAGACACATGCGGAAATGCTTGAGATCACTAGCCATTAGAGAAATGCTAATCAAAACCACAATGAGATACCATCTCACCCTGGCATTACTGGCACGAAGCAAAAAAACAGGAAATAACAAATGTTGGAGGGGCTGCAGGGAGATTAGAACTCTTATGCGCTGCTGGTGTGAATGCAAAATGATACAATCATTTTGGAAAATGATATGGTGCCTCCTTAGAAAGCTAGAAATAGAAATACCATATAATACAGCAATCCCACTCCTAGGAATATATCCTAGAGAGATAATAGTCATCACACGAATAGACATATGCAAACCCATGTTCATGTGCATTGTTCACAATAACAAAAAGATGGAAACAACCTAAATGCCCATCATCAGAGAGATGGATAAACAAACTATGATACATACACACAATGGAGTATTATGCAATGATAAAGAACAATGATGAATCTGTGAAGTATCTGATAACATGGGTGAATCTGGAGGGCATTATGCTGAGTGAAATAAGTCCATCACAAAATGACAAACATTGTATGAGATCACTACTTTAAAAATTCATGAAAAGGTTTACACACAAAAAGAAATAATCTTTGATTTTTACAGGGCGGGGGAGGAGTAGGGATGGAAAAACACTAAATAGACAATAGATAAGTGGTAACTCTTGTGAAGGGTAAGACAGTACACAATACTGGGAAAGCCAGCACAACTTGTACAAGGCAAGGTCATAGAAGCTCCATAGACACATCCAAACTCCCTGAGGTACCGAATTGTTGGGCTGAGGACTGTGGGGCCACGGTTCTGAAAACATCTAGCTTAACTGGCATAACATAATTTATAAACAAAATATTCTACATTCAACTTCGGCGAGTAGTGTCTGGGATTGTAAAAGCCTGTGAGCAGCCATCTAAGATACTCCACTGGTCTCACCCCTTCAGAAGCAAGGAAGAGCGAAGAAAACTAAAGATATAAGGAAAAGAAAGATTAGTTCAAAGGACTAACGGAGCTCATCTGCCATGGCCTCCACCAGACTGAGTCCAGTACCTACCGCTAGATGGTGCCTGGCTACCACCACACACTGCTCTGACAGGAATCACAATAGAGGGTCCCAGACAGAGCTGGAGAAAAAGATAGAACAAAATTCTAACTCACAAAAAAAGACCAGACTTACTGGCCTGACAGAGACTAGAGAAATCCTGAGAGTATGGCTCCCAGACACCCTTTTAGCTGAGTAATGAAGTCACTCCCAAGGTTCATCCTTCTACCAAAGATAAGACAGGCCCATAAAATGAAAGGAGACTAAAGGGGCCCAACAGTCCAAGGGCAAGAACTAGAAGGCAGGAGGGGGACAGGAAAGCTGATAATAAGGAAGCCAAATTCAAGAAGGAAGAGTGTTGACATGTCATGGAGTTGTTAACCAATGTCATAAAACAATATGTGTACTAGCTGTTTAATGAGAAACTAGTCTGTTCTGGAAACCTTCATCTGAAGTACGATTAAAAAAAAAGAAAGAAAGCGTTGGCAAATAACAAGCCTCCAGCAATTGAAAGAATACCAGTTGAGATGTTTCCACAAACAGACACAGCACTGGAGGTGCTCACTGGTCTATGTCATGAAATTTGGAAGAAAATTACCTGGCCAACCAACTGAAAGAGAACCATATTTGTACCCATTCCAAAGAAAGGTGATCCAACAGAATGCAGAAATTATCAAACAATATCATTAATATTGCACACAAGCATAATTTCACTGAAGATCATTCAAAAGCAGTTGCAGCAGTACGCTGACAGGGAACTGTCAAGAATTCAAGCTGGATTCAGAAGAGGATGGGGAACTAGGGATATTATTTGTGATGTCAAATCAATCATGGCTGAAAGCAGAGAATACCAGAAAGATGTTTACCTGTGTTTTTCTGACTACGCAAAGACATTCGACTGTGGATCCTAACAAATTATGGATGACATTGTGAAGAATGGGAATTCCAGAACACTTAATTGTGCTCAGTTGATGTTGTAATTCAGCCACTCTTATGATAAGACTCTGGGTTTGGTTTTCGGCAATATTAGCTCTGTAAGTACAAGAAATAAGGCTTCTTTTCAAGGCACAAGTGGAAGCTTTGAGGTCATTTATGTGGTGCTTGAGCTTTGACTCTGAAGCCTTGAGCTCATCTCTTTCTTTCACTACTTTGTCTAGCAAAAACTGGACAAACCAACCAGCTTCCTTAGACTTCTCATTATGGCAAAATTGTAGAAATTTATCATACATACAGTCACCCGGAGCCTCACCTCTCACCAATACCCGATTTATTGGCGGTGATATTTTGTGTATTTCTCTTGCCACCTCATGCCATGGATTAGCAGTGCCCTCTCTACTACTGAAAGCAGAGTCATCAAAATTTTTAAGGGTAACCAGACTTGAGAACCAATTTAGAAAACTCATCTTTACAATTTTGTTTCTCTAGAACCACTCTCAGTACCAAATGTCTTAGGCTGGGTTCTCTAGAAAGGCAAAACCAGTAAAGCGTATATAAATACATAGAGATTTATATCAAGGGAATGGTTCACACTGTAGTAGAGGCTGGAGAGTCCCAAGTCCATAGGACGGGCTGGAGGCTTCTCCTCACTCTCATACCTGCATGGGCTGGCAAACCTAAAATTGGCAGATCGAACAGCAAGCCTCTGGCTCACAGGCTGCAGAGAACAACGAATCCCAAGATCGTCAGGCAAGACAGGTGGTAAGCTGTTAGCTCAAGTCCCAAGAACCGGAAGTCAGACAGGAGCCAACTGCAAGATCCAGAGCAAGCAAAAGCCTACAAGCATTGCCAGAAAGTCTACTTATATTGAATGCAGGCCATACCACCAATGAAACTCCCTTTCAAATGATTCAACTTGTAGCAGATGCCATCATGGAGGTGATCATATTATATTAGATCTCTTCATGGAGGTGATTAAATCATTATACGACTGCCAAAAACCAAAACCAAAACCAAAAACAAAACCCGTTGCCATGGAGTCAATTCTGACTCATAGCGACCCTGTAGGACAGAGTAGAACTGTCGCATAGGATTTCCAAGGAGCAGCTGGTGAATTCGAACTGCTGATCTTTTTTGATTAGCAGCTGAGCTCTTAACCACTGAGCCATCAGGGCTCACCATATCATAATTGCCAAATCGCTGAGAATCGTGGCCCAGCCAAGTTGACACACAACCTTAATGATCACTCCTCAATAGAAAGGCTTGGTAATCTGCTTCTGAAAGATTACAACCTTGAAAACACTGTGGAGCACAGTTCTACTCTGCAACACATGGGGTTGTCATGAGCAGGGATGATTCAATAACAACTGCTTAAAAAAAAAAAAATCATTCCTTACTACATACAACTCTGCTTTCCCCTACCTCTTTTTTGCTTTTACTGTCAAATATATTGCATTTCTGTATGTTATATGCCCAACAATCCAATCATATACATATTGTTTAAAAATTGCATTTTAAAACAGTTAAGAGAAGAAAGAAGAAAAATATGCATTTACATTGTCTTTTTTGCTTTTACTGTCAAATATATTGCATTTCTGTATGTTATATGCCCAACAATCCAATTATATACATATTGTTTAAAAATTGCATTTTAAAACATTTAAGAGAAGAAAGAAGAAAAATATGCATTTACATTGTCTTTATAAATACAGTTACCTTTACTGGTGTTCTCTCTGTGTGTATTCAAATTTCCTTCTGTGTTTACTTGTTTTGAACTTGAAGAATCTCTTTTACTATTTCTTGTAAAGTGGGTCAGCTAACAACAAATTCTCTCAGTTTTTATATATCTCGCAATGTCTTTATTTCATCTTCATTTCTGAAAGACAGTTTTGGCGGGATATAAGAATCTTTGTTGACTTTTTTTTTTCTTTCAGCACTTTGAATATGCCATGCCACTGCCTTCTGACCTCCTCTGTTTCTAATGAAGTCTCTTTTTAATCTTACTGGGGTCATTTTTTACATGATGAATCATTTTTCTCTTGCTGCTTTCAACTTTTCTTTTTGTCTTTGGTTTTCATCATTTTTGTCCATGATATGTCTGAATATAAATCTCTTTGCATTTATCCTAGTTGGAGTTTGTTGAGTGTCTTAGATATGTAGATTGTTTTTCAACAAATTTAGAAATTTTTCAGCCATTATTTTTTTCAAATAATTTTTTTTGTGATCTTTTTTTTCTACTCTCCTTTTGTACTCACATTAAACATATGTCAGTACACTTAAAGGTGCCCGACTTTTCTCTAAGACCTGTGCATTTTTCTTTTTTCTAGTTTCTCTCTTTTTTCAAATTTTATAATCTCTATTGATTATGTTCAAGTTTACTGGTTCTTTCTTCTGCCACTTCAAATCTACTGTTGAGTTCCTCTAACAAATTTTTCATTTTGGTTATTGTACTTTTCAACTTCAGAATTTCCACTTGATTATTTTATATGCTTTTATCCTGTTGTTAATGTCCTCTATTTAATAAAAGGTTTTTAGACCTTCCTTTACTACTTTAATGATGATTCCAATTAGTTCTTTGAACATATTTGCAATGGCTACTTTGAGATATTGGTCTGTTATGACACCTGGTCATTCTTACAAGCAGTGTCTGTTGCCTGCTGCCTTCTTCTTCTTCTTCTTCTTCTTTTTTTTTTTTTCTTTTTTTCCTGTGTATGGGTCACCTTTGCAGTTAGTTTTTATGTTTCACCTTTTTTTTGTAGAAAATTGGACATTTTAGGTAATAAATTGTAGCAATTATTAATACTAGCTTCCCAGCTCCAATCTTGGGGTTATTTTTGTGTTTTTCATTTATTTATTTTTCTGTCACTTAGCATAGCTATTTTAGTGAAATTTATTTCCTCCACAGTATGAAGCCTTTGATGTCACTTTTTAGAAGGTGCAGTCTTGTGCATTGGACAATCACTCTGAAATGACCTTGGTTTTAGAAAGGCTCTGTTTGACTTTCTCTTTCCCTGATGTCTCTGTTAAGCTTCATTTTGTATTACACCTCCACACTTTAGACTCCAGTAATTGTTAAATTATTCCTCTATTGTTTTTGACAATGCCCTGGGGCAAGAATTGCTTAGCAATGTGATCCAATTATACTCCCACAAGGGTAATTTTTAAGGCCAGTCTTAAGATTTGTCTGACCCCAGGATAGCTCTTTTTAAATTTTTTATTCCTTTGTTCCATCAGTTGAACTAACTTGTCTATGGCTCAGCTAGTTGCTCTTAATTAATTGGCTCTGTTGTTTTTGATGATGCCCATAGGGTTGAACTTCCCACACTCTTTTTCAAATAAAGTCAAGTTTTGTGGGGAAAGCTTCAGAGTTTTCTTTTCTGACTGAGTGTACGCCCCCTGGACAAACTCTCTGAGCCACCACTCACTCTGGTATCTGGGCAGGACAATAGCCTCTGGGGGCTTTCAGCTTGCCTCTCCAGGTAGGGAACTTTTATTCTAAGAACAAGCTGGGGTAGGAGTGGTTGAGGCCCAAGTATTCTTGGCCTTCAACACTTGGGTTAGGTTCTTGAACTTATGGGTAGAGAAAGGGAGTCACTAACTTCTCACTCACACTCACCAGGAATTTAGCCTCTTCAACTTGAAGTTGAAGGGAATGAAAAGTGCTTGGACTTGCCCCTCCCAGAGAGATACAGTAAGCCTTCATTTGGAGATGAAGGGAGAGGGAGCCCCATTTTCTTGGCCACATCTTCCCTGAGTGCAGTTTCTCTCAGGCTGAGTTTGGGGTGTGGTGACTTAAATGTCACTAACTCTCCTGTTCTTATCAGTTTTTATTGGATTTATTTAAAGGAATATTTCACTTGCTGGATGCCTTTTGGACAATTTCTAGTGACTTATTGTTATTGCTTGTTGGGTTTATTATTATTATTATCATTATTAATTAGTTTGCCATCTTTACCTGTTTTACTAGGGAATGATTTTTCAGTACTGCTGACACCTCTATTCAAAAGTGAAACTCAATTTTCAAACATTTCATATTCTCCAGTATGTGAAGAAAACAAAATTCAAAACAAAACTAGAGTCTGTATCAATTGGAAAATTATCTAGTACAGCATCAGAAAGTTGCTGAGGTTATAAATGTATACTCAGAGCATTATTGACATAGTAATCCTTCAAAATGTCTTTCCTGATGAAGTAGGATTGCCTTCTGCCCTAACTACACTGTTTTTCACTCATTAGACAGCATTCCTGCAAATTCTAATAGGCACACATTCCCTCTTTATTCCCTATTTGCCGAAATGCTTTATCTGTTACAGCTAATTGAATCCTGTTCTACAGCGCATCATGAAACTTACTTGGCTTGGCATTCCACATGAAAAGCATTGTCATATAGATAAATTTCCTCAGCTAAAAAAAAAAAAAATTACACATTGGTAAATAGTGTCCATGAGGCAGTTATCAGTTGAGAAGAACTGATTTGCCTCAACATTGTTTAAAAATAAGTAAATGATTAAAATGTAATCTGAGGAATCTGAGGCATGCAGGTGGCATGTAACTTGTTCAAAGTCATTCCAGAGATAAGTAGTGGATCTGAGACAAAGAGGGGAGTGCTGTTTGTAATAGATTTTTAAGAGGTAATTCTTTTTCACCTGACTTGAATCTCAGAGAGGATAAGGAAAGAATTGGTTAGACTGGCTGCAGTATTCGTAACAGCTAACGAAGTATTTAGCATCTATTCTATTTTCATTACATGCTGAGATAATCAATGAACAAAAGAGAAAAAGAATTCTTCCTCACTCATGCTTGTACATAAATCTTCATGCCAATTTTTAAAACTATTTTCTCAAGATGAACCTCTATAGAAAAAATTAAGGCATTTGCAGTGCTATAACTGGTGTGTTAGACTGTATAACCAATTTACACTATTATAAGCAGCATTTAAGTACATCTCTTTCTCTACCTAATAGACCATATTGAGTATTTATCAAATGTTGACATTTTGTAAAGCAGTTTATAATCATTTAATTTTTATTACTAAATGTTTTGTTAATAATGACTTTTTTAAATTGTGATTTAAGTGAAAGTTTACAGAGCAAATTGTTTTCTCATTAAACAGTTAATACACAAGTTGTTTTGTGACATTGGTTCCCAACCCCACGTGTCAACACTCTCCCCTTCTCCACCCCAGTTTCGCTGTTTGCGTTAGTCCAGTGTTCCTGTGCTTCCTGCCTTCTTGTCTTTGCTTTCAGGCTGGTGTGCCCATTAGTTTCATATACATGATTGAACTATGAAGCAAGACCCTCATGTGTGTTATTGTTGGCCCTATAGGCCTCTCTAATATTTAGCTAAAGGGTGAACTTCAGGAGTGACTTCAGTACTGAGTTAAAGGGGTGTCCAGGGGCCATACTCTTGGGGTTTCTCCAGTCACTGTCAGATCAGGAAGACTGGTCTTTTCTTTTGTGAATTTGAATTTTGTTCTACGTTTTTCTCCTGCTCTGTCTGGGACCCTCTAATAGTGATCTCTTCCAGAGCAGTCAGGGGTGGTAACCAGTCATCATCTAGTTGTTCTGGGCGTATTCTGGCGGAGTTTGTGGTAATTTTGGTCCATTAGTCCTTTGGACTAATTTTTCTCTTGTTTTCGGTCTTCTTCATTCTCATTTGCTTCAACTGGAATGGGACCAGTAGATGTATATTAGACGGCCGCTAGTAGGCTTTCAAGAACCCAGTTGCTACTCACCACAGTCAGATTTTGAACATTTTCTTTATAGACTATGCTATTCTAATTGAACTAGATGTCCCCCTACACCATGGTCCCCAGCCCTCAGCCTAGTAACTTGCTCTCTCAGGGCATTTGAATGTGTCTGTGAAGCTTCTATGACTTTGCCCTGGTCAAGCTGTGCTAGATTTAATTTTTTTTTAATATCTATTGGCAATATATTTTTACTTTCTATGAAATATTCTTATATTCTCCTCATTTTATAGGAATGTATTTATGTAATGAAAAAAAGTCCCATATTTTTACAATACTTGTAACTTACCATTTCTTTCTTGTATATGCCATTAAAATTTTGTCAGATCAATTAATTCAAATCATTCTTTTTAAAGTTAACTTTTCTTCTTACCCTAATTGCGAAAAAGGCTAAAATGCTTGCACATATTTTATCAAAATCATTATTTTTTTCCTGGTCTCTATAAGTTATAATAATTTTAGATATTTATTAGAAATAATCATAATGAATCAATAATACATATTTCAAACTGTTTCAAAGCATATGATATAGCCACATATTAAATCACATATCCCAAATCATTTTAAATCACATAAAGAGAAAACTTTGGTAGTACTAAACAAATAAACAGCAAACAAATAGAGATTCACAGCACTGAGAGAAATTAAACTACTCTTCTAACATAGTGCTTTAATATTCTTGCCATTATTAGTCTTTTTCTTACAGAGAAATTTTGACTAAAATGCCTTAATTTGGTATCTATGCCAATAAAATTGACAAGATAGTTGCAGAAAAAATTTCAAATCCATCTGAAAGGCAATTTATATTCAGTTTACACAGAAGTTAAGTTAGAAAATAGCATTGGGATTTAGCTTCTTTTAAGTTGTCTTAGAATGAAATTCACCAACATTGATTTAGTCAGTATGGGAAAAGTATGCTCTTTACATTTCTTTTTCCTCGAATACATGTTTTAGCTGTAATGAAAAAAGCTGTTTTAGCTGTAATGAAAAAATAAAAGAAAATCCATACCTCTTCTACAGAATTCCTTTGGCATTATATATGAATTTGTTAAAGAAAATAAGATCCCAATTTAATATTATACAATTATTCCACTAATTTACTCTGACTTCTATAAACTGTTTACATTTACAAAGCTTACGGTTTAAGCTAGAAAAACAGGAATCCAGGATCCCCTACTGCTACAAAGAACACTTTGTGTTTCTTGTTAGTATATTGCTGCTTTCTTGGACAATGTTTAAAAATTTCAACAAAGTTTGTGTCAACTTACATTCTAGAGACATAGAAAATGGAGTATTTTTTGCAATGGTTCCCACCTTACACTATGGAGAATAAGGTTTAATTCATTCCCGACAGGTAATAGGGACTCATTTGGTCTTTACTTCTGTTAAAGTAAAATTGTGTGTTAACCTCTATCTGTTAGTAGTAATTAAGCTGTTAGGAGTGAGGGGCAGGGGAAGGTGATGGATGACTTCAGTACGAAATGTTTATTTTATATAGAAATAAAATCTAGATCATATTTTATGTTGTGATATGTAGTAATTTGTGACAAACTTTGATAATGGGGAAAATTGAAATAAATGCACTAAACATTTTAGTATTAAATATGTATCCATAATTTTAATATATGATTACATAAACCAAGCTTTGTATAAACCAGCAATCATATATTGAATATAATAATGCCTTAAGCAAGGCATATGTCTGAGGCTGGGTTCTCTAGAGAAGCATAAAGTATAAATATATATAGAGAGAGATTTCTATCAAGGAAATGGCTCACATGGATGTAGAGGCTGCAATGTCTCAAGTTTGTGGGTGAGGATAGAAGATTCTCCTGATTCTCATAGCCTCAGGGGCTGGCGAACCCAAGATGGGCAGGTCAGAGAGTGGGGATCTTGCTCACAGGCTGCAAAGATCGATGAATCTCAAGATCTGCAGGCAAGACCACAGGTAAGCTGCAAGCTCAAGTCCCAAGAACCAGGAGTCAGATGGACAGGCTCCAACTGCAGGATCTAGAGCAAGCAAAAGCCCGCTAGCCTTGCCAGAATGTCCACTCATATTTAATGCCAGTCACACACTCAAGGAAACTCACTTTCAACTGATTGGATACTCACAGCAGATCTCATCATGGAGGTGATCACATTATATCAAATCTCATCACAGACATGATCACAACATCATACAACTGCCAAACTACATCATAACTGCCAAACCAATGAGAATCACAGCCCAGCCAAGTTGACACACAATCTTAATCATCACAGCATACTTTAGGTATTTTTTGATTACATGATAGTATACAAGGCCAAAAAAAAAAAAAAAAAATTGAAGGCTTGTAGTTATCTAATCATTGGGGAATTATGAGTTAAAACAAAATGAAACTTCAATGTATAAATGTTCAAAAATATTAAAAAGGTAGTATTTTAAAGTGATGTTTTCTCAGACTACAGAATGACTTTTTGTTGAGAAACTACACACATAACTATATAAAAAAAACTGAAGATAAATGAAGAAAAAGGGGTTAATAGAAATTTAATAGTGATAATTAATACAACTGAAAGAAAACTATAAAGTGAGGGGTATTAATTTTCCCATGATGTATGTGTTCAAAATCAAAAGCAAAACTACATTAAATATTTAAATTATTTTCCTTTTGAACTAAAATACAGGCATACCCCAGAGATATTGCAGATTTGATTCCAGACCACAGCAATAAAACAAATATCACAATAAAGCAAGTGACACCAATTTTTTGGTTTCCCAGAGCATACAAATGTTATGTTGACAAAATACTGTAATCTATTAAGTGTGTAATAGCATTATGTCTAAAAACAAAATGTACATACCTGTGATGGTTAGGATTGTGTGTCAACTTGGCTGGGCCATGATTCTCAGTGTTTTGGCAGTCATATAATGTTGTGATCACTTCCATGTTGACATTTGAAATGTAATCACCTCCATGATGGGATCTGCTGTGAGTAGCCAATCAGTCAAAAGGGAGTTTCCTTGGGCATGTGGCCTGCATCGAATATAAGTGGACATTCTAGCAAGACTCAGGGGCTTTTTGCTCTCTCCATATACTGCAGCTGGCTCCTGTTCATCAGACTTCCAGTTCT
Organism: Dugong dugon; assembly: GCA_030035585.1. Taxonomy (NCBI): domain Eukaryota; kingdom Metazoa; phylum Chordata; class Mammalia; order Sirenia; family Dugongidae; genus Dugong; species Dugong dugon. The sequence goes on along the minus strand of CM057463.1, from coordinate 170,267,495 downwards.
TGGGACCTGAGCTAGAAACTTACTTGAGGTCTTGCCTGCAGATCTTGGAATTCATCAATCTTTGCATCTTGTGAGCAATATCCCTGCTCTCTGACATGCCCATCATGGGTTCCCCAGCCCCTGAGGCTACATGAATCAGGAGAAGCCTCTATCCTGACCCACGGACTTGGGACATTACAGCCTCTACAACCTTGTAAGCCATTTCTTTGATATAAATCTCTATATATATATTTATACAATTTATTGGTTTTACTACTCTAGAGAACCCAACCTAAGACAATACCTTAATTAACACATACTTTATTACTAAAACATATTAACCATCATCTGAGCCTTCAGTGAGTCCTAATTTTTTTGCCTCAGTGTTGATGGCTGCTGACTGATCAGTGGTTGATAAAGGCTAGGATAGCTGTGGCAATTTCTTCAATAATACAACTATGAAGTCTGCTGCATCAATTGACTCTTCCTTTCAGAAAAGATTTCTCTGTAGTGTGTGTGATGCTATTTGATAGCATTTTATTCACAATAGAACTTTTTTCAAAATTGGAATAGATCATCTCAAATCCTGATGCTGCTTTATCAACTAAGTTTATGTAAATCTAAATCCTTCATCATCATTTCAACAATATTCACAGCATCTTCAGTAGGAGTACATTCCACCTGAAGAAATCACTTTATTTGCTCATTCATAAGAAGCAACTCCTCATCCATTAAAGTTTTGTTATGAGATTACAGCAATTCAGTCACATCTTCAGGCTCTGCTTCTAATTCTAGCTCTCTTGCTGTTTCTACTACATCTGAAGTTACTTCCTCTATAGAAATCTTTAACCCCTCAAAGTCATCAAAGAGCATTAGAATCAACTTCTTCCAAATTCCTGTTAATGTTAATATTTTGACCTCCTTCTATGAATCACAAATGTTCTTAATAGCATCTAGAATGATGAATCCTTTCCAGAAGATTTTCAATTTACTTTGCCTAGATCCATCAGAGGAATCACTATCTATGACAGCTATAGCCTTATGAAATGTATTTCTTAAATAATAAGACTTGAAAATCAAGATTACTTCTTAATCCATGGGCTGCAGAATGGATGTTGTGCTAGCAGGCATGAGAACAACATCAATCTCCTTGTACATCTCCTCAGAGCTCTTGTGTGACTAGGTGCACTGTCAATGAGCAGTAATATTTTGAAAGGAACCTTTTTTTCTGAGCAGTAGTTCTCAACAGTGGGTTTCAAGTATTTAGTAAACCATGTTGTGAACAGATGTGCTGTCATCTGGGCTTTGCTGTTCCATTTATAGAGCACAGGCAGAGTAGATTTAACATAATTCTTAAAGGTCCTAGGATTTTTGAAATGGTATATGAGCATTGGCTCTAGCCAAGAAAGTCCTAGATTGCATCTTCTTCCAATACTGTGACTGCTCCATTTACATGGAAAATTTCTTGTTTAGTGTAGCCACCTTCATCAATTACCTAGCTCTTCTGGATAACTTCCTGTAGCTTCTACATCAGCACTTGCTGTTTCACCTTGCACTTTTATATTATGGAGATGAATTCTTTCATTCAGCCTCATGAACCAACTGGTGCTAATTTCAAACTTTTCTTCTGCAGCTTCCTCATCTCCCTCAGCCTTCATAGAATTGAAGAGAGTTAGGGTCTTGCCCTGGATTAGGCTTTGGCTTAGGGGAATGTTGCAGCTGGTTGATCTTCTATCCAGACCACTAAAACTTTCTCCATATCAGCAATAAGGCTGTTTTGCTTTTTTTTTTTTTTTTTTTAAAATCATTGGTGTATTCACTAGAGTAGAGCTTTTAATTTCCTTCAAGAACTTTTCCTTAGCATTGACAATTTGGCTAACTGTTTTACGTAAGAGGCCTAGCTTTCATCCTATCTCGGCTTTTGACATGCCTTCCTCACTAAGCTTTATCATTTCTAGCTTTTGATTTAAAGTGAACACTTAGTGACCATTGTAGGGTTATTAACTGGACTAATTTCAATACTGTCAGGTCTCAGGAAACAGGGAGACCCGAAGAGAGGGAGAGAGATGGGGGAATGGTCTGTTGGTGGAGCAGTCAGAACACACACAACATTCAAGTTCACCATCTATATATGGGTACAGTTTGTGGTGCCCCGAAACAATTACAATATTACATCAAAGATGACTGATCACAGATCACCATAACATATATAATAATAATGAAAAAGTTTTAAATATTGTTAAAATTAGTAAAATGTGACACACAGACATGAAGGAAGCCCATGCTGTTGGAAAAATGGCACTGATGGACTTGCTGGATACAGGGTTGCCACAAACCTTCAATTTAAAAAAACACAGTATCTGTGAAGAGCAATAAAGTGAAGCACAATAAAATGACATATGCCTGTAAAATAAAATTAAGATTGCTAACCTCAGTTTGAGAAATAAGAAGCAAAAATGGAGAGAATCATCAACAGTGATTGGAAAATAATACATTGTTAGCTTGGACAAATGGATTGATCAAAATAATTAATATTACCATTATTCTATAATATATTCCTTTTCATTGTCATAGTTTATATCTCCATGCTAAACTCTCAGGTGACCTAATTCTATTTAAAAATGCTTCAAACAATTCCCAACTAACCATGTTTTAAATCGAAATCTTAAGAGACTGCAACAATATTTTACATAATTCAGGGATCATCCTGTACTCTCCCCTTTAGAAAAACTCTTTGGCTAGAAAACCAGTAATTATTCCAATAGAAACACCAGATTTCATTTACTTTTAAAGAACAAATTGAATCCATTCAGGCAAAACCTTAAAAAACTTGGTAGATTTGAGCTTTAAAAAATATCTCTAGGAGAGCGGCGGCAAGATAGATCTCTAGGCAGAAACACCACGCCCTCCCTCCACAGCAAAGATCCGAAAAACTAAGCCAGAGAATCAACAATCCTGAAACCCTAGAACATCAAATGAAGAGATAAAGAACTCAGCCAAACACCAAACAGAGTGAGAATAATGAAAGAGAATGGAGAGCGAGGAGAGACTCATGCAGAGATCCCCTACCAGCTAACGCAGCGCGGATACACCATCTTGGACTCCTATTGGAGACCAGCAAATGGGAGAAGGGGAGAGCAGCCTCGCCCAGCGTCCAGTGGGAGAGGGAACGACCGGTAATTTGCAGTGTGCTCTTTCCCACCCCCCCACCCCTCTCCGCCTCAGCTGGGGCTCCCCTGCTTCCCGTGGCCGGGGTCCCTGGGCCGGGAGGCACCAGTGCTTGGATTCCGCGTGCCCGGGCCGGCGGCTCTCTGGGAGCCATTCACTGGCTGCTGGCATAGCTTTTTCTGCTGCCTCCCCCTCCTTTTGCTCGGATGCCTGGCTCCGAGTGCTGTCTTTGCTCTTTCCTGCAGGGCTGTGGGGCTGCATTCAGGTGTGTGGCTGCTTCCGGGTCTGGGCTGCCACACTGGTGAGATCCTGGGACTTTTGTTCATTCGCCCCTCTGCTTCCCGTGGCTAGGGTCTCTTGACCCAGGAGCACTGGCTGCTTGGATTCTGCGTACCTGTGAGGGAGGTTCTCTGGGTGCTGTTTGTTGGCTGCTGGTGTTGCTTTTTCTGCTTCTTTTGGTTTCTTGCTTGCCTCTCGCTGCCTCCCCCTCCTTTTGCTCGGGTGCCTGGATCCGAGCGCCGTCTTTGCTCTTTCCTGCAGGGATGTGGGGCTGCGTTCGGGCATGTGGCTGCTTCCGGGTCTGGGCTGCCGCGCTGGTGAGATCCTGGAACCTTTCTTCGTTTGCCCCACTGCTTCCCCTGGCCGCAGTCTCTTCACCGGGGTCCGCTTGATGCTTGGGTTCCGCGCGCCCAGGCGGGTGGCTCTCTGGGTGCTGTTTGTTGGCTGCTGGTGCTGCCTTTTTTTTTCTTTCTTTTCCTCCTGTTCCTTTTGGTCTCTCGCTTGCCTCTCGCTGCCTCCCCCTCCTTTCACTTGGGTGCTTGGCTCCTTGCACCCCTTAGCTCCTGTCTGAGGGTACCCAGAGTGCAGGCAATTTGTGATATACGCTTTCCACTCTCCACACTTCTTCACTCACACTCGGCCTCCTCTGTTTTGCACGGACACAGTCTCTTGTCCAGAAACACCAGCCCGCACTGGCTGGCTCTCTGAGTACCATTCATTGACGGCTGCTGTTGCTTTTTTTTTTTTTTTTTAATTTAATTTTTTTTCTTTTTTGATTAGTTTTGTTTTCTTTTCCCTCTATTTCCCTTTTGTCTTTCTTCATTGCTCAATTTATCGTCTCTCTATCTCTTCCTTCTCTTTCTGATCAATGAATACCAGGCGATGTATGCCTCTGCACCTTCTGGCCAGGCTGTGCTGTGAAACCTGAGACCGACTCCCCCAGACCTCATAGCTGCATCGGTGGGATCCCTGGGAACTTTGCAGTTCTTTAACTTTTCTGATTTTTATTTGTTCATTCTTTCCTTTTCTTTCTCTTCCCCCTTCTGGTTTTCTCCATCCCATAGTCTCTCATCTGTCCATTCCAACAACAAGCTCCCCTAGCATTCTTTTATGTTTGTATGCTTTTCGCTCCTGCTCCTCTCTCCTCTGTCCCAAATCCAGCTTAGCTTCACACAAAACCATCTCCCCGCTGCATCCTGCCTACCTGCACTGTGCACTTGACATCACAGCACCAAGCTGTGCAGGCACGCCCTATTAGAACCCACCCAGCACTGACTACCGACCGTCCTGGTGGCTGCGGTGAGTGCCACAAACAACCCGTCCCAGTGGCTCCTCTTCAGCTAGATCTGCCCAGCTGTACCACAAGGACGAACCAAAAAAAATCTACAATCAATAAATGAGAGAAATATCTACTGAATGCCCCAAAAACAGCAAACAATATCAAAACATTTACAAAAACAAGACAAGATGGCTCCAATAGGCATCCAAATTAAAACACCAGATAACTCTCCTGTGGAAGAAAATGCACTAGAAGGACCTGATAGGGAACTCAAATCACTAATACTCAGAATTTTCCAAGAACTGAGGCAAAAAGCTGACAAACATAAGGAAAAAATAGACAAATTTATGGAAAATACAGATAAAAAATTGGAAGAATTCAGGAAGATGATGCAGGAACAAAATGCCAAAATAAATTCACAACTCGAAATTATACAAAAACAACAATTAGAAATCCAAAAGATAAACCACAAGATTTCAGAAATGGACGGTGTCATAGAAGGGCTGAGAAGTAGATTTGAAACCGTGGAAGACAGGATCAGTGGAACTGAAGACAAACACTTGGATACAACTCTGTTTCAGGAAAACTCAGAAAAAAGAACAAATAAAAATGAAGAAACCCTGAGACTTATGTGGGACACAATTAAAAGCAAAAACTTACGAGTGATTGGCATCCCAGAACAGGGGGAGAAAACGGAAAACACAGAGAGGATCATTGAGGAACTGCTGACAGAAAACTTTCCCAATATCATGAAAAATGAAAAGCTGGCCATCCAAGACGCTCAACGAACCCCATATAGAAGAGACCCCAAAAGAAAATCACCAAGACATATCATATTCACACTCGATAAAACTAAAGAAAAACAAAGAATCCTGAGAGCAGCTCGTGAAAAACAAGAAGTCACATACAGAGGAGAAACAATAAGACTAAGCTCAGATTATTCAGCAGAAACCATGCAGGCAAGAAGGCAATGGGATGACATATATAAAACCTTGAAAGAAAAAAATTGTCAGCCAAGAATAATATATCCTGCAAAACTCTCATTCAAATTTGATGGTGAAATTAGGTCATTTCCAGATAAACAGAAACTAAAGGAATATGCAAAAGTCAAACCAAACTTACAACAATTATTAAAGGGAGTTCTTTGATCTGGGGACTAACAGCTTCAGCCCTCAGACAGGACCTAGGACCTAGGACGCAGGTTCATATGAACCAGATACCATTCTAGGAAATGAACTACTGAGGACTATCCAAAACCAAAAGAAATACAACAGGGAATCAGAGTAATCAATCAAAGGATGACAACAACATCAAAACAATGAAAGAGGGAACAAACGGCATAGGTATAAAACCTTCTAACAGAGAGGAAGGCAAGGTGATATCAAGTAAGGGTAGACAGCTTCAAACTTATAAAGATAAGGGTAAAATTCATAGTAACCACAAAGAAAGTTAACAAACCAACTCATAGAAATAAAGACAAAAAACATAAAGTCTCAGCAAAAACAAAACCTCCAAAAACAAAAGAAATGAACACAAAATCCACAAACAAAAGTAATTCAGCACAAGAGAGTAAGAAGAACAAAGAAAACTTCAGCACCACAACAAAAAGCACTACAAAATGACAGCAACAAACTTCCAACTATCAATAATTACACTGAATGTAAATGGACTCAATGCACCCATAAAGAGACGGAGAGTGGCAGAATGGATAAGAAAACAGGATCCGTCAATATGCTGGCTAGAAGAGACACACCTTAGAAACAAAGATGTGAATTTATTAAAAATCAAAGGTTGGAAAAAAATATATAAAGCTAACACCTACCAAAAAAGAGCAGGAGTGGCAATTCTAATCTCAGATAAATTAGACTTTAAAACAAAATCTACCATAAAAGACAAAGAAGGACACTATATAATGATTAAGGGGACAATCCTTCATGAAGACATAACGATAATAAAAATCTATGCACCCAATGACAGGGCTCCAAAATACATAAAACAAACTCTAACAACACTGAAAAGAGAAATTGACAGTTCCACAATAATAGTAGGAGACTTCAACACACCACTCTCAGTGAAGGACAGAACAACTCAGAAGAAACTCAGCAAAGATACAGAAGACCTAAAGGACACAATCAGCCAACTGGACTTCATAGACATATAAAGAACAATCCATCCAACTGCTGCGAAGTACAAATTCTTTTCCAATGCACATGGAATGATCACCAGAATAGACCACATCTTAGGTCACAGAGCAATCCTCAACAAGATCCCCAACGCTGAGATAATTCACAGTATCTTTTCTGACCACAATGCCAACAAGGTAGAAATTAACACTAGAAAGAGCAAGAAAAAAAATTCAAACACATGGAAACTGAATAATACTCTGCTTACACATAAATGGATAATAGAAGAAATCAGAAATGGAATTAAAAAATTCCTAGAATCAAATGAAAATGAACACACATCATACCAAAACCTTTGGGACACAGCAAATGCAGTCCTCAGAGGACAATTTATAGCAATAGATGCACATATCAAAAAGAAGAAAGGGACAAAATCAAAACATTAACTACAGAACTCAAACAAATAGAAAGGGAACAGCAAAAAAAGCCTAGAACCACCGGAAGAAAGGAGATAGTAAAGATCAGAGCAGAAATAAATGAAACAGAGAACAGAAAAACAATAGAAAGTATCAGCAAAACCAAAAGTTGGTTCTTTGAAAGAATCAACAAAATCGACAAACCACTGGCCAGACTGACAAAAGAAAAACAGCAGAGGGCACAGATAACCCAAATAAGAAATGAAATGGGAGGGACATTACAACAGACCCAACCGAAATAAAAAGGAGTATAACAGAATATTATGAAAAACTATATTCCAACAAATTTGAAAACCTAGAGGAAATGGATAAATTTCTAGAAACACACTACCTACCCAAACTACAACAAAGTGATATTGAAAATCTAAACAGACCCATAACAGGAGAAGAGATTGAAAAGGTAATAAAAAAAACTCCCAACCAAAAAAAGCCCTGGCCCAGATGCCTTCACTGGAAAATTCTACAAAACATTTACAGAAGAGCTAGTACCAGTTCTACTCAAGCTATTTCAGAGCATAGAAGAGGAAACAACACTTCCAAATTCATTCTATGAAGGCAGCATAACCCTGATACCATAACCAGGCAAAGACATCACAAAAAAAGAAAATTACAGACCAATATCTCTCATGAATATAGATGCAAAATTTCTGAACAAAATTCTAGCTAATAGAATTCAGTATCATATCAAAAAAAAATACACCACGACCAAGTAGGATTCATACCACGTATGCAAGGATGGTTCAACATTAGAAAATCCATCAAAGTAATTCACCACATAAATAAAAGAAAAGAAAAAAATCACATGATCATCTCAATTGACGCAGAAAAGGCATTTGACAAAGTCCAACACCCATTCCTGATAAAAGCTCTCAATAAAATAGGTATAGAAGGGAAATTTCTCAACATAATAAAGGGCATCTATGCAAAATCAACAGCCAACATCATTCTTAATGGAGAGAGGCTGAAAACATCCCCCTTGAAAACAGGAACAATACAAGGATGCCCTTTATCACCACTCCTATTTAACATTGTGCTGGAAGTTCTAGCTAGAGCAATAAGGCAAGGAAAAGAAATCAAGGGCATCGAAATTGGTAATGAAGAAGTTAAACTCTCCCTGTTTGCAGATGATAAGATAGTATACATAGAAAACCCTAAAGACTCCACGAGTAATCTACTGGAACTGATAGAAAGATTCAGCAGAGTAGCAGGATACAAGATAAACATTCAAAAATCAGTTGGATTCCTATACACCAGTAAAGAGAACGATGAAAAGGAGATCAGGAAATCAATTCCATTTTCAATAGCCCCTAAAAAGATAAAATACTTAGGAATAAATCTGACTGGGAATGTAAAAGACCTATACAAAGAAAACTACAAAACACTGCTGCATGAAACCCAAAGGGATCTACATAAATGGAAAAACATACCATGCTCATGGATAGGCAGACTCAACATTGTGAAAATGGCAATTCTACCTAAAGCAATTTACAAATACAATGCAATCCCGATCCAAATACCAACAACATTCTTCAAAGAGATGGAAAAACTAATTATTAACTTTATATGGAAAGGGAAGAAGCCCCGAATAAGTAAAGCACTACTGAAAAAGAAGAATAAAGTTGGAGGACTCAGACTACCTGACTTGAGAACCTACTATACAGCTACAGTAGTCACAACAGCCTGGTACTGGTACAACAACAGAGACATTGACCAATGGAACAGAATTGAGAACCCAGATGTAAATCCATCCACCTACAGTCACCTGATTTTCGACAAGGGCCCAAAGCCCATCAAATGGGGAAAAGACAGTCTTTTTAACAAATGGTGCTGGCAAAACTGGATATCCATTTGCAGAAAAATGAAACTGGACCCATACCTCACACCGTATACAAAAACTAATTCAAAATGGATCAAAGACCTGAATATAAAGCCTAAAACTATAAAGTTCATAGAAGAAAAAATAGGACCAACACTTCAGGCCTTAATACATGGCATTAGCAGGATACAAACCATAAATATCAACACACAAAACCCAACAGATAAACTAGATAACTGGGATCTTCTAAAAATCAAACACCTATGCTCTTCAAAAGACTTCACCAAAAGAGTCAAAAGAGAACCTACAGACTGGGAAAAAATTTTTGGACAGTACAAGTCAGACAAAGGTCTAATCTCCATAATCTACAAGAAAATCCAACACCTCTACAACAAAAAGACAAACAATCCTATCAAAAATGGGCAAAGGAAATGAACAGACACTTCACCAAAGAAGTCATTCAAATGGCCAACAGACACATGAGGAAATGCTCGCGATCACTAGCCATTAGAGAAATGCAAATTAAAACCACAATGAGATACCATCTCACCCCGGCATTACTGGCACGAATCAAAAACGCTGGAAATAACAAATGTTGGAGGGGCTGCGGGGAGATGGGAACTCTTATACACTGCTGGTGGGAATGCAAAATGATACAACCATTTTGGAAAATGATATGGCGTTTTCTCAGAAAGCTAGAAATAGACATACAATTTGATCCAGCGATCCCACTCCTAGGAATATATCCTAGAGAAATAATAGTTGTCACTCGAAGAGACATATGCACACCTATGTTCATGGCAGCATTGCTCACAATAGCAAAACGATGGAAACAACCTAGATGCCCATCGACAAATGAATGGATAAACAAACTATGGTAGATACACACAATGGCGTACTATGCAACGAGAAAGAACAACAATGAATCTGTGAACCATCTCATAACATGGATGAAACTGGAGGACATTATGCTGAATGCAATAAGTCAATCCCAAAAGGACAAATATTGTATGAGACCTCTATTGTAAAAACCCATGAAAAAATTCACACGCAAAATGTAACAATCCTTGTTGGTTACCAGGGATGGGGGGGGGGGGGGGGCGGGAAATACTAAATAGGCAATAGATAAGTGGTATCTTGGGTGAGAGATGTGACAGTAAACAGTACAAGGAAAACTAACACAACCTGTACAAGGAAAGGTCATGGAGGCCCAATGGACACATCCAAACTCCCTGAGGGACTGAGTTGTTGGATGGAGGGCTCTGGGGACCATGGTCTTGGGGAACACCTAGCTCAATTGGCATGACACTACTTATAAAGATAATGCTCTACATTCTACCTTGGTGAGTGGTGTCTGGGGTCTTAAAAGCCTGTGAGTGGCCATCTAAGATACTCCACTGGTCTCATCCCTTCGGGAGCAAGGGAGAACGAAGAGAACAGGATACAACGAAAAGATTAGTCCAAAGGACTAATTGACCACAGCTACCAAGACCTCCACCGGACTGAGTCCAGTACAGCTAGATGGTGCCCGGCTACCACCGCTGACTGCTCTGACCAGGATCACAACAGAGGGTTCTGGACAGAGCTGGAGAAGGATGTAGAGCATAATTTTAACTCACAAAAAAAAAAAAAAAAAAGACCAGATTTACTGGCCTAAAGGAGACTGGAGAAACCTAAAGAGTATGGTCCCCAGACACTCTTTCAGCTCAGAGGTGAAGTTACCTTCGAGGTTCACTGTTCAGCCTGGGAGTGGACAGCCCAGTAAAACTAAATGAGACTAACGAAGTACACGAGTCCAGTGACAAGGGCCAGAAGGCATAGGGGGAGTAGGAAGCTGATGATAAGGAACACAAGTTGAGTAAGGATACTGTTGATGTGTTGTGAGATTGTTAACCATTGTTATAGGGCAACATTTGTAGTAGCTGTTAAATGGGAGGCTATTTTGTCCTGTAAGCCTTCATCTTGGGTGAGAATGGCAGTACAATTGGAAGAGCATAGTCAATGTCACTTAAATGTGTACGTAAAAAGTTTTGAAATGGTGTATTTTTGGCTATGTGTATTTTCACCAAAAAAAAAAAAAAAGCTGAGAATTCAGAGGGTTAAAATGTTGTGGGGTTGTTAACCAAAGTCATAAAATAGCACGTGTACTACTGTTACATGAGAAACTGTTTGTTCTGTAAGCCTTCACCTGAAGTACAATAAAATATTAAAAAAAAAAAAAAGTATCTCTAGCTATGGAAGTGTTTACAATCATTTTTTGTTGTTGTTGGAAAGAACTGCCAGCTGCACTCTCCATTCCCCTATTTTCTCTGCTGCATCTGTATACAATAAATGAATATACGTCATTTGTTTCTTTGTTTCTATTGTTGGTCACAAAGAGTTCAGACTGATACTGAGATTACTTAAGGGACAAGAAAGCATTTCAAGTGGCATTAAAACTTGATTATCTTTCAAAAGAATTTAAAAGTATGCTTTATGAATAATTTAAATATGATTTCAGTTTTAAATTAGATGTTGTGATTACAATAATATTTTCCTGAGTGACCTGAAAAATGATATCAAAATAAATTAAAACCAGATAAATATAAACTATACTGCATTTAGAAACAAACCCTTAGGGTTTTTGTTTTCTTGGTTGCTGTAGTCTTTATTGTTTCATAAACTTTACGCCAAGTTTCTCGTTAAAGGAGAATTACAGCGAATGTAACATTTATCGCTCTTTTCACCCTCACAATTTCAAACGTGTTACTTTTTTCTTGATAATTGGAAATGAGTTCCAAAAGAAAGGGAGAGATTACAATTATGTCTGTGCTCTTAAACTTATTTTTACTTAACAAGATTAAAATATCCAGTAAAGGTAATAAGTAGCAGTGTTATACTCATCAACCTTTTATTTTTAAACTTCTACTCCTGACTAGTTTATTTAAGAAGGAGCCCTGGTGCCCCAGTGGTTAAGTGCTCGGCTGTTGACTGAAAGGTTGGCAGTTCGAACCCACCAGCCACTCAGTGGGAAAAAGATGTGGCAGTCTGCTTCTGTAAAGATTTACAGCCTTGGAAATCCTATGGGGGCCGTTCTGCTGTGTTCTGTAGGGTCTCTATGAGGCAGAATTGACTGGACTGCAACAGGTAGTTTATTTCATGAGTATGTGAATATTGCTTCAGTTAACCCTATTTTAAACGTAAGTTATGAAGTATATTCCCCCCTTGAAGCGCTACAAAAATGGTTACACTCATTTCTCTGCTTTCAATAATAAAACAATGATGCATACATTGATTCAGGGCATTTTTTTTCCCAGAAAAATTTTTATTATTATTGACATAGCTTGACTTGTCAAAATCAAATGTCCTTTGACTTCAAGTTCAAACTGTGGCTTGTATTTTCAGTTTAACTTACTTTGTTTGAAAAGATATTAACTATTCCAGAAACCAATAAAACAAATCTAAAAATAGTGTTTAAACTTGATTTTAAAAACTTAATTGGCATAACAATCAGAATCCATTTATGAGTTAATAATCATAATCTATTTAAGAGTTACTGACAATATTGCACTGAGTTACATTAAGCAGAATTAAAGAACAAAACCACTAGTGAATCAATTGAGTTTAGTTACATTCTCGTAATTTCATTCCTCCCCTGGAATTATTCAGAGGTCAGTAAGCGATTGTACAAAAACAAACAAACTCATTGCCGTGGAGTCGATTCTGACTATAGCGACTGTATAGGACAGAGTAGAACCGCCCCTTAGAGTTTCCAGGGAGCACCTGGTGGATTCGAACTGCCAACCTTTTGGTTCACAACAGTAGCACTTAAACACTATGTCATCAGAGTTTTCATACAGAGATCATACAAAGATCTTCAAATTATGATACACACAGCCCGGAGGGATGGAGGACTTTCAATGAACTACATAGGTACAGAGACTTTTCAGAGAATAGTTTCCCAGGTCCTTTAACTTCAATATAGACTCTTTACTATATTTACTTTCCCACAGCGTCTTTCCCTATCACTCTTTTCCAACTTTACAGAAAAAAGGCATACTTCTTACCCGACATATTTTTATGGTATAGCTTTCTGGGTTGTAAAAAAACCCAGTGATGCTAAACAAAGAACAATTAATTATTTGTGGAAATTCTTTTAACCTCACCACCCCAAATTTTTGTGTTTCTTTCGTTTAGAGATACCGCTGTTAAAAGCAAAGAAACAATGTGTTTTTCCCAGGTAAGGATATGATGATACAAAGTGTGGTGAGTGGGACAACAGATTTATTTAATGACCTCACCTCTTCTATGCCATGATGATCATGCCTTAGAGAATTTCTTGAGAGCAAAGCATAGAACAGAGGTAAAAAATACTGAGGACTGCAGCACCTCATTTCATCCATGTAACAAACTTATGGAAAGGTTTGTGCCTCATATCTGTCTTAGAATTAGAAATCAGAAACAAGATGGTTGTCACTGAAACATGCTTTCCAAAACCCATTGCCGTCAAGTTGATTCAGACTCTGTATTTTGAAGTCCGACTTTTTGGATAGAAACTTCATCTGATTTGGTTGATTTGTTTGATGTTGACAGTTTATATGGCACACATTTTCTCAAAAATTTCATTAGCTAAGTACCTCCCCTAAACATTTGAGGAAAACATATCTAAATATATTGGGAAAGCTTTTGAAATTAAAAATATTTTCATTTACCCAACTTGGAATATCAAGATGCTTCAATGTTACAATGAAACTTTCTTAAAGAAATAATGTTCATAACATTCTAGGAAACATATGACATTTATGAGAATCACACACCTTAATTCTGAGATCTGCTCACTAAGTGGTATGTGCTCTGACATCCACTCAAAAGCTATATTTATAATTTGCTATAAATTGTATCTATTATTTGCTATAAAAGCTATAATTCATAATTTTAAATTTCAGTTTACTACATATTCATGACATTTATGTATTATACTAAGTAAATAATATTTATAATTAGGACATGAATTTTAAAAATTTAAAAATTATGAATGATGGGAACAATAAAAAATGTAAAGAACTTTTGAATTTGATCTAGTGTATGAAATCAAATTTATTTAAAATCTAGAATAAAATACAGATTAAAGTTTGAAAATAAAATATACCAAAAAATACACCATCATGAGTAATCATTAAAATGTAAAAAAAAAAAAAACAACCCAAAACCCTGTACTTTCTCTGTCCTTGTCTTAGCAAGGAAATCCACTGTAGGCAGGGACATGGAGGAGAACACCAATTCCGACTGAGTGGAAATTCAACTCTCAATAAATTGCGAGGTTCTCCATGCTGTGAGCTCCCCAGGTTCAAGTTAGATGCAGAGAGATTGTGACAATGCACCTGATTCCAAGAAATAAGATGCGAGAAGGAAAATATATTTCTTAAAAGTCTATTATTGTTAGAAATGTTAAAATATCACTTAATAAGAAAAATATTTTAAATAACCTTAATACCACTGTGGTTTCATATAGGTAAGAGAGTTGGGGATAAAATAAAACTTTGTTTCAAAATGTGCTTCGTATATAGAATATACTAAAAATTTTGATCACATTATAGTAAAAATTTTGATTTTGAAAACTATAAAATTTCAAAAATTCCAGTTTCAGTGTGATCAAATTAGTGAGGTCTTCTTACTCTTCAATACATTTTTTTTTCCTGCTGTATTCACATGTATTTTTGAAATTTAAAATTAATAATAAAATATATGTCATTTTTACTCTCTTGGTTTTCATTTTTATTATACATTTTGAGACAATACCTCGTGACAGTTCAACAATTTGACAGTCTTAATCAGCATTGCAATATTTACAGCCCTAAGGTACAGAGATTCTAAGACCAAAATATTGTCATAAATATCACAGTAAATTAAAATACGATGATAAATATTTCATGTTAAATTTATATGAAAGTGCTTACAAAATTTTTTCCTACAATTCCATTTGTCCTTACAATACTAGATAGCTAAGTAAAAATTAAGAGGCACTGTATGAAGCTTTCTAAGAACATTTTTTGTTTATATATCTTGGTGATAATAGTCATTACAATTACATTTTCTCACGGATATAAAATATATGTAAAAATGTTTCATTTGGTCAAAAATTTAAATCAATATTTGAGAGGTAGGGGCATTAATCCTCAATACTTAAAATTTCTAAAATTGAAAAATTCCAATTTATAAAGTAATATTTTGTTTTAATATTATTGTTTTAATATTGTTAATTAATATTGTTTTAACTTCCGAATTCTGTGTTAGTACTATTATCATATTCATTTTACAAAATGACCCCAAATTTTAATAGCAACGGGTATCTCTCCATACATCTTGCCCACCCGTCACTATTCTATTCTACCTCATGTTTGGAGTAGTTCATCTATCTTCATCTCTGTCTCCATCTACGAGTATCTATATCTCAGAGTTGTACAAATATATTAACAGTATTCTATGTGTGAGACATTTTGGAAGTATAGAGTTTTGCTGAAAAGCCCTTTGTCTAGAATATAATACAATTAAACTATATACTTGGCATCAGTATCACAAACCAACTAAGTGAGAAGACATGGACACAGCCTGTTGTTAGGTGCCTTGGGGTTGATTCAGCCCACCGTGACCACATGTGACAGAGTAGTAGAACTGCCCAGTAGGGTTTTCTAGGCTGTACGGGTGCAGATCACCAGGTCTTTCTCCCTCGGAGCCACTAGGTGGGTTTGAACCACCTACCTGTCAGTTAGCGGCCAAGAGTTTAACCATAGCACCACCAGGGTTCCTTGGACGTAGCCTGGCATTCTTATTAAATAAATTTATCATTCCATCCTCTCTGATTTGTGTTCCTTCCCACCACCCACCCCTGACATCAGGAACTTGTAGCAACAATTGGAGGTCGCAGCAAGTAGTGGTTTAAGTGTAAAAAAATCATGTGGCTTGAATTTTAATCCTAATATTTC
The DNA here is from genome assembly GCA_030035585.1 of Dugong dugon. Taxonomy (NCBI): domain Eukaryota; kingdom Metazoa; phylum Chordata; class Mammalia; order Sirenia; family Dugongidae; genus Dugong; species Dugong dugon. The sequence continues at coordinate 170,251,413 of CM057463.1, read as the reverse complement.
TAATCTATTAGCTGTATGGCCTTAAATATGTGATTGAGCATTCTAAACTTCATCTCTGGATTGAGATTATAATATTTACTTTATGGCATTGTTTTGAGAGTTAAATGAGGTACCCACAGGAAAGCACTAATGCAGTGTTTGAAATATAACAAGCATGTCTAAAATTCTAGCTATTGACTAATAATCAACGGATTATTTTCCCCACTTTTCTAAATTTTGGGAATATTTTATTATTAATTAACACTTTGCCTCAAAAAATAATTAATACATCATTCTATTTAGTTCTTATTCACAGCAAAAGGGAAAGCTCTCTTAGGGACATGCCTTAACTGATGGCTTGGTTTGTATATACTCTACGACTTTATTTATTGGTATGATTCCTATAGTCAATTATCCTGGTTAATCAAGAAATAGCTTCATCAACAATTTTATTGAGTCATGACTACTTTTAAATTAGTGTATAAAACTAAAAAGTAGAGATGTTAGAATCAAAATGCTTCCTTTAATCTTCTAATTAGAAAATGTGTACTGCTGTGTAAGCTGCTGTTTATCAAGTTAGCCATCACACCTGTGGGTCACATATTTTAAATGCCATTTTTAGTAGATTGCTGTTTGCTATGAATGGAACCATCTCTCATTATAAAGCTTTTCAGTTAATGTTTTATGTTTGTCAATTCCTACATTATGTGCTATATGGCTCATTTGGCAAGCATTACATATTACATTCTTAGAATGATGCAGTATACTTTGCAGATAAGTTTATTTTGGAGAAAAATAAATGTACTTCATGATATAACAGTTGGTTGTGTGAATTGTTACAGTAATATTTAGTAGGAAGCAGGTGCACATATATCTGCCAAACACTGAACCTGAGTTATCTACTGTTTAAGATGCCTATTTGAATCTGTCAATAAATTTTCCTGTTTAAATAGTCATTAAATCATGTTAAACAGTTATTCAAAATATGGTGCAAATATTAAAGTCTTTTCTTATGGCTTTAATACTTACCAAAGGAAAAATATAACATTCCTTTCATTACCAGTACATTTTGAATTTAAGGGGCATTTGAATAAGTTTACAAAACATGTATACATATGAGTTAGTTCACTAAATATTTCCTTCAACTACTATGCAGGTGTAGAGTATATGTTAAGAGTATAAACCCCCTCACAGATTATCTGTGGCTCACAATTTAATATAACCTTATAAAGGCAGTTTTTGATAGACAGTTATTTTCTTGAAAGAAAACACATATATCAGGGAATAATTGACGTTTATATGGCAAAATAATTTAATTTCAGATTTCCCTTACATGCATAATTCCCTTCTTCTTCTAAAAAATGCTTAAAATATAAGTAATACCATTTCTATTTATACAATTTAGTGATCATTTTAAAAATAATTTTAAAACTTACAAATAAATGCAAATTTCAGAGAAAATGTTTATTTTCATATTAGTTTAGCCTTCCTTTTAAATTAGCTCTTTGTTTTGGCTTTGTTTTAGTGATCTAGGTTTTTCTCCCTCCCATGTGGCTTGTTTTTATGTTTTTATCAGGTCCAGACTATATCTGTATTATTGGTCAGAATAGTTGTCTAGATTATATCTATATTGTCATGCAGAATAGGTTACCTCTAAATCTTCAAATTACCTTTTATGTGTGCGTGTGTGTGCACGTGTGTATACTTACTTGAATGTAAGTATATGTGTGTATACTTGCCTTCATCTATGTATTTGTGTGTGTGTATACATAGATACATATATACACACATGCAAACATATATATATATAAAATGAATAAAATACTCTCTGAAGTAAATTATATAAAACTCTCCCAGAAATATCTCTGACCCGAAACTCCTGGGTAAAAAACAAACACACGCAGAGAGAGGTGATGTGAGTCTACACTAAATAGTGTACTCCAGGAGAAGTTCTAAATTATAATCTTTGTTCTACAGCTCACTAAAGTTTGGCACATCACCGGAATACTGTGAACCTCTATTTCCTTATTCTTAGAATGGTGAGTTAGAAAAGATACTTGTATATAGGCTGTTTAAAAAAATTAGGAAAATTAGCATTATACATCTACTAATTGGTGAATTTCTATTTACAACTATATCTGATATTTACAAAATAAAAAAAAACTTCCCTCAAGTTATGTACATTTGTGTGTTTATACATATATGTATATATAATTATTGCATCTAGAATAGAACGTTATAAAGTTGACAAATACAGATTATGAAATCAATGAATACAAAAAACAGTTCATGCTCATTCGAAACTTCCTAAATCTATTGCCTTCTCAAAATACAAACAAACAAAATCCTGCTAGGCTACATGACATTATCAGTGCAAATGTCACAATCTGTAAAATTTTAGAATGCCTGAAAATTTAAGATTTCATAGTAAACTGTTTTCATCCTTGCAACCACCTTGCTTTATAAAAGTGTGAATTCCCACAACTGACACATGTGATGAACTCATGGTTCCACCTTCTCCATCTACCTAATTCCTAAAGAGCTTTTGTGAATGATTTCCTATCCATTTGACTAAAAAGGTTTTCTTCATCTCCTTCCAACCATGTTCTGCTGATTTTTCTTTACATCCATAGATAACTCATATCTCTTGTAACACTTGTAGCACATGATATAATTTGTTTCTTCTAATACTTTTTATTTATCAAAGAGTGTTATCAATAAGACCACCATAAAACTGTTCGAAGCCAGATATTTTGAGAGGTAAGTGGGGAACTGAAAATAATTTTAGTTATGTAATTTTGTAATATTTATTAAAATTCTCTCTGAAATTAAAAATAACAAACACTGTGACATTTAAACAAGACAGAGCTTCTTAATTCAATTACCTGAACATTTAAATATAATAATAATAATTAATCTTGTTGTATATTTATATATTACACTTAGATTATTATACAATGCCATCTTTAATATCTTGTCACTGATAGGTACTTAAAAATGTTTTTTAACATAAGCTTATAGTGTTTAGTATTTTAATATAAAAGCCTGAAATTTTCTTCCAAGTTTCACTTTATGTTTAGTTTTTTCAAGTTGTGGATACCTTTACTGGCATTTCTATGTTGATCGTAACATTTTTCAATTGAGAAATTATCTACACATATTGAAGTATCAAGCAAATTCATAATAATTTTGGTAAATGAAAGATAATCTCCCTTCTATTACTTTTCATACTAAAGTGTGAAAATATTCTGCCCAGACACTTTAACAGTTGCCAAGAATCACAGAAGGAACTGAACTGCAAGTTTAACTACCGCCATGGACCACTGCCTCCTTAACCATTAGACCAGAAGAACTGGATGGTGCCTGGCTGCCATTACTGAACCTTTTGATCAAGGACTCAATAGATGAATCCTGATCAAAAGGGGGAAAATGTGTACAGAATTTTGAATTCTTACAGAATCCAGACTTACTGAACCTATTGAGACTGGAGGAACCCCTGAATCTATCACTCTGAGAAAATCTTCAAACCAAGAAACAAATTTATCCCGATTCCATCTTTAAATGAAACAACTGTTTAGCTAAATTAGTAAAGAATGTTCTCCATGACCACTGTGCTCTTTTAAACAGTTATCTATATGAGTTCAAATTGACTACATTACTCTAAAGCATAGATGTGAAGTTTAGGGGATTTGTGAGTCTAAGTCAATGCTGATAAAACAGTATGGGTACAGATAGTGAGAATGGTGACAAATGTAACCATTGTTATTGAATTGTACATATAGAAATTGCTGAATGTATGTCTGTACCACTGTGTATATTTTCACCAAACTGAAATACAAAAATATTTTTCGAAAATAAAGTTGGTCAAATTATTTGTCTCTATGATTCCTTCGAATGCTTCATTTGAGACAGTGTCAAAGCATTCTTCATGACAATCAATTCTAGAATGATAGGGGTTTAGTAAAATTTTATTTCCACAAGTCTAGATATATCAAAGTGCAGTCATAGAATTTCAAAATTAAACCTCCTTCACTTTTTTGAGCTGTTATGGTTTAGTTCTTTCAGTTGCCATCTTGCTTTTCCAGCAATATATTTTAACTTTTTTTTCTGTGTTCAAGCCTAATTATTGCAATTTGATAAAGGTTTCATATGTTGATATTTTGATATTCATTTATTTGCATAATTTTATACAAGATTTGCAATGTTTCATAATAGAAGACTAATAAAATCAATACAGTTTTTGGATGTTTATTTAGATAGTATTTCTTCAAAAGCTCATGCATTTATTGTTGTTGTTAGGTGCCCTCAAATCAGCTTAAACTCATAGTGACCTATGTAAAACAGAAGGAAACACTGCCCAGTCCTGCACCTTCCTCACAATCATGATTATATTTGAGCCGGTTGTTGCAGCAACTCCATCAATTCATCTCATTGAGGGTCTTCTGTTTTTATGCTGACCCTCTATTTTACCAAGCATGATGTCCTTCTCTAGGAACTGCTCCCTCCTGATAACATGCCCAAAGTATGTGAGACTAAGTCTCGCCATCCTCGCTTCTAAGGAGGATTCTGGTCGTACTTTTTCCAAGACAGATTTGTTCATTCTTCCTGCAGACCATGGCATATTCAATATTCTTCTCCAACATCATAATTCAAAGGCATCAATTCTTCCTCAGTCTTCATTATTCATTGTTCAGATTTAGCATGCATTTGAGGCAATTGAAAATAACCATGGCTTGTGTCAGGAGCACTTTAGTCCTCAAAGTAACATTTTTGCTTTTTAACACTTTAAAAGAGGACTTTTGCAGTGGATTTGCCGAATGCGATACGTCGTTTGATTTCTTGACTGCTGCTTCCATGGACATTGATTGTGGATCCAGGTAAAATGAAATCGTTGACAACCTCAATTTATGATAATATTACTTATTGGTCCAGTTGTGAGGATTTTTGTTTTCTTTATGTTGAGGTATAATCCCTACTGAGGGCTGTAGTCTTTGATCTTCATCAATAAGTGCTTCAAGTACTCTTCACTTTCAGCAAGCAAGGTTGTGCCATCTGCATATCACAGGTTGTTAATGAGACTTCCTCAAATCCTGATGTTCTGTTCTTCTTCATGGAGTCCAGAATCTCCGATTATTTGTTCAGCATACAGATTGAAAAAGTATGGTGAAAAGATACCAACCTGACACACACCTTTCCTGATTTTAAACCATGCAGTATCCCACTTTTCTGTTTGAATGACTGCCACTTGGTTCCACATGAGCACAGTAAAGTGTTCTGGAATTCTCATTCTTTGTAATGTTATCCATAATTTGTTATGATCCACACAGCTGAATGTCTTTGCATAGTCAGTGAAACGCAGTTAAACATCTCTCTGGTATTCTCTGCTTTCAGCCAAGATCCACTGACATCAGCAATGATGCCCATTATTAAACATGTACTATAAATGTCTGTATATTGTTGTATACAGGCATTCGTAGTGTACAATAAATAACAGGAAACAGACAAAGAAATGTCTTTGCTGAAATATCTTTCTGCATTGCACATCAATTTCACCACAAAAATGACATGTTGCTGTTTTTAGGTGCTGTCGAGATGATTCGGCTCATAGTGACATTATGCACAACAGAACGAAAAACTTCCCGGTCACGTGCCATCCTCACAATCCTCGTTATGTTTGAGCTCAATTTTGTAGCCACTGTGTCAATCCATCTTGTTGAGGGTCTTCCTGTTTTTCACTAACCCCCTACTTTACCAAGCATGATGTCCTTCTCCAGGGACTGATCCTTCCTGACAACACATACAAAGCGAATGAGACTAAGTCTCATCATCCTTGACTCTAAAGAGCATTCTAGCCGTACTTCTTCCAAAACAGATTTGTTTGTTCTTCTGGCAGTCCATGGTATATTAAATATTATTGGCTAACACAGTAATTCAAAGGTGTCAGTTCTTCTTAAGTCTTCCTTATTCATTGTCCAGCTTTCACATGAGATGATTGAAAACGCCATGGCTTGGGTCAGTTTCACCTTAGTCCTTAAAGTGATGTTTTTGCTTTTCAACACTTTAAAGAGGTATTTTGCCTCAGATTTACCCAGTGCTATGAAATGTTTGATTTCTTGACTGCTGCTTCCATGGACATTGATTGTGGATCCAACTAAAATGAAGTCCTTAACAACTTCAATCTTTTCTCTGTTTATCATGTTGTTGCTTGTTGGTCCAGTTGTGAGGGTTTTTGTTTCCTTTATGTTGCAGTGTAATCCATACTGAAGGCTATAGTTTTTGATCTTCATCACTATAAGTGCTTCAAGTCCTTTTCACTTTCAGCAAGCAAGACTGTGTCATACGCATAACGTAGGTTGTTAATCCGACTTCTTCCAATTCTGATGCCCCATTCGTCTTCATATAGTCCGACTTCTCAGATTATTTGCTCAGTATACAGATTAAATAAGTATAGTGAAAGGTTACAACCCTGAAGCACACCTTTTCTTATTTTAAACCACACATTATCCCCTTGTTCTGTTCGACCGACTGCCTGTTGATCTATGTGCAGGTTCCTCATAAGCACAATTAAGTGTTCTGGAATTCTCATTCTTTACAATGTTATTCATAATTTTTTATGATCCACACAGTCGAATGCCTTTGCATAGTCAATAAAACACAGGTAAACATCTTTCTGGTATTTTCTACTCTCAGCCAGGATCTACCTGACATCAGCAATGATATCCCTCACTCCATGTCCTCTTCCGAATCTACATTGAATTTCTGGTATTTCGCTGTGGATGTACTGCTGCAACCACTTTTGAATGATCTTCAGCAAAACTTTACTCGGGTGGGATATTAATGATATTTTTCAACTTTCTTGGAAATAGGCATAAATACGGATCTCTTCCAGTCTGTTGGCCATGTAGCTGTCTTCCAAATTTCTTGGCATAGATGACTGAGCACTTCTAGTGCTGCATCTGTTTATTGAAACATCTCAATTGATATAACGTCAATTCCTGGAGCTTTGTTTTTCGGCAATGCTATCTGTGCACCTTGGACTTCTCCCCCTGGTAACATCGGTTCTTGATCATGATATCTCTTGAAATGGTTGAACGTCAACCAATTCTTTTTGGTACAGTGACTCTGCATATTCCTTCAATCTTCTTTTGATGCTTCCTGCATCTTTCAGTGTTTTGCCCGTTGAATCCTTCACTATTGCAACTTGAGGCTTGAATTTTTTCTTTATTTCTATCAGCTTGAGAAATGTTGAGCGTGTTTTTCCATTTTGTTTTTCTAACTCCAGATCTTTGCACATTTTATTATAATACTTTGTCTTCTCAAATCATGCTTTGAACTCTTCTGTTCAGCTCTTTTACTTCATTATTTCTTCCTTTTGCTTTAGCTACTCTATGTTTAAGAGCAACTTTCAGAGTCTCTTGTGACATCCATTTTGATCTTTTCTTTCTTTCCTGTCTTTTTAATGACTTCTTGCATTCTAGTTATATGATGCCCTGCATGTCATTCCACAACTTGTCTAATCTTCGGTCATTAGTGTTCAGTGCATCAGATCTGTTCTTGAAAAGGTCTCTAAATTCAGGTGGATATAGTTAAGGTTGTACTTTGGCTCTCTTGGACTTGTTCTATATTTCTTCAGCTTCAACTTGAACTTGCATATGAGCAATTGATGGTCTGTACCACAGTCGGCCCCTGGCCTTGTTCTGAATGATGATATTGAGCTTTCTCATTGCCTCTTTCCACAGATGTAGTGGATTTGATTCCTGTGTATTCCATCCAAATAGGTCCAAGTGTATAGTTGCCATTTATGTTGTTGAAAAAAGATATTTGCAATGAAGAAGTTGTTGGTCTTGCAAAATTCAGTCATGTGATCTCTGGCACCATTTTTATCACCAAGGCCATATTTTCCAACTACCAATCCTTCTTCTTTGTTTCCAACTTTTGCATAGTTAAATTAATTTGTTTAATATAAGCATGATTTTAAAATATTTGGTAACTTAAAAATTTTACATCAGTTCAGCAAATATTTTACTTATTTTGGATGCGATAGACTTCTGAGTAAATAATAGCTAATAATATATACATACTTATTCTGTTAGTTTTTTTATTCAGTAAGAACATTTTTTCTAATCTTGTAATATGTTTTATCAAAATTAATTACGTTATAACAAAAAAGTTATATTTGTCTTCAACTTTGAACCTTTTGACTAAATTTATAGCTGCAATAATATCCTGTTTCATGATGGACAAAATGAACTTGTTGTTGTTAGGTAACAGCAAATTAGTTTCAAAGCATATTAACCCTTTGCATAACAGCATGCAACACTGCCCCCTTCTGTGCTATCCTGATAATCATTGCTTTGTTAGAGCCCATGTTGCGTCTTCTGTGCCCGTATATCTGGTTGAGGGGCTTCCTTTTTCTAGCTGACCCTCTACTTTGTAAAGCATGATATCCTTCTCCAGGGACTGGTCCCTCCTGATGACATGTCCAAAGTATGTGAAGTGAATTCTCATCATACTCCTTTCTAAGGAACATTCTAGCTGTACATATTCCAAGACAGATTTGTTCATTCTTTCAGCAGTCCGTGGTATACTCAATATTCTTCACCAATATCGTAATTCAAAGGCGTCAGTTCTTCTTTAATATTCTTTATTCATTCAGTTTTTGCATGCATATGAGGCGATTGAAAATACCATGGCTTGACTCAGTAGCACCTTAGTCATCAAAGTAACATCTTTGCTTTTTAACACTTTAAAAAGGTCTTTTGCACCAGATTTGCCCTATGCAATACGTCTTTTTATTTCTTGACTGCTGCTTTCATGGGTGTTGATTGTGGATCCATTTAAAATGAAATCCTTGACAATTTCAAATTTTTTTTCCATTTGTCATTATATTGCTTATTGGTCCAGTTGTGAAGATTTTTGTTTTCTTTATGTCGAGGTGTAATCCATATTGAAGGCTGTAGTCTTTGATCTTCATCAGTACGTGTTTTAAGTCTTCTGCACTTTCAGCAAGCAAAGTTGTGCATCTGTGTATCACAGTTTGTTAATGTTCTTCTTCCAGCCCTGATGCCGTGTTCTTCATATAGTCCAGTTTCTCGGATTATTTCTTCAACATATATATTGAAAAAGTATGGTGAAAGATACAACCTTGATGTACACCTTTCCTGATTTTAAACCACACAGTTTCCCCAGTTCTGTTTGAATGATTGCCTCTTGGTGTAGGTACAGGTTCCCCATGAGCACTATCAAGCGTTCGGAATTCCTATCATTTGCAATGTTATTCATAATTTGTTATGATCAACATAGTCAAACATTTATACAGGTAAAAATCTTTCTGATATTGTCTGCTTTCAGCCATGATTCATCTGACATCAACAATGATATTCCTTGTTCCAAGTCCTCTTCCGAATCCACTTTGAATTTCTGGCAGCTCCCTGTCAATATACTGCTGCAATTGTTTTTGAATTACCTCCAGACAAATTTTACTTGTGTGTGATATTAATGATATTGTTAATAATTTCCACATTCTGTTTGGATCAACTTTCTTTGGAATGGGCACAAATATGGATTGCCTTTCAGTTGGCTGGTTTGATAATTTTCTTCCAAATTTCTTGGTATAGATGTGTGAGTGCTTATAATGCTGCATCTGTTTGTTGAAACATTCAGTTGATATTCTGCCAGTTCCTGGAGACTTATTTTTCACCAATGCCTTCAGTGCAGGTTGGACTTCTTCCTTCAGTACCATTGGTTCTTAATCATATGCTATTTCCTAAAATGGTTGAATGTTGATCAATTTTTTTTCCTACAGTGAGTCTGTGTATTCCTTCCATCTTCTTTTGATGCTTCCCATGTAGTTCAATTTTTAACCACAGAATCCATCAATCTTGCAACTCAAGGCTTGAATTATCTCTTCAGTTCTTTCGGCTTTAGTAATGCCAGTCATGTTCTTCCTTTCTGGTTTTCTAACTCCAGGTTTTTGCACACTTCGTTATAATATTTTACTATGTTTTCTCAAGCCACCCTTTGAAATGAACTTACAAATGCTTTTTCTAACTCCATGTATTGAACAAAAATTTAAATAAGCATTGGAATTAACTGATTATCTTTTTGAATAAGCTGGGGAAAAAAAAGATAAAAGTTTATGTCATTTCGTTATTTGACAACTTCTTCTGCTTCAAAAGCCCACAGTTACACTTGTGATGTAGTAAGCTGGAAAGAGCATCACTTCCATTTAACACAAAAAATAAGCAAGTACTACACAATCATGACTTTTATTGAACCCTACTGAAAGCTGAGGTTGCAAGACAACCAACTTTGTGAAATCTGAAAAGACAGACGCTTACAAGGAGTAAGAAGATAAAGCACTGACTCCCTTTCCAACCATACAAGTAAGAAGAATTAAGCTAAATTTTTTATCTAATTGCTAATGGCCGAGTATGGGCTAGCCTGAGAGTACAGGAACCATGGGAGTCACAGACACAACAGGATACATCCATCCACAACTCTTCTTCACAGATCTTCCCTGAGGGTACAGGACCGAGATTGGAGGTGAGACAAAAAACTAGATGACATTTTCCTAGCTAGTGCAAGCCTGGAAGAAGGGTGTGGCTGCTACTGTGGAAAACATAAGAAGTTTAAAACTGATTCCTCTCCTCTACAGAACTAACACAGTAAGCTGCTGTGTGTGTGTGTATGGGGGGGGGGGGGAGCTGTGGAGGGACAACAAATATGGTTGTCCTCAGGACATTAGCAGAGACTGAATGCTTCAGGAGAAGTATAAAGGAAAGTATCTAAGTACCACACTGACGGAAGGACAGGAGTATCTGGATCCCTGAACATAACAGATGGCCTAACAACTGGAAAAGAGAAAGATCACTGAGAAAGCCCCACCTCAGAGTTCAATGACTACAGAGAATACGTAACTCTGAAGCTTGTCCAAGACAATCAAGAACACCTCTTTCTCCCACCAACAGACAACCAGATTCAGGCACAAGCAACAGCAGTGCACTGCTGGAGGATTGGCCATAGTTTGAAAAAGACCTGAAGCACTGAGTTAGAGAGGAATCTTAAAATTGAGGATGAAACAGAAACAAAAAAAATAAACTTATTTTTCTATGTGAGCAATTAGAACCTATGATAACTTGAATCAGAGTTAGAACACATAATAAGCTTGAAAAAGGGATAGAAGCAAAAGAATACTTATTTTTCATATGTAATTTAAATTTTTTTGAAGACATTATTACTATTCTAAGAGTGGAGGAAAAAAGAAATGAACAGATTTGAACATACTAACTTATGCTAATTTAGTTTATTTCTCAGGGACTTGTCTCTCTTGATAACATGTCCAAATACTTGAGAAGAAGTCTCACCATCCTTGTTTCTAAGGAAATGTACTTCTTCCAAGACAGATTTCTTCTTTCTTCTGGCAGTCCATAGTATAGTCAACATTCTTCACCATTTTTCAACACCATTCAACACCATTTTTTAAACTCATCAATTTTCTTCGATCTTCCATAGCTAAAAAGAAACTGAAATATATCAAAACTGCTAACTAGATTAATCAAAATCCTATATTCAAGGTCAAGGAGTAAAGAGGCACACCCAACATCATGCATAAATATTGTTAACCCCAGGTTCAATTCTCTTACCCAAGATGATCAATTTTCAACCAAAAGTTATATGACACTCAATAAAGCAAAACACAAACAAACAACAACAACAACAAAATCCCCAATCAAACAAAAAACAGTGGTGCACTGTCAAGTGATAAATCAGACAAAATAAACAGACTATGATATGATCCAAATATTGGAGCAATGAAACAGGAAATATAAAATGACCAAGATTAATATGTTAAAGACTCTAGTAGAAAAGGAGCATAAGCTAGAACAAATGGAAATTTCAGCAGAAAGATCGAAGCAATAAGAAAGAGTGAAAAGAGAATCTATAATTAAAACACAAACTCATTAAAGAGAGGAAGAATTCCTTTAACTGGTTCACCAATAGATTTAACACAGTTGAAGAAATATTCAGTGAGCTTCAAAAGGAATCAATAGGAATTATGTAGCTGAAAACACAAAAAGAAAAATAGTAAAAGAAAAAACAGCAGACCTTCAAAAAATCTTTGAAAAAATAGCAAAGTCCGCGCTCCACAGAGTTTTCAATGTATGATTGTTTGGCAGTAGACTGCCAGGTCTTTTATCCTAGGACCCTCTGGATGGTGTTAAAACAGAAATTGTTTAGCCAATAATAGAAATTGATTGAAGTTTGTTGAGTGCCCAATTTGCAAAGTGGGGTAACATTTGGACTGGAGTGTCAGAAATGTTCTGCTGATAAGAAGAACTTCCAAAATTCTTATACCAAATCTTATTGGCATTGCCAGGCAATCAAAAGTTTCCCAGTTTGAATCCACCAGCCACTCTTTGAAAACCCTATGAGACAGTTCTACTCTGTCCTGTAGGATCACTATGAGTTGGAATCGACTCAATGGCAGTGGGTTTTCTTTGTGATTGCTCTTGTCCCCATTAGGTATCAGCAGTAGTTCAATGAACTGTAAAGATATAGCATCAAAGGAGGGAAAGTGAATGCACACATTTTTAAGTATTATTTCAAGATGAAAAACAATCATGGAGATCTGTGAATGGACCTCCAACAAACATTGTAACACAAACGAATGAAGTTATTTCTGACTGCCTTGTAAGTACTATTTCTTTTGACTATCTCAGACGTGAAGAACAAAACTACATGTTCCACATCAATTTTTATTTTACTTACTAATTTTCAAATATAGATTTTTGTGTTAATGTCCAAATTAGACTGCAAATTTTATTTTATAAATTCTACTTGTTTTATAATTTTTATTTATTATCAATTATTCAAATTTATTTGCTATGATAGAACCAAATTTAAAAAGTGACATAATTTTATATCCAGATAAAATGAGACAGCAACAACTGAGCGGAGCCCAAAAACAAAAGCTCACAGAAAATGAAAAAGATTTATGAATCCCTAAAGACAATTCCAAAATTAACGTCCTTTTTAAAAAGTAATGAATTAGAACAGATTTGTTCCATTTAATGCTCGAGTTTATTGGGTGCAAATCATTTTCCTAGTATTACTGGTGCTGAAATTACTAATAACAATAAGAATATAAAAGAATTTTTCCAAATTCTGCATCCATTCCCTGCCGTAGTAAAAAAAATTAATAATGGAGTAGAAAGTGAGACTATTTTAGAATTTGATATTGTCACATCTGCACCAAAAGACAAACAAACAAACCTGTTGCTGTCAAGTCGAATTCAACTCATAGCAACCCTATAGGACAGAGTAGAACTGCCCCATAGGGTGGCCAAGGAGTGCCTGGTGAATTTGAACTGCCTATCTTTTGGTTAGAAGCAGTAGCTCTTAACCACTATGCCACCAGGGTTTCCGTCACATCTGCAGACCCCATAAATAATGGAAGTGCAAATCCTGCTTTGTGGAATAAGTTTCCTTCTAATGATGTAAATTATTCGATCAAAAGAAGGCCAAGTGATTGTCAACATCACTGTGGACCATTTGAAAATTAATGTGGAAAATTTCCAGATAGTAAACAAACAAGTTTCTGTAGCCGGAATATATTTCTAGGGTGAAAAGCTAAGGCTGAAAGTTATAAGAGGAATTGGCTACTGCATTCTCCATTATTCGGCTCTGTATATTATTTTGTATGTAAACTATTCAGTCCTAAATCATCTAATTCTCAATTTGCTACAGACAGATTTAGCGACTGATGCAACTCAAATATGACTGATAAACATGAAAACAGTTCAAATCACAGAGATTGTATGTTGTTACATTTAAACCAAAGACATGGGTTTGGCTTAAGTCATGAAATGGAAATACAAATAAATGAAGACTATAAGTATTGGAAAGCTGTTTTGCAATGGGTCGTTGCTGTCATGATAACAATCGTTGAAAGTGGGCTGTCTTTTCGAGGAAGAAATGAAGTGTTTGGAGTCCCACAAAATGGAAATTTTGAGGGTTTACTTGAACTTGTTGTTCAGTCTGATCCATTTTTAATAGGTCACATCTCAAAATATAGTAACACAGGAAAGGGAAAACCATCATATATGTCTAAACTAACATGTGAAGAATTAATAAATTTAATAAGTGATAAAGTTTAATAAACTATTTTCGGTAAATTAGGATAGCTCCATATTTCAGTTTGTCTGTAGGTTCCACTCCTGATCCTTCTCATACAGATAAGCTAAGTAATGTTTTAAGATACATATTTCCAACAGATGGAAAACCTGTCAAGCAGTTTATCACATTTACTGCCTTAAAAAGTCATATCAGAGAAGAAATTGCAAATCAAGCACACTATTTTTGTGAAGCTCACAAAATTGATTTTTCCAACTGCACAGGTGGTTCTATGACAATGCTGCCAATATGTCATGGCATTATAAAGGCATGCAACAGAAAATTTTACAATGTAATGAATATGCCATTTTCATACCATGTGCTGTGCATTCACTTAATCTTGTAGGATATAGTGCAGTAGATTATTGTTCAGAAGCAGTTGATTTTTTTCTACTATTCAGTTACTCTACGCATTTTGTGGTGTCTCTACTCAATGGTGGGCAGTTCTTAAAACATATTTAGGCAATGATCGAGTATTAAAATGTCTTTTTAATGCACATTGGGAAGCGCATGCTATAGCAATGAGTATAATCCTGGAATTGTACACTCAGATTATAGATGCCTTAGAAAATATTGCTGAAGAACAGACACAAAAAAGGAGCTACCAAAAGAGAAGCTGAAAACATTGCCAACAAAATGCAAACACTAGAGTACGTATTTATGTTGGCTATGTGGAATCATATATTGCAGCATTTTCATCAGATGAATCAAGCTCTCCAAGATTCAGAAATAAATTTAAAGACATGCACAGATCTCTACCAGTCATTGACAGGGTATTTACATAATTTAAGAGAAGATTTTGAAAACTTTGAAAGCACAAAAAACACATGCTGCCATATACTGATTATCAATCAGTTCACCACTGCAGAATCAGCAAAAAGAAACAAGTAAATGATGGAATTGCTCAGAAGTATTAAGTGACAGAGATCAATTTTGCCTACCCACATACTATACCATCATTGACACACTTGAATTTTGCATGAAAAGAAGGATGAAAGCATATGAAGTTCTTTCAAATAGATTTTCCTTCTTAAAACCATGAGGATATACCTGATGAAAAATGTATTAAGGCATCCAAGAAATTAGTGCAGGCTTATCCCAATGACTTAAATACAAGCCTTTAGAGAGAAGTGTGACAATTTCATTTGTACATGAGAACTAAGTTTACAGATTCAGGAAAGACAAATTTTACTCATGTAGGCATGTATGATGCCATAATAGAATATAAAATACAGTGTATATTTCCCAATGTTGAATTTGCTTTACACATATTCCTAACTTTAATGATTGCAAACTGATCAACAGAAGCTCATTTTCATCCAAAAAGAGACTCAAAGACCCTCAGCGTACAACAATGATTCAAGAAAGACTCGATTCATTACCCTTATTATGCATGGAAGTAGATATTGTTAAACACCTTAATTGTGATGAAATCATTGAAGAATTTGTAAGAGCAAAGAATAGAAAGAAATATTTTTAATTATAACACGCTAGAGATGAAAGGCCTATCTAAAATAAAATATAGAAATTTGTTGTAGTATTTGTTTTCTGATGATTAAATTTTCTTTTATGACATCTTTTCATTTATTCACTTATAATTATAGCATTTATTATGAAACAAGCTTCAAAACTGAAGTATGAGCCATTTAAACCAAAATTGGTAGAAGTCAATTTTTCATTGTGGGAGATCGACAGACGTTTTCACTAATTGTTGAAACAACTAATTTCACTGACTCTTTTTCTTTGTTGAAGAATATGTGGCATAGTTTTGTATAAAATGTGGTATATAGTAAAAATCTTAGTACCTCGCATCCACTAAAAAATTTAAAATCCAGTTCATCTCATTCTGCAAAAATGCATATGTCATTTTTGCATTCAATTGTTAATGTTGTAGTCACATTAAAAAGATGTTACATCATAGACAGCTAAGAAGCACTCACACATACAACATAATGCATATATATATATATATAATATATCCCGTTCAAAAGCAGAGGAAGGGGCATCACAGATTATCAGTGCTCTCAGTGGTTAGGGTCCTGAAAATGCCCAAGGCAAATCGGTCTTACTAGTTTATCTGGACCATTTTTTGACTCAAAGGTGACTTTTAGGAACAATTTTTTTCAAGGAATAAGGTTGAAAAGGACACCTAAGGAAAATGGCCTGTGTGGGTTATACTAACTTCCATGAAAGCCAGAAATCTGTATCCTAGGAGAATCAAAACTCTTTTGTCATTGGACTAAAGACTCCAATCTTTCAGTTAGCCACTGAATGTATTAACCATTTGCAACACTTGAGAAACTTGACTATATTTTAAAAAGTATGTCATCAGGATTGGAGAAGACTCGTTAACAACCTAGGATATGCAAGTGATACCTTTCTTGCTGAAATTCAATAGTACTTGAAGCTGTTACTGATGACTACAGCCTTCACTACAGATTATATCTAAATGTGAAGAAAATGAAAATCCTCACAACTGGATCAATAAACAACATCATGATAAACAGAGAAAAAAATGAAGTTTTCAGTGATTTCATTCTACTTGGATCAATAATCAACATCCAGGGAAGCAGCAGTCAAGCAATCAAATGATGTATTTCATTGGGCAAATCTGCTGCAAAATATCTTAAAAGTGTGAATAGGCAAAGACGTCCCTTTAGTGCGTAAGGTGCACCTGACCCAAGCCATAGTCTTTTCAATTACCTCATCTGTGTAAAAGCTGGACAATAAAAAAGGAAAACAGAACAAGAATTGATGCATTCAAATTGTGGTGTTAACAAATAATATTGAATATACTGTGGACTGCCAGAAAATGAACACATCCTTCTTACTAGAAATGCAAACAGAATGCTCCTTCAACTCACTTTGGCACATCATCAGGAAAGATAAATTGCTAGAAAAGCACATCGTGGTTCTTAGAGGGTCAGCTAAAACAAGGAAAACCCTCAATGAGATGGATGACACTGTGGTGCAACAATGAACTCAAATATACCAAGGCTCATAAAGATGGTGCAGGACCAGGCAATGATTTTTTCTGTTACAGACAAGGCTGCCATGAACCAAAGCTGACGCGGTGCCAACTAACGAGCACAACAGCTATGACACTGATACCAGCTGCTGTTGAGTCAGTTCTGACTCATGGAGACAGTATGCATTTCAGAGTAGAAAGGTGTGCCATAGGGTTTTCAATGGCTATGAGTTTTGGAGAGTAAATCTCCAGGCCTTTCTTTGAGGCACCTCTGGGTAGATTTAAACCATCAACATTTTGGTTAGTAGCTGAGTGCTTAACAATTTGCACCATCTAGAGATTCTATGTATGGCAAGTCAGCAAGTCAAAACATAAAGAAATTCTCAACATCATTAGTCGTTAGCAAAATGGAAATTAAAACCAGTGTTGCACCAACACACATCTTCCAGAATTGCTAAAATAAAAGGTTGGTTAGGATGTGGAAGAACTGGAACTCTTATATATTGCTAGTGATAAAGTAAAATTGTACAACAATTGTGGGAATTTGGCAGTTTTTTAAGATTTATCACACAAAGAAAAAAGAATACATGACAACATTATTGTCATAAAAACATTCAGACTACTCTTTCTATGCTGTATGATAGGAATACTCAGACTCTATTTCCCACACATGTTTCATATTTACATCGAAACTATAGTTTTTTATATTTCCCACTAGCCCCCTGTCTTGTAATTTAATGTATCTCTCAGGTAATGGTATGGACCTCATCACAAATGTAAGGTTCACTAAATGACATGCAAAGGCAGTAGCACCCAATTGTCCCCAAAATACATGAGACCAAATGGAGTTAGCTGACCCTGGTCTCCCATGTTTGAGTGTACCTTATGTTAACAGTGAACACTCTGCATGCTGTCTCTGAAAGAGTGACTTTAATAATATTTTGTCTGTAAAAGGTCAGAAAAAGAGAGATGAGTTATTGCTGGTGTCTCTCTGACTTAATTGTGTTTTAAAATAAGAATCTATTCACTGCACCTATGTTTTATAAACACCCTAACCAAGAACATGACAAATTTGAAAGCACAAAATGGAGTTCTACAAAATCCTTTCCCAGTTTATTTTGATTAACTACTAATGAAATACTTTGCTAAAAAATGAAAATTCCAGGACAAAGGTTAAACCAGATCAGATGCTGGGGACAACAATCAAAAACTGGGGAAATTCCTGACATATTAAAACATATACTGTCCCATCAATCAGTGTCGTAATGTAATAATTTTCCACTCTGAAAGTGTTTTGCATCCTCAAACCTTAAAATTATAGCACTCAATATGCAGTTTTCCCTCTCTACTGATTTCAACCAATGCATAAATAAAGAAAAAAATACACTGTGAGATTTTTCTTTAAGGATTGTAATGAGTAAGGATGAGTAAGCGTTGTTCTTCAATCATCTTTCTTTCTTGTCTTTCATTATCTTTCTATTCTTCTCACTCTTCTGTCCTAACTTACACAAAAGTCTGAGTTATTCTGAAATAAACTGAATTACCATAAGTTAGTATGTTCAAATCTGTTCATTTCTTTCTTCCTCCACTCTTAGAACAGTAATAATGTTTTCAAAAAAAATTTAAATCACATACGAAAAATAAACTTATTTTTCTGTGTGAGCAGTTAGAACCTATGATAACTTGAATCAGAGTTATAACACATAACAAGCTTGAAAAAGGGATAGCAGCAAAAGAATACTTAAGAAAAAGCCAGTAAGCTTAATTTGGTAATTTGGTAACGGTAAAAAGGAAAGGGCACTGGATTTTTAGAACTCAAAATTTTGAAAACAAGATTCAAGCCCAAGTTTTGTTATTAGTAACATTAGATCTAAAGAAATACCCTTACATTTTGGTAAATAGAATAAAAATGAAAGATCTTAAAGGATTTTGTGAGGACTAAATATGATAATTTATGAGAGGTAAAGTTTTTAGTAGGTCTTGTATAAATGTAAAGTACAGACATACTTTGTATTACTGCATTTTGCTTTACAGCACTTCCCAGATACTGCATTTTTTACAAATTGAAGATTTGTGACAAACCCGCTTTGAGCAAATCTATCAGCGTCATTTTTCCAACAGTGTGTGCTCACTTCGTGTCCCTGTGTTACATTTTGGTAATTCTCACTATATTTCAAACTTTTTCATTACTATTGTGTCTGTTATGATGATCTGTGACCAGTGATCTTTGATGTTACTATTGTAATTGTTTCGGGGCACCACAAACTGTGTCCATATAAGATGGTGAAGTTAATTGATAAATGTTGGTGTGTTCTGACTGTTCCACTGACCAGCTGTTGTCCCTTCTCTCTCCCTCTTCTCAGGCCTCCCTATTCCGTGAAACACTACAGTATTGAAATTAGGGCAATTAATAACCCTACAATGGCCTCTAAGTGATCAGGTGAAAGGAAAAGTCGCACATCTCTCACTTTAAATCAAAAGCTAAAAATGTTTAAGCTCAGTGAGGAAGGCATGTTGAAAGCCAAGACGGGCTGAAATGTAGGCTTCTTCGGCCAAGCAGTCAAGTTTTAATGCAAAGAAAAAGTTCTTGAAGATCAAACCAGCCACGATAGTCCCTTAAACCAAAGCCTAATCCAGAGCAAGGCCCTAACTCTCTTCAATTCTATGAAGGCTGAGAGAGGTGAGAAAGCTACAGAAGAAAAATTTGAAGCTAGCAGCTGTTGGTTCATGATGTGGAAGGAAAGACACCATCTCCATAATATAAAAGTGCAAGGTGAAGCAGCAAGTGCTGAAGTAGAAGCTGTAGCAAGCTATCCAGAAGATCTAGCTAACTGATGAAGGTGTCTACACCAAACAAGATATTTTCAACGTAGATGAAACAGCCTTATATTGGAAGAAGGTGCCATCTAGGACCTCCATAGCTAGACAGAAGTCAATGCTTGTGTTCAAAGCTTCAAAGGACAGGCTGACTCTCGTGTAAGGGGTTAATGAAGTTGGTGACTTTAAGTTGAAGCCAAAACTCATTTACCATTCTGAAAATCTTAGGGTCTGTAAGTATTATGCTAAATCAACTCTGCCTGTGCTCTATAAGTGGAACAACAAAGCCTGGATGACAGCACATCTGCTTACAATATGGTTTACTGAATATTTGAAGCCCACTGTTAAGACATACGTCTTAGAAAAAAAGATTCCTTTCAAAATGTTGACAATGCACCTAGGCACTCAAGAGCTGTGATGGAGTTGTACAAGGAGATTAATGTTGTTTTCATGCTTGCCACACAGCATCCATTCTGCAGCCCATGGATCAAAAAGTAATTTCAAATTTCAAGCCTTATTGTTTAAGAAATACATTTGGTAAGACTATAGCTGCCATAGATAGTGATTCCTCTGATGGATCTGGCCAAAATAAATTGAAAATCTTCTGGAAAGGATTCACCATTCTAGATGCCATTAAGAACATTCATGATTCATGGAAGGAGGTCAAAATACCAAAATTGACAGGTGTTAGGAAGAAGTTGATTCCAACCCTCATGGATGGCTTTGAGGGGTTCAAGATTTCAGAGGAGGAAGCAACTGCTGATGTGGTGGAAATAGCAAGAGAACTAGAATCACAAGTGGAGCCTGAATATGCGACTAAATTATTGCAATCTCATGAGAAAATTTTAACAGATGAGAAGTTGCTTCTTACGGATAAGCAAATAAAGTGGTTTCTTGAGATGGAATCTACTCCTGATTAAGATACTGTGAATATTGTTGAAATGACAAAAAAGGATTTAGAATATTACATAAACTTAGCTGATAAAGCAGCAGCAGGGTTTGACAGGATTGCCTCCAATTTTGAAAGACGTTTTACTGTGAGTAAAATGTTATCACATAGCATCACATTCTATAGACAAATCTTTAGTGAAATGAAGGGTCAATCAAAGCAGCAAACTTTATTGTTGTTTTATTTTAAGAAATTGCCATACCCACCCCAACCTTCAGCAACCACCACCCTGATCAGTCAGCAGCCATCAGCACTGAGGCAAGACCCGCCCCCAGCAAAAGATTATGACTCACTGAAGGCTCAGATGATCTTTAGCATCTTTTAGTAATAAATAATTTCTTAGTTAAGGTATGTACATAGTTTTTTTAATACATAATGATATTGCACGCTTAATAGACTACTGTATAGCTTAAACATAACTTTTATAAGCCTTGGGGAACCAAAAAATTCCTTTGACTCTATCACAATATTTGCTTTATTATGATGGTCTGAAACCGAACCCACAATATTTCCAAGGTATGCCTGTACCATCATCAACATCATGGTTTTGGATTCTTCTTACAGTTAGTAATTACATACAGACACTGAAGAGAATGCTAAATATTCACTGATATTGTTCCTATATGGTTGTTGTTAGTTACTATCGAGTTGATTCTGACTCATGGTGACCCTGTGTGTGCAGAATAGAACTGCACTCCACAGGGCTTTCAAGGCTGTGAACTTTCAGAAGCAGATCACGAGGCCTCACTTCTGAGCATCCTCTGGGTTGATCTGAACCACCGATTTTTACTAATGTAGCCTAGCACTTAACTTCTGTACCACCAAAGGATTCCATTTCTGTACTAAGCCCATGAAAATGCTAGTTTACTATTTTTAATAATAAGCTCTTATTTGGAAGCTCTCAGTGATGTAGTCTTAAAATATATCCTTAACTCAAATGGAATAGTTCTTTTCTTAATATACAAACAGAGTCTTGCTAACTATCAGGATATAATAGTGGTAGAGGAGGCGGGGCCAAGATGGTGTAGTAGTCAGGCGCTTCCTGTGGACCCTCTTAAAACAAAGAACCGAAAAAACAAGTGATTCGATTATATATGCCAATCTGGGAGCCCTGAAAATCAAAGGCAGAGTTGAGGAACTGGACTGAGTGGCAGGGAGAGGGAGAGATGGTTTGGAAGTAGTGAGGAGGTGCCAGAACTGACCCAGTGAGAGCCTGAGACCTTCAGGCCTGATCAGCTCGGGGGTGAGCGGTGAGGGAGGCAAGCAGCAGTGCTTGGGAGGTGCTTCTTCCACAAGGGGAGAGACCCAGAGCCAGAGAGTCTACACAGCCACCCAGAACCAGTGAGAAGCAGCCCTCAATCCAGCAAAAGATAAGTAATTTAGTATGGCTTGCCACACGGATTAAAAACACCTCTCTTAGGTAAAAACCTCTCTCCCGTTTACCTTCCCTCTCCCTGCTCTGCACTGGGTCACAGATCAGCTTCAGCAATTGCCGAGTCTCCTGGGCCAGAGATAGGATCCATCACATACCCAGAGCCATTCTCCCTGCCTTGGAGAGTGAACAAATTAACAAATAAGGGAAAAAATGAACTGCTGGCTCTCCTAAGCCAGGAACCCAGGGTAGGCACAGCTCCTTTGCCTAGGCACAGACATAAGGGATCCAAGGATTCTGAGTGCCTTTCCCCCTGCATAGACTTGTGTGGGCCCATCTAACAGCATAGGTCCTCAATACTGCAGTACAACAGGGTGTATACCAGAATTCTAACTTCAACTGGTTCAGCTGTGAAGTGGCAGGTTCGTGACATTTGACTCTGCTCTGCCCATTACACAGGGTCTTCACCTACCCACATCAGGGGCCTGAGGACTGCTGGCCCCACCCACGCCACCTAGCCAGCTATGATAGGGGCCCATGAATAAGAGGTGCCCCCCAGTCCTTACAGCCAGCAAAATTAGGTGCTCATAGTCCGGCTGCAAAACCCACCTATCTACGTGCTCTAGAGAACAGGTACACGCCTTCCTCCTGGACACTCAGGGGCGGCTGTCAGCCCCCAGCCTTTCTCAAAGTATGTCCCCTGGTGCAGCCAGATGTCTGTGCCTACACCAATCACTCATGCCTGTCTAAAACTGTAAGTTAGAGCCTAAACCATACACTTGGTGGTATCTATCTGGGCACCTGAGCTGGATCCGTACAGGAGGAGTGGGGAGATTCCTGAGCTCACATACCTAGTAACAGATCTAACCACCTGGTGACAGGCCATTAGAGCTTCAAAGGTGTCAATAATCAAACTAGCTCATACTAGCAGCCTATTTGAGCATATGAAAACAAAACAGAAGCTAGGACACAGTAAGCAAACATATACTAAATAAATATAACTTATTGACAGCTTGGAGACAGCAGCCAATATCAAATTACATAAAGATGCAATCCATGATGGCTTCAGCAAGCTACCAAAATAAAGAATCTAGAAATTTTCCAGGGGAGGAAAATGTCTTAGAATTTCCAGAGGCAGAATACTAAAGATTATTATACAGAATGCTTCAAGAAATTAGGAAGGAAATTAACAAAAGACAGAACATGCAACAGAGGAAGTTACAAAGATTAGAGGAGAGAATAATGACAAATTGAACAGCCGGCAAGAATCCGTAGAGAGACAGCAATCAGAAATCCAGAATATTAACAATAAAACTGCAGAATTAGACAACTCAATAGAAAGTCACAGGAGCAGAAATGAGGCAATGGAAGTCAGAATTAGTGAGACTGAAGATAAAGCACTTCACACCAACTTATCTAAGGAAAAATCAGATAAAAGGATTAAAAAAATGAAGAAACCCTAAGAATTATGTGGGATTCTTTCAAGAGGAATAATCTATGAGTGACCAGAGTACAAGAACGGCGGGGGGGGGGGGGGGGATAAAAGCAAATAGAGAGAGAATTGTTGAAGATTTCTTGGCAGAAAACTTCCCTGATATAATGAAAGATGAGAAGATACCTATCCAAGATGCTCATCGAAACCCACATAAGGTAGATCCCAAAAGAAAGTCAGCAAGACACATTATAATCAAACTTGCCAAAACCAAAGATAAAGAGAGAATTTTAAGAGTGGCTAAGGATAAACAAAAAGTAATCTACAAAGTAGAGTCAATAAGAATAAGCTCAGACTACTCAGCAGAAACCATGCAGGCAAGAAGGCAATCGGATGACATATATAAAGCTTTGAAGGAAAAAAAAAAAAAAAAAACTGCCAGCCAAAAATTATATATCCAGCAAAACTGTCTCTCAAATATGATGGTGAAATTAGGGCATTTCCAGATGAACAGAAGTTTAGGGAATTTGCAAAAACCAAACAAAAATTACAAGAAATACTAAAGGGAGTCCTCTGGTTAGAAAATCAATAACATCAGATAACAACACAAGAGTAGAACACAGACAGCAGAGTAGCAGGATACAAGATAAACATTCAAAAATCAATTGGATTCCTATACACCAGTAAAGAGAACGATGAAAAGGAGATCAGGAAATCAATACCATTTTCAATAGCCCCTAAAAAGATAAAATACTTAGGAATAAACCTGACCAGAATGTAAAAGACCTATACAAAGAAAACTACAAAACACTGCTGCATGAAACCCAAAGGGATCTACATAAATGGAAAAACATACCATGCTCATGGATAGGCAGACTCAATATTGTGAAAACGGCAATTCTACCCAAAGCAATTTACAAATACAATGCAATCCCAATCCAAATACCAACAACATTCTTCAAAGAGATGGAAAAACTAATTATTAACTTTATATGGAAAGGGAAGAAACCCCGAATAAGTAAAGCACTACGGAAGAAGAAGAATAAAGTTGGAGGACTCACACTACCTGACTTCAGAACCTACTATACAGCTACAGTACTCATAACAGCCTGGTACTGGTACAACAACAGAGACATTGACCAATGGAACAAAATTGAGAACCCAGATGTAAATCCATCCACCTACGGTCACCTGATCTTCGACAAGGGCCCAAAGTCCATCAAAAGGGAAAAGACAGTCTTTTTAACAAATGGTGCTGGCAAAACTGGATATCAATTTGTAGAAAAATGAAACAGGACCCATACCTCACACCATATACAAAAACTACTTCAAAATGGATCAAAGACCTGAAAATAAAGCCTCAAACTATAAAATTCATAGAAAAAAAAATACGACCAACACTTCAGGCCTTAATAAATGGCATTAACAGGATACAAACCATACACACCAACACAAAAAAACCAACAGATAAGCTAGATAACTGGGATATTCTAAAAATCAAACATCTATGCTCTTCAAAAGACTCCACCAAAAGAGTCAAAAGAGAACCTACAGACTGGGAAAAAATTTTTGGACAGTACAAGTCAGACAAAGGTCTAATCTCCATAATCTACAAGAAAATCCAACACCTCTACAACAAAAAGACAAACAATCCTATCAAAAAATGGGCAAAGGAAATGAACAGACACTTCACTAAGAAAGACATTCAAATGGCCAACAGACACATGACGAAATGCTCGCGATCACTAGCCATTAGAGAAATGCAAATTAAAACCACAATGAGATACCATCTCACCCCGGCATTACTGGCACGAATCAAAAACACTGGAAATAACAAATGTTGGAGGGGCTGCGGGGAGATGGGAACTCTTATACACTGCTGGTGGGAATGCAAAATGATACAACCATTTTGGAAAATGATATGGCGTTTCCTCAGAAAGCTAGAAATAGACATACCATTCGATCCAGAAATCCCACTCCTAGGAATATATCCTAGAGAAATAAGAGTCGTCACTTGAATAGACATATGCACACCTATGTTCATGGCAGCATTGTTCACAATAGCGAAACGATGGAAACAACCTCGATGTCCATCAACAGATGAATGGATACACAAACTATGGTACATACACACAATGGAGTACTATGCAATGAGAAAGAACAACATTGAATCTGTGAACCATCTCATAACATGGATGAAACTGGAGGACATTATGCTGAGTGAAATAAGTCAATCACAAAAGGACAAATATTGTATGAGACCTCTATTGTAAAAACCCATGAAAAAATTCACAAGCAAAATGTAACAATCCTTGTTGGTTACCAGGCATGGGGGGGGGGGGAATACTAAACAGGCAATAGATAAGTGGTACCTTGGGTGAGAGGTGAGATAGTACACAGTACAGGGGAAACTAACACAACCTGCACAAGGAAATGTCATGGAGGCCCTATAGACACATCCAAAACCCCCGAGGGACTGAGTTGTTGGACGGAGGGCTCTGGGGACCATGGTCTCGGGGAACATCTAGCTCAATTGGCATGACACTACTTATAAAGATAATGCTCTACATTCTACCTTGGTGAGTAGTGTCTGGGGTCTTAAAAGCCTATGAGCGGCCATCTAAGATACTCCACTGGTCTCATCCCTTCGGGAGCAAGGGAGAATGAAGAGAACAGGATACAACGAAAAGATTAGTCCAAAGGACTAATTGTCCACAGCTACCAAGGCCTCCACTGGACTGAGTCCAGTACAGCTAGATGGTGCCTGGTTACCACCACTGACTGCTCTGACCAAGATCACAACAGAGGGTTCTGGACAGAGCTGGAGAAGGATGTAGAGCATAATTCTAACTCACAAAAAAAAAAAAAAAGACCAGATTTACTGGCCTAAAGGAGACTGGAGAAACCTCGAGAGTATGGCTCCCAGAGACCCTTTTAGCTCAGTGGTGAAGCTACCTCCAAGGTTCACTGTTCAGCCTGGAAGTGGACAGCCCCGTCAAACCAAATGAGACTAATGAGGTACAGCAGTCCAGTGACAAGGGCCAGAAGGCAGAAGGTGACAAGGAAGCTGGTGATAGGAACCCAAGTTTGAGTAAGGATATTGTTGATGTCTTGTGAGATTGTTAACCATTGTCATAGGGCAATATTTGTAGTAACTGTTAAACGAGAAACTATTTTGTTCTGTAAGCCTTCATTTTAAGTGAGAATAACAGCACAATTGGAAGAGCGTAGTCAATGTCACTGAACTGTGCATGTAGAAATTTTTGAAACAGTGTATCTTTGGCTATGTGTAGTTTCACCAAAAAAAAAAGGTTGAGAAGTTAGAGGGTTAATATGTTGTGGGGTTGTTAACCAATGTCATAAAACATCATGTGTACTATTGTTTCATGAGAAACTATTTGTTCTGTAAGCCTTCACCTGAAGTACAATAAAATATTTAAAAAAAAAAGCAGAACACAGGACAGAGCAAACAGATATCAACCCAGATAGGGAAGTCACAAAAGTAAATCAAAGCTAAAACACTGAAAATAGGGAAACAGATGTCAATATCTAAAAGATGACAAAATTAAAACAAAAAAATGAACTTAAAAATGTAGACATAGATTTTTCATATGGAGAGGAAGTCAAGGAGATATAAAGAAATAAAAGACTGGTATAAACTTAGAAAAATAGGCATAAATATTAGGGTAACCACAAAGTAAATTAACAATCTTACAAGTCAAAATAAAAAACTAGAAAAATATAAAAACTCAGCAAACACAGACCTAACAAAAATGAAAAAGATGAAAAGAAAATAAGTAAAGAAAAATGACTCAGCACAGAAAATTAAGTAAAAGAAAAAAACTGTCAACAATACACAAAAAAGACATCAAAATGACAGCATTAAACTTACAACTATCAATAAATATGCTGAATGTAAATGGATTAAACGTGCCAATAAAAAGATAGAGAGAGGCAAACTGGAAAAAAACACATGATCCATCTATACACTGCCTACAAGAGACATGCCTTAGACTTAAAGACACAAATAAACTAAAACTCAAAGGATGGAAAAAAATATATCAAACAAATAACACTCAAAAAAGAGCAGGAGTAGCAATATTAATCTCTGACAAAATAGACTTTAAAGTAAAATCCACCACAAAGGATAAGGAAGGACACTATATAATGATTAAAGGGTCAATACACCAGGAGGACATAAGTATAATAAATATTTAGCACCCACTGACAGAGCTCCAAAATACATAAAACAAACTCTAACAGGACTGAAAAGAGAGATGGTCAGCTCCAGAATAATAGTAGGAGACTTCAACACACAACTTTAGGTGAAGGACAGAACATCCAGAAAGAAGTTCAACAAAGACACGGAAGAGCTAAATGCTACAATCAACTAACTTGAGCCCACAGACATACACTGAACAGTCCACCCAACAGCAGCCAAGTATACTTTCTTTTCCAACGCACATGGAACATTCTCCAGAATAGACCATATACTAGGCCGTAAAGCAAGCCTTAAGAAAATCCAAAGAATAAAAATATCACAAAGCATCTTTTCTGACCATAAATCCATAAAAATAGAAATCAACAACAGAAAAAGCAAGGGAAAAAAAATTAAACACATGGTAACTGAACACCTTGCTCAAAAACTACTGGGTTATAGAAGAAATTAAGGATGGAATAAAGAAATTCATAGAATCAAACGAGATTGAAAACACATCCTACCTTTGGGACACAGCAAAAGCAGTACTCAGAGATCAGTTTACAGCAATAAATGCACACATCCAAAAAGTAGAAAGAGCCATAATCAAAACATTAACCCTACCATTGCAACAAGTAGAAAGAGAGCAGCAAAAGAAGCACTCAGACACAAGAAGAAAGGAAATAATGAGAGTTAGAGCAGAATTAAATGAAACAGAGAAAAGAAAAACAATTGAAAGAATTAACAAGACCAAAAGCTGGTTCTTTAAAAATATCAACAAAATTGGCAAACCACTGGCCAAACTGACAAAAGAAAAACAGAAGAGGAAGCAGATAACACTTATAAGAAATGAGATAGGTGATATCACAACAGACCCAACTGAAATTAAAAGAATCATAACAGATTACTATGAAAAATTGAAGTGTAACAAATTTGAAAACCTAGAGGGAATGGACAAATATCTAGAAACTCACTACCTACCTAAACTAACACAAACAGAGGTAGAACAACTAAATAAACCTGTAACAAAAGAAAAGATTGAAAGGGTAACTAAAAAACTGCCAACAAAAAAAAAGCCTTGGCCCAGATGGCTTCACTGGAGAATTCTACCCAGCTTTCAGAGAAGAGATAACACCACTTCTACTAAAGGTATTTCAGAGCATAGAAAAGGATGGAATACTCCCAAACTCATTCTATGAAGCCAGCATAACCCCGATACCAAAACCAGGTAAAGACACCACAAAAAAAGAAAATTACAGACCAATATTCGTAATGAACAATGACACAAAAATCCTCAACAAAATTCTAGCCAATAGAATTCAGCAACATATCCAAAAAATAATTCATCATGACCAAGTGGCATTTATACCAGTTATGCAGGGATGGTTCCATATTAGAAAAACAATCAATGTAATCCATCACATGATAAAACAGAAGACAAGAAGCACATGATCTTATCAGTCGAGGCAGAAAAGGCATTTGACAAGTCCAACACCCATTCATGATAAAACTCTCAACAAAATAGGAATATAAGGGAAATTCCTCAATATAATTAAGGGCATTTATACAAAGCCAACAGTCAACAACATCCTAAATGGAGAGACTTTGAAAGCATTCCCCCTGAGAATGGGAGCCAGACAAGGATGCCCTGTATCACCACTCTTATTGAACATTGTGCTGGAGGTCCTAGCCGGAGTAGTTAGGCTAGAAAAAGAAATAAAGGGCATCCAAACTGGTCAGGAAGAAGTAAAAGTATCTTTATTTGCAGATGATATGATCTGATACACAGAAAACCCCAGAGAATCCACAAGAAAACTACTGGAACTAATAGAAGATTTCAGCGAAGTTTCAGGATACAACATAAACATACACAAATCAGTTGGATTCCTTTACAACAACAAAGATAACCTCGAAGAGGAAATCACCAAATCAATACCATTTGCAATACCCTCAAGAGGATAAAATACTTAGGAATAAATCTAACTATAGACATAAAAGACCTATACAATGAAAACTACAAGATGCTACTGCAAGAAACCAAAAGAGAACTGCATAAGTGGGAAAATATACCTTGCTCATGGATAGGTAGACTCAACATTGTGATGATGTCAATTCTACCCAAAGCAATCTACAGATACAATGCAATCCCAATCCAAATTCCAATGGCATTTTTTAATGAGATGGAGAAGCAAATCACCAACTTCATATGAAAAAGGAAGAGGCTAAATAAGTAAAGCATTACTCAAGAAGAATAACAAAGTGGGAGGCCTCACACTCTCTGATTTTAGAATCTATTATACCAGCAAAGTAGCCAAAACAGCCTGGTACTGGTACAATAAGAGATGCATTGAACGATGCAACAGAATTGAGAATCTAGATATAAATTCATCCACCTATGAGCAGCTAATACTTCACAAAGGCCCAAAGCCCATTAATTGGGAAAAGACAGTTTCTTTAACAAATGGTGCTTGGCAAAACTGAACATCCACCTGCAAAAAACTGAAACAAGATCATATCTCACACCGTTCACAAAAACTAACTCAAAATGGATCAAAAACTTAAATATAAAATTGAAAATGTTAAAGATAATGGAAGGAAAAATAGGGACAATGCTAGGAGCCTTAATAAATGGCATAAACACAATACAAACCATAAGTAACAATGCACAAGCACCAGAAGAAAGACTAGATAAATGGGAGCTCCTAAAAATCAAACACTTATGCTCATCAGAAGACTTCAGCAAAACAGTCAAAAGACAACCTACAGACTGGGAAAAAAATTTTGGCTACAAGTCTGATCAGCGTCTCATCCCTCATATCTACAAGATACTGCAAAACCTCAACAACAAAAGACAAATAACCCAATTAAAAAATGGGCAAAGGATATGAATAGGCACTTTGCCAAAGAAGTTATTCAGGCAGCTAATAGACACATGAAGAAATGCTCATGATCATTAGCCATTAGAGAAATGCAGACCAAAACTACAATGAGATATCATCTCACCCCAACAAGGCTAGCATTAATCCAAAAAACACAAAATAATAATGCTGGAGAGGTTGTGGAGAGAATGTGACACTTAAACACTGTCAGTGGGAATGTAAAATGGTACAATCATTTTGGAAATCGATTTGGCACTTCCTTAAAAGCTAGAAACAGAAGTATCATATGATCTAGCTATTCTGCTCCTTGTAATGTATCCTAGAGAAATAAGAGCCGTCACATGAATAGATGTATGCACATCCATGTTCATTGCAGCACTGTTCACAATAGTAAAAGGATGGAAACAACCTAGGTGACCATCAATGGATAAATGGATAAACAAATTATGGTATATTCACACAATAGAATACTACACAACGATAAAGAAAAACGATGAAGCCGTGAAACATCTTATAACATGGAGGAAGTTGGAGGTCATTATGCTGAGTGAATTTAGTCAGTCACAGAAGGACAAATATTGTATAAGACCACCATTATAAGAACTCAAGGAAAGGTTTAAACACAGAAGAAAACATTCTTTGATGGTTACGAGGGTGGGGAGGGAGGGTGAGGGTTATTCACTAACTAGATTTGTAGATAAGAATTATCTTAGGTGAAGGGAAGGACAGCACATACTACAGGGGAAGTCAGCACAACCTGACTAAACCAAAGCTAAGAAGTTTCCCGAATACAATCAAACACTTTGAAGGACAGAGTAGCAGGGGTAGGGGTTGGGGACCATGCTTTCAGGGGACATCTAGGTCAATTGGCATAACAAAGCTTATTAAGAAAATGTTCTGCATCCTACTTTGGTGAGTGGTGTCTGAGGTCTTAAAAGCTTGCAAGCGGCCATCTAAGATGCATCAGTTGGTCCCAACCACCTGGAGTAAAGGAGAATGAAGAACACCAAAGACACAAGGAAAGTATTAGCCCAAGAGACAGAAAGAGCCACATAAACCAGAGACTTCATCAGCCTGAGACCAGGAGAACTAGATGGTTCCCGGCTACCACCAATGACTGCCCTGACAGGGAACACAACAGAGAGTCCTGGATGGAGCAGGAGAAAGGTGGGGTGCAGAACTCAAATTCTAGTAAGAAGACTCGACTTAACGGTCTGACTGACACTGAAGGACCCCGAAGAGCATGGCCCCTGGATTCTCTATCAGCCGAGAACTAAAACAATTTCTGAGGGCAACTCTTCAGACAGGGATTGGACTGGACTGTGGGACATAAAGTGATACTCATGATGAGTGTGCCTCTTAGCTCAAGTAGATAGAAGAGACTAAACGGGCAGCTTCTGTCCGGAGGTGAGATGAGAAGGCAGAGAGGGTTAGGAGCTGGTTGAATGGACATGGGGAATCAAGGGTGGAAGGGAGGGGTGTGCTGTCTCAGTATGGGGAGAGCAATTAGAGTCACATAGCAATGTATGTATAAATTTTTGTATGGGAAAAAAATAAAAATAGTGGTAGATTGTTCTGAACTTAGAAACCATCTTCCTTTGGAATGTAAAATACTAGCTCCCAGTGGTTCACATTATTTTACCTAAACTAAAAAATCATCCCCATTTTCTCTTTTGTAATGCATATAAAATACAAAACTTTGTTTAGCTCAAAATCCTCCCTTAATCTATTATTCTTTCACAGGACAGGTTCTATTTCTCTCTTCAGGCAGAGTTTTTTTTTTTTAAATAGTTCTTATTTTCTGCCTGTTTGTAAATAAATTACCAAGGACAGCTTTAAAATACACCATTTACTTTTCTCAACCTAGTATCTTTCAATACTATCTTTTGTTATTATATTATTCCCCTTCTGTTTTTCTTTCCTTTTTCCCTAATATTTCTGAAATTTAGTTCCGTATTCTGTTTTGGTTCTTCTATGAATTTCATATTCTATATACATTTTATGACCTTTATTTACTTTTGTATATTTTTTCCATTTTCTCTTCCAACAAAGTGAAACAGAGTTTTTAGTATGTAAGTCTTTGACACTATTTTGTTCAAGTTTATTGAATGTGATACTATATATATTTTAATTTTGTTTTATAATTAATAAATAAAAAAACTTTGAATAATTATTAGCAATATATTAAAATGTTTTAAATGTGAAATTACAAAAATCACTGTAGAAAATGGCAGTTATCTATCCTGAACTTTGTTTTTATCAACTTTTATGTTTGATTCAAAAAATAATATGATCCTATTTACACATTCTTTTAACTGCCCACATATAACTCTTCTATTTTGTTTAATTAAATAAGTAACAAATATCTACACAAGAATATTCTGTATTAATCTCTATAAAGATACATGTATTATTTTCTCTTTTCCTTTCATTCACAGACTATATACTGTTCCACATAATAATGGACCTTAAAATTTATGCAAACAAATTACAAATTTATAAAATCTATACTGATAAATGACCATAATTTAAAGAACTAACAATTTTACTTTGATAATAAGTGCAAATTATGGAAGAGAAACTGTGCTTTTGAATACAGCAGATATTGCAGTGGCTTCTTTATCCTAGATACTGCTTTCAAATTTGACAGCTTCCTCTTCTTGGCAGAGAAATGTTTCCATAAACAGCCCTACATGGTTGTGCAACATCATGATAGTAAACAAGTTGGTAACTTCCTTGGTAGCTCAGTTATGCAATGGAAATTAGTAGTTGTTCTTAGAGTTTCCACCTTCCAAAGGATTCAGCCAAAGTGGAGCTGTTGTTAACAACTAAAAATAATAAAGTAATTGATGTCAATAGCAGCTTCAGGCCATCGACTTTCAAGAAAATTGGAAGTTGTATTTTGCTGCCTGACCTGGTTAGATCTGAAGGAACTAAAGATAAGAAAAAATCAGTCCTTGAAACCTGTGTTTAGTTACTTTAGGTGTCACCTACATGGGCACCTGAACTTAAGTGAAATATGACTCTGAAGGTAAATCTTTGTGACTAAGTCTTTGCTGCAAAAAAAAAAATCATTTTACTTTCTTTTAAGAATGAAAGGACTGAGGAGACTGGGCAAAATGGCACTTTAGGCAGAAGCACCATGCCGTCCCTCACAGCAAAGATCCGAAAAACTAAGCCAAACAGAGAATACAACAATCCTGAAACCCTAAAACATCAAATGAAGAGATAAAGAACTCAGCCAAGCACCAAATGGAGTGAGAAAACTGACAGAGAATGGAGAGCGAGGAGAGATTCATGCAGAGGTCCCCTACCTGCTAACACAGCACAGATCCACCATCTTGGACTCCTATAGGAAACCAGCAAATGGGGGTACGAGAAAGCAGCCTCACGGAGTGTCTAGCGGGAGACAAAACAACCCTCTTCGTCCCGGCTTGGCCTCCTCTGCTTCCCGTGGCCATGGTCTCTTGACTGGAAAGCACCGGCTGCTTGGATTCCACACACACAAGCGGGCGGCTCTCTGTGTGCCATTTGTTGGCTGCTAGTGTTGCTTTTTTTTTTTCTGCTTCTTTTGATTTCTCACTTGCCTCTCGCCACCTCCCCCTCCTTTCACTCGAGTGCCTGGCTCCATGCACCATCTTTGCTTCTTCCTGAGGGGCTGCAGAACTCCATTCAAGTGTGGAGCTGCTTCCCAGTCTGGGCTACCACACTGGTGGGATCCTGGGGCTTTTGTTCATTTGTTCGTTTTGAAATGTTTGTTTGTTTTCTTCTCCTTTTCTTGAGTTGGGAGCCCTTTCTGGACAGGCAGAGCTGCGTGGCAGGGAATTCCCCTTCAGCTTTCACAGACGTGCAGAGGGATCCCTGAGACCATTGCTTTTTCTGTTTTTTTTTTTTTTCTGTTTTTTTTGGGAGGTCTTTCTTGTTTTTTTTTTTTTTTAATTTGTTGTTTTCTTTTCCCTCATTTTCCCTTTTTGTCTTTCTTCATTGCTCAGTTTCTCATCTCTCTATATCTTCCTTCTCTTTCGGATCCCTGAATACCAGGCATTGTATACCTCTACGCCTTCTAGCCAGGCTGTACTGCGACACCTGAGAGTGACTTCCCCAGACCTCATAGCTGCATCGGTGGGATCCCTGGGAACTTTGCAATTCTTTAACCTTTCTGATTTTTATTTACTCATTCTTTTCTTTTCTTCCTTTTCTCCTTTCTGTTTTTCTCCATTTCATAGACTCTCATCTCTCCATTCCAATGGCAAGCTCCCGTAGCATTCTTTTTTGTTTGTTTGTATGTTTTTGGCTCCTTTTCCTCTCTCCTCTCTCCCATATCCATCTTAGCTCCACACATAACAATCTCCCCGCTGCATCCTGCCTACCTGTTCTGTGCGCTTGACATCACACCACCAAGCAGCACAGGCACAGCCTACTGGAACCTGCTCTGCACTGATTACCAAACAACTCTGGTGGCTGTAGTGAGTGCTACAAACAACCCGTCCCAGTAACACCTCTTCAGCTAGACCTGCCCTGCCGAACCATATCTGAGTGACTGCCCCTGTCATTTGGTGAAGGAGGTGAAAAGTATTGAGTGCACAGATGAATAAACAACAAAGACCACACAGTCTGCCTGCTCAGACATACTCAAATTTTTTTTGAAAAAAAGGGGCGAAACAAACAAATGTACAATCAATAAATGAAAAAAATAACTACTGAATGCCCCCGAAAACAGCAGACAATATCAAAACATTTACAAAAACAGGACAGGATGGTTCCAGTAGGTGTCCAAAATAAAACACCAGATGAGTATCCTGTAGAAGAAAATGCACTACAACTACCTGATAGGGAATTCAAATCTCTAGTACTTGGAATTCTCCAAGAACTGAGGCAAAAAGCTAACATGAGGAAACAATAGACAAATTCATGGAAAATACAGACAAAAAATTGGAAGAATTCAGGAAGATGATGCAGGAACAAAATGCCAAAATAAATTCACAACTAGAAATTATACAAAAACAACAATTAGAAATCCAAAAGATAAACAAGATTTCAGAAATGGATGATGTCATAGAAGAGCTGAGAAGCAGATTTGAAACCTTGCTTCCAGGCTCAGAAGAATTGAAGATAAACACTTAAGTTCAAATCTGTTTGAGGAAAACTCAGAAACAAGAACAAAGAAAAATGAAGAGACCCTGGGAGTTATGAGGGACACAATTAAAATAAAAAATTTACAAGTGCTCGGAATTCCAGAACAAGGGGAGAAAACAGAAAACACAGAGAGGATCATTGAGGAACTGCTGACAGAACACTTCCCCAGTACGATAAAAGATGAAAAGCTGGCCATCCAAGAAGCTCAACGAACCCCATATAGAAGAGACCCCAAAAGAAAATCACCAAGGCATATCATATTCACATTTCCAAAACTAAAGACAAACAAAGAATCCTGAGAGCAGCTTGTGAAATACAAGAAGTCACATGCAGAGGAGAAACAATAAGACTAAGCTCAGATTATTCAACAGAAAAATGCAGGCAAGAAGGCAATGGGAGAACACATATAAAATCTTGAAAGAAAAAATTGCCAGACAAGAATAATATAACCTGCAAAACTCTCATTCAAATTTGATGGTGAAATTAGGTCATTTCCAGATAAACAGAAATTAAGGGAATATGTAAAACTCAAACCAAACTTACAAGAATTATTAAAGGGAGTTCTTCAATCTGAGGACAAACAGCTTCAGCTCACAGGCATAACCTAGGATGCAGGATCGTACCAGCCAGATACCAATTGAGGAAATGAACTCTCAATGACTATCCAACACCAAAAGAAATACAACAGGGAATCAGAGCAGTTAATCAATAAATGACAACAATATCAAAACAATAAAACAGGGAATAAACAGCATAGGTGTAGAACCTTCTAATGGAGATGAAGGCAAGGCGATACCAAGTAATGGTAGACTGCTTCAAACTTAGAAAGATAAGGGTAAATTTCATGGTAACCACAAAGAAAGTTAACAAACCAACTCATAAAAATAAAGATGAAAAACATAAAGTCTTGGCAAAAACAAAACCTACAAGAACAAAAGAAATGAAAAAAAAAACTCCACAGCAAAAGTAACTCAGCACAAGAGAGTAAGAAGAACAAAGAAAACTTCAGCACCACGAAGAAAAACACTACAAAATGACAGCAACAAACTCACATCTATCAGTAATTACACTGAATGTAAATGGACTCAATGCACCCATAAAGAGGCAGAGAGTGACAGAATGGATAAGAAAACAGGATCCATCAATATGATGTCTACAGAGACACACCTTAGAAACAAAGATATGAGTTTATTAAAAGTCAAAGG
Source organism: Dugong dugon (assembly GCA_030035585.1). NCBI lineage: Eukaryota > Metazoa > Chordata > Mammalia > Sirenia > Dugongidae > Dugong > Dugong dugon. The sequence goes on along the minus strand of CM057463.1, from coordinate 170,214,303 downwards.
TTGGATAAAAATATATCAAGCTAACAACTACCAAAAAAGAGCAGGAGTGGCAATTCCAATCTCAGATAAAATACACTTTAAAACAAAATCTACCATAAAAGACAAAGAAGGACACTACATAATGATTAAGGGGATGATCCAGCATGAAGAGATAACCATAATAAACATCTATGCACCCAATGACAGGGCTCCAAAATACATAAAACAAACTCTAACAACACTGAAAAGAGAAATTGACAGTTCCACAATAACAGTAGGAGACTTCAACACACCACTTTAGGTAAAGGACAGAACAACTAAGAAGAAGCTCAGCAAAGATACAGAAGAGCTAAAGGGCACAATCAGCCAACTTGACCTCATACACATATTTAGAACACTCCATCCAACTGCTGCGAAGTACACATTCTTTTCCAATGCACATGAAACGTTCTCCAGAATAGACCACATCTTAGGCCACAGAGCAATCCTCAACAAGATCCAAAACGTTCAGATCATTCAAAGTATCTTCTCTGACCACAGTGCCATCAAGGTAGAAATTAACAATAGAAAGAGCAAGGAAAAAAAATCAACTACATGGAATCTGAATGATTCCTGCTTACGCATCAATGAGTAATAGAAGAAATCAGAAATGGAATCAAAAAATTTCTAGAATCAAATGAAAATGAAAACACATCATCCCAAAACCTTTGGGACACAGCAAAGGCAGTCCTTAGAGGACAATTTATAGCAATAGATGCACATATCAAAAAACAAGAAAGGGACAAAATCAAAACATTAATTACAGAACTCAAACAAATAGAAAGAGAACAGCAAAAAAAGCCCACAACCACTGGAAGAAAGGAAATAGTAAAGATGAAAGCAGAAATAAATGCCATAGAGAACAGAAAAACAATAGAAAGTATCAACAAAACCAAAAGTTGGTTCTTTGAAAGAATCAACAAAATCGACAAACCACTGGCCAGACTGACAAAAGAAAAACAGGAGAGGACACAAATAACCCAGATAAGAAATGAAATGAGGGACATTAGAACAGACCCAACTGAAAAGAAAAGGATTATAACATATAAAAAAGTATACTCCAACAAATTTGAAAACCTAGAGGAAATGGATAGATTTCTAGAATCACACAGCCTACCCAAACTACAACAAAGTGATGTTGAAAATCTGAACAGACCCATAACAAGAGAAGAGATTGAAAAGTTAATTAAAAAAAATCTCCCAACCACAAAAAGCCCTGGCCCAGATGGCTTCACTAGAGAATTCCACAAAACATTTACAAAAGAGCTTGTACCAGTACTACTCAAGTTATTTCAGAGCATAGAAGAGGAAGCAACACTTCCAAATTCATTCTATGAAGGCAGCATAAAGCTGATACCAAAACTAGGCAGACATCACAAAAAAAGAAAATTACAGACCAATATCTCTCATGAATACAGATGCAAAATTTCTGAACAAAATTATAGCCAATAGAATTCTGCATCATATCAAAAAAATAATACACCACGACCAAGTAGGATTCTTACCAGGTATGCAAGGATGGTTCAACATTAGAAAATCAATCAATGTAATCCACCACATAAATAAAAGGAAAGAAAAGAATCACATGATCATCTCAATTGACGCAGAAAAGGCATTTGAAAAAGTCCAACACCCATTCCTGATAAAAACTCTCAATCAAATAGGTATAGAAGGGAAATTTCTCAACATAATAAAGGGCATCTATGCAAAACCAATGGCCAGCATCATTCTAAATGGAGAAGGGCTAAATACATTCCCCTCGAGAAGAGTAACAAGACAAGGATGCCCTTTATCACCACTCCTATTTAACATCGTGCTGGAAGTTCTAGCTAGAGCAATAAGGCAAGAGAAAGAAATAAAGGGCATCCAAATTGGTAATGAAGAAGTTAAACTCTCCCTGTTTGCAGATACTATACATAGAAAACCCTAAAGACTCCATGAGAAATCTATTGGATTTAATATAGACATTCAGCAGAGTAGCAGGATACAAGGTAAACATTAAAAAAATGAGTTGGATTCCTATATACCAATAAGAAGAACGATGAAAAGGAAATCAGGAAAACAATACCATTTTCAATAGCCCCTAAAAAGATAAAATACTTAGGAATAAATCTGACCAGGGATGTAAAAGACCTATACAAAGTAAACTGCAAACACTACTGCATGAAACCCAAAGGGATCTACATAACTGCAAAAACGTACCATGCTCATGGATAGGCAGAGTCAACATTGTGAAAATGTCAATTCTACCCAAAGCAATTTACAAATACAACGCAGTCCCGATCCAAATACCAAGAACATTCTTCAAAGAGATGGAAAAACTAATCATTAACTTTATATGGAAAGGGAAGAAGCCCCGAATAAGTAAAGCATTACCGAAGAAGAAGAATAAAGTTGGTGGACTCACACTGCCTGAGTTCAGAACCTACTATAGAGCTACAGTAGTCAAAACAGCCTGTTACTGGTACAACGACAGATACACTGACCAATGGAACAGAATTGAGAACCCAGATGTAAATCCATCCACCTACGGTCACCTAATCTTCGACAAGGGCCCAAAGTCCATCAAATGGGGGAAAAGATAGTCTTTTTAACAAATGGTGCCTGCAAAACTGGATATCCATTTGCAAAAAAATTGAAACAGGACCCATACCTCACACCGTATACAAAAACTACTTCAAAATGGATCAAAGACCTGAATACAAAGCCTAAAAGTATAAAGTTCATAGAAGAAAAAATAGGACCAACACTTCAGGCCTTAATACTTGGTGGCATTAACAGGATACAAACCATAACCGTCAATGCACAAACCCCAACAGATAAGCTAGATAACTGGGATCTTCTAAAAATCAAACACCTATGTTCTTCAAAAGACTTCACCAAAAGAGTAAACAGAGAACCTACGGACTAGGAAAAAATTTTTGGATAATACAAGTCAGACAAAGGTCTAATCTCCATAATCTACAAGAAAATACAACACCTCTACAACAAAAAGACAAATAATCCTATTAAAAAATGGGCAAAGGACATTAGAGAAATGCAAATTAAAACCACAATGAGATACCATCTCACCCCGGCATTACTGGCACGAATCAAAAACACTGGAAATAACAAATGTTGGAGGGGCTGCGGGGAGACGGGAACTCTTATACACTGCTGGTGGGAATGCAAAATGATACAGCCATTTTGGAAAATGATATGGCGTTTCCTCAGAAAGCTAGAAATAGACGTACCATTCGATCCAGCAATCCCACTCCTAGGAATATATCCTAGAGAAATAAGAGTCATCACTCGAATAGACATATGCACACCTATGTTCATGGCAGCATTATTCACAATAGCAAAACGATGGAAACAACCTCGATGTCCATCAACAGACGAATGGATACACAAACTATGGTACATACACACAATGGAGTACTATGCAACGAGAAAGAACAATGAATCGGTGAACCATCTCATAACATGGATGAAACTGGAGGACATCATGCTGAGTGAAATAAGTCAATCACAAAAGGACAAATATTGTATGAGACCTCTATTGTAAAAACCCATGAAAAAATTCACATGCAAAATGTAACAATCCTTGTTGGTTACCAGGGATGGGGGGGGGGGATACTAAATAGGTAATAGGTAAGTGGTAACTTGGGTGAGAGCTGAGATAGTACATAGTACAGGGGAAACTAACACAACCTGCACAAGGAAAGGTCATGGAGGCCCTATAGACACATCCAAACCCCCCGAGGGACTGAGTTGTTGGACGGAGGGCTCTGGGGACCATGATCTCGGGGAACATCTAGCTCAATTGGCATGACACTACTTATAAAGATAATGCTCTACATTCTACCTTGGTGAGTAGTGTCTGGGGTCTTAAAAGCCTATGAGCGGCCATCTAAGATACTCCACTGATCTCATCCCTTCGGGAACAAGGGAGAACGAAGAGAACAGGATACAAGGAAAAGATTAGTCCGAAGGACTAATGGTCCACAGCTACCAAGGCCTCCATGGGACTGAGCCCAGTAGAGCTGGATTGTGCCTGGCTACCACCAATGACTCCTCTGACCAGGATCACAACAGAGGGTTCTGGGCAGAGCTGGAGTAGGATGTAGAGCATAATTTTAACTCCCAAAAAAAAAAAAAAAAAAAGAAGACCAGATATACTGGCCTAAAGAATACTAGAGAAACCTCGAGAGTGTGGCCCCCAGACACCCTTTCAGCTCAGAGGGGAAGTTACCTTCAAGGTTCGATGTTAAGCCTGGGAATGGACACCCCAGTAAAACTAAATGGGACTAACGATGTACAGGAGTCCGGTGACAAGGGCCAGAAGGCAGAGGGAGAGTAGGAAACTGATGATAAGGAACACAAATTGAATAAGGACACTGTCGATGTATTGTGAGATTGTTGACCACTGCTATAGGGCAACATTTGTAGTAACTATTAAATGGGAGGCTGTTTTGTCCTGTAAGCCTTCATCTTGGGCGAGAATGGCAGCACAATTGGAAGAGCATAGTCAATATCACTTAAATGTGTAAGTAAAAAGTTTTGAAATGGTGTTTAAATAAAATAAAAATAAATAAATACATAAATAAACAAATGAGACTAAAGAGGTACAATAGTCCACTGACAGGGTCCAGAAGACAGAAGGGGACAAGGAAGCCCCCTGGTGATAGGGAACACAAGGTGGAGTAAGGATATTCTTGATGTGCTGTGAGATTGTTAACCATTGTCATAGGGCAACATGTGTAGTAACTGTTAAATGAAAAACTATTTTGTTCTGTAAGCCTTCATCTTAAGTGAGAATAACAGCACAGTTGGAAGAGCGTAGTCAATGTCACTGAACTGTGAATGTAGAAAATTTTGAAACGGTGTATCTTTGGCCATCTGTAATTTTCATCAAAAAAAAAGGTTGAGAATTTAGAGGCTTAATACGTTGTGGGGTTGTTAACCAATGTCAAAAAAAACAACATGTGTACTACTATTTCATGAGAAACTATTTGCTCTGTAAGCTTTCACCTGAAGTACAATAAAATATATATTAAAAATAAAAATAAAAATAAAAAAAAAAATGGGCAAAGGAAATGAACAGACACTTCACCAAAGAAGACATTCAAATGGCCAACAGACACATGAGGTAATGCTTCCAATCACTAACCATTAGAGAAATGCAAATTAAAACCGCAATGAGATACCATCTCACACTGGCATTACTGTCACGGATCAAAAACACTGGAAATAACAAATGTTGGAGGGGCTGAGGGGAGATGAGAACTCTTATGCACTGCTGATGGTAATGCAAAAATGATACAACCATTTTGGAAAATGATATGGCGCTTCCTCAGAAAGCTAGAAATAGACTTACCATTCGATCCAGCAATTCCACTCCTAGGAATACAACCTAAAAAAATAAGAGTCGTCACTCGAACAGACATATGCACACCTATGTTCATGGCAGCATTGTTCACAATAGCAAAACGGTGGAAACAACCTAGATGCCCATCAACAGATGAATGGATAAACAAACTATGGTACATACACACAATGGAGTACTATGCAACTAGAAAGAACAACAATTAATTTGTGAACCATCCTATAACATGAATGAAACTGGAGGACATTATGCTGAGTGAAATAAGTCGATCACAAAAGGACAAATATTGTATGAGACCTCTATTGTAAAAACCCAAGAAAAAGTTCACACAAAAAATGTAACAATCTTTTCTGGTTACCAGGGATGGGAGGGGTAGGGGGGAAATACTAAATAGGCAATAGATAAGTTGTATCTTGGGTGAAGGGTGAGACAGTACACAATACAGAGGAAACTAGCACAACCTGTACAAGGAAAGGTCATGGAAGCCCCATAGACACATCCAGACTCCCTGGGGGACTGAATTGCTGGGCGGAGGGCTGCGGGGACCACGGTCTCAGGGAACATCTGGCTTAATTGGCTTGACACAGCTTATAAAGACAATGCTCTACATTCTACCTTGGTGAGTAGTGTCTCGGGTCTTAAAAGCCTGTGAGAGGCCATCTAAGATACTCCACTGGTCTCATCCCTTCGGGAGCAAGGGAGAATGAAGAGAACAGGATACAAGGAAAAGATTAGTCCAAAGGACTAATTGTCCACAGCTACCAAGGCCTCCACCAGCCTGAGTCCAGTAAAGCTAGATGGTGCCCGGCTACCACCACTGACTACCCTGACCAGGATCACAACAGAGGGTTCTGGACAGAGCTGGAGAAGGATGTAGAGCATAATTCTAACTCACAACAAAAAAGACCAGATTTACTGGCCTAAAGGAGACTGGAGAAACCCCGAGAGTATGGCCCTCAGACACCCTTTTAGCTCAGTGGTGAAGTTACCTCCGAGGTTCACTGTTCAGCCTTGGAGTGGAGAGCCTGGTAAAACCAAATGAGACTAACGAGGTACAGGAGTCCAGTGACAAGGGCCAGAAGGCAGAAGGTGACAAGGAAGCTGATGATAGGGAACCCAAGGTTGAGTAAGGATATTGTTGATGTGTTGTGAGATTGTTAACCATTGTCATAGGGCAACATTTGTAGCAACTGTTAAATGAGAAACTATTTTGTTCTGTAAGCCTTCGTCTTAAGTGAGAATAACAGCACAATTGGAAGAGCGTAGTCAATGTCACTGAACGGTGTATGTAGAAATTTTTGAAATGGTGTATCTTTGGCTATGTGTATTTTCACCAAAAAAGAAAAGGTTGAGAAGTTAGAGGGTTAATATGTTGTGGGGTTGTTAACCAATGTCATAAAACAACATGAGTACTACTGTTTCATGAGAAACTATTTGTTCTGTAAGCCTTCACCTGAAGTACAAAAAAATGTATTAAAAAAAAAAAAGAATGAGAGGACTATGGGTAGGTAGTCTGAGAGCTTTAGTCAATCAAAAAATCTTTAAAAAAACCCTTCTCATGGTAAAATCAGAGAAGCTAAAGTTTTGTATAATCTTACAGTTTATAACAATGAGACTGCTATAGCTGAAAATTAGATTTCAAGTCACATTCTGTGGATTGCTGAATCATAATAAAGGTTCATTTTGCCAATTATTTTAATGAAGTTTGGAGAATTTATGGAAAAATTAGATCCCAAAATTGGAATCCTGACATTGAGCAAATGGGAATGACTCAGAGTACTTTTAAACTGCTAACCTTACTGAACTTCTCTTACTTGAAAAAGAAAACTTTCTTCTCTGATTGATTTATCTTCAAGTGTTTCCTTGTGAGAGTAAGGCAAATCTCTCCATGCCTAATTATAATACCCTTCATTTGTTCCAGATTTCAAATAAAGGCCAGAAATCAACATGGTGCAAGGAATTAAATACTAAGTCATATCTTGAGGGAGAAGACTTACTTAGTACAACAGATGTAAGACTTTATTATTTATTTATAGGAGGAAAAAACAGAAAAATGTGTGAGGGAATGGTTGCTGATGGTTCTAAGTCAGGAACTGAAAAAAAAATTAGAGCAAGATAAAGAGATAAAGAGATCTTGTATACAATATGTTGACTTGACTATCTGGGAGTGATTCTGATTACCTAAGCTGTGGAATAAAATATAGATTCAATATTGGTGTAAGGTAAATGAAATTGATAGTCTTCACATTTCTTGATACAAAACAACTACTAGAGTAATTCAGTCCCATTTAAAGGTTGCCCTAAATGACATTTGTGGAGGGACTTCAAAGATTACATCTGGGTGTCCACATTACCAGTAATGAAAGGTCACCATTGGAGATTTAGATCTAAACTAATTTCTCGATGCTGTTAAATTGTTTGCATGAATAAACAGAGGCTTGGATAAAACAATAATGGAAAACATAGGTAGACTTATGTGAAAAAAACTCACAAAAGGCATCCAGACTATAAAAAATATATTTTCTATGTGAATGCTTACCATTTCTGGGTCCATATCTCAAAGAACGTCTCAATAATCAGGTGTTGAATGTAATCTCTGTCAGCATATTTATTCAGCTGTCTTAACTGATGATTAAATTTGCCATGGTGATGGGGATGGAGATTATGCACTGGATCAAAGACATGAATTTTCCCTCACATTGATGATCTGTCTACTACTACTGCTAAGTGTCTAATTTTATAGCTCTAAAGACTAATGCTAAGCCCTCTAAATGATGCAGTATTTTATGGAAACCAGACAATAATTTAGTGGCCACCAGGGTTCCAATTTAGTGACAAGTCAAGTATGTAGGCCCCCTTCTATCAAGGGCAACTATTGGTCTTCCTTGCCACTATAATTGTTTTGCCAGTACCATCTATAAATCTTTGGAATTCTTAACTCACATCACGATATTCCATACACTAGTGTTGCAAATAAGGACCTCATTTTATAAAGGAAATGAGCTTGTGTTCAACAGATTTATGGGTCATATCATGTAGCATACTCACATCGAAACTGCTATCATTTGAGGGTGGTAGAATAGCCTATTGAAGGCCCACTTAAAGTTCTATCTGTCAAAAATACCTTGCAATTGCTCTTATATGAGATATACTTTATGCTAGACCTAAGAGATAATATATAATGATATATTTTCCATAGAAATATCTATGGTTCCAAAACCAAGGGAATGGAAGAGACATCTCACTCCATTACACCTAATGAGCTACTTGAAAAATTTGTTTCCTATCTCCACTATTTTGGACTTTGCTTGTTTTGAGTTCTTACTACTTAAGGAGGGCATAATTACACCAGGGTACACAACAATTATTACATTGAACTGTTGTTAATATAATCATGTGGTCCTTTTAGACCCCCTAAGATCATAACAAAATAGTCCAGAAAAGGATTTGACTTGGAAAATTGAGCCTGATTATCAAGTGTGTTAGATTTCTAAGGCTGCCATAAGAAATTACCTCAAATAGGGTGTCTTAAAACAACAGAAATTTATTCTCTCATAGTTTTGGGGACTAAAATTCTGAATTCAAGATTTCACCTAGGCCATGGTCTCTTTGAAGGCTCTCCAGGAAGATCTTTCCTTTTCTCTTGCAGCTTCTAGTAGCCCCAGGCATCTCTTTGTTTATGGCAGCATAATTTAAATCTCACCTTCATCTCCACCTAGCCATTTTCTTTCTGTATCTTTCTCTCTGTGTCTCTTCTCCTCATTTTATAAGGACATCAATCATACTGGAATATAGCCCATGCTACTCTAGTATGACCTTATATAAACTAGTTACATATGCAAATGTATTTGCATTTCCAAATAAGTTCAAATTCACAGACTAAGGTTTACAACTTGAATATATCTTTCTTTTTGGGTGGGACACAAATAAACCCATAATATCAACAGAATAGCTGCCAAGTGGGGAATGGAGGTATATTGCTGGAATTCACTGAATCCTCGAAGTGCCTTTAATTGCTACAATTAGTAACGCCCCCTGATAAATGTTAACGGAGAACAAAATCAATGAAATAGCACCAAGTTCTGCAAGAGAAAAGAGTCAAGTTACTCCAAGAGTTGAAGAATGAGTTTAATATGCTGTTTGAGGGCAAAAGAATATGGTAATGGAGGGAAGAAATAGAGACTGACAGGATACTCATGATTGTTTCTTTGCTTTTTTTTACATTTACGTTTATATTAATTAAGCATTTTTCAAGTTTTGAAACTTGAAAAGCTTGAAGTTTCAAGTTGCTATTGAACGTAGATTAGCTAAAGCAAAAAGAAAGAAATGATGACATAAAAGCTGAACAGAAGATTTCAAAAAGTGACTGTAAAGTATTATAATGAAATGTGCAAAGACCTAGACTTAGAAAACCAAAAGGGAAGACCACGCTCAGCATTTCTCAAGCTGAAATAACTGAAGAAAAAATTCAAGTCTTAAGTTGTAATACTGAAGGATTCTACGCACAAATAATTGAATGACTCTGAAGCATCAAAAGAAGATGGAAGGAATACACAGAATCACTGCACCCAAAAGAATTGGTCGATATTCAAACATTTTAGGAGGTAGCATTTGATCAGGAACCGATGGTACTGAAAGAAGTCCAAGCTACACTGAAGACATCTGTGAAAAATAAGATTCCAGGAATTGACAGAATACCAATGAGACGTTTCAACAAACAGATGCAGTGCTGGAGGTGCTCACTTGTCTATTGTAAGAAATCTGTAAGACAGTTAACTGGCCATCCGGCTGGAAAAGATACATATTTGTGCCCATTCCAAAGAAAGGTTATCCAAAAGAATGCAGAAATTATTGACCAATGTCATTAATATCATATGCAAGTAAAATTATGCTGACAAAAATGCAAACACATTTGCAACCGTACATCAACAGGGAATTGCCAGAAATTCAGGCTGGATTCAGAAGAGGATGTGGAACAAGGGATATCATTGCTGATGTCAGAACAATCCTGGATGAAAGTAGAGAATACCAGAAAGATGTTTACCTGTGTCTTATTGACTATGCAAAACATTCTACTGTGTGGATCATAACAAATTATGGATAACATTGCAAAGAACGGGAATTCCAGAAGACATCATTGTGCTTATTTGGAACCTGTCCATAGACCAAGAGGAAGTCACTGGAATAGAACAAGGGGATACTGTGTGGTTTAAAATCAGGAAAGGTGTGCACCATACTTCTTCATTCTGTATGCTGAGCAAATTATCTGAGAAGCTGGAATATATGAAGAAGAATGGGCCATCAGGACTAGAGGAAAACTCATTAACAACATGTAATATGCAGATGACACAACCTTGCTTGCTGAAAGTGAAGAGGACTTGAAGCACTTACTGATGAAGATGAAAGATTACAGCCTTCAGTACGCATTACACCTCTACATAAAGAAAAAAAAAAAAAAACTAAACCAATAAGCCACATCATGATAAACAGAGAAAATATTGAAGTTGTCAAGGATTTCATTTTACTTGGATCCACAATCAACACCCCTGGAAGCGCCAGTCAAGAAACCAAATAACATACTTCACTGGGCAAATCTGTGGCAAAATACCTTTTTAATGTGTTCAAAAGCAAAGATGTCACTGAGGACTAAGGTGCACCTTACCCAAGCCATGGTATTTTCAATTACCTCATATGTCTTCAAAAGCTGGATAATGAATAAGGAAGAGGGAAGAAGAATTGATGCCTTTGAATTACGGTGTTAGTGAAGAATATTGAATACATCATGAGCCTCCAGAAGAATGAACAAATATGTCTTGGAGAAAGTACAGCCAGAATGCTCTTTAGAAGTGAGGATAGTGAGACTTCGTTTAACTCGCTTTGGACATGTTATCAGGAGGGACCAGTCCCTGGAGAAGGACATCATGCTTGGTAAAGTAAAAGGTCAGCAAACAAGAGGAAGACCCTCAAGGAGATGAACTTATACAGTAGTTGCAACAATGGGCTCAAACAGCATTGATTGTGAGGATGGTGCAGGACTGGACAGTATTTCATTCTGTTGTACATAGGGTCGCTGTGAGTTGAAATTGACTGGATGTATCTAACAACAACAACAAAGTAATTTCACGTTTTTTCCATCTCTCCTGCCACCCTAGGGTTTTTTCATTTTATTTTTTAAATCAGTTGTGCTGATGTTGTTAAAATAAGAATTTAGTGGAGAGGTAATAAAATACCAGAACAGAGTTATGATTGAAACAGAAGAAAAACCACTTAAAGGGGATGTAGTGATTTATAACGTTTTTGGGTGCTTATTTTCATTTATACATACTGCATTGTATTATATGTATCTATTTTTATAGCTGTTGTTATCAGGAAGCTTAAATATATGGGAAAGGATGTGTACGGAAATTTAGCAAATACATAAATGATTTAGTTATGGAGAGATCGTGTATTTGTTCTTTATGCTAATTGAACAGCCATTCCAGAATACCTCCCTGTATTTCTGAGGATGAAAAGCTGATAAGCAGAATTTCCCACAGTCCCCTACATCTAGAATTTCAGATGTTGTTGGTCTTTTTCAAGATATATACTTAGTAAAATTTATTCCATATGAATAAGAGAAAAAGAAAAATACCCTTTTCGATGGCAGGGATCATTTTCAAGACTGGTGTTCTCTAGCCCATTGCTATTAACTTGGCTACTCAATTCAATAGGTGGCTTCCTAATATTGCAGTCCCCTGACTATGGTGATGTTTTAGGTTCGATGAAGCCTCGGATATTCAGTATGGCTTGGAGAGTTTTTGTTTCTATAATCCTAAAATTACAAATTTATTCAGACAGTAAAGAAGTATTTGACTCTGTAATTAATTATGAATTGCTGTCATTTCAATTGCTTTCAGAATTAAACATAAAGAACCTAATATATCTATCACAAGTATAAAAAACCGGAAATGAAAGTATTTATCATAGCCTAAAGGCAACTCTGCTAAGATGAGCAAAAGCTTTAGACCAGCTCTCATGGGTATATATTCAACTCTTCTTATGTGGAACATGTAAAGATTGCAATTGTTCTGAGCTGCAGAAATACTTAGAAATAAAGGATGTCATGTGAAATTATAGTAGTAATAAGATGAAATATGTCAACTTCAAATTCAAAAATTCTTTCAAAATTGAAAGCAACCAAGAAAGAAAGAAATTCTAGAAATACATGGTGTCAAGATATTGTGGATTTTCCTTGGTTATTTATTTGTGCAGCTTGTAATAAATGGCTATTTTAAAACTAGATTTAAAATACAAATAAACAGACTATTAGGAAGTAAAGAAGATCCTCTACAACTGGATTTTTCTTTTCACAGTTTCAGTAATCACTTAAAAAAAAAAAAACTCTCTCAATAATTGTTCTGTTTTAACTAAGCTTCAGTTGGTTGCGGAGTGATTTGCTAAAATGGGTTGCCAGTGATGTCTCATATAGTTCCTAGCTTGCTACAACAATGTGGCGTGGAATATCATCCCTACTTTATCCCTCATACCATTTCATGTAACTCCAGTGTTATGACTGAATTGTTTCCCCCCAAAATCTATGTTGAAGTCCTAACCCATGTACCTATAAATATGACCCTGTTTGGAAATAAGCTATTTTCTTTCATTATGTAAATAAGTCCATACCAGGGTAGGTTGGACACTAAACTTAATCACTTCTGAGTTATAAAAAGACCAGATTAGACACAGAGACACTCACTGAGACAGACACTATCTGATGGTAGCAGCAGAAAAACATACAATTCCTGGAACTCCAAGGATTGACACATGCTAGAAACTGAAATGGAGTCCTGGTGATGCAGTGGTTAAGATCTCTGCTGCTAACCAGAAGGTTGGCAGTTCAAATCCAACAGTCGCTTCTTGGAAACCCTATGAGGAAGTTCTGTTCTGCCCTATAGGGTCTCTATGAGTTGGAATGACTCAATGGCAACAAGTTAGGTTTGTTTTGTTTTGTTTTGTTTTGTTGGTAGAAGATGGAATAAACAAACAAGGGTCTCTATCTATAGCCACACCCTGAATTTGGACGGATAGCCTCATGAACTGTGGAAAATAAATATCTGTTCTTTAAAGCTATCTATTTTTGGTATTTTTGTTACAGCAGCACTAGGTAACTAAGACATCTTACTGTTCTTTCAAATCTCTACTATTGTAGACAACTCCAAAAGATTTCTTCTCATTTCCTGTGGAAAATTCTAATCTGGTATACCATATCTAGACTCCTGGAATATGCTATTTGTGTATATGTTATAAACTGCATATATGTTATAAATTTATTATAATGTATAATAGTTGTTGGTTGATTGGTTGTTACTGCTGAACCATTGTGTCTAATGAACAGGGTTTTTTTTGTTTGTTTGTTTTGTTTTAAAGTCTTTACCTCATTATCTGGTAAAATCTATGGCACATGGATGGTCTTTAATCATTACTCATTAATTTAGTAAGGTAATGAATATTGACTGCATACATTGTTTTCACCAGTGATCCTAATTAAACAATAAGACAGTGGGTGTGTAATTTAACTACCAGAGATTTTCCTATTCAAATCATCTCCTTTATGCGTATGCCAAAACTGAAATGATTTGGGTTCTAAAACTCCTGTTTGTGGAATTTGACATCACATCAGAATTTAAGTTGTTTTCTTCAGGTCAATATGCTTGCAAGATAAACCTCAATGACAAATGAGTTTGGTAAGAGGAAGTAGTAGAAAGAAAGATGGTAACTTGGTTAATGATAGACGTCTTCTCAGGCCCTGAGTGTGTGACAGAAGCAGGTTGTCTCAGAGGCAGTTCTAAGATCTCAAGAAGCCACAAGAATACTAGGATAAAGACCCCAAGCAGTAGCATTAACCCCTCTATGGGTACTACATCCATCTAGACTGATGGAGGCCCACACATGAGGAGACACTGGCACAGTGTTGTCAAATGAAAGTCATTTAATTACTCACAGAAAACAGACAGCAAACAACAGGAATAATTCAATGATGAGTGTTTACCCCCTGGCTCAAAAAACCTGCTTGGACAGAGGTGGACATTCTTCTACATGTGTCCCCACTTTGTACTGCGGATAAGAGATTAGCCAGCCAGTTTTATATTCCAGGGGCGATGTAACTCATTACACTGATTTTCTTCCTGAACACCCAAGGATGGGGTGGTGAGACTTGTGGTGCCAGCCTGGAATTGTATCCTTTGTAGCCCTGCTAGTTGTCAGGCTTGAGGAGGAGAGGTTTGTCCTGAAGCCTAAAAATACCAGGTAGAGGAGGAACAGGAAGGAACTATAGCCTGTGGGCCATCTGAAGAACTGCCTCATTTCACTAAGCCCAATATAATTCTACAGATAAAATTCATTGAAATTTAATAAAATTCGCATAACAAAATTAACACACTGAAATGATAGCGTTGCCTCCAATCCAGCAGCCTAGTCCTGGTTTGTTCAATTTTGGCACCAGGATTCTGAGAGAGGGAGTGGAAACCATAAAGATCTCTTAAGACAAAATCTCAAAATTGTCACACCATCCTTTATCTCACAATTTTCCAAAGCAAATCACAAGGTCTGTCAAAATTTAAGGAGCTTGGAATATATTCCCCCTCCTTGATAGAAACAGTTGAAAAGTGACATTGCAAAAGTCATGGATACAGAGAGCATTGATGAATTGAGGTCACATTTTATAAGAAATCAACCCTAAAATTTAAGGGAAAATAAGCAACCTGGAAACAGAACCAAAACTTTCAAAGAAATTAAACTATCATAAAAGAAGCAACACAATATTAAGAGATAATAATAAAGGTATTTTTGTGATGCAGGGTTAAAATTGAAAAATTAATTTTGTGTATATATATGTATATATACATACTCACATACACATACATTTAAATTTTCATCTCACAATAATGAGGGCAATGGTCCTATATATTCTAAAAAAGAAAAGGAAAAAAAAAAAAAAAAAAAAAACACTGCAGTTGAGTGGATTTCAACTCACAGTGACCCTATGGGACAGAGTGGAACTGCCCCATAGGGTTTCCAATGAGAGGCTGGTGAATATGAACTGTAAACTTTTTGGTTAGCAGCTGAGCTCTTAACCACTGCATCACCAGGGCTCCTACATATTCTAAGGTATCAGATTTTCGTTCTTCAGTGCCTATTAGGAGGAAGTAAAAGGTTTGAGATTACTTAAAAGATACTGAAAAGAATGAAATTAAGACTTAAGTCAGTTTGAGCCTTGGTGAAATGCAATCATCTGAAGGTGTAGAAATATTAGCAAGGTTTTCAAAGCTTCAGAATAAGTTCACAACAGGCTCAGAACAATGAACTATTTGCTAATTATAAAAGTAAGTTCCATTTATTCTGGAAAACGGAAACTACTGTCTCCACTTGATAATTTTGTTTTGATGTCAAGAACTTTACACAATATAGTTTTAACCAGATGTTCAGTGTATCTGTTAAATTTTAGAAAGCTTACACATTTCTTACTCTTCACACTACTCCTGATAACACTTACTTTTATTTAAAAAATTATTGATAAACACTGACTGTTGAAAGTGTCTTTTTTTATATGTCAGAGTTAAACTTGTTAGAGAGGATTTCAGACGTGTTAAGTAAAACTGTGGACTATTAATCAGATTTTAAAGGGGTTGTGATCCACATGCTTCCTATCATTCATACAATATTAATTTAGAGTATAATGCAATTTAGTTGAGACTGAACTAAAATATTACTTTGTGCCACGTATTTTACCCAAATGATTGCATCTAATTCTTATAGTAACATTTTTAATTAGATATTATTATCATTTTGGAAATAATGGAATCAAAAACCAAAGGGTTTAAGCAACTTGTCAAGCTTGCATAGTTCAGAAGGTTTGGGAACTAAATCCAAGATGAATCATCTTATTCCAAAGCTCAGGTTTATTTTTACGATTGTATGCTGACTGTTTATACATCCCAAAACAATATTTTACTATTTAACATTGATACATATTTAGAAGTTCCCTTCTAAATTATATAAAATGAATGAAAGTGTTCTTCTTTTAGCCATGTCTCAAAGAATAGTATATGAAATATAGTATCTTGTTTGTCTTCCTCTTTTATACACTCAAACGCTAGTGGTACTTCTGACTCCTTCCAAATTGTCATTCGCTGAAAAATCCATTCACTTTCCACCTTACAGAAATTAAACAACTGCAATTCTCATGGAAATGAGTAACTCAAGGTTGTTAAGAAATGTCACACATTCAATCTTCATTCAGATATTAACATGTGTTAATTAAGTACTTACTATTCAAATTTTCTTTATATACAGAAGAGGCAACAAGACCAAATTTAGTAGTATAAATTGTGACAAAAAATAAGTAGTATCAAAAATAAATTCTAATTGATTTCAAGACACTGAGAAGCTACAACAAACTGAAATATTTATTCAATTCAAACAATGGTTTAAATCTCAAATGTGAGCCAAATCCGAAGGAAATAAAAAGTACAGAGATAAAGCAGAAGCAGAATGGATGAGTTAGTGTTGTTAGTG
The DNA here is from genome assembly GCA_030035585.1 of Dugong dugon. Classification (NCBI taxonomy): domain Eukaryota; kingdom Metazoa; phylum Chordata; class Mammalia; order Sirenia; family Dugongidae; genus Dugong; species Dugong dugon. The sequence continues at coordinate 170,197,364 of CM057463.1, read as the reverse complement.
CTGTTTTTTTGTTTTTACAATACAGTCTGCGTATTAATAAAAGAAGCTGAGGCAAGGAACAAAAAGGCATTGAAACTTCATTACTATGCCTGATTGTAGGGAGAAACCAAGATGTAGGTTGAGGTCAGAGTATTCTCTAGTGTTCTGATGAGCTCTGGCTGAATTTATTACAGAAAACAGAGCTATATAGCTCTGTGTATTGAGGTGGAAGATAAAGAATAACCCCTAGATGCACATGGGAATCTCTTACTCTCAGGTAAGTAGGTTAAGAAAAGGTTTCTAAAGATTTTTCTGCTTACAGGAGTCAACAACCATATTCACAGATCCTACCTAACTTGAAAAATCATTGTCAATACAACTTCATTCCTTATTTCATATCTCCACTCAGGCTTTGCCTCCCATATAAAATTGTAAAAGCTACCTGCGTTTTCCAAGAGAATGAGGAATGAATTATAAAATTAGGTAAATGTAGGAGTTGCAACTAGCTATGCTTGAGCTGCACTTCCTTTTTTCCTTGTTTTTTTTTCTTCTTTCAGAAAAAATGCCCTCTGCTTTGTTCCTAAATTCCATATATTTAAATTATGGTGAAGATTATGTCCTGCAATAGGAAGCCTACAGTTATCTAATCAACTTCCAACAAGTTACATAATTCTGACTAATTGTTAAGCTCTGCATGAGGAAGCCCATTATTGCCATGCACTTTGTTGTGGTGGAAAAACATCACAAAGTCTAGAAAAGCAAAAAGAAAGTTTTGTTCAGTGTATATTCAAAAAGACAAAAGTGGGAAACTGACAACTATGCTGCTAGAGCCATGTCTGTCCAAGTCCAAGGAAATAGAACAGAACAGATAAAAGAGGGAAAACGGACAAGCATGCTGCCACAGCCATGTCTGCCTGAGTCCAAAGAACAGTTACAGAGCCATCAGTATATATTAACATTACAAATGGGCAAAACTATTGAAAGCTTAGCCTTTTCAGATTGGCTAGAAACTGTGATCCTACTTTGAATTGTCCTTCTTAACAGGTACAGGTTTCAGTAATGAGAGTCAGGAAGGTCTTCATTGGTCCAACAAATTTCTACTCACTAAATGCTAACAGAAAAAGATAAGAGTAGAAAGACTTTTGTGTTTTGTTTGATTGGCTTTATTTGAAAGTTTCCCTAAAAGATATTTTCCAAGATTATCTTAGCTATTGCCTTTATACCTCAGTGCCCAGCTGATGTGTCCTTATGAGTCCTTATGAGTCCTTGTGAGCCCACCTCCAGCTGGGTCACATTCTCTATGCTCAAGGACAGGGAATAATGACTCCAGTATTATTTACTAAATCAACTTAAACTATAGAACATTCTCTTTACCAGTTAAAAAGAAAAACAGTATTTTGATCTTTACCTGTTTGACCCTTGTGTCTGTTATTTGGTGATTTAAAACTAAGGGAGAGAAGACAGATACTATTTATTGGGCTCCTCCTAAATGTAATCTTTTCTTTTTTTTGCCCTTGACTCTGTTTTCAGAGCTGGAGATGTGTACACAGGTGGGTTATTAGGCAGTATTCTAGAGAACAGACCCTGCGAGGCAGCAAAGGAAGCAGGAGTAGGTAGAGGGAGAAGTCGAAGTGTGATTCAGCTGCAACAAAAGTCTCAGTCAATCTCTTGGGAAGTTCTGAAGTTGGGATGACCCTTCAGAGATTTCTCAAATTAAAGAAAGAGGGTCTTTTTTACTCCTGTTTCCACCAGACATTCAATACAGGCAAAACTTTAGGAGGCATTTTAGCCCAGGGAAAATAAATTAGTACCTTGGTACTGAGAAAGGAATCTTGTGTCATTCTGCGGCATCCACTTGCTTCACACTATATAATTAATTCACACTATCTGGGAACAGCTATTTCAAGATTGTTTTTAGTTTCTTTTTTTCTGAGGAAACTTACAGGACAAAGATTTGTGAGATAAACTACGTCTTCATCAATGCAGCTGGTCTCAGGGTTGCAGATGACACTCATCATCTTCCTCATCTCCTGCACATTTTAGATTCCTTCACCATCACCTAGCACCTTTGCTTGTCTAGATAGCTTACTTAGTTAGTTCACCCAGACTGGTATTCCTGAGGGTTCTGAGTCCCTAATCCTCATCCCCTTCTCTGGCAAAGGCTGCTGCACTTGTCTATTTCCCATTAATATTGGTTAGGAGAATTCCAAAAGATGTCCCAGGGAATTACTCGGGTGTCAGGCATATTCTTCCATTCTTCCACTGGGTAGCCTTAGCCCTTTCGACTCTTAATTATCAAGGTCAATTGTCGCTGACTGGATGGTGTCTACCTTCCTTGTCTGCTGGTCTTCTTGAGCAGGTGTGGTACTCTTAGTTAAAAGTTTAAAGGGGCTTTTGCTGTGTTGCCTGGCAGTAGCTTATCTGCCTACCCACCCCTGCCCCACTCAGAAGCAGAAACTCTAAACATGCAGAGCCTAGAAATGTAAGGATGGGAAGCACACATTCCACATGTTGGTAAGTAGTAGTGAAGGTACACAAAGTTGGCTCTTGGTCCAATTTGACATCGAAAGAATCCTGTCTGTGTCAATGGATCAAAACCTATCTATGCCTTCTTATAGTGTTGCTGTCAGAGACCACATGGGCAAAAATGCAAACTCTTACCTTGAATATAGGTAGATTCCAGGAAAAATTAATTGGGTAAAATATAGTCATCAGTGCATGGATGATTTCCTTAAGCATGGTGCCTCATAAGGGGCTCAACTTCTCTCTTGTTTGCTGGCAGGTTGACCATTTAGCAGCGAAAGTAGCTGGTTCAGCCTTGGTTTAAGGGCATCCATGTGTTGACCTGAAGTATAGCTTTCCTCACTGCCACTGTGGTCACTCTGTTCATATTACCTTATGCCAGCTCTAGAGTTGCCACTCACCAAGACTAATCTAGGTACTTCCAAGGCTGGATTCTGATAAGGCAACACCCCTCAGCCAAAGACAATGACTGGAAGTGCTCAATCAAGGTCAACACTCTTGACAACTGGAGGGAGAATACACCAGTCCTGCAGGGGAGGTAGGTGTTCTAGGTGGCACACCATAGCGTTCAGTGTACTGTATGAGCATTATTTATATGTGATTATTTGATTAAGTACACCACTGTATCCAGTGCTTTCAGGCTAGTGCCATAGTGTTCAGTGTACTGTATGAACATTATTTATATGTGATTATTTGATTAAGTACACCACTGTATCCAGTGCTTTTAGGCTAGGTGTAAATTTAAAGAATTTTTAATTGTGAGTAATTATATTTCTCGCTAAATATGGTAGAATTCCTGAAAGATGACATGTAGTACATGTGCATTTTTATATTTTCTTGGGAAAAGTTATTTGCATTCCTCCATGACACTTTTATGTGCAAGAAAACATTCACCATTCCTATAGGATATTTTGAACCTATGTTATTGGACTTCTCCATTATGTGGTTGTTCTATTTTATAAAACTAATAAATTATAGAATAGCAGTTTCTTTGAATTAGAATGTGAATGCATATGTAAAGGAAAAACTATTTCTATTATTATTCATTCAAATATCACTCAAATTATAGTATATGCATATATTTAAATACATATTTAAATTTATGTGGATTATTAGATGCAATAATTGAACCATGACTGTTTTGTTTTTCCATCCTACAGCGCTAAGCTCATTGAATTCCTTAGCAATGTGAGAATGCTCTGTTTTTGTTTTGCTTTGCTTTGTTGTGTTTTCTTTCCTTCTTGTCTTCTATATTTCTTTCTTCTTTTCTGCTTTATTTTATCGAGTTGTATATGCTCTGTAACTTGTTACAATTTTCTCTTCCTATCTTAATAGATTCTTTCAGCCTTTTCTCATAATGGCTACCAAAAATGTCCTATGATCTGTTTCTTAAAAGCACTACTTGGACAACAGCCAACTCTATATTAAATTAGAACAATAGAAAGGTCAATTCCTACGACTCAGAAAGAAGAAACACATGAAGATGGTCTGTGTATAAGAAATCAAATCTGTTAATCTGACAAGGAGTGATTTCAAAAATCTCAGAATCCTTGGATACATGGAAAAAGTCTAAGACTTAATTGTAACTGAGAGCAGGGACTAAAGCGAGTCTATTTCTTCAAATTAAGAACATGGAAGTATTTTGATTTTTTTGTTGGTTGATTGTGTGATTACTCATTTCATTGCTTAACTGGCTGTTTTCTTGCTAAGGTGCACTGGAAGAAGACAGAGAAGAAAGAAGATTGAGAGAGGAGGGAAGAGAAGCATAGCATAGCAACATGGTAGGAGGACAAAAGTTGTTTTGAGGAAAACACTGAACAAATACGTCTATGTATCCAACAAAGTCTTCTACAAACATGTATGCCTTTTATGAATATTATTTGGAAACCCTGGTGGCACAGTGGTTAAAAGCTATGGCTGCTAACAAAAAGGTTGGCAGTTAAATCCACCAGGTGCTCCTTGGAAACCCTATGGGGCAGTTCTACTCTATCCCATCGGGTCTCTATGAGTCGGAATCAACTCAACGGCAATGGGTAACAGGATGAATAGTATTTATTTCAACAAGGAAGTGCACGTGTTCACTATTTATATATATATATATATGTATATATATATTTATATGCCACTTTAGGATTCTTCCTATTTATAAAAAATGTTCTTCATCTGAGCAATTCATAATATAAAATTAATAATATATGTGGATTAATGAGCATAGCCCTAAATTAAATTAAATTAATTCAGCAGAGGCAAAAGTTCACTTGTAGAAATTACCCCATCAGGAATTTTTAAAAATATATGGGAAGGCATAAAATTTTCAGTAGTATTTGAATGAAAATTAAGTCAATCGTATATATTAATAAATATAAATAACACCAGTTGCTAGTGAGTTGATTCTGAATTGACTTAACAAAAACTGGTTTGTTTTTTTTGTTTGTTCTGTTGGTTGGTTTTATATATCTTAACAGAATAGTGAATCAGGCTGATATCTGAAGTATGCTGTTTAAAATTCTTCCCGTTTACTTATGGAGCTAATATTTGTTGAGCACATACTATTTTACAGATAACAAAGAGGTCTTTGGAAATAAAAAAGTGAACAGGAATCACCTGGTCTCTGGCTTCAGGGACTTTAAAATATAGCAGAGACTTTAGGAAATCAGCACATAAAAAACAACAAAAAATAAACAAAATTTAGTTTGTTATATGTGTTGCAAAGGAAATAAAGAGAATAATGTGATAGATAAATCAGAGTAATTTTATTCCTAAGGATAGGGAAAGGCACTCTGAGGAGAAAACTAAGGCCAAAAGGATTTTAAAAATCAGGAAGAGTAACTGAAAATTGAAAGAACCTAAGACAGAAAAAAAGTTGGTACATTTTAGGAAGTTGCAGAAGACTCTATCAGTCATGATTCAGTCAGAAAAACTGAAGCCACTCTACGTATTCTAAAAATAAAGGATTTAATGTAGAACTACGGGCTGGGATATCAGGCAGCAAGTACTAAAGTGACATGAGATGAAGAGATTCTGTTACCTTTTTTAATACAATGAAGTCTTTCTAGGAGGCCCTTGAACATACTCCTCTTGGTTTTCTTCATCCGGAAATATATTCCAAATTACGAGTCAAAATTGACTCCATGGAAATGGGTTTTTTTGTTTGTTTGTTTGTTTTTAAGGAGAAAAGATATATAATGACTGAATTATACTAATCAGTACCTACCTCTCCCAGCTACTGATGTGACATCCTCCCTGAACACATGAAAGAAAGAGGCCAATGAAAATTGGAATGAAATTGGGCCTTAGAGAACAAGAAATAGAGACTAAAATAAAATTAGATAGTGTTATGGTTTGAATTATGTCCCCCAAAAATGTATGTATCAATTTGGCTGGGTCGTGATTCCCAGAATTGTGTGGCTGGCCTCCATTTTGTGATTGTAATTTTATGTTAAAGAGGACTAGGGTGGGATTGTACCATCACCTTTACCCAGGTCACATCCCAGATCCAATGTAAAGGGAGTTTCCCTGGAGTGTGGCCTGCACCACCTTTTACCTTACAGGAGATAAAAGGAAAGGGAAGCAAGCAAAGAATTGGGGACCTCATACCATCAAGAAAGCAGTGCTGGGAGCAGAGCGCGTCCTTTGGACTGAGGTCCCTGCACAGAGAAGCTCCTAGTCCAGGGGAACACCGAAGAGAAGAAGGCCGACAGAGAGAAAAAGCCTTCCCCTGGAGCTGACGCCCTGAATTTGGACTTTTAGCCTACTTTGACTGTTAGGAAATAAACTTCTCTTTGTTAAAACCATCCACTTACGGTATTTCTGTCATAGCAGCACTAGATGGCTAAGACAGGCAAACAGTCATGCCTGACATAAAGTCATGGTATATCATTAAATTAAGTATGTTAATTGTGTTGTTTATGTCTAAAAATTGTCAATTTTTTGTGTGCATTTTATCAATCAGTTATTGACAGTGAGTGAATGTGAGACTGTGAGAGAGAGAGATTAGAACTTTTCACAATAATTATGAATTTATTCATTTCTCGTCAGGATTCTGACATGCAGTTTTCACACCATCTAATGTTTTTAGAAATTTACGAGTTGTATTAGTAATGCTACTTGATTGATTATTCCTTTTGTAGAAATATATCGTAATGTATTAATCTTTGATTTTGTTTGCCCACATTTCTGTAAGTGACTTTTTTCTAGTTGGCCATAGCATCCATATTGTCTAAAAAGGTCAAGTGATAAAGTGACAATATAAAGAAGCAATTAATGTTCAATTGTTTTGACTTGTATAATTGTTTTGTTTTGTTTTTAAATCAAAATGATAGATTGGGATTAATGAAAGCACAGGTTGAAAGCTAATAGTGATAGGCCTCTAGTCACCTAAAGAAAAGAAAAGAAAAAAAAAAATATATATATATATCTACATCACTTGAACTAAGAGATGGGGAAAAATAAGTGGAAGACTATAAGGTAGATGTAGGAGGACCTAGCATATGCCACATGAGACAATTTGTAAACTTAAACATGATACATCTTTATAGAAAGTCAATTTTACTCAAAGTTTTAAAGAAGGATTTTAAACACATTAACTGCCAGAAAAGATTTAGCTTGTTATCAGCATATTTAAATGAATGAAAGCAAATCTTCCGAGGTATGACGTAAAGCCAAAAGCTTTTCAATACAGATGAAAAAAAAACCCTCAATAATTGTTGCTCTGATTCAGGCTAACATCAGAAAATTAATGTTATAAATTTACCACACATTATCATTAACTATATTTAATATGGAAACTTTGGTATAGTCTGGAAATGCTGAATTGATACCTTCAAAACTGCCCTCACACAAAGTAACTTAAAATGCTAAATAAACATAATATTCTTTAAATGCAGATGTTAGCTTGCAATAGGTCAATGAAAATCTCATTGTTGAAAAATAAAGAATTCCATTTGTTCTCATTAAGGATTAACTACAATAGAAATTGCTCTCCCACCATAACCACATAGAAAGCTTGACAGAATATATGAAAAAACTGTAGAAAGAGGATGGCAATCCCCAACAAGGGAAATTTCAAAAGCAGTTTCCAGACAGTCTCTCCTAGTTGAAGAGACAAACATCAAAGTTTGATAAAGGCTAAATGGCTAGAATATTCAGGGTAGAGGACTATAAATGAGGCAGCTGCACAGAGAATGTGCTCCAGAGATCTGCAGAGTAATCTGTTTGTATTTTAGTCTGAGTATTATCCTGTGCCTTAGTGGCTTGAAATTCCCCATGATCAAGGAAATAAACACCAGTAAATAGTTGGTCAAACAATTCTCAGAGCTCACAGTGGGCTGGAATAGTTTGCATTTCCACCAGCCAAAATAGAGAAACTGCATATACATACGGCATTGAGAAGAGATTTCCAAACAGTCACGCTTTAGCACTGGGGCTAGATTGGCCTCAGAGTGAAGGCTACTCTAGACACATCCTTAAAAGTTTAAAAGTCAATCTTAAGATGATCATACTGATCTGCAAATAGTTTATATGTGTGCCAGAACAAAGTTCAACACTCTTTCAATATAGCTCTAGAAACACCAAACCCATGCTACAAAGCATACAAATAAAAACTAACAGGGAAGTAAATAACCATAAAAATATGAAGCATAAAGAGAAAAACTATCAACTAGTAGAAATAAAAAAGTGACAAAATAGACAGACAAAGCCCTTAAAATATTTAGTATAATTATTATAAATATGCTTACGGATATAAAGAAAAATTTGCACATATGAGAAGAAACAAGGAAAGACAAAGGTCTGAATGAAACTTACATTGTGACAAAAATAAACATACCTTCTCCTCACTTACAAACTATCTCATTATCCAACATTTTGCATTTAAAACAATAGTAAAAAATCTACTATCCAAATATTTTGCACATTAACAACGTGCATCTGGCACTAATGAACAGAGGTGTGAGGTGAGAGTAACACTGGCTTTGGTGGTTACGTGTCAACTTGACTGGGACACAATTCTTAGTTGTTTGGCACTTATGTAATGATGTAATTTGGCAGTTACATAATAATGAAGTTATCCTCTATTTTTTGATCTTATGTGGTCATCTTGCATTTTCATATAACATCAATGTCACATAACAACTTGGTCTTTGGAAACTAACCACGTCAATAAATGAAGAGAGGGTGTATATAAAATATAAAAGATGCACAAGAAGAGAATAACATAGAATAGTCACTGCAGAAGAAAATGCAGTGAACCTGAGAACAAACCTGTTGCCGTTGAGTGGATTCAGATTCATAGTGACCCCATAGGACAGAGTAGAACTGTCCTATAAGGTTTCCAAGGAGCAGATGATGAAATCGAACTGCCAGCCTTCTGGTTAGCAGTCAAGCACTTAACGAGTGCACTACCAGGGCTCCTCAGTGAACCTAAATTAAAAAATAAACATTCTCCAAAATGATAAAAACAAGACTTCAACAAATAAACAAAATCAGATTCGTAGGTTACAGTTGTCAAGTATACATGTAATTTGAATCCAGAATGAAGGTGGAAAGGGGAAAATATATATATATTTAAATAAAGAGTGACCAACATTTTTTAAACATGATGGAAACTAAGTCTTAAATATACTAAGATTAAAAAAAAAAAAAAAACCTTAATGAGAAAACACATAAAATAAACCACACCAAGAAAAGCATAATCAAATGGCTGAAAATATTTATAGAAACTATTAAAAGCATCATTAAAAAAGAGAGAGAGAGAATAAGAAAGACAGGAGATGTCTCATCTGAAACTATGCACATCTGAAGAAAATGGAACAACAGTTTTAAAGAGGTATAAGAAACAAAGTAATATCTGTATGCCAGAATCATATGTCCAGTGAAAATATCTTTCAAAAGTGAAGTTAAATCAAAAATGATTTCAGAAAAATATAATGTGAAAGAATTTCTCATCAGTTAATCTACCCTACAAGAAAATTTTAAGTTCTTCCAGCAAAAGCAAAATGATAACAAATGGAAATTTGTTTATACACAACTGAATAAAGAATATCAGGAATGGTAAGTATGTAGTCCATAAAAAAAGATGTTTTCCCTCATGTTTAATATATTTAAAAATAATTGATTCTTTATTGTGTGGTTTATAGTATGTGTACATGTAAAATAAAGTAAAAAATATCACAAAGGATGCGAGAAGAAAACATAAATGTATTGTTGCAAGTATTTTATACCTTACATGAAGTAGTATAAATTTCTATGTGTTTAAATGTATCAGTAAATAAATGCGTAAAAATGGATGAAGCACACACACATAATATAGGTAATAAGCCATTAGTGGACATATAGTAGAATCATAAAAAACTCAGTCTAAAAGATGAAAAATAAGAGGAAATGGGGAAGAAATAACAAATGCAATAAGAAGTAAACCAAAAAATAAAAAAATAAAAAAGATGGTAGATTTAAAATCAAACATTTTGCCTAACTATAAATGGTGTAAACTAGGACTGTTCCATAAAAATATAGTTAAGAGCCACCAAAGAGTGACAAATGTAATTTTAAATTTTCTTGTATGCACATTAAGAAAGAAAAAAAGGTTAATTTAATTTTAATAATATATGAAATTTAACAAATCTTTTAAAATAGTATTTCAGCATGCAATCAATATAAAAATCATGAATAGGGTTTCCATTTTTCTTTCTCCTAAATCACTGATATTTGGAGTGTATTTGCACTTACAGCACCTATCACAGTTACCAGTTTAGACTAGCATCAATGCAAAAGCTCAATAGTCACTTGTGGCTAGTGACACTACACTGAACAGTGCAAGTCTAAACATTCCAGTTACATGGCAGACATTGTCATACTAGATTAAAAATTAAAAAAAGAAGACCCAACTATGTGCTGTCTACAACAAATTGATTAAAAATATACAGACATGGATAGGATAAAACTAAAACACGAAAAAGATAAACCAGGCGAACACCAATTAAAGGATGCTGGAATAAATATATTAATATCATGCAAATTAGACTTCAGAAAAAGATATAGTATCAGGGATAAAGAGAGGTATTTCTTAATCATTAAGGGCTCAAGTTATCAAGAGCATCTATTGAATATATGCCAATTCAACAATTTCTACATGTACAATTCATTGATATTGATCACATTCTTCAATTAGTGCAACCCTTCTCACTCTCTTTTTTCAAATTTTTCCACATCCATTTTAACATAAACTCACTACCCTCTCTCTAAGCTTCCAATCTAACGTTTTAAGTTGCTCTTGTCAATTTGATCCCATGTAGATAGATCTTTAAAAGAGTACACAATGCTCAAGGCAGACATTTCTTTGTTCTGCCGTGTATATTTTCAACAACAACAAAATAATAATAAAATATTAATTTTCTAAAGAAGACAAATACTGCTGTACCAATAAGGAAAGATCTCTAACATTTAGCTTGGTTAAAATGTAATGATCATTTCCCTGTCATGAAACCCGTTGCCACCAAGTCAATTGTAACTCATAGTGACCCTAGAGGATAGAGTAGAACTGCCCCGCAGGGTTTCTAAGGAACAGCTGGTGGATTCAAAATGCAGACCTTTTGGTTAACAGACAAGCTTTTTAACCACTGCACCACTAGGAAGTGCTTAAATAAAGATCAGATGACTACTTTTCTTAGCTTTTATTGAAGGATTATTTGTATAATGAAGTAGATGCCATCTAAATTTTTTTTTAAATATCTTTTGAGCTAATTTGTCCAAGTAACCAAAACAGAGCTTCAAAATAGATGAAGGAAAACCCAATAGAACCATCTGAAGCTACTGTGCACTTACAAGATATTTAAGAATGTATATAAAACAAACTTTCTGTATGCATGTGTGTATTTACACTGAAAGTTTGTTTTTAAAAACATTAACTATTAATATAAATGCATAGTGAAAATCGCAAGAATGTTTTTGACATGTAACGTGTTTATTCATCTAAAACACCGCCTATTCCATGCATCGATGATAATAGTGCAGTTATGCTTTAAAGCTTATATAAATGCACAATTTTAGGGTTTTTCTGTGCGCATTCAAACTCTCCTTTTCCTGCATACCAAGATAGTACAGTGAAACTGCCGTATGCATTCCTATGCATGAATTTCCCTTGATTTTATTTAATTTTTTGTGATCTATTACACATATAAACAGAACAACAGTTATTGATAGTCATGGATTTTAATAAAAAGACCTATATAGTATCAAAATATCCATCATACTGCAATTTTCCCCATGAAGGTTGTTATGCTAGGGATAAATGGGAGGATGTAGGAAAGTACAATCCACCCATATATTATCATAAAACACAAACAGCAATTGATAGCATAAAAAGAAATGAGATTTTTAGGGATTTTTAAAAATTTACATCATGAATAATAAATAAATAATAAAAATAAACCAATACATAGAATACAAAGAGAAAAAATAAAGAAAAAAATGAAAATTGTTAAAGATTTATGGAAGATATTTACTGAAGTTATAATTTTTAAAACTTATACGGTCATGGATACAGATATGACTACAAGCATAGAAATTGATATGTGCATTATATTTGGGAATTGATCACCTTTCATTGGCTGAGATATTGCAAGCATGATTCATTCTGATAGTGGAATAAGAACCTTTCTCAAACGAATTCTTAGTTACTGATATATCAGGTAGACTACTGCCTTGTATTAATAGCTTAAAATAATCAACACTTGATAACTTTCAAGTAAGGTGCAGTATAAATATATGAGAGCTGGTCTGCTGCACTTTATTTTGTTCTGTCATAAGAATTCTTATAAGCTTTAATTCATAATTTGTTTTAATTTCTAATCACCTTCACTCATTTGTACTGCATATAAGCGAATTAACAATTTCTCTGACATCTCGCATTAAATAAACCTATTATTTTAGACGTTTAATAAGTTTGTTATAATTATAAATTAAATTTATTTTGAACATTACAATGTGAAATAAAAATAAAATGACAATTATACCTAAGCATCCTTGAAATATTTAATATATGATTTTAAAACCTAAAATAGCCAGTATAGTTTAATGTAAAGCATGCACAAATTCGAAGCTGGAAAATTATATTAGAAAACAGAAATATTATATGCCAAACTCTGAGCTTTTAACAAATTATCTCATTAAACTCCTGCAAAAAACTCTTGAAGGATGTATCAGTACTAATTTTGTATATGAGTCAATTGATGCTCAGAGGTTTAGGCAACTTGCAAAAGATCTCCCACATTTTTTCCTAAGAGTTGTTGTTGTTTGTTGCCATCATGTTGGCTCATACTCATGACAACCCCATGTACAACGTAAGGAAACATTTCTCAGTCTTGCACCACCTCCATAATCACTGGTATGCTTGAGTCTATTGTTGCTATCACTGTGTATTTTGAGTGCCGTCCTAGTTAGGGGACTCATCTTCCAGCCTATATCAGATAAGGTTCTGTTGTGACCCATAGGGTTTCCATTGGCTAATTTTCAGAAGTAGATCTTGAGGCTTTTCTTCCTAGTCTGTCTTAGTCTGGAAGATACACTAACATCTGTTCACCATAGCTGACCCCACTGATATTTGAAATACTTGTTGCATAGCTTCCAGCATCAAGGCAACATGCAGTCTACCAAAGTACGGCAAACTGACAGATGGGTGGTGAGCTCTAAAAGTAATTCTCGTGTATTTTAACTTAACTTTGTTATTGTTAGTCAGAGACAAAGAGGAAATAAATTTTTTTTTTTTATAAAAGCTCATGTGTTCTCAGTCTCTCTGACATTTTGTAGGTTTATTTAACAACAAATCTAGGTGCTAAGCTAAGGCCATATTGTACATTTGATATGACTTCAAAAGTGTATGCTTAGTAGTAGACTGAGATATCTAAGACAAAAATCCATTCAGTAGGTTGACCTTCCTGGATAGTAGTACTAAAAGAGGGGTAGAATTTTTTCTCCTCTTTAAATCCAGGAGGGTTAGGTTTATACACCATGAAGTAGGAGGGATAGTTTTGATGATTATACTGACTATATATTGAACATATTTAAATAATTTATAAGAGGTAAACACGTAAATCTGTTCACATCTTATAAATTATCTTAGAAGTTTTAACAAGTACAAAATTGTATCTCAATAAATACAAATTCATTATGTTTGCTAGAAAATATATATATATATATATAAACACAGCCTTTGTCCTACTAACTGTTTCAATATCATTCTATTCTATGATATCACTTGGTCTTGGAATGCACATGACAATTTTGTAGTAGAGTAGGAGTCTTAAGTGTTTCCCAGTTTAGCCTTGGGAAATCCCCAATACTTCTGGATAATTGAGTCAATTCTGGATTATTGGTCCCTCAGAGGTAGATGTTTAGGAGTTTAGTGCATGCCAGATTAAAACAAAATAAAACAAAGAAACAAAACTTTACAAAGAATAGGTTTGTTAAGAGACATATATCAATATTTTTTATAAATAACTGGAATTCATTAAATAAAATTTAACATATAAATAATCATTAATGTTTTATAATTTTCTATATGACTTACATTTAAAGATGTGATTTATGAAGCTTGATATCACCACTGGAAGAAAATAGCTCTTATAGCTTCTTTTTAAAAAAAATTAACCTCAGATGGAACTCTACAGCGTATAAGTAAGGTATATTGACTATGTTCTTTTAATTCCACAAGTCCTATTTATACAAATAATTGGTTCTATTGATAGAATTTCAAGCCTTATTTCATACATGTGAAATGCAATAACACCTGAAACCAAGTTCTGTTATACATAAATTAATATTTTCAACTATAAATGTCTTTTTCCCACTATTTTTTGCCACTTTTCTATTTAAGAATCATCATGGTTTAAACCACAGGTTTATTCCTTAAAGAAGTAGGTTATTAGCAGCAAAATAATCACTCGATCTTGGGTCTACCTTTTTAGGTAGCAATATCTTAAATAGAAATATACACAATATCTTCATAAAGGATTGTTTATTTACTAAGGGCATAACTAATGTCATTACAGAGAATTAAAAGAAATTTAAGGCATCAAATGAGCAAAATACTTCAAAAGGGGGTTAGCATGTATATTAAGAACAGTTAGTTTTACATTACCAAAGATATAAAGCATGATATGCACTTTATTTAAGTGCTCATTGTGAGATTGTTAATTCCCATTAACCAGTGGTGTTTCAGTGGTAGGATTCTCACCTTCCATGCCAGAGACTTGGATCTGATTCCATGCCAATGAACCTCAACAGTAGCCACCACCTATCTGTCAGTGGAGACTAGTATGTTGCTATGATACTGAACAGGTTTCAGTGGAGTTTCCAGAATAAGATGAACTAGAAAGGAAGGCCTGGAGATCTACTTAATAAAAATCAACAGACGAAAACGTGATGAATCACAGTGGGTTAATCTGCAACCTGTCATGGGGATGATGCAGGACCAGACGGTGTTTTGTTCTATTCTGCATGGAGTTGCCATGATGCATGGGGCATCTTGGCAGCTAACAGTAATTCATCTCTACCTCTTTATGATATAACTTTACACAAAAATAAAGGTAGTAATACTTTTTAAAATGGAGTAGGCAGTTAATGATCTTATCATCTTAGTGAACAAATTATCATAGCCACCGGATCTCACTGAAATGCTAAAACATTTGATTAGACTATATGGAGACTATTCTATAGTAAAGAAAGTTGGAGCAGTATTTCTATTTTAATATCCAGTACCTCTAACCACATAATCATTGCATGTTTGCCTGAGTCTTGACTCACGTTTGCCTATGCTGTTATTGTTGTTAGGTACCCTCCAGTTGATTCCAGCTCATAAGGACTCTACCTTTGCCCAGTTCTGTAACATCCTCACAATCGTCGTTATGCTTGAGTCCATTGTTGCAGCCATTTGTCAATCCATCTCAATGATGGTCTTCCTCTTTTTCACTGACTCTCTACCAAGCATGACATCCTTCTCCATGACTGATTACTTCTGACAACATATGCAAAGTATGTGAAACGAATTCTCACCATCCTTAATTCTAAGGAGCATTCTGGCTGTACTTCTTCCAAGATGGATTTATTTATTCTTCTGGCAGTCCGTGGTAAGTTCAATATTCTTCACCAAAACCATAATTCAAAGGTGTCAATTCTTCTTTGGGCTTCCTTATTCATTGTCCAGATTTTACATGCATATGAGGTGAAAGAAAATAACATGGCTTGTGTCAGGAACACCCTGGTCCTCAAAGTGACATCTTTGCTTTCCAAAACTTTAAAGAGGTTTTTTGCAGCAGATTTGCCCAAAACCATATGGCGTTTGATTTCTTAACTGCTGCTTCCATGGTTGTTGACTGTGGATTCAAGTAAAACAAAATCCTGACAACTTCAATTTTTTCTCCATTTATCAAGATGTTGATGTTGGTCCAGCTGTGAGGATTTTTGTTTTCTTTATGCTGAAATGCAATGCATAGTGGAGGCTGTAGTCTTTGATCTTCATTTGTAAGTGTTTCAAGTCCTCTTCACTTTCAACAAGCAAGGTTGTGTCATCAGCATATCTCTGGTTTTTAATGAAACTTCTTCCAATCCTGATGTGATGTTGGTCTTTACACAGTCCAGATTATCAGATTATTTTCTCAGCATAAAGATTGGATATGCTGAGTGAAAGGATACAACTCTGAAGCATACCTTTCCTAACTTTAAACCACACAGTACTCCCTTTTTTTGTTTGAAAGACTGCCTCTTGTATAGGTTCCTCATGAGCACAATCAAGTGTTCTGGAATTCCCATTCTTCTCAATGTTATCCATAATTTTCAATGATCCATAGAGTCAAATGCCTTTGCATAGTCAATAAAACAGAGGTAAACTACTTTATGGTATTCTTTGTTTTCAGCCAAGACCCATCTGACATCAGCAATGATGTCCCTTGTTGCATGTCCTCTCTGATTCTGAATTTCTGGCAGTTCCCTGTTGATGTACTGCTACAACCACTTTTGTACGATTTTCAGCAAAATTTTACTTGTGTGTGATATTAATGATATTGTTCAATAATTTCCACATTCATTGAATCACCTTTCTTTGAAGTGGGCACTAATATGGATCTCTTTTTGTTGGTTGGCCAGACTGCCGTCTTCCAAATTTCTAGGCATAGATGAGCGAGCACCCCTAGCACTGCATCTGTTTGTTGAACACATCCGTTGGTATTCTGTCAATTCCCGGAGTCTTGTTTTAATTATAATACTTTACTTTGTCTTCTCCAGCTGCCCTTTGAATCTTCTGTTCAGTTCTTTTACTTCAACATTTCTTTTCGCTTTAGCTGCTCTAAATTCAAGAGCAAGTTTCAGTGTCTCTTCTGACATCCGTTCTGGTCTTTTCTTTCTTCCCTGTCTTTTTAATGACTTTTTGCTTTCTTCATATTATGATGTCCTTGATGTCATTACACAACTCCTCTGGTCCTCGGTCCTTAGTGTTTAATATGTCTAATCTATTTTTGAGATGGTCTCTCTAAATTCAGGTGGAATATACTAACGGTCATATTTTGGCTCTCATGGACTAGCTCTAATTTTCTTTAGCTTCAACTTGAACTTTCATATGACCAGCTGATGATCTCTTCCAAAGTTGGACCCTGGCCTTGTTCTAACTGATGGTATTGAGCTTCTCCATCATCTCTTTCCATGTATGTAAATAGATTTGATTCCTGTGTATTCAGACTGGTGAGGTCCACGTGTATAATCGCCATTTATGTTGTTGAAAAAAAGGTATTTACAACGAAGAAATTGTTGGTCTTGCAAAATTTTATCCTGAGATCTCCAGTGTCATTTCTATCATCAGGGCCGTATTTTCCAATGTCTAATCCTTCTTTGTTTCCAACTTTTACATTCCAATCACCAGTAATTATCAATGCATCTTGATTGCATGTTTGATCAAATTCAGACTTCAGAAGTTGGTAAAAATCTTCAATTTCTTCATCTTTGGCCTTAGTGGTTTGTATGTAAGTTTGAGTAATAGTCATATCAACTGTTCTTCCTTATGGCAGATGGATATTATCTTATCACTAGCAGTGTTTTACTTCAAGATAGATCTTGAAATGTTCTTTGTAGTGATGAATGTGACACCATTCCTCTTCAATTTGCCTTTCCCACATAGTAGACCCTATGATTGTACAATAACATAAGGTCGAGGGCATTCACTTTCTTATTCTTCCTAGAGAGGCTTCCACTGTCATTAATAAAATAGGCCTACAAACAGTAAGCTTGATCATCTTTGATGACATACTTTATTCTGTACAGTTTTCAGAGATTCTGAAGCCTGAACCTTTACCGTTTTATATATCAAGGTCAACTATGTTCATGCCTAACCTCATTAAATATGTACTCCCCACTTGGATGCTAAAGTTTATTCAATGGTGCCTCTGAAATCCAATAAAATTTTGAAAACTGGAACCAGTGTATGGTGGAAACCTGTCAGAGAATGAAAGTTTCTGATATTAACAAAGAGCAATAGGAAAATGATAAGACTGCACCTGTCAAAGGTGGAAAACTTGGAATACCCAGAAAAACAAGGCATTCCCATCAATTTCTGGCTCTCACAGTTTTCACTGTAAAATATATGTGTTTTGAAGTGAGTTTGTGCTTGAGTACAAGGAGTGACTCTAAAGTGGAAATGTGGAACTGTACACCAAACCAAAAAAAACCCAACGCCATCAAGTAAATTCTGACTCACAGAGACCCTATAAGACAGAGTAGAAACTCACCCACAGGATTTCCAAGGCTGTAAATCCTTACAGAAGCAGACTGCTGCAGTTTTCTCCCCCAGAGCAGCTTCTGGTTTCAAACCACCAACCTTTTGTTTAGCAGCCGGGCACTTCAACCACTGTGCCACCAGAGCTCCTTTTGGAACTGTACACAGAACATTTAATCAGAGACTACTTACACCTGCATTAATTGGCTAAAAAAGCCTTACCTTAGCAGATGAGTATCTTAAGAGATAAAAATAAAAATATAGTAATAATAATCTGTAAGATATTTCTGTGATTACATGTTCCTGCTTCAAACCTTATTTGCAATGACTTAAAAATAAATATAAAAACAATGCTCAGAACACAGATTATGGAGTTAGTCTAGAGACTAGATGAATTCAAACTTTGGCTCTGCTCCCTAGCTGCTATATGACCTAAACTAGTTATTAACTTATTTATGTCTTAGTTTTTTCATCAGTAAAATGGGGATATTAAAAGTATATACTTAATAAGTTTGTATGATAATTAAGTAAATAAATATTTGCAGAGTTCTTAGGAAAGTGCCCAGTAAAGACCAAAAACCAAATCTGTTGCTGTCAAGTTGATTCTAACTCATAGAGACCCTATAGGATAGTGCAGAACTCCCCCACAGGGTTTCCAAGACTGTAATCTTTAGGGAACAGATTGTCACATCTTTCACCTGCAAAGTGGCTGGTGGATTCAAACCACTGACCTTTTGGTTAGCAGCCAACCACTTAATCACTACTCCCAATGCTCCCTCTCAGTACATATTGTCCTTGTTGTTGTTTGGTGCCATCGAGTTGGTTCTGACTCATGGAGACCCTATTTCTCAGAGTAGAACTGCCCCATTGGGTTTACAAGCAGCAGGTGGTGGATTTGAACTGCAAACCTTTTGGTTAGCCACCTAGCTACTAACTACTGCGCCACCAGGGCTCCTCCCAGAACATAATTAATGTTAATTATGTGCTACTTTTTTTATTGCCATGATTGTCTTTGGGCCATTGGGTGATTTATCAGTGATACCCTGGTCAAACTTGAAGAGCATAGACCTTTGTGCCAAGTCAACCATGCATGAGTCATGGTTTCACCACTGAATACTTCGAGAAAGTACCTAGTGCCTCAGTTTTCTTATTTATAAATTGAGGCTAATAGTAAAGCTTCTCATAGACAATAGAAAGAGAACAAGCATCTACTAGATGTTATCGTTGCTATTATTTTTCTGCTACCTGTAGTGGCGTGAAGGAACATACTAGCCTTCCTAATTTAAAAACCTATGTAGTCCCCTCTTAAGTGGAATGAGGGAACTTTTTTTTTCCTTGTCTATGAAATTCTGATTCTGCAAATCTACTAAATATTTTCTTCCAGAAAAGAAGGGACTTCAGGCTGGATTTGATAAATGCAAATGAATTTAGTGTCCAAGAAGTAAATGCAAGTGAATTTAGTGTCCAAGAAGTAAATGTAAATGTATGAAGCTTATTAGACTTAATAAAATAAGGAATGATTCAAACTAAAATATGGTAGAATGTGTGCATAGTATAAAATAATTAACATTAAAATACAGAAATCTGATGTGTATGAACCAAACCTCTTTTAGTAGTTGGTTGAATTAAGAATTCTTGCCACCAAGTGTGGTCTCTGCTTATGACACCTGCATATTGTTCTTGTTTTTTATATGTTTTCAATCAACATTCCAGAAAAAAAAATTTTGCCAGTTCAAAAGCAATTTATTACTCCCTAAAATTGATGCTCATATTAAAAATCATAAAAATTAAATTATCTGTTCTAATAGTTTGCAAAATATTTCATTCTATAATAAAAAAGAATATATATGCAGAATCCTAAATATTAACATTTAATATAACTATTAATAAATACATATAATCAAAAGCATGGTTCATTAGGTTTCAAATAAACCATTTTAACTATTATTTATGAATACTGAGAAATAATTCCAGATATAAACTCTTATCTATGTTCTTAACTTTCTAAACCCTAGAAAAATTAAATTTTTTTTATTTTGTAAATATTTTCTAAATAATTTAAAATATACTATTTATCAGCTATCCCTCCTGGAGTTCAGCTATGTTATAGATTGAACTGTGATTCTTCCAAAAGACATGTTGAAGTCATAATCCCTGTACCTGTGAATGTGCCCCTATTTGAAAATAGGAACTTTGAAGAAATTATCAGTTAGGTTAACATGAGGGAATCCACTCAGAAGTACCTAGGAAAAAAGGACTGGTGATCCACTTCCAAAGGTCACAGTCTGGAAGACCCTATGGAGCAGTTCTATTTTGCACACATGGAGTCACCATGGGTCGAAATCAACTCAGTGGTAACAGGTTTGTTTGTTTTTTGTTTCAAACTGGAGAAGGATGGGTCCTAATCCTATATCCTATGTAACTGGTGTCCTTATAAAAGCAAAAGCATAATCAGAGACAAGGAGGCAAAGAAATGATACCATGTGAATCTGCAGCTGCAAACCAAGAAATGCCTGGAACTACCAGAAGATAGGAGAGAAGCATGAAATAGTTCCAGAAGTAATCAACATTGCCTATACCCCAATTTGGACTCTAGCCTCCAGATCTATGAGACAATAAATTTTTGTTATTATGTTGTTATCGTTAATTGCCATCTTGTTGGCTTCAACTTATGGTGATCCAGGTACAACAGAACAAAATTCTTCCTAGTCCTGTGCCGTCTTCAAAACTGTTGGTGTGCTCCAGTACACTGTTGCAGCCATTGTGTATTTTGAATGCCTTCCAGCCTAGGGGGCACATCTTCCTGCACCGTAATGCACATGTTTTATTGTGATTCATGGGGTTTCCATTGGCTAACTTTTGGAAGAAGATCTCAAAACCTTTTTCCGTAGTCTGTCTTAGTCTGGAAGCTCTACTGAAATCTGTCCATCATAGGTAACCCTGCTGGTATTTGATATACCAGTGGCATAGCTTCCAAGAACACAGCAACATGCTAGCCACGAAAATATGACAAACTTACAGACCGTTGGTGGTCTGTACTTATAAGCCACCCGATTTGTGATATTTTGTTATGGCATCCCTAGGAAATCATATAATTTACAATGACTTAATCATTTTTTTTTCCAAATACATACTCAGTAACTCAGTAGTTTCACCACTTTCTCTTTCCCAAGACAATTTCCTGTAATAGTATTCTCTTAGTTCAGGCATCACGTGCTATCTTCATGATTCTGACTATATGTAAGCACCAGCTTTATTATTATTTCATTAATATTTCTCTTTACATTAATTCTCTTTTTTATAATTAAATTATTTATGCAAAAATTAAGACTTTTCCCAAATACAGTTGATACATTACCTGTGTCCATACCCTTTGAACCAAATCAAAGTCATTTGCTCTATCTTTTGCCTTTTGGGATTCCAACTGAAGGTTAGCAATGCCCAGTTGCAAGAAGGACCTCTAGGGAGGAGGAACTCTGGTGTTCTGTGATGGTTTATGTTATGTGTCAATTTGACAAGGCCATGATTCCAATATTGTGTAATTATCTTAAATTTTGTGATCTCATGTAACTGCCCGCCACTTTGTGGTATTGTTTAATTATGCTCCATTTTATGTGTTTTGTAAATCTTAAACTCCTATATGTTAATGAGGCAGGATTACCATGAGGTGTATCTTGAGTCACATCCTTACTAAATGGCGTGACTCAAGTCAGAGCCTTACTCAAATCAGACCCTTACTTAACTCACCACCTTACTCGAGGATATGACATAAGAAGAGTTTCCTTGAGGGTGTGACCTACATCCTATATATATATAGATTCTCTGGTAAAGTTGTCTCTTGCTCTGTATCCTCCATCTGGCTCATCATCATCTGACCTCCAGTTCTTGAGACTTGAACCAGCAGACTGCCGTCTGACCTCCTGATTCTGGGATTTGCCAGCTTCTGCAGCCCTGTGAACCAGTAGCCTGCTGTCTGACTTGCCAACTCTGGGATTCACCAGCCTCTGCAGCCTTGTGGGCTAGCAGCCTGCCATCTGACCTGCTGATTTGGGATTCATTAGCCTCTACAACCATGTGAGTCATGAGAAGCTTCTATCCCAATGTCTGACCCGTGGATTTAGGACTTGTGAGCCTTCACAACTGCCTGAGGCATTTCTTTGAGATAAATTTCGATTATATATATAATATATACATATATATGTGTGTGTATATATATATATATATATACATAGGTATGTTTCACTGGCTTTACTTTTCTCGAGAGCCAGGCCTAAGATATTTGGTACTAGGAGTGGTTCTAGAGAAACAAAACTGTAAGGATGAGTCTTCTAAATTTGTTCTCTAGTCTGGCTAGTCTTAAAGGAGATGACTCTGGCTCCAGTAGTAAAGAAAGCACTGCTAATCCATGGCATGAGGTGGCAATAGAAATAAGCAAAATATCACCACCAATAGATCAAATATTTGTGAGAAACAAGGCTCCAGGTGACTGCATATTTGATACTTCTCAACAATTTTGTCAGAACAAGTTTAAGGAAGCTGGTTGATTCGTCCTACGTCTGCTAGACAAAATAGTGAAAGAGATGATCTCAGGGATTCAGAGTCACAGCTCAAGTGCCTCATAAAAGAACAGAAAGTTGCTGCTTGTGCCCTGAAAGAAAGCTTTACTTCTTGTACTAACAGAGGTGATATTGCTGAAAACCAAACACAGTCTTATCCTAAGAGGGATTGTAATACAATGCCAATTGAATTCCCAGCCTCAAATTGTGTCTGAAGTTAAACTGAGGGCATTGATTGGGAAGAAATGGGGTCCTGAAACTTGAGATGGGGACATAGAAGCAGATAAACAGGAAGATGGGGAAATTGGGCCCTTCGATTCCATTGAATCACTCTTGCCAAGAGCATCACCTCTCCCATCTGAAGAGATTACTCCATCTATGTCTGCTAAATCACCTTCCCCAGGAAATCCATCATCCCTTCCACCTCCATTTGATAAGATTGACACAGTTGTGCCTGAAGAATCTTCGTCTGAGATGGCTCCTGGAGTGTTACCCGGGCCATCCACTAATGCAGATGACTTAAAGACATTGCTGGATGTTCCCAGGACCCATCCCCATCACCAATTTTGCTTCTAGACCTGTAACTAGATTTAAGTCCCAGAAAACCCCAAAAGGTGAAGTACAAAGAGTGACCCAGGAGGGGGTATGCTGCTTTCCAAAAGAACTGCTTCACTTTTCCAATATGTACAAACAGAAACTGGGGGAAAATGTCTGGGAATGACTATTAAGGGTGTGGGATAATGGTGCAAGGAAAATAAAGCTGGATCAGTCTCAGTTTATGGTATGGGCCCAATAAGTACAGATCGTTCATTCAAGAGGTTAGAAAAAGATCTAACAGTTTATTTGGTTAGTTCACTGAAGCATGGCTTACAAGGTGGCCTACACTAAATCAAGGTAAAATGCCAGACCTGCCTTGGTATACTGTAGAAGAGGGTTGCCAAAGGCTTAGGGAAATTGGCATGTTAGAGTGAATTTATCAGATTGGACCCACAGAGCCACACATGGAGTACCCAAAGGACACAACTTTTACCACAACAGTGAGGAACAAATTTGTGAATGGAGCCCCTTCATCCTTGAAGACCACTGTGATTGTTATTTTATAAGTCAGATTTGACAGTGGGAACTGCTCTAACTGAATTAAGATACCTAACTATAATAGGGCTGATTGGAACCCCTGGTGGGAGGAGCCAAGTGGCTACACTCAATCGACAAAGACAAGGTGGGTGTGGTTACCATAACAGACAACAAAGTCAAAGCAGTAATCAGCATAATCTGACTCCTATGGACCTACAGCATTGACTACTTAGTCATAGTGTCCTTAGGAGTGATACAGATGCAAAATCTACTAAATATTTACCTGATCTGTACAAGTGGAAGAATTGTTGGTCAAGTGAATGACAGTCTAACTAGAATAGCCAGAATAGAGTGTCATGGCCCCCTGTCATGGATTGAATTATGTCTCCAAAAAAAAGTGTGTATCAATTTGGCTGTGTAATGATTCCCAGTATTGTATGATTGTGTACCATTCTATAATCTGATGTGATTTCCTTATGTATTGTAAACTCAATCACTATAATGTAATAAGATGGATTAGCGGCAGTTATACTGATGAGGTATACAAGATTGGATAGTGTTTTAAGCCAATTTCTTTTAAGATATAAAAGAGAGAGGCCAGCAGAGACACTTGGGAACCTCATACCACCAAGAAAGCAGTGCCAGGAGTACAGCGTGTCCTTTGGACCTGAGGTTCCTGCACAGAGAAGCTCCCAGACCAAGGGAAGATTGATGACAGGGCCCTTCCTCCAGACCTTATGAAGAAAGTGTTCCCCTGGAGCTAATGCCCTGAATTTGGACTTGTAGCCTACTGGACTGTAAGAAAATAAACTTCTCTTTGCTAAAGCAGTCCACTTGTGGTATTTCTGTTACAGCACTACTAGGTGACTAAGACAGCCCCTCAGTCAATTCCCAGAATAGCCAGTTTACAAACTCACAAACCCTTGAATGAAGGAGATGCCAGGTCTCCCTGAGGAAAGACCACTGTAATGCAAAAAATTTATATTGTTAATCTTGCTCTCAGCCTTCCCTAAAGGAATCTACAGCCTTTTACAAGGTTAACTGTTCATTCAAGAAAAGGAAATAATCAGACTTATCAGGGATTATGGGAAACTGACTCTGAGCTGACACTAATTCCAGGAGACCCAAAGAGTCACTGTAGCCCACCAGTCAGAGTGGAGGTATATGGAAGACAGATTATTAACGGAGTCTTAGCTCAGATCCCTCTCACAGTGGGTCTAGTGGGTCCCCAATCCCATCCTGTATTGGTTTCCCCAGTTTCAGAATGAATAATTGGAATAGACATACTCCACAACTGGCAGACACCTCACATGGGATCCTGGCATGTGGAGTAAGGGCTATTATGGTAGGAATTTCCAAGTGGATGCCATTAAAAGTGCTTCTACCTAGCAAAATAGTAAACCAAAAGTAATATTGCATTCCTGGGGGGATAGCAGAGATTACTGCCACCATCAAGGACCTGAAGGATGCAGGGGTGGTGATTCTCACTACATCTCCATTCAACCTGTCTATTTGGCCTGTGCAAAAAACATATGGCTCTTCGAGAGGGACAGTGGATTATCAAAAACTTAACCAGATGGTAAATCCAATTGCAGTTGCTGTTCCAGATGTAGTTTCATTGCTTGAGTAAATTAATGTATCTCCTGGCACCTGGTACACAGCTGTTGAACTAGCCAATGCCGTTTTCTCCATACCTGTTTTGAAGGAACACCAGAAGCAGTCTGCTTCAGCTGGCAAAGCTGTCAATACACTTCCAGTGTCCTACCTCAGGATATATCAATTCTCCAGCCCTGTGTCATAATTTAGTCTACAGGGACATTGATCACCTTTCCTTTCCCCAAGACATCACACTGATCTATTACATTGATGACATTATGCTGATTGGACCTAGTAAGGAAGAAATATCAATAACTCTAGACTTATTGGTAAGATATTCACATGCTAGAGGGTGGGAAATTCAGGCACTTTCCACTCAGTGAAATTTCTAAGGCTCTAGTGATGAGAAGCATGTCAAGAAATTCCTTCTAAAGTGAAAGATAAATTGTTACGTCAGGACCCTCCTACAACTAAAAAGGAGGCACAGTGCCTGGTAGGCCTCTTTGGATTTTGGTATACAGCATATCCATCACTTGGGTATGCTTCTCCAGCCTATTTATCAAGTGACCCAAAAAGCTGCTAGTTTTGAGTGGGGCCCAGAAGAAGCGAAGGCTCTGCAACAGGGTCAGGCTGCTGTGCAAGCTGCTCTGTCACTTGGATCATATGATCTGACTAATCCAATTGGGCTTCAAGTGTCAGTGGCACATGGAGGTACTGTTTGGAGTCTCTGGCAAGCCCCCATTCGTGAATCACAGCATGGACTCCTAAGGTTTTGGAGCAATGTCCTGTCATCCTCTTCTGATAACTACTCTCCTTTTGAGAAACATTGTCTTAGTCATCTAGTGCTGCTATAACAGAGATACCACAAGTGGATGGCTTTTACAAAGAGAAATTTATTCTCTCACAGTCTCAGTAGGCTACAAGTCCAAATTCGAGCGTCACCTCCAGGGGAAGAATTTCTCTCTCTGTTGGCTCTGGAGGAAGGTTCTTGTCATCAATCTTCCCCTGGACTAGGAGCTTCTTCGCTCAGGGACCCTAAATCCAAAGGAAGAACTCTGCTCCTGGCACCGCTTTCTCGGTGGTATGAGGTCCCCCATTCTCTTCTTGCTTCCCTTTCCTTTTATCTCTTCTAAGATAAAAGACGGTGCAGGCTACACCCCAGGGAAACTCCCTTTACATTGGATCAGGGATGTGACCCTAGTAAGGGTGTTACAATCCCACACTAATCCTCTTTAACATAAAATTATAATCACAAAATGGAGGACAAACACACAATACTGGGAGTCATGGCCTAGCCAAATTGATATGCACATTTTTGGGGGGACATAATTCAACCCATGACAAACATCGTTTGACTTGTTACTGGGCCTTAGTAAAGACTGAACGCTTAACCATGGGACACCAAGTCACCATGCAGCTTGAGCTGCCCATCATGAACTGGGTTTTGTCTGACCCACAGAGTCATAAAGTTGGATGTGCACAGCAGCACTCCATCATTAAATGGAAGTGGTATATACGAGATGGGGCTTGAGCAGGACTTAAAGGAAGTGGCCCAAAAGCCCATGATCTTCACTCTTGTCACACAACCTTCTCTCTCCCAGTTTGTACCTATGGCCTCATGAGGCATTCCTTATGATCAATTGACTGAGGAAGAGAAAACTCGTGCCTGGTTTAGAGATGATTTTTGTGTGATATGCAGGCATCACTCAAAACTGGAGAGTGGCATCCCTGCAGCCCCTTTCTTGGACCTCCCTGAAGGACAGTGGTGAAGGGAATTCTTCCCAAAGGACAGAACTTTGAGCAATGCACCTGGTTGTTCACTTTGCTTGGAAGGAAAAATGGACTGATGTGCCTTTGTATCTTGATTCATAGACTATGGTCAATGGCTTGGCTGGATGATCAGGGACTTGGAAGGCACTTGATTGGAAAATTGGTAACAAGGAGGTTTGGAGAAAAGGTATGTGGCTAGACCTCTCTGGATGGGCCAAAAAAGTGAAGGTATGTGCGTCTCATGTGAATGCTCACCAAAAGATGACATCTGCAGGGGAAGATTGTAGTAATTAAGTGGATAGGATGATACATTCTGTGGAAACCAGTCATTGTCTTTCCCTAGCCACTCCTATCATTGCCCAATAGGCTCGTGAACAAAGTGGCCATGGTGGCAGGGATGGAAGTTATGGGTGGGTTCTGCAACATGGATTTTGACTCACCAAGGCCAATTTAGCTGCAGCCACTGATGAGTGCCCAATCTGCCAATAGCAGAGACCAACACTGAGTCCCTGATATGGCACCATTCTTCAAGGCAATTAACCAGCAACCTGGTGGCAGGTTGATTACATTGGACCACTTCCATCATGGAAAGACCAATGTTTCATTCTTACTGGGATAGACTATCTATGGGATAGAATAAGGATATGGATTTGCCTTCCCTGAACACAATGCTTCTGCTAAAACGTCCTCCGTGGACTCACAGAATGCCTTATTCACTGTCACTGTATCCCACACAACATTTCCTCGAATCAAGAAATTCATTTCACACCAAATGAAGTGTGGCAATGGGCCCATGCTCATGGAATTCACTGATCTTACCATGTTCCCCATCATCCTGAAGCAGCTGCTTGATAGAACAATGAAGTGGCCTTCCAAAAACACAATTGCATCACCAGCTAGGTGGTAGTACTTTGCTGAGTCAGGGCAATGTTCTCCAGGAGGCTGTATATGCTCTAATCCAGTTTGCAACATATGGTGCTGTTTCTACCTGTCTTAGTCATCTAGTATTGCTCTAACAAAAATACCATGAGTGGATGGCTTTAATAAACAGTTTATTCTTTCACAGTCTAGGAAGCTAGAGGTCCAAATTCAGGGCATCAGCTCCAGGGGAAGGCTTTTTCTTTTGACTCTGAAGGAAGGTCCTTGTCATCAATGTTCCCCTGGCCAAGGAGTGTCTCAGCACAGGAACCCTGTGTCCTATGGATGTGCTTTGCTCCCAGTACTGCTTTTTTGGTGGTATGAGGTCCCCCATTCTCTGCTTGCTTCCCTTTCCTTTTATCTCTTCTAAGATAAAAGGTGGTACGGTCCGCAACCCTGGGAAAGTCCCTTTACATTGGATCAGGGATCTGACCTTAGTAAGGGTGTTAACAATCCCATCCTAATCCTCTTTAACATAAAATTACAATCACAAAATGGAGGACAATCACACAGTACTGGGAATCATGGCTTAGCCAAATTGATATACACATTTTTCAGGGGACATAATTCAATCCATGACACTACCATAGATAGAACTCACTGGTCCTGGATCCAGGGGTGGAGATGGGAGTAGCACCACTCACTATTACCCTTAGTAACCCACTCACAAAATTTTTGCTTCCTATCCCTGCGACAGTATGCTCTGAGTGTCTGGAAGTCTTAGTTCCAAAGGGAGGAATGCTCTAACCTAGAGGCACAACACTTATTCCTTTGAACTGGAAGTTAAGAATGCTGCCCTACCACATTGGACTCCTCATGCCTCTGGATCAACAGGCAAACAAGGGAGTTACCATATTGGCTAGTATGATTGATTCTGATTACCAAGGAGAAATTGGGTTTATATTACATAATGGAGGTAAAGGATATGTCCGGAAGACAGGAGATCCCTTAAATTGTCTCTTAGTACTACCATGCCTTGTGATTAAAGTCAATGGAAAACTAGAGCAACCCATTTCTGACTTGACTACTAATGGCCCAGGCCCTGAAGGAATAAAGGTCTGGGTCACCTTACCAGGGAAAGAACTATGACCAGCTGAAGTGCTTACTGAAAGTAAAGAGAATAAGGAATGGGTGGTGGAAGAAGGTAGTTCTAAATACCAGTAGTGGCCATGTTACCAGTTATAGGAAGAGGATTTTAATTGTTATGAGTATTTCTTCCTTGTTTTATGATACTGGTATGTGTGCATATATATGTATGTGTATAGCAATTATTTTTGTTTTCTTCTCTCCCTTATAAAATATAAAACGTAAGTGGGGCTACTGTGTTTTTGGTTGTACGCATGTTAGTTGTATCATGTTAGGTTCATATATGACCTTATAATTGTCTTTATTTAGACATTATGTATGATTTAAGAAGATGTATACAGATGCCAAGTTGACAACGGGCAGACTGTGAGGGTTAAAGTTATGTGTCAACTTGACCAGACCATGATTCCCAGTATTGTATAAAATTGTCCTCCGTTTTGTAATCCAATATAATTACCCTCCATTTTGTGATATTGTGTCATTATCTTCCTTTTTATGTGTTGTAAATCATAAACTTTTATATGTTAATGAGGCAGAATTAGTGTAGGGTGTATCTGGAATTGCACTGTTACTAATGGATGTGACTCAAGTACAGTCTTACTCAAGTCATGCCTTACTCAAGTCACCACCATACTCAAGTATCTGATGTAAGGGAAGTTTCCTTGAGGGGTAAGCTACATCCTATTCACAGGGATGCTCTGGCAAAGCTCTCTCTTTCTCTGGATCCTGCATCCAGCTCATCATCACATCTGACCTCTGGTTCTTGGGACTTGAGCCAGCAGCCTGCCATCTGACCTGCTGATTCTAGAATTTGCTAGCTTCTGCCAACTTATGCAGCTATGTGGGGGGCATCAGACTCTTGTCTGACCTGTTGGTTTGTGATTCATTAGCCCCTGCAACCATGTGAGTTAGGAAAAGCCTCCAGCCTGATGCCTGACCCACAGATTTGGGACTTGCCAGCCTCCACAACCACATGAGCAATTTCCTTGGGATAAATCTTTATATATATCACAACAATATTTGGAATCAATTTAACATTGGAAATAAAGTTGGGAACTAGGAAAAAGGGAGTACATATATATGTGTGTATATATATATATACACAGATACACACGTATATATGCATACATACACACACACTTAATTGATTTTGCTTCTCTAGAGAACCGTGGTTAAGACATGTTCTAAATTACTTTGTCTTTTTTAGGGGTAGCCTTCCCAGGTCAAACAACAGTTTTGATATTCTCACCAATGTGAACTCTCAGCATACCTATTCCTTTGCTAATGAATTTAGCAGAGCAAACATTCTGTACTGATCTCATCCTGCCCCTCTCCCAGAGTTTGATGCTTCAATTTCTGTTTGTTTCATTACTTACTTATTTCTTTAATGGTTTGGATGAAATAGCTCTCTGAAGTCTACTTCCTCTAAAGTATGAAGCTTCTGATGTCCTTCAGATTTTCTACTTTTTTATATATTTTAGTTCTGGGTCAGCATAAGCCAATAATTGGTCAAAGATTTTTGAGTGTAAGCCCCCTTCACATGTTAGATTTTCACAGGATATGTGATAGCTTGGAGGTTGTTATTACAGTTCAAGGAGTTTACATTTTTTCCCTCTATTTTCAGGCAGTGACCAGTAGACTGGATTTTCCCTCTCCGATAACTCCTGGGAGAACACAGCCTCAGTCATTTACACAGTTTTGCAAACTGCAGGGATGTGTGTGATTTCATTTTTAAGTCAAGCTTCCTAGGATTTGCCCCAGGGTTAGAGGCTGTGCTTAAGCCCCTAGTGCCAGGGTGTCTTCTACTCTTTGTGAGTGAATCTGTGTGTGGCTTGAGGAATGTTTCCAAGTCTGCCCATATCTTGCTCTGATTGCTCCTAAGTGGGTGCATCTTAGCCTAGGCACACAGCCTTTCCAACCCCCAGCATAGACCCTGACCCTACCAGGGCTCTTCTTGGCTGCCCCTTTCCTCAATTCCCTCTGGTTGCTAAGCCATTGAGCTTGTTGTTACCATTGTCATGGAGCTATATATGCTGTTTTTCCTAGACTCTCACTTCATTTCTAGTGTTAAACTGATTCCAAATATTGTTGTGATGAGCACTATATCAAGGTAAATCTGAATGTTTCACAGAATCTTCAGTCTAAACATATTAATAGTTCAAAATCTTCCTCTGCCCAATTCTGTCACTCCCTTTTCTTTAACCGGCTGATCCTTAAAAAACAGTGCCCCAACACAGTATGCGTTTCCGAGTGCCTTATCAACTACATCACAATTATTATATGTCTGTATTTATGTGTATTTTCATATTTTCCCTGTAAGTCTGTAAACTCAACGACGGCAGGAATTAAGTATTTTTCAATATAAACAAATAAAGCTAACTAGATGAAGAATGTAGGCAATAGCATCAAAGTAGGTATGAGTGAAAAGGACATGTGAAACACCATAGCATTCAAAATCTACTGTATTTATATTATCTATCTGTCTATGTATCATCTATAGAACAAAAGAATTAATAAATGAATAAACCTGTATTTGTCCACCTTAGCATTTAGTGTTGTTGTGTTGTTAGGTGCCGTCGAGTCGGTTCCAACTCATAGTGACGGCATGTACCGCAGAAAGAAACACTGTCTGGTCCTGCGCAATGCTCACAATCATTGTTATGCTTGAGCCCATTGTTGGAGCCACTGTGTCAATCCATCTCGTTGAGGGTCTTCCTCTTTTTTGCTGACCCTGTACTTTACTAAGCATGATGTCGTTCACCAGAGACTGATCTCTCCTGACTACGTGTCCAAAGTATGTAAGATGCAGTCTCACCATCCTTGTCTTTAAGGAGCACTCTGGTTGTACTTCTTCTAAGACAGATTTGTTCGTTCTTTTGGCAGTCCATGGTATAGTCAATATTCTTCACCAACATTACAATTCAAAGGTGTTGATTTAAACTTAAAAAATAGTAACTTTTTTCAAAATTTTTTTTATTGTACTTTAGATGAAGGTTTACAAAACAAATAGTTTTTCATTAAACAGTCAGTACACATATTGTTTTATGACATTGGTTAACAACTCCACAACATGTCAACAATCTCCCTTCTCAACCCTGATGATCTTTATTTTGGTGAAAATATACATAGCCAAAGTTACACCATTTTGGAAGTTTCTACATGTACAATTCAGTGGCATCGATTACATTCTTCCAGTTGTGCTGCTATTCTCATTATCCTTTTCCAAATTATTCCATCACCATTATCTTCAACTCACTGTCTCCTAGGCTTCCCATCAAACCTTTTTAGTTGCTGTTGTCAATTTGTTCCCACATAGATTTTTTTTTTTTTTTTACCTTAGTTGCAGGATTGCAGAACAAATAGTTTCTCATTAAACAGTTAGTACACATATTGCCTTATGACAAAGGTTAACAACCCTATGACATGTCAACACTGTCCCTTCTCAACCTTGGGCTCCCTATCACCAACTTTCCTGTCCCCTCCTGCTTTCTAGTCCTTGTCCCTGGACTGCTGTGCCTTATTAGTCCTGTTTTGTTTTCTGAGGCTGTCCAATCCCCGGCTGAATGGTGAACTTCAGGAGGGGCTTCACCACTGAGCTAAAAGGGTGTCTGGGGACCATACTCTCAGGATTTCTCCAGTCTGTCAGGCCAGTAAATCTGGTCTTTTTTTGTGAGTTAGGATTCTGTTTTACATCCTTTTCCAGCTCTGTCCAGGACCCTGTATTGTGATCCTGGTCAGAGCAGTCAGCGGTGGTAGCCGGGTACCATCTAGCTGTACTGGACTAAGTCTGGTGGAGGCCATGGTAGCTGTCGTCCATTAGTCCTTTGGACTAATTTTTCCTTGTATCTTGTTCTCTTCATTCTCCTTTGCTCCCAAAGGGGTGAGACCAGTGGAGTGTCTTAGATGGCTGCTCACAGGCTTTTAAGACCCCAGACACTACTCACCAAGGTAGAATGTAGAACATTGTCTTTATAAACTGTGTTATGACAATTGAGCTAGATGTTCCCTGAGACCATGGTCTCCGCAGTCCTCTGCCCAGCAATTCAGTCCTTCAGGGAGTTTGAAAGTGTCTAAGGAGCTTCCATGACCTTGCCTTGTACAAGTTATGCTGGCTTCCGTAGTAATGTGTACTGTCTTACACTTCACCAAAGTTACCACTTATTATTTAGTTCCCCCCCACTCCTCCCATCCCTCGTAACCAACAAAGAATGTTTCTATTTGTGTGTAAACTTTTACATGAGTTATGCAGTAGAGCTCTCATACAACATTTGTCCTTTTGTGATTGACTTATTTCACTCAGCATAATGTCCTCCAGTTTTGTTACTCTTACTCTCTTGTACGGAGTTCCTTTTGTTTGTGGATTTTTTTTTTTTTTTCATTTCTTTTGTTTTTGTAGGTTTTGTTTTTATTGAGACATATGTTTTCTTCTTTATTTTGATGAGTAGGTTTGTTAACTTTCTTTGTGGTTACCATGAAATTTACCCTTATCTTCCTAGATTTGAACCAGTCTATTAATACTTGGTATCACTTGACTTCCTCTCCATTAGAAGGTTCTATATCTACACCATTTATTCCCTCTTTTATTGTTCTGATGCTGTTGTCATTTACAGATTAACCTCTCTGGTTCCTTTTTGTAATTCTTTTGGTTTTGCATAGTCCTTAAGAGTTCATTTCCTAGGTTGATATCTGCTAGTACAATCCTGTGTCCTATATATAGCCTGTGGTCTGATATTGTTTATTCTCAGATTAAAGAACTTCCTTTAATAAGTCTCATAAGTTTGGTTTGGTTTTTACATAGTCCCTTAATTTCTGTTTATCTGGAGATGTCCTCATTTCACCATCATATTTGAACAAGAGTTTTGCAGGATATATTATTCTTGGCTGGCAATTTTTTTCTTTCAAGGTTTTATATATGTCCTCCCATTGCCTCCTTGCCTACATGGTTTCTGCTGAATAATCCGAGCTTAGTCTTATTGTTTTTCCTCTGTATGTGACTTCTTGTTTTTCATGAGCTACTCTCAGGATTCTTTGTCTTTGGTTTTAGCAAGTGTGATTATGATATGTCTTGGTGATTTTCTTTTGGGGTCTATCCTATTGGGGTTCATTGATCTTGGATGGTCAGCTTTTCATCTTTCATGATATTGGGGAAGTTTTCTGTCAGCAATTGTTCAATGATCCTCTCCATGTCTTCTGTTTTCTCCCCGTTCTGGAACTCCGATCACTCGCAGATTTTTTGCTTTTAATTGTATCCCACATAATTCTCAGGGTCTCTTCATTTTTCTTTGTTTTTTTCTGAGAGTTGTATCCAAGTGTTTGTCTTCAATTCTGCTGATCCTGTCTTCCACTGTTTCAAATCTGCTCCTCTGCTCTTCTATGACACTGTCCATTTCTGAAACCTTGTTGTTCATCTTTTGGATTTCTAATTGTTGTTTTTGTATAATTTCTAGTTGTGAATTTATTTTAGCACTTTGTTCCTGCATTATTTTCCTGAATTCTTTCATTTTTTTTTTTTTTCTGCCTTTTCCATGAATTTGCCTGTTTTTTCCTCATTTTTGTCTGCTTTTTGCTTCAACTCTTGGACATTTCTGAATATTAGAGATTTGAATTCCCTATCAGGTAGTTCTAGTGCCTTTTCTTCTACTTGAAAGTCATCTGGTGTTTTATTTTTGATACTTACTGGAACCATCCTGTCCTGTTTTGGAAATGTTTTTATAGTGTCTGCTGCCTTTGATGTATTCAGTAGTTATTTTTCTTGTTTATTGATTGTACATTTGTTTGTTTAGTCCTTTTTTTTTTTTTTTTATTTGGCTATGTCTGAGCAGGAGGGCTGTACGTTCTTTGTTGTTTGCTCATCTGTGGGCACGATGCTTTTTGCATCCTCCAATTGGCAGGGTCAGTCACTCAGATATGGTACTGCAGGGCAAGTCTACCTGAAGAGGAGTTGCTGGGATGTTTGTTTGTGGCTCTTACTATAGCCACCGGGGAGGGTCAGTAATCAGTGCAGGGCAGGTTCTGGTAGGCCGTGCAGGTGCTGTTTGTTGGTGTGATGTTAAGCGCACGGTGAAGGTAGGCAGGACGTAGGGGGGAGATTGTTATGTGTGGAGCTAAGATAGATATAGGAGAGAGGAGAGAGGAACAGGAGCCAAAAACTTATAAACAAACAAAAAAGAGGGCTAGGGTCGCTTGCCGTTGGAGTGGAGAGATGAGAGACTATGAAATGGAAAAAAACAAAAAGGGAAAGAAGAAGGAAAAAAAGAAAAGAATTAATAAACAAAAATTAGAAAGATAAAATAACAGCAAAGCTCCCAGGGATCCCACTGGTGCAGCTACAAGTTCTGGGGAAGTTGTTCACAGGTGTTGAAGTACAGCCTGGCTAGGAGGCATAGAGGTATTCAGCGCCAGGTATCCAGGGGACAGGAAGAGAAGGAAGGTATAGGGAGACAAGAAACTGAGCAATGAAGAAAGACAAAAAGGGAAAAAGAGGGAAAAGAAAACAAAACAAATTAAGAAAAAAAAAGAACAAGAAAAGTCCCCAAAAAAACAGAAAAAACAAACAAACCACAAAAAAAAAAAAGCTCTCAGGGATCCCTCTGTACTCTGTGCAAGCTGAGGGGGTAGGTCCCAAGCTGCACAGCACCACCCGGCCAGAACGTGCTCCCAACTCAAGAAAAGAAAAAGAAAACAAACAAACAAACAAAAAGCCCCGGGATCACACCAGCGTGGCAGCACAGACCAGGAAGCAGTTCCACACTCTAATGGAGCTCCACAGCCCTTCAGGAAGAAGCAAAGATGGCACACGGAGCCAGGTATTTGAGCAAAAGGAGGGGGTGGTGGTGAGAGGTAAGGAAAAAGTCAAAAGAAGTGGAAAAAAGCAACACCAGCAGCCAACAAATGGCACTCAGGGAGTCTGTCAGTGCGGGTGGGTGGAACCCAAGCAGCCAGTGCTTCCCGGCCAAGAGACTGTGGCCGTGAGAAGCAGAGGAGGCCGAGTGGGGGTGAAGAAGGGTGGGGGGTGGGAAAGCATATATCACTGTTTACTGGTTGTACTGTCTCCTGCTGGAAGCTCCGTGAAGCTGCTTTCTCCTACCCTCTATTTGCTGGTCTCTGATAGGAGTCCAAGATGGTGAATCCGTGCTGCATTAGCTGATAGGATACCTCTCCATGTATGTCTCCTTGCTCTCTGTTCTCTCTCAGTTTCTTATTCCTTCTGGTGCTTGCCTGAGTTCTTCATCTCTTCCTTTGATGTTTAGGATTTCAGGATTGCTGTTTTCTCTGTTTGGCTTAGTTTTTTCAGATCTTTGCTGTGGAGGGAAGGTGTGGTGCTTCTGCCTAGACTGCCATGTTGCTGGAAGTCCAAAAAATAGTAATTTTTAACATAATCACATTTTCTCAAGTGTATAACATTTTAAAAGTCATTTTATAGAAGACACATTTTGCCTGTTGAATGAGGTGTGTATTTCATATCTGTTGCTTGCTTGTGTAAATGCCTTGATAAAAACTTTTAGTCATAAAGGTGTAAAAAAGTGTTAGTTAAATAATGAAAATTTTAGAGAGTTTTTCTTAAGTGTTTTGAAATAATGCTGCAGGAAGATGAAAATTAAAGAACAACAATGCAGATTTCTTCCATATGAACAATTATGCCTATTCTGAACTAAAATAATTATAGATAATTTAATAAATGGGTGATAGGTTTGTATTCATACAACGAATCAGTATCAGTAACTATTACCTTGATAGATACTTAAAATTTCACAATTTTAGCTTTGTTAAAGACATCCCCAATGCGTATTTTCTTTAAAGCATGAAATATAATTTGCATAATTTACATCATTTTTTAAAAATCACTGATTCATAATGCCAAAGATGTGAATGAGAGGGTTGATTTAAACTAATGTGAAGAACATCATAGTAATACAAAAACTAACAAGTTGGAGATGCCTGGTAATATGCTGTTAGAAGATTACAGTTTTTCTGCCAGCAAAGGTAATAAAGTAAACCGTGGGCATATTCTAGAAATATAGGCTAGTGGCACTGCGGTTTCTTGAAATAACCATATAATATTGATCAGTAATCACAAAGAGCATAAAATTAGAACAAAGTCAAAATTAAATATGTGGTTTCCAAAATACTTTAATGTGCTGCATAGGTTGGATAGATGGATAAGTAGCTAGATAGATAGGTGATATATAGATGATAGATAGAAAAATAGATAGATGGATAGATACATAGATAAGATAGAGACACACAGAGATAGACAGACAGACAGATGATAGAGATATAAGTATGTAGATTTTAATATATTTCTGTTTTTACATGTAAAAAGACAAGGATTCTGGACTTCAAAAGTATTACCCTAAATATTATTCAGTCTGAGTCCCTCCAGGCCTACAGACGACAAATTGATAATATGCACAAATTTGCATGGGTCATCTCAGTTGGTGAGGTGATAATACTAATGAAGCTACAGCAATATAGAGACTCCAACACCTCAGGCAGAAGTTTAATAGCTAATGTTTGTGTGTTGGTTTCTGGCCTATGTGTTTTGCATATATAATTCATGCAACAGTCACAACAAACACACTAGGTTTGTATTACAGTATTTTTACCAAAATAACACACACCTTCTACATTTGTTTGCCAATTACACCCACTCCCTGACAGGAAATTTTGTAAGTGCACTATGCTGATTTCTTTCTTTTTTTTTTTACAGCTACATATTTAGAACGTGGCATAGTGGTGTTTATGAAAGTACCACGCAGGGGAAGGCATGGTTGGCAAGCAAATGTAGAAGGCTTACATTACTTGCATAAAATATGATATTATCAACATTTTAGAAATTAAGAAACTGAGACACGAAAACTTCACATCTGTTACTAATATTGAAATTTGTTTACTTCGCATGAATATCCTATGTGTTTAATCTCATATTATATTCATGCTGAAATTATTTATTGCTCTGTTGTATTAGACAACAAAACCAACGGCATCCTTCCATACATTAAAAAAAAGAAAATTCTGCTTAGAGTTATATCTTTTTTTCCCAGGTATGAGACACAAATATTTTAAGGGATATGTTAGATTTTAGCCTTAACCGAACTCATATTTAAATCTATTTTTCAACTTTAATCATATTAAATTCAAACCTGTATCCAAACCTTGTGATCCTGCAGGCAAATTTGCGATTTAATGAATCCAAAATTATATCTTTGATTAAAAATAATCAATAGCACTACCTTAGCTAAAAGTATCTCTCCAATATGCCTAAAATCTCTCAACATCAATGTCATTTTGTTTGCATGATCTAAACTTTGATCATGAAAATGTATGAAAAGTTTAGTAGACAACAGCCTGCTTTAAATTACTCTTAAAGTTTTTGTCTTCTACTTTTTTTTTGGCTTTTCTGAAAATAAGTAGCTGAATGCTGCTGTGTGTGCAGATCAAATAAGTGTGAATTCTATTTACTTTTTTAAATTACACAAAAATGATGGCCAAATATTTCCTTTTCCCATGTCCTCTGATAGAAGAATGTTGAAATTATATTAATGCATTTTACGTACATCCATAGAACTGATCATGGAATGAGCATTAGATTGTAGCACTTCTATCAGCAATATGTGTTTTTCAGGGGCTCACAAGAGTGAAATCTGTTTAGCCAGTTGCACAAGAGCAATAAACAAATACACATGTGTGGTATAATGTTTCAGGGAATATTCAGGTGTCTACGCATATCTGTGCTGGCAATGTTTGTGCTGCACTAACATAATACCAAATAGTTTTAGTTAAGTAGTGACTCAGATATGAGTCTATATGCATAACAGCAACGTAAATTAGCAAGAACTATACACACTGAAGACTGGACATCCTGATATAGAACAACAGATTGCTTATAAGAACTGTATAGCTAAATCTTTTACTTTTTTTTTTTTTTAAACCAAATTGTGTAGCATCAACTGCTCTTTTCTAGCATAAAGCTATGGAAAACATTGTAACTTTTCATAGCCTATACTTTGATTGTTATATATATGTATATATATGCATACATACATACACGCACGTATACATACACACACATGCATATATATATATGTATACACACACACACACACACACACACACACACATACAAACTCATTGCTGTTGAGGAAACCTGGTGGCATTGTGGTTAAGAGCTACAGCTGCTAACCAAAAGGTCGGCAGTTCAAATTCACCAGCTGCTCCTTGGAAAACCTATGTGGCAGTTCTACTCAGTCCTATAGGGTCGCTTTGATTTGGAACAGACTCCATGGCAATACCTGTTCCCATGGAGTCGATTAGGACCCCTAGCGAACCTATAGGACAGAATAAAACTGCCTCATAGGGTTTCCGAGGAGCAGCTGGTGGATTCGAACTGTCGACCTTTTGGTTAGCAGCCAAGCTTTTAATCACTGAGCCACCAGGGCTCCATATATATATATATATAATATATATATATACACATATATACATATACACACACATATATGTGTGTGTGTGTGTGTGTGTGTGTAGGTATATATGTGTATGTGTGCATATAACTCACTAAAGAAACAATTTAGTTTTATATCTGAGATGTACTTTACTAGAGACACCAATTTTTC
The DNA here is from genome assembly GCA_030035585.1 of Dugong dugon. Taxonomy (NCBI): domain Eukaryota; kingdom Metazoa; phylum Chordata; class Mammalia; order Sirenia; family Dugongidae; genus Dugong; species Dugong dugon. Next base: position 170,157,492 of record CM057463.1, on the reverse strand, counting down.
ATCCTAACAAATTCTTATGTTGTTGAATCATACAATAAAAATAAAGATAATGCAAAATGTCTTATTTTATAAAGTCATGAAGTATAGAAACTGAACAGTCTACACAATGACAAGGTTAGAAATGTTAAGTGTATGCTCTCATCTCACCTCATCATTGTCTTTTTCTTCCAAATAAATTAAATTTTTACATTTTCCCTTCTCATTATGCTCGCCATGGCAGAGAACTATCAGAATTATAATATTATGCAACAGAGTTTGAACATTATGCTAGTGTGCTTCATAACTTTAATATTTTTCAAGTCTTCACTTGGCTTTCTAGCAATTTTATCATGACTGTCACATTAATAAAGCTGGAAATATGAACCCAAACACAGATAAGATCGCAGAGACATAGCTTTGCTATTTTCTTGCCTTATTTGTTCACATTAGAGCTTGAAGAATCATAAACGAAAAGTTTCTATAGTAGTCTTATCAATACATTAGTTATAGGATATAATGTACCGTGCAGGTGAAAAAGAACAAATTACATATATTAATATGCAGTATGAAATGCAAAATAAAACTTGCATTTAAAACTTGAAGTAAAGAGAAGTATTATACTTAAATCTTCTACAGATTGTAAAGAACTATTAGTGACTATTTTGTAAATTTATAAGAGGCAGAGCATAAATGTAAGCAAATTTTTCATATAGCATATTATATAAAAAGTTATAAATCATCAGAGAAAAATAAAATTCAAATTTATTTAATCCAGTTAAGGAATTTTCAATTTGCTTAATATAGTTCACTATTTGTAGAAATACATCATATTTTGTTCAACATTTTCTCTTCAATAGACAAATGTAATAAAATATGTCATTATGTAAATTCTCAATTACTATTCCAGAGGATTTGTATATACTAGATATTATAAGGAGCCCTGGTGGAAATGAAGGAAAATGAAATTTGTCCAATTTTTATTTATGCTGAAGATTTATATCACTTAAATTAAAACATTAAAAAGTTCAATTATTTAGTTAATCCATGTCACACACAAAAAAAGTTGATTAAATCAAAGTAAAATAAGTAATGGATGCCACATACATGGGGATACCTAAAGTTCTTCAAGACTTCAAAATTATACAAGGAAGACAGATGCATGTATTGTGTATTATGATTAGATGCAGTTTCAGTCATGTTTGACTAATGAGAAAATCTGTCCAATAATGAACTAATTCCATATCTCTAAATGAACTCCAAAGTCATCCATTTCCAGACTTACTCTAGGATAGATTGTCTAATTATAAAATTTTCCACTCTTTGAGCAATGCAAGGATCAAATTGCAAAGATTGTCAAGAAGTAAATAAAACTATGAATCAATAATAAATTAAATGATATGTTATCTACCAACTTTTATATCAATCCCAGAGAAAAGACAAAGCAGTCAACGTTTCCAAAGATTTAAATCATTGAAATATTATGTAAAAAATCTCTGGTAGCTGTAATTTATTTTAGGAGAATTGAGTATTTTATAATTCCAAGGAGAGAGGAATAATGAATATATCATATTGTATTCAAAATTATTTTCTTTTGACCTGCTCATTTTGTTTTATTTCTGTCTCCATCACAACTTTTTCCATTGATTTTTTTATTTAAATACAATCTGCATATTATGTTTCCAAGTTATCTTATTTCCACATTAATCTCCCGAGGTTTAACAAAAAGGTATTTGCTTTTCTCTTTTAGACTTGTTATTATCATATTCCTTCTTGGACTTTTTTTTTTTTTTATATTTTATTGTACTTCAGGTGAAAGCTTACAGAGCAAATAGTTTCTCATGAAATAGTAGTACACATGTTGTTCTATGACATTGGTTAACAACCCCACAACGTATTAAGCCTCTAAATTCTCAACCTTTTTTTTTTTTTTTTGATGAAAATTACAGATGGCCAAAGATACACCGTTTCAAAAATTTCTACATTCACAGTTCGGTGACATTGACTGCGCTCTTCCCTTCTTGGACTTTTTAAACACTACTTCTTCCATACGTACGAGCTAGATACAGACAAAACTTTTGTTGTCCATTCTTCTTTCAACACTCAACAAAATAATTATTGAGCTTCTACTATGTGCCAGTATACACTAAGTCTGATATTGAAATTACATCATTTAGAGTGTAATCGAGATGTTTATACTTGAACTATGGGACTCTGGCTTCTATTGGTATAGTCCTTAATTTCCAAAATAACTTAATGACCTTTTACATGTAGTATTTATAAACATAGACTAAAGTTAAGGAGGAATATAGATAGATTGATAAATAGGTTAAAGATTTAGAGATAACTAAATGAACAAATAGAAAGCTATTGATAGAGAGAGATGTAGATATATAGACAGATAGACTGACAGACAGATAGATAAACAGATATAATATTGTCTTTAATTCTAGGACTGATAGATTTTGTATGATCAAAAATTTACAAATCCTATTTTGGTTCAATGCTATGTCCTGTACATTCATGTTTATATCCTTAAACTCGAAAATATTTTTTAAATATATACTTTTTTAAGTCCCTCAGCAGCACAAGCGGTTAGGCATTCAACTACAAACTGAAGGGTTGACAATTTGAACCCACCAAGAGACTCATGGGAAGAAAGTCCTGATGATTTGCTTCTAAAAGGTCACAGCCTTGAAAAAACTTATGGAGCACAGTGTATTCTGCAAAACAGGGGTCACCGTGAGTCAGAATTGACTCAATAGAAACTCATTTGGTATTTTGTTTTTGACACATAAAATAATATGCAGCAAAGAAAGAAAAAGATATAATATGGACTCCACTAGAAATGGTCACAAATAAAATTTTGTAAAGAAAACTGTTTATTGATGTATAGCATACATATGTGCAGAAATCATAAGAGTACAACTTTATAGATTTTTGCAAGGTGAATACAACCACGTAAATATTAAGCAGACATCAATAATATCCCAGAAACATCCTTTTCCCCATTCACCCCCCACCCCAGGCCATCCTCAGCCTGTCTACAAACTGGAAAAACCGTATCTTGATTTCTAACTCCATAGGTAACTTTTACTTTATTTGGAATATTGTTTGTTGTTTTTGTTAGTTGCTGCTGAGTTGGTTTCGACTCTTGGTGACCCCATGTGTGTCAGAGTAAAACTGTGCTCCATAGGGTTTTCAAGGCTGCAACTTTTTGGAAGCAGATCACCAAGCCTGTCTTCCAAGGTGCTTCTGGGTAGGTTTGAACCTCCAACCTTTCAGCTAGTAGTCAATTGCTTAACCATTTATGCCACCCAGGGACTCTGTAATATACTATATAAAAGGATTCATATAGCACATACTGGATTATTTTGTTGAACATTATATTTGACAGATTCATCCATGTTATTTCTTGCGGCTAAAGTGTGTTCATTCTTTTTTCTGTGTAGTATTAAGTAGAATAAATAGAATGCAATTAATCCATTCTATTGTCAGTGAATATTGGTTTCTTTTCCAAATGTGGGTATGATTAATAGTGCTGCTATGAATGTAGTACACAAAGAAATATTTCTGTTAGATATATGCTTAGGAAAGGAATTACTGGCCAACTGGTATGTCTAAGTTCAGCTGTAGTAGATAGTGCTAAATAATTTTAAAAAGTAAGCATCCCACGGTATATGGAAGTTCAGTGGCTCCATAATTTCTCCCTGACTTGATATGTTCTTCTTCATTTTAGGCATTCTGTTGGGTGTGAATTAGTGTCTAATTGTGGAATTAGTATGAATTTTCTTGATGACTAATGCTTTTACCTGCCAGAGTCGATTCTGACTCATAGCGACCCTAGAAGACAGAGTAGAACAGCACTACAGGATTTCCTGAGCTGAAATCTTTACTGGAGCAGATTTCCAGGTCTTTTCTACCATGTAGTGGTCGGTGGGCTCCAAAGGTCGATCTTTCTCCACCAGGGCTCCTTATGACTAACGGTGAGACTTTTTCTACGTTTGTTGGCCTTTTGCATATGCTCTTCTTTTAAAAATATCTTTACAAGACATTCCCCATATTTTACCACTTTATTTTATTGTTTCCTTCCCTTTTTACCATGAATTTGTTAAAGTTCTTTACATATTATGAAATTTTTCTTCATTAGATGTAAAAAATGGAAATCCATAACCCCACCCTTATATTGAGAATTTCTTTTCTTAATGGTGTTGTGATCTACAGAAATTCTCCTCCAAATTTTCAGTTTTTTCTTTATATTTAGCACTTTTTTGTTCTCTTGATAAAATCTTTGCCTATCCCAAGTTGTGGTTATAATCTGTGTTTTCTTCTAAAACATGTCCTCACTGCCCTTCCCATGTAGCTCTACAATCCATCAAAAACTCATTTTGGTGAGTAGTGTGAGAAAGAAGTGGAAATTCCTTATTTCCAATATTGCTTCCTTTGAAATGGTACCATTTATTAAATAGGCTCTCCTTTCTCCACTGCCCATCATGTTCAACCTTGTCATATGTTAGGTGACTGTATCTGAGAGTGTTTGTTTCTGGATTCTCCATTCTGTTCCATCGAACTACTTGACTGACCTTTAGCTGACATTACACTATCTTAATATCCGTACATTTATAAGAGCTATTGATATACCTGGCAGTTTATCTGCTCCTTCATCAAGATTCCCTGCCCTATTCTTGGCCCTTTGCATTTCTACTAACTTATAGAATCAGCATGTCAATATTGAAATCTTGCTTATATTTCAGTGTGTTTACAATAAATCAAGAGATTATTTGAAGAGAATTAACATATTTTTTTACAATAGATTGTAAAATATATGAACATTTTGTTTCTCTATTTATTTAGATCTTCTATAAATTATCTCAAAAATTTTTTTTTTAATTCACAGCAGAAATCTGGCGTATGTCTGTATATATCCCTGGTTATTAAATATATCTTAGTATTAATGTAAATTGTTTTCTAAAATCTTTGTTTCAATTTATTTCTCATATGTTGTAATTGTTAGGTGCCATCGAGTCAGTTCCGACTCATAGTGACCCTGTGTACAACAGAACAAAACACTGTGACACCCTCACAATTGTTGCTATTCTTGAGCCCATCTTTGCAGCCACTGTGTCAGTCCATCTTGTTGAAAGTCTTCTTCTTTTTTGCTGATCTTCTACTTTACCAAGCATGATGTCCTTCCCTAGGGACTAGTACCTCTTGATAACACGTCTAAATTACTTGAGATGAAGTCTTGCCATCCTCACCTCTAAGGAGCATCTGGCTGTACTTCTTCCAAGACAGAATTGTTTGTTCTTCTGGCAGTGCATGGTATGTTCAGTATTCTTCACCAACACCATAATTCAAAGGTATCAATTTTTTGGTCTTTTTTATTCATTGTCTAACTTTTGCATGCATGTGAGGTGATTGAAAACACCATGGCTTGTATCAGGTGCACCTTAGTTCTCAAAGTGTCATGTTTGCTTCTCAACGCTTTTAAGTGGTTCTCTTTGCAGCAGATTTGCCCAATGCACTATATCATTTGATTTCTTGACTGATGCCTTCATAGGTGTCGATGTGAATCCAAGTAAAATGAAATCCTTGACAACTTCAATATTTTCTCTCTTTATCCTGGTGTTGCTTATGGGTCCTGCTGTTAGGATTTTTGTTTTCTTTATCTTGTGGTGTAATCCATACTGAAGGCTGTGGTCTTTGATCTTCATCAGCAATTGCTTCAAGTTCTCTTCATTTTCGGCAAGCAAGGTGTCATTTGCATATTACAGGTTGTTAATGAGTCTTCCTCCAAACCTGATGCCACTTCCTTCTTCATGTAGTTCAGCATTTCAGATTATCTGCTGAGCATATAGATTGCATAGATACGGTGAAAGGATACAATACTGACACACACCTTTCTTTTTAACCATGCAGTACCCCCTTGTATATAGAAATATAATTAATATTTTCATATTAATCTTGGGTCAGCAACCTTGCTAAATTCACTTATTTCAATCTATTTTCTTTAGATTTATTTGTATATATTTAATACACAATAATTATATTTCCTGAAAATAATGACCACTTCATTTATTTTTTTTTTTCTACCTGCCGGCAGCACCGTCTAAGTTTTATGCTCATTGTCCTTTATCAGATTAATTATATCCCTTCTTTATCCGTGTTCCAAAAGTTTGTTTTTCCTGATAATAGATTGATATCAAATGTAATTCCTTCCTCTGTAAAGATTAAAATAAATTATCCTCATATGTTTTGCTAATGACTGATTTTTGAAGGTTAAAGCAAACCACATTATTAAATCCATTTTGGTCATTACTTATTATTCTTAAATATCTAACTGCCATCTGTTAGCTAACATTTTGTTTAAGATTTTTGCATTGTCATAGGCAAGATTGGTATTTCACCTTCTTTTGTTACGATATCTTAGGTCACATCTTATACTTTTTTTTAAATTATGATAAACATATATGTAACAAAACAGTTGCCATTTTAACATCATTCATACTTACAATTCAGAAACATTAATTATGTTTATCATGTTGTCCAACCATCACCATTACCTGTTTCCAAATTTTCTCATCAACATAACGGACCTTGAAGACATTATACTAAGTAAAACAAGTTAGTTACAAGAGGACAAATATTGCATCTCATGTATTTTGATGTGTTGTATTTTCCTTGTCATTTATTTCAATCTATTTTCTAATTCATACCATGACTTTTGATTGACATGGATTACTTATGGGGGTATTAGATAATTTCCAAATATTCGGGGGATATTCTATTTATTTAAATTGATTTCCAGCTTAATGTCACTGTGGTCAGTCAGTACATTCTGAATGATTTCCACATTTCTTTAAACGTGTTGAGATATGTCTTTTATCTTGGGATTTAGTTCTATTTTGGAATGTGTTTCATGTGCCCTTGAAAAAGTATATTCTGCAGTTTTTGAATACAAGGTTCTATTTATATCAAGGAGTTCTTATCTGCTAAAGAATTACTAAAATTTTCCATACCCTATTGTTACTAGGTTCATCCACATTTGGATTTTTATTCTTTTCTGATGGACTGAACTTCTGTCAGTGTGAAATATTTCTCTAAATCTTATTTCCTTAAATTTACTTTTTGTAAAATTATGATGGCTACACCAGCTTTCTTTTGTAAAATATTTTTCAATCATTTTATTTTCAAAGTTTATGGTTTTGTTTTTGTTTGTTTGTTTCTTTTTTTTTTTTTAATCCCCAGGCCCCAAGCCCAGCTACTCTGTCTCTCAAAGTGTTTGGTTGTGTTCAGGAAACTTCTTAGCTTTTGCTTTAGTCCAGCTGTGCTGAGCATTGTGTGTTGTCATTCCCTTCACCTAAGATGATTTTTGTCTAATATCTAGTTAGTGAATTCTCCTCTCCCTTCCTCCCCACCCTCATAACCATCAAAGAATGTTTCCTTCTGTGCTTAAACCTTTTCTTGAGTTCTTATAATAGTGGTCTCATACAATATTTGTCCTTTTGTAAATAACTTATTTCTCTCAGCATAATGCTCTCCAGACTGATCCATGTTGTAAGATGTTTTGCTGAATCATCATTGCCCTTTATCCTTGCGTAGTATTCCATTGTGTGTAGGTACCATAATTTGCTTATCTATTCATCTGTTGATGGGCATCAAGGTTGTTTCCATCGTTTTGCTATTGTGAACAGTGCTGCAATGAACATGGGTGTGCATACATCTATTCATGTGACGGCTCATTTCTCTACAGTACATAACAAGGAGTGGGATTGCTGGATAGTATGGAATTTCTATTTCTAGCTTTTTAAGGAAGTAGCAAATTGATTTCCAAAGTGGTTGTACCATTTTACAATCCCGTTAGCAGTGAATAAGTGTTCCAGTCTCTACACAATCTCTCCAACATTTTTTATTTTGTGTTTTTTGGATTAATGCTAGCCTTGCTGGGGTGAGATGATATCTCAGTGTAGTTTTGATCTGCATTTCTCTAATGGTTAATGATCATGAGCATTTCCTCATGTGTCTGTTAGCCACTGAATGTCTTCTTTGGTGAACTGCCTGTTCATATCCTTTGCCCATTTTTTGACTGGGTTATTTGTCTTTTTGTTGTTTAGATTTTGCAGTATCTTATAGATTTTAAAGTTTAGATGCTGATTGGATTTTTCATAGCCAAAATTTTTTTCCCAGTCTGTAAGTTCTTTTTTTTTACTCATTTGGTGAAGTCTTTTGACAACCATAAGTGTTTGATTTTTAGAAACTCCGGTTATCTAGTTTCTCTTCTGGAGTTTGTGCATTGTTAGTTATGGTTTGTATTCTGTTTATGCTATGTATTAGGGCCCCTAGCGTTATCCCTATTTTTTCTCCAATGATTTTTATCATTTTCGATTTTATATTTAGGACTTTGATCCATTTTGAGTTAGTTTTTGTGCGTGGTGTGAGGTATGGGTCTTGTTTCATTTTTTTGCAGATGGATATTCAGTTATACCACCATCATTTGTTAGAGACTGCCTTTTCCCCGTTTAATGGATTTTGGGCCTTTGTCAAATATCAGCAGTTTGTTTTTTTAAGGCATGCTTTTGTTAGCATGATGTTGCTGGGTTTTTCTCCTTTATTCAATCTGACAATTGTTGTCTTTTGAATGAAGTATCCAATCCATTGGAAGTTAATATAATTATGATAAATTTGACTTTATATCTATCATCTGTCTTTTATTGTTATTTTTTTTTATTTTATTGTATTTCAGGTGAAGGCTTACAGAACAAATAGTTTCTCATGAAACAGTAGTACACATGTTGTTTTATGACATTGGTTAACAACCCCACAACATATTAAGCCTCTAAATTCTCAACCTTTTTTTTTTTTTTTGATGAGAATACAGATAGCCAAAGATACACCGTTTCAAAAATTTCTACATACACAGTTCAGTGACATTGACTACGCTCTTCCAACAGTGCTGTTATTCTCACTTAAGATGAAGGCTTACAGAACAAAATAGTTTCTCATTTAACAGTTTAACAGTTTAACATGTTGCCCTATGACAATGGTTAACAATCTCACAACACATCAAGAATATCCTTACTCCTCCTTGTGTTCCCTATCACCAGGGGACTTCCTTGTCCCCTTCTGTCTTCTGGCCCTTGTCACTGGACTACTGTACCTCATTAGTCTCACTTGTTTTTTTTTAACACCATTTCAAAACTTTTTACTTACACATTTAAGTGATATTGACTATGCTCTTCCAATTGTGCTGCCATTCTCGCCCAAGATGAAGGCTTACAGGACAAAACAGCCTCCCATTTAATAGTTACTATAAATGTTGCCCTATAACAGTGGTCAACAATCTCACAACACATCGACAGTGTCCTTACCCAGCTTGTGTTCCTTATCATCAGTTTCCTACTCCCCCTCTGCCTTCTGGCCTTTGTCACTGGACTCCTGTACCTCGTTAGTCCCATTTAGATTTACTAGTCTGTCCACTCCCAGGCTTAACATGGAATCTCGAAGGTAACTTCACCTCTGAGCTGAAAGGGTGTCTGGGGGCCACACTCTTGAGGTTTCCCCAGTATTCTTTAGGCCAGTAAATCTGGTCTTTTTTTGGGGGGGAGTTAAAATTATGCTCTGCATCCTTCTCCAGCTCTGTCCAGAACCCTCTGTTGTGATCCTGGTCAGAGCAGTCAGTGGTGGTAGCCGGGCACCATCTAGCTGTACTGGACTCAGTCCGGTGGAGGTCTTGGTAGCTGTGGACAATTAGTCCTTTGGACTAATCTTTTCGTTGTATCCTGTTCTCTTCATTCTCCCTTGCTCCCGAAGGGATGAGACCAGTGGAGTATCTTAGATGGCCGCTCATAGACTTTTAAGACCCCAGACACTACTCACCAAGGTAGAATGTAGCGCATTATCTTTATAAGTACTGTCATGCCAATTGAGCTAGATGTTCCCCGAGACCATGGTCCCCAGAGCCCTCCGTCCAACAACTCAGTACCTCGGGGGGTTTGGGTGTGTCTATAGGGCCTCCATGACCTTTCCTTGTGCAGGTTGTGTTAGTTTCCCCTGTACTGTGTACTATCTCAACTCTCACCCAAGGTACCACTTATCTATTGCCTATTTAGTATTCCCCCCCCATCCCTGGTAACCGACAAGGATTGTTACATTTTGCATGTGAATTTTTTCATGGGTTTTTACAATTTTTCATACAATATTTGTCCTTTTGTGATTGACTTATTTCACTCAGCATAATGTCCTCCAGTTTCATCCATGTTATGAGATGGTTCACAGATTCATTGTTGTTCTTTCTCATTGCATAGTACTCCATTGTGTGTATGTACCATAGTTTGTGTATCCATTCATCTGTTGATGGACATCGAGGTTGTTTCCATCGTTTTGCTATTGTGAACAATGCTGCCATGAACATAGGTGTGCATATGTCTACTCAAGTGACGACTCTTATTTCTCTAGCATATATTCCTAGGAGTGGGATTGCTGGATCGAATGGTATGTCTATTTCTAGCTTTCTGAGGAAACGCCATATCATTTTCCAAAATGGTTGTATCATTTTGCATTCCCACCATCAGTCTATAAGAGTTCCCATCTCCCCGCAGCCCCTGCAACATTTGTTATTTCCAGTATTTTTGATTCGTGCCATTAATGCCGGAGTGAGATGGTATCTCATTGTGGTTTTAATTTGCATTTCTCTAACGGCTAGTGATCGCAAGAATTTCCTCATGTGTTTGTTGGCCATTTGAATGTCTTCCTTGGTGAAGTGTCTGTTTATTTCCTTTGCCCATCTTTTGATAGGATTGTTTGTCTTTTTGCTGTAGAGGTGTTGGATTTTCTTGTAGATTATGGAGATGTCACCTTTGTCTGACTTGTACTGTCCAAAAATTGTTTCCCAGTCTGTAGATTCTCTTTTGACTCTTTTGGTGAAGTCTTTTGAAGAGCATAGATGTTTGATTTTTAGAAGATCCCAGTTATCTAGTTTATCTGTTGGGTTTTTTGTGTTGCTGTTTATGGTTTGTATCCTGTTAATGCCATGTATTAAGGCCTGAAGTGTTGGTCCTATTTTTTCTTCTATGAATTTTATAGTTTGAGGCTTTATATTCAGGTCTTTGATCCATTTTGAAGTAGTTTTTGTATATGGTGTGAGGTATGGGTCCTGTTTCATTTTTCTACTAAAGGATATCCAGTTTTGCCAGCACCATTTGTTAAAAAGACTGTCTTTTCCCCATTTGATGGACTTTGGGCCCTTGTCGAGAATCAGGTGACTGTAGGTGGATGGGTTTACATCTGGGTTCTCAATTCTGTTCCATTGGTCAATGTCTCTGTTGTTGTACCAGTACCAGGCTGTTTTGACTACTGTAGCTGTATACTAGTTTCTGAAGTCAGGTAGTCTGAGTCCTCCAACTTTATTCTTCTTCTTCAGCAGTGCTTTACTTATTCGGGGTTTCTTCCCTTTCCATATAAAGTTAATAATTAGTTTTTCCATCTCTTTGAAGAATGTTGCTGGTATTTGGATCGGGATTGCATTGTATTTGTAAATTGCTTTAGGTAGAATTGCCATTTTCACAATGTTGAGTCTGCCTATGCATGAGCATGGTATGTTTTTCCATTTATGTAGATCCCTTTGGATTTCATGCAGCAGTGTTTTGTAGTTTTCTTTGTATAGCTCTTTTACATTCCTGGTCAGATCTATTCCTAAGTATTTTATCTTTTTAGGGGCTATTGAAAATGGTATTGATTTCCTTTTCATCGTTCTCTTTACTAGTGTATAGAAATCCAACTGATTTTTGAATGTTTATCTTGTATCCTGCTACTCTGCTGAATCTTTCTATTAGTTCCAGTAGATTTCTTGTGGAGTCTTTAGGGTTTTCTATGTATAGTATCATATCATCTGCAAACAGGGAGAGTTTAACTTCTTCATTACCAATTTGGATGCCCTTTATTTCTTTCTCTTGCCTTATTGCTCTAGCTAGAAATTCCAGCACAATGTTAAATAGGAGTGGTGTTAAAGGGCATCCTCTTCTTGTTCCTGTTTTCAAGGGGAATGTTTTCAGCCTCTATCCATTAAGAATGATGTTGGCTGTTGGTTTTGCATAGATGCCCTTTATTATGTTGAGAAATTTCCCTTCTATACCTATTTTATTGAGAGCTTTTATCAGGAATGGGTGTTGGACTTTGTCAAATCACTTTTCTGTGTCAATTGAGATGATCATGTGATTTTTTTCTTTCCTTTTATTTATGTGCTGGATTACGTTGATGGATTTTCTAATGTTAAACCATCCTTGCATGCCTGGTATGAATCCTACTTGGTTGTGGTGTATTATTTTTTTGATATGATACTGAATTCTATTGGCTAGAATTTTGTTCAGAATTTTTGCATCTATATTCATGACAGATATTGGTCTGTAATTTTCTTTTTTTGTGATGTCTTTGCCTGGTTTTGGTATCAGCGTTATGCTGGCTTCATAGAATGAATTTGGAAGTGTTACTTCCTCTTCTATGCTCTGAAATAGCTTGAGTAGAACTGGTAGAAGCTCTTCTGTAAATGTTTTCTGGAATTCTCCAGTGAAGCCATCTGGGCCAGGGCTTTTTTTGGTTGGGAGTTTTTTTATTACCTTGTCAATCTCTTCTCCTGTTATGGGTCTGTTCAGATTTTCAATATCACTTTGTTGTAGTTTGAGTAGGCCGTATGTTTCTAGAAATTTATCCATTTCCTCTAGGTTTTCAAATTTGTTGGAATATAGTTTTTCATAATATTCTGTTCTAATCCTTTTTATTTCGGTTGGGTCTGTTGTAATGTCCTCCATTTCATTTCTTATTTGGGTTATTTGTGCCCTCTGCTGTTTTTCTTTTGTCAGTCTGGCCAGTGGTTTGTCGATTTTGTTGATTCTTTCAAAGAACCAACTTTTGGTTTTGTTGATTCTTTCTATTGTTTTTCTGTTCTCTATTTCATTTATTTCTGCTCTGATCTTTACTATTTCCTTTCTTCTGGTGGTTGTAGGCTTTTTTTGTTGTTCTGTTTCTATTTGTTTGAGTTCTGTAGTTAATGTTTTGATTTTGTCCCTTTCTTCTTTTTTGATATGTGCATCTATTGCTATAAATTGTCCTCTGAGGACTGCGTTTGCTGTGTCCCAAAGGTTTTGGTATGATGTGTTTTCATTTTCATTTGATTCTAGGAATTTTTTAATTACATCTCTGATTTCTTCTATTACCCATTGATGTGTAAGCAGAGTATTATTCAGTTTCCATGTGTTTGATTTTTTTTCCTTGCTCTTTCTAGTGTTAATTTCTACCTTGATGGCATTGTGGTCAGAGAAGATACTGTGAATTATCTCAGCATTTTGGATCTTGTTGAGGATTGCTCTGTGGCCTAAGATGTGGTCTATTCTGGAGAATGTTCCATGTGCATTGGAAAAGAATGTGTACTTTGCAGCGGTTGGATGGATTGTTCTATATATGTCTATGAGGTCCAGTTGGCTGATTGTGTCCTTTAGGTCTTCTGTATCTTTGCTGAGCTTCTTCTTAGTTCTGTCCTTTACCTAGAATGGTGTGTTGAAGTCTCCTACTATTATTGTGGAACTGTCAATTTCTCTTTTCAGTGCTGTTAGAGTTTTTTTTATGTATTTTGGAGCCCTGTCATTGGGTGCATAGATGTTTATTATGGTTATGTCTTCATGACGGATCATCCCCTTTATCATTATATAGTGTCCTTCTTTGTCTTTTACGGTAGATTTTGTTTTAAAGTCTATTTTATCTGAGATTAGTATTGCCACTCCTGCTCTTTTTTGATAGTTGTTAGCTTGATATATTTTTTTCCAACCTTTGAGTTTTAATAAATTCACATCTTTGTTTCTAAGGTCTGTCTCTTGTAGACAGCATATTGACGGATCCTGTTTTCTTATCCATTCTGCCACTCTCTGTCTCTTTATGGGTGCATTGAGTCCATTTACATTCAGTGTAATTATTGATAGATGGAAGTTTGTTGCTGTCATTTTGTAGTGCTTTTTTTTGTGGTGCTGAAGTTTTCTTTGTTCTTCTTACTCTCTTGTTCTGAGTTACTTTGGTTGGTGGATTATGTGTTCATTTCTTCTGTTTTTGTTGGTTTTTTTTTTTGCTGATACTTTATGTCTTTCGTCTTTATTTTTATGAGTTGGTTTGTTAACTTTCTTTGTGGTTACCATGAATTTTACCCTTATATTTATAAGTTTGAAGCAGTCTACCCTTACTTTGTATCGCCTTGCCTTCCTCTCCATTAGAAGGTTCTATACCTATACTGTTTGTTCCCTCTTTCATTGTTTTGATGTTGTTGTCATCCTTTGATATTTTGCTCTGATTCCCTGTTGTATTTCTTTTGGTTTTGGATAGTCCTCAATAGTTCATTTCCTAGAATGGTATCTGGTTCGTATGAACCTGCGTCCTAGGTCCTAGGTCCTGTCTGAGGGCTGAAGCTGTTTGTCCTCAGATCGAAGAACTCCCTTTAATAATTCTTGTAAGTTTGGTTTGACTTTTGCATATTCCCTTAGTTTCTGTTTATCTGGAAATGACCTAATTTCACCACCAAATTTGAATGAGAGTTTTGCAGGATATATTATTCTTGGCTGACAATTTTTTTCTTTCAAGATTTTATATATGTCATCCCACTGCCTTCTTGCCTGCATGGTTTCTGCCAAATAATCTGAGCTTAGTCTTATTGTTTCTCTCTGTATGTTTTTCACGAGCTGCTCTCAGGATTCTTTGTTTGTCTTTAGTTTTGGCGAGTGTGAACATGATATGTCTTGGTGAGTTTCTTTTGGGGTCTCTTCTATATGGGGTTCGTTGAGCTTCTTGGATGGCCAGCTTTTCATCTTTCATGGTATTGGGAAAGTTTTCTGTCAGCAGTTCCTCAATGATCCTCTCTGTGCTTTCTGTTTTCTCCCCCTGTTCTGGGATGCCAATCACTCATAAGTTTTTGCTTTTAATTGTGTCCCACATAGCTCTCAGGGTCTCTTCATTTTTCTTTGTTCTTTTTTCTGAGTTTTCCTTAAACAGAGTTGCATCCAAGTGTTTGTCTTCAGTTCCACTGATCCTGTCTTCCACGGTTTCAAATCTACTTCTCAGCCCTTCTATGACACCGTCCATTTCTGAAATCTTGTGGTTTATCTTTTGGATTTCTAATTGTTATTTTTGTATAATTTTGAGTTGTGAATTTATTTTGGCATTTTGTTCCTGCATCATCTTCCTGAATTCTTCCAATTTTTTTTCTGTATTTTCCATAAATTTGTCTATTTTTTCCTCATGTTTGTCACCTTTTTGCCTCAGTTCTTGGAAAATTCTGAGTATTAGTGATTTGAGTTCCCTATCAGGTACTTCTAGTGCATTTTCTTCCACAAGAGAGTTATCTGGTGTTTTAATTTGGACGCCTATTGGAGCCATCTTGTCTTGTTTTTGTAAATGTTTTGATATTGTTTGCTGTTTTCAGGGCATTCAGTAGATATTTCTCTCGTTTATTGATTGTAGTTTTTTTTTGTTTCGTCCTTGTGGTACAGCTGGGCAGGTCTAGCTGAAGAGGAGCCACTGGGACGGGTTGTTTGTGGCACTCACCGCAGCCCCCAGGACGGTCAGTAGTCAGTGCTGGGCAGGTTCCAATAGGGCGTGCCTGCACAGCTTGGTGGTGTGATGTCAAGTGCACGGTGCAGGTAGGCAGGATGTAGCGGGGAGATGGTTATGTGTGAAGCTAAGCTGCATATGGGACAGATGAGAGAGGAGCAAGAGCGAAAAGCATACAAACATAAAAGAATGCTAGGGGAGCTTGTCGTTGAAATGTACAGATGAGAGACTATGGGATGGAGGAAACCAGAAGGGGGAAGAGAAAGAAAAGGAAAGAATGAACAAATAAAAATCAGAAAAGTTAAAGAACTGCAAAGTTCCTAGGGATCCCACCGATGCAGCTATGATGTCTGGGGGAGTCGGTCTCAGTTTTCACAGCACAGCCTGGCCAGAAGGTACAGAGGCATACATCGCCTGGTATTCAGGGATAAGAAAGAGAAGGAAGAGATAGAGAGACGAGAAATTAAGCAATGAAGAAAGACAAAAGGGAAAAAGAGGGAAAAGATGACAAAACGGTCATTCTGTCTCCCACTGGACGCTCTGCGAGGCTGCTCTCCAGTTCGCTGGTCTGCGATAGGAATACAAGACGGTGGATCCGCACTGCGTTAGCTGGTAAGCAATCTCTGCATGAGTCTCTCCTCGCTCTCCATTCTCTTTTAGCATTCTCACTCCGTTTGGTGTTTGGCTGAGTTCTTTATCTCTTCATTTGGTGTTCTAGGGTTTCAGGATTGTTGATTCTCTGTTAGGCTTAGTTTTTAGGATCTTTGCTGTGGAGGGACGGTGTGGTGCTTCTGCCTAGAGCGCCATCTTGCCCAGCCTCCTTCATATCATCTGTCTTTTTAATCCACCTTTTATATTTCCTTCTCTCCTTTCTTGTTTTTTTTTTTTTTTTTTTTTTTTGGTTTACCACATCTTATTTCACTTTTGTGTCCATTAATTGCTCAGTGTACATTTATTTACTATTATTTTAATAAGTACTCCAGAGATTAAAATATAAATTCTTGACATTCTAATATAATTATGATTTCTAACTTTTTTCTATTAATCTTAGAACTTTAGAATACGTTATGTCTATATATCCTTCTTGAGTTTTACATTTTTGCTCTCATGCCTTTTAATTTAATATATATTTAAATTATTTTTGACTTTTCTACTTTTAACTTTACAGTTAATAAGCACATATATTTAACTCATATTCATTTTATCTTTTATTCTGTATTCTCTTCTAGTTGTCATGCTTCCTTTTGGGATTATTTTCCTGTAGCTTGACAAGAATGAACAAATAATTGACATATATCCTTCACTCAAGTTCCTCACAGGTTAACGTATAGCCATACTTGCTTTATCTTTCTATCTCTCTTTTTTTTTCTTCCTAAACTATTTGAGAGTAAGTAATAGACATGAAAGTACCTTACCACTCAGTAATTAAGCATACGTTTCCTAAAAAAAGAATACAAAGGCATTTTATTATATAGCCAGGATTTCACCAGTTACCCAAGTAACATTCTCTGTAGCTGAAGAAAATCGTGATTATTCATGGACTATGCCTTTTGCATCCCCTTTAGCTTGCAACAGTTCTTCAGTCTTTTTATTTATTTTTAAGAACATTGATCTTTTAAAAGATCACAGACCAGTAAGGTTCAGAATGTCCCTTAATTTGGATTTGTCTTCTATTTCCTCATGTTTAAAGAGGCAGGTTATTCATGTGTCACCAGGATATTACAGAAGTACTATCTGTTCTTCTCTGTTTATCACATGCCCTATGTCCCAGCAAAAATCTCCCTGTCTCTGTATCCATCCATCCATCCATCATTTATCTATCTATCTATCTATCTACCTATCTATCTATCATCTATCATCTATCTATCAGCATTGGTGCTTCAGTGGTAGAATTCTCTGCTTCTTTCTGGGTTCAATTCCCAGCCAACGCACCTCTTGAACAGCCACCACCTATCTGTTACTGGAGGCTTGTGTGCTGCAATGATGCTGAACAGAATCAGCAGAGCTTCTTGACTAAGATAGACTAGGCAGGAAGGCCTGACGATCTGTAAAAACCCTGTGGATCACAACTGTCCTATATGCAACCGATCATGGTGATGGCAATGGACTAGGCAGCATTTCATTCTGTTGTGCTTGGGGTCACTATGAGTTGGAAGTCAACTCAAAGGCAGCTACCAGCACAATATATGTGTGTGTGTGTGTACATATATATATATATATATATATGTGTGTGTGTGTGTGTGTGTATATATGTATATATTATGTATATTTGTATATACTTATATATGTAAACCAAAAAACAAACAAACCCGTTGCTGTCAATACCAACTAATAGTGACCCTACAGAACAGAGTAGAACTGCCCTATAATGTTTCCAGGAAACAGCTGGTAGATTCACTCTGCCAACCTTTTGGTTATCAGCTGAGCTCTTAACCACTGCATCACCAGGACTACGTATATATGTATATATACATATATATGAGAAATATGTACATGTGCACATAATGTACATATATGAGAATGGTTATAGTAGCAATGTTGGTACTATCCAAGAACTGGAAACTAGAATACAAAAAAGTAGAATAAATGAACACATATAGTAAAGCATTGAAATACTATAATAGAATGAAAATAAATAAGCTACACATATATGCCACCACATGAATTTCTGAAACATAATATTGAACTACAAAAGCAAAAGACAAAAGCAAAAATATTGACTTATTTCCATGTTTGTTTATTTATTTCAAATAGTAAAATTAAATTTTGCTGTTTATGCATACATATGTAAGTAGTAAAACTAAGTCAAGTAATGAAATACTTATCATAAAACTCAGAATAATGGTCACACAATGAAGGTAGGAGAGGGTTGTGGCACAGGGAGCATATACATGCTACCAGAATTATATTTCTTTTTCAGAGTGCTAGTAATATTTATGGTCATTGTATAAGTACTTATTAAGCTGTCCATATTTGTTCTGTGAACATTTGTCATTGTGAATTTTATTCCTTAATTAAAAATAAATGTTTAAAAATGTCACTTTGGATAATTTTAAAATTATCTATGGAATGCTGGCAGGCTGAAAAACATATATAGACATTTTTATTTCATCAACTATACAGGAAATTTGGCTTAAAATGTGGTATAAGAGGAGAGGAACTGACTCACATATTTGCTACAAAATTAAAGTATCTGTACCTTAATATTTCTGTTCCTAAAAACAAAATGATAACAAAACATCATTATTTTATCTTGATTAATATAAACATAATCATAAAAGGTTATTTTAAATTAAAAAAAAAAAAAAACCTGTTGTCATCGAGTCTATTCCGATTAACCAAAAAACTAAACCCTTTGCCGTTGAGTGGATTCTGACTCACAGAGACCAATTTACAACGACCCTATAGAAGAGAGTACAACTGCCCTACAGGGTTTCCAAGGAGTGGCTGGTGGATTCGAACTGCTTACTTTTTTTGGTTAGTGGCCAAGCTCTTAACCACTGTACCATTAGGGCTCAGTACCGTCCAAATTGTGGCATGTTAAATGTGAGTAAGCATGCTAATGTCCACCGCATGTGCTTCCCTTTTTCTTTATTTCTTAGCCATATATCCCTGGCATTGTCTCAGGTAAGCCTAGCAGAATGAAAAATGTGGAGAAAGGAATGATAAAAAAATGATATATGTCCCCATTCCAATTAAGAAATTACTCTGTAGAGAAAACTCCTAATTGCATATATGACATGTAAAATACATCAGCAGTCCACTGATTTATGCTGTTAGTTATTCTTTTCATCTGAAAGCTAGTCAATCTTTAATTATCCTCTAGGTCAGGGAAGTGCTCCGGCCTCTGAAAAAGTTAATTTAAACCCCTTATATGGCTAAACACTTTACATAAAGAAAGGTACTTGTTATATCCTGAATGAAACCAGATGTGTGTGAAATTGCTTTCAGTATATCACAAGAAAGAATTTATTACCACAAGTTTGAAACCACTAAATATGTTTAACAAAATCTTCCTTCACTCTTCAATTCACTTTAGGTAAAGTTTATTTCTAAATATCGGATAATGATTTAAAACCAAAATGTTAAATTATCTTGATTTTATGATAATCACTAAACGTCAGGCAAAAGACATTTTGGAATGAAATATTGTTAGATCAATTGAATATCACAGTAATGAGTTAGGAAAAGAGAAGGTCTACTGATTTTTCCAAATCCTATTTTCTAGCTCTAAATTCTACCCCAAGCTGTTTATGTGGATACTTCCATTGAATTAGTGATAGATGAGTGTCTAATGGTAGAATTTAGTGTCATGTCTCTTCAAATACTGTACTTATAAAGAATATGCTAACAATCCAAATGAACCTAATCTTTCACCGTAGACAAAATATAATCCATTCCCATCCACTAGATTCCAATTCATAGTGACAAAATACAGGAATAGGAAAGGTTCCTCTAAAAGATGCTATGAAGAGATTGGTTTTATTACAGCTTGTTTTTACAATTCTGACTTTTTAAAAAGACATTTATTCCAGGGCCCATTTTTACTTTCATAAATGTAAAAATAACAATGCATTTTCCAGTTCAGCATACCTGTTAATGACTTTACATACAATCATGAATCAACAGCACCGCCAGAGGGGACACAAGTTACATTAAGTGTTATGTCATTATCTTTATGTTCATAACTTGACTGGTTTGATCAGAGTATTTCTGTTTTACTGCGGAGCTTTAAGAGTCAGATTCTCAGAAACTGAACATAAATATCTCAATCCCTACTTTTCTCACATGTTAGAGCAGCAGGCTAAATATCCTTATCTCTAGAGTCTGTATTCTATATTATTTTGTGCCTCAATTAGACTAACTTCTAGTACCTATCAAAAAACCAATATGAGAATGTTTAATGACTATCAGTGTTAATCAAGAGCTTAAAGAACAGCAGACATATATATCATTATCAAAACAAATAAATTACTTTTAATTTAAAACCATTTCATATCTGAAACCGGTCCCGCTATCATCTAGTTGATTCCAACACATAGCAAATCTATAGGACAGAGTAGAACTGCCCCCATAGGGTTTCCCAGGCTGTAAATCTTTACGGAAGTAGACTGCCACATCTTTCTCCCACGGAGCAGCTGGTAGGCTCCAACTGCTGACCTTATTTTCGTTATTAGCCAAATGCTTAACCACTGTGCAACCAGGGTTTCTCTCATATCTGAGACAACCGGGCTATATTCTGCTAGCTGCCAAAAATACATATTAAACATGCATTAAGATTCTAATGATGTCAAAAGTCTTGGCAAAAATGTAGTACTTCTTGGATCATTCAACTTACTATGGTACTGGATCTAAAGTGGGAAAGTTAATAGAATTGAGAAAATAGAAATTAGATTAAAATAAAGTTAAAAATCTGTTGTCAACTTATGAATGTCCCAGTGGTTAGAATTAAAGAAGACTGAAGAAGCAACAGCATATCACTTCCTCCAGTCTCATTGCTCCCAGCAATAGTAGACATTTATTGTTATCTCAGCTTACATAATTTGCTCTTATAAGGATGAATGTAAGATTATTGAATACATATGTTAAGAAGGGTGGGAGACCGCCAAAGTTTATGTATTTACTAAAATCTTCTTTACAAGCCAATGTATCTTCTCCCAGGTTAAAAAAAAAAAAAAAACGCCCCCAAAGATAGAGACATAATCTAAAGATATGAAAAGTATACATGTCTTGTATCCTAAGTACTTTTAATCTGTATATAGAGACATTAAACAAGTCCATTTTTAAAAATATACACACTTAAGAAAAAGAAAGATTTTTCTATAACGGGATTATATATTCTTAATAATTATGAATTCAATCTGAAATGTTTTGCCAAAATTTAAACATCACTTAAAAAAATAAAAGCTGACATTTAAAATATTTTTTCTATACATTATTATAACACAGAATGAAAAAAAATCAAGTATTTTGTTTGTGTAAAATGGTAAAGCAGAATGATAATATAGACCAAGTAAGCCCAGTAAGACTATTGTCAACCAACTCAATAACCCTACTCTTAAAAGCTGTGAGGAAAGAATTTAAAAGATGAACTAAAGAGCCTATTAAAAATGTAATATCTAAAAAGTAGATACCAAATGAACTATTTATCCGTGGTATAAGTAAAATATGTTATGCCAGTATATGCAATATTATATAACAATTTAAAATTACAGTGGTGAAAATTAACAAGAAGGGAACAATTTGTAATGTAAACATAAATAAAAGCCAAATAAATTCTATTTATACATATTTAACATAGTTATAAACAAAAATTTTTCTAAATTAATTCCAATTAAAGGAGGGCTGGGAAAATGGTATTGCAAGGATTCAAAAAGTTCTCAAGGAATTCAGAGCAACCCCAACAGCCATTTCAGTAATGTCAAGAATTAGTGAATCTCCAGGGTAAACAATATTTTGATTCCAGATATATTTTTTTTCACTCTAGTACTCTCTAATTTATATTTCTATACACGTTTCTTTTTGTTGTGTTACCAATGACATGAAATTATTTCAGAAGGAAATTATTTTGTCTAGCTCACCTATTAGTGCCAGGCAGTAAGACTAACTAATTTAGATGTTATTCCTACATATCAAAGGAAATGGGCACTCTGATTATCTGTGGCTAGAGGGGTAGGAGCTGAGTCATGTGGTCACCATCCAGTCTTCAGGAACTTGAGGTTGAAGTAAATTCCCATAGAAAGAGATTTTTTTTGTTGTTGTTAGTTGTCATGGAGTCTATTCAGACTCACGGCAACTCCATGTGTGCAGAGTAAAACTGCTCCATAGGGTTTTCAAGATTTTGACCTTTTGGAAGCAGGCCTGTCTTCTGAGGAGCCTCTGAGTGGGTTTGAACCACAAACATTTTCACTAGTAGTCGGGTGCTTAATCTTTTGTGCCACCCAGGGACTCTAAGAAAGGGATATGGCACAGGAACCAAGGAGATATTCTAATCAAACATTTTATGAAATACACAAAAGGGAAAATATTAAGAAACTCTGGAGATTGGTTAATGTAATGAGTATGATTTTAAAAGAGATATTGTTGCTAGTATTATACCACTCTTTTAAAATTATCATTGCGATTCTTTACAAGTTTTTAATTATTATAGGTGAAAGTTTACAGTGCAAGTTAGTTTTTCACTCAAAAATTTATACATAAATTTTTTTGTGACATTTGTTGCAATCCCCTCAATGTGTCAACACTCTCCCCCTTTTCCTTTCCACCCTGGATTCTCCATTCGTCCAGTTTTCCTGTCCCTTCCTGCCTTCTCGTCTTTACTTTTGGGCAGTTGTAGCCCATTTTGTCTCTTCTACTTGATTGAACTAAGAAGCATGCTCCGGTCAACATGGTGGAGTAGTTAGAAGCTTCTTATATCCCTCTTACAAAAAAGACCTGGAAAAACAAGTGATTTGATTCTATGTGAACATCTGGCAGCCCTGAACAAGGCAAGGTTACGAAATCCTTCTGAGTGATACGAGAGAAGAAGACCTTTTAGAAGAGGTGAGGAGGGCTAGAGCCATGGTGGTGAAACTGCAGAGCCACAGCCACACCAGTTCGCGGTGAAGCAGGCAAGCAGGCAAACAGCTGTGCTGTGCATGCACTCGAGAAGCAGTTTCCACATTGAGAGAGACCCAGCAGCAGAGATTCTGCTTAGAAACTACGAACCAATGAAGAGCAGCTCCCAAGAGGCTAGAATAAGTATGTGTGTGCACACTTTCGTGGGGATTTAAAAAAAAAAAAAGCCCATTTGGGAAAAACCTCTCTCCCTTTTACCTCCTCCTTCCGCGCTGTGCACCAGGAGTCTGCTGGGCAGGAATTAAATCCCAAAAGGCACCCTGACACATTCCCCTGGCCTTGGAGAGGGAACAAATAAGCTGCTGGATCCCCTAGGCCAGGAACACAGGGTCAGCA
The DNA here is from genome assembly GCA_030035585.1 of Dugong dugon. Taxonomy (NCBI): domain Eukaryota; kingdom Metazoa; phylum Chordata; class Mammalia; order Sirenia; family Dugongidae; genus Dugong; species Dugong dugon. The sequence goes on along the minus strand of CM057463.1, from coordinate 170,133,981 downwards.
CAGCTCCTTTGCTGGCCACAAGTATCAGGGGTCCACAGACCCTGAGTGCCTTACACCCCTGTATAGACTTGTGGAGACCCATTTCAACAGCGTTAGCCCTTATTGCCACAGTACAACAGGGCAAACACCGGAAGCTTAACTTCAACTGCTTCAGCTGTGAACAGTCAGATTTGTGACCTTTGAAACAGCCCTGCCCCTTACGTAGGCACGTCTTTGATCTGCAGCAGGGTCTTGAGGACTTGTGGTAACACCTAAAGTGTCTAGTCACTTGCTACAGGAGTTCAAGAAAAAGTGGTGCCCTTGAGTCTTTACAGCCAACAGAGTGGGGTGCTCTTAGTCCAGCTTCAAAACTCACCTACTTACTCACCCTAGACAATAGGGACATGCTTTCCTTTCAGACTCACAGGGGCAGCCATCAGCCCCCTGCCTGGCTCAGTGCATGATCCCCTACCACAGCCAGAGTCCAGTGCCTGCACCAATCACTCATGCCTCTCTAGGACAGGGGTTGAAAGTCTGCTTCACACTCTTGGTGACTGACTGCCTGAACACCTGAGCTGAACCCATATAGGAAAATTTAATGGACTCCTGTGTGCACATACTTAGTTACAGAACTAACTACCTGATGACAGGACATTAGAGAACCAAAGGTGTCAAAAATCAAACTAGTGCACACTAGCAGCCTACTTGGGCATATCAAAACAAAACAAAATAAGATACTAGGTCTCACTACGCAAACACAAAATAAAATTATAATAAATTGTTGATGGCTCGGAGACAACAGTCCATATCAAATCACATAAAGAGGCAGTCCATGATGGCTTCAGGAAGATCCCAAAATAATCAATAAATTCTCTGGAGGAAGAGAAGGTCTTCGAATTACCACAGGCAGAATACAAAATATTAATATACAGAACTCTTCTAGAAATAAGAAAGGAAATTCGACAGAATGCATAAATATCTAGGGAACATACAGACACAGTAGTAGCAGAACTTGAAAAAGTTATTCAAGGACATAATGCCAAATTTAATAGGCTGCAAGAATCCATAGAGAGACAGCAATCAGAAATCCAGAGGATTAACAATAAAATTCCAGAATTAGACAACTCAGTAGAAAGTCATAGGAGCAGAACTGAGGCAGTAGAAGTTAGAATTAGTGGCATTGAAGATAAAACTTTTGGTGCCAACTTATTTGAGGAAAAATCAGATAAAAGAATTAAAAAGAATGAAGAAACTCTAAGAGTCATGTGGGACTCTATCAAGAGAAATAGCCTATAAGTAATTGGAGTACCAGAACAGGGGGGATAACAGAAAATACAGAGAAACTTTTGAACACTTGTTGACAGAAAACTTCCCTGATATCATGAAAGATGAAAAGATATCTATCCAAGATGCTTATTGTACCCCACATAAGATAGATCCCAAAAGAAAGTCAAGAAGACATATTATAATCAAACTTACCAAAACCAAAGATAAAGAGAAAATTTTAAGAGTGGCTATGGATAAAAGAAAAGTCATCTACAAAGGAGAGTCAATTAGAATAAGCTCGGACTACACAGCAGAAACCATGCAGGCTAGAAGGCAATTGGATGACATATTTAAAGCCTTGAAGGAAAATAACTGTCAGCCAAGAGTTATATATCCAGCAAAACTATCTCTCAAATATGATGGTGAAATTAGGGCATTTCCAGATAAACAGAAGTTCAGGGAATTTGCAAAAACCAAACCAAAATTACAAGAAATACTAAAGGGAGTCCTACAGTTAGATAATCAATAACACCAGCTAACAACCCAAGAGAACACAGGACAGAGCAACCAGATATTGACTCAGATACAGAAATCGAAATTACATCAAAGCTAAAACATTGAGAATAGGGAAACAGATATCAATATGTAAAAAAAAAAAAAAAAAAAAAAAAAAAAAAAAAAAAAAAAAAAAACCAAGGATAATATTAAAACAAAAAAAGAGGGACTTAAAAAATAGAGACATTGATTTTCTATATGGAGGGGTAATTAAGGCAATATAAAGTAACAAAAGACTGGTATAAACTTAGAAAAATAGGGGTAAATGTTAAGGTAACCACAAAGGAATCTAGCAATCCTACAAATCAAAATAAAAAAGTAGAAAAACATAAAGACCCAGCAAACACAAAATCTACAACAAACAAAAAGATGGAAAAAAAAAAAAATACCCATAAAGGAAAAAGACTCAGCACAGAAAATTGAGGAGAACAAAGAAACTGTGAACAACAAACAAAAAGAAATATCAGGATGACAGCACTAAACTCATACCCATCAATAATTACACTGAATGTAAATGGACTTAATGCACCAATAAAGACACGGAGAGTGGCAGATTGGATAGAAAAGCATGATCCATCTATATACTGCCTACAAGAGATGCACCTTAGTCTTAAAGACACAAACAGGCTAAAACTCAAAGGATGGAAAAAAATATATCAAGCAAACAACACTCAAAAAAGAGCAGTAGTGGTAATATTAATCTCTGACAAAATAGACTTTAAAGTAAAATCCACCGTGAAAGATAAGGAAGGGCACTATATAATGATTAAAGGGTCAGTATACCAGGAGGACATAACTATAATAAATACTTACACACCCAACAACAGGGCTCCAAAATACATAAAACAAACTCTAACAGCTCTGAAGAGAGAGATAGACAGTTCCACAATAGTAGTAGGAGACTTCAACATGCCACTTTCGGTGAAGAACAGAACATCCAGAAAGAAGCTCAACAAAGACACAGAAGAGCTAAATGCTACAATCAACCAACTTGATCTCATAGACATATACTGAACTCTGCACAGACAGCAGCCAAGTATACTTTCTTTTCCAACATACGTGGAACGTTCTCCAGAACAGACCACATATTAGGCCATAAAGCAAGCCTTAACAAAATCCAAAACATCAAAATACTACAAAGCATCTTTTCTGACCATAAAGCCATAAAAGTGGAAATCAACAACACAAAAAGCAACAACAACAACAACCAAAAAAAAAAAAAAAAAAAAAAACACATGGAAACTGAACAACACCTTGCTCAAAAACTACTGGGTTATAGAAGAAAGTAAGGATGGAATAAAGAAATTCATAGACTCAAATGAGAATGAAAACACATCCTACTAGAACCTTTGGGACACAGCAAAAGCAGTGCTCAGAGGTCAGTTTATAACAATAAATGCACACATCCAAAAACAAGAAAAGCTCATAATCAAAGCATTAACTCTACAACTGGAACAAGCAGAAAGAGAGCAGCAAAAGAAGCCCTCAGGTGCTAGAAGGAAGGAAATAATAAGAATTAGAGCAGAATTAAATGAAATAGAGAATAGAAAAACAATTGAAAGAGTTAATAAGACCAAAAGCTGGTTCTTTGAAAAGATCAACAAAATTGATAAACCATTGGTCAAACTGACAAAAGAAAAACTGGAGAGGAAGCAGATAACCCCTATTAGAAATGAGTTGGGTGATATCACAACAGACGTAACTGAAATGAAAAGAATAACAGAATACTATGAAAAATTGTACTCTGACAAATTTGAAAACCTAGAGGAAATGCACAAACGTCTAGAAATTCACTACCTACCTAAATTAACACAAACAGAGGTAGAACAACTAAATAAACTTATAACAAAGGAGAGACTGAAAGGTTATTAAAAAACTGCCAACAAAAAAAAAAGCCCTGGCCCAGATGCCTTCACTAGAGAATTCTACCAAACTTTCAGAGAAGAGATAACACCACTACTACTAAAGGTATTTCAGAACATAGAAAAGGATGGAATACTCCCAAACTCATTCTATGAAGCCAATATAACCCTGATTCCAAAACCAGGTAAAGACACCACAAGAAAAGAAAATTACAGACCGATATCCCTCATGAACATTGACACAGAAATCCTCAACAAAATTTTAGCCAATAGAATTAAGCATCATATCAAAAAAATAATTCACCATGACCAAGTGGGATTTATACCAAGTATGCAGGGATGGTTCATCATTAGAAGAACAATCAAAGTAATCCATCACATAAATAAAACAAAAGACAAGAACCACATGATCTTATCAATCGATGCAGAAAAGGCATTCGACAAAGTCCAACAACCCATTCATAATAAAAACTCAAAAATATAGGAATAGAAGGGAATTCCTCAGTATAATTAAGGGCATTTATACAAAACCAATCGCCAACATCATCCTGAATGGAGAGACGTTGAAAGCATTCCCCTTGAGAACAGGAACGAGACAAGGATGCCCTCTATCATCAATATTATTCAACATTGTGCTGGAGGTCCTAGCCAGAGAAGTTAGGCTAGAAAAAGAAATAAAGGGCATCCAGATAGGTAGGGAAGAAGTCAAAGTATCTCTGTTCGAAGATGATATGATCTTATACACAAAAAAACCCAAGGAATCCACAAGGAAACTACTGGAACTAATAGAAGATTTCAGCAAAGTTTCAGGATAAAGATAAACATACAAAAATCAATTGGATTCCTTTACACCAACAAAGAGAACGTTGAAGAGGAAATCACCAAATCAATACCATTTACAATAGCCCCCAAGAAGATAAAATACTTAGGAATAAATCTAACCAGAGACGTAAAAGATCTTTACATAGAAAACTACAAGACACTACATTAAGAAACTAAAACAGACCCACATAAATGGAAAAATATACCTTGCTCGTGGATAGGCAGACTCAGCATAGTGAAAATGTCAATTCTACCCAAAGCAATCTACAGATACAATGCAATCCCAATCCAAATTCCACCAGCATTTTTTAATGAGATGGAGAAACAAATCACCAACTTCATATGGAAAGGGAAGAGGCCCCGAATAAATAAAGCAGTACTCAAGAAGAAGAACAAAGTGAGAGGCCTTACACTACCTGATTTTAGGATCTATCATACTGCCACGGTAGTCAAGACAGCCTGTACTGGTACAACAACAGATACGTAGACCAATGGAACAGAGTTGAGAATCCAGATATAAGCTCATCCACTTATGAGCAGCTAATATTTGACAAAGTCCCAAAGTCCATTAACTGGGGAAAAGACAGTCTCTTTAACAAATGGTGCTGGCATAACTGGATATCTATATGCAAAAAACTGAAACAAGACCCATATCTCACACCATGTCCAAAAACTAACTCAAAATGGATCAAAGACTTAAATATAAAATTGAAAATGTTAAAGATCATGGAAGAAAAAATAGGAACAACACTAGGAGCCCTATTACATGGCATAAACACAATACAAACCATAAGTAACAATTCACAAGCACCAGAAGACAGACTAGATAAATGGGAGCTCCTAAAAATCAGACACGTTTGCTCATCCAAAGACTTCACCAAAAGATTAAAAAGACAACCTACAGACTGGGAAAAAAGTTTTGTCTATGACAAATCTGATCAGCATTTAATCTCTAAAATCTACTAGATACTGCAAAACCTCAACAGCAATAAGACAAATAACCCAGTTAAAAAGAGGGCAAAGGATATGAACAGGCATTTCACCAAAGAAGACATTCAGGCAGCTAACAGACACATGAAGAAATGCCCATGATCATTTGCCATTAGAGAAATGCAGATAAAAAATACAATGAGATATCATCTCACCCAAACAAGGCTAGCATTAATCCCAAAACCACAAAATAACAAATGCGGGATAGGTTGTGGAGAGACTGGAGCACTTACACACTGTTGGTGGTAACGTAACCACTCTGGAAATCTGTTTGGTGCTTCCTTAAAAAGCTAGAAACAGAAGTACGATCTGATCCAGCTATCCCACTCTGGAATATATCCTAGAGAAACAAGAGTTGTCACACGAATAGATATATGCACACCTGTGTTCATCGCAGCACTGTTCACAATAGCCAAAAGATGGAAGCAACCTAAGTGCCCATCGATGGACGAATGGATAAACAAACTATGGTATATCCACACAATGGAATATTATGCAATGATAAAGAACAATGATGAAGCTGTGAATCATCGTATAACTTGGTGGAAGCTAGAACTTATTATGCTGAGTGAATTTAGTCAGTCACAGAAGGAAAATACTGTGTAAGACCACTATTATAAGAACTCAAGAAAAAGTTTAAATACAGAAGAAAACATTCTTTGATGCTTACGGGGGTGGAGAGGGAGGGTGAGCGTTATTCACTAACTAGATAGTAGATAACAATCATCTTAGGTGAAGGGAAGGACAGCACACACTACAGGGGAAGCCAGCACAACTGGACTAAACCAAAGCTAAGAAATTTCTTCAATACAATCAAATACTTTGAGAGACAGAGTAGCAGGGATGGGGGGTCTGGGGACCATACTTTCCGGGAACATTTATGTCAATTGGCATAACAAAGCTTATTAAGAAAATGTTCTGCATCCTACTTTGGTGAGTGGTGTCTGGGGTCTTAAAAGCTTGCAAGCGGCCATCTAAAATGCATCAGTTGGTCCCAACCACTTGGAGTAAAGGAGAACAAAGAACACCAGAAACACAAGGAAAGTATTGGCCCAAGAGACAGAATGGGCTACATAAACCAGAGACTTCATCAACCTGAGACAAGAACTAGATGGTTCCCGGCTACCACCAATGAACGTCCTGACAGGGAACACAACAGAGGGTCCCTGATGGAGCAGTAGAACAATGGGATGCAGAACTCAAATTCTTGTAACAAGACCAGACTTAATGGTATGACTAAGACTGGAGGCACCCCGGAAAGCATGGCCCCTGGTCTCTCCATCACCCGAGAACTAAAACAATTTCCGAGGCCAACTCTTCAGACGGGAATTGGACTGGACTGTGGGACATAAAGTGATACTTGTGAAGAATGTGCCTCTTAGACAAGTAGATACAAGAGACCAAAGGGGCGGCTTCTGTCTAGAGGTGAAATGGGAAGGCAGAGAAAGTTAGGTGCTGGTTGAATGTTCATGGGTAATCAGGTGCGGACGGGAGGTGTCTGCTGTGGCAGAATGGGGTGAGTGGTGGGGATCTCATAATGTATGTAAAAAAAACAAAAAATTCTGTGTAGGAGACTAACTTGCAATGTAAACTTCATTTAATTACAACAATTAAAAAAAAAAGAAGAAGCATGCTCCTCAAGTGTATTATTGTTTGTTTTATAAGCCTGTGTAATCTTTGGCTGAAAGGTGGGCTTCAGGAGTGGCTTCAGCTCTGAGTTAGCAGGGTATCCAGGGGCCATAGTCTCAGAGGTTCCTCCAGTCTCTGTCAGACAAGTTAAGTCTGGTCTTTTACTGTGAATTTGAATTTTGTTCTACATTTTCCACCCACTCTTTACAGGACTCTCCATTGTGATCCCTGTTGGAGCAGTCAGTGGTGGTAGCCAGACACCATCTAATTCTTCTAGGCTCAGGCAGGTGGAGGCTGTGGTTTATGTGGTCTATGAGTCCTTTGGACTAATATTTTCCTTATGTTTTTGGTTTTCTTCATTCTCTTTTGCTCCAAACGTGATTAGACCAATAGATGTATTTTACATGGCAGCTCACAAGCTTTTAAGACCCCAGTTGCTACTCTCCAAAGTAAGATGTAGAATATTTGTTTTATGAACTTTGCTATGCCAGTTGTCCCCTGAGACTATTATCCCCAATCCTCAATCCCAGTAACTCATTCTCTCAAGGAAGCTTCTATGATTTTGCCTTGGTCAAGTTGTGCTGACTTTCCCTATATTGTGTGTTGTTTTTCTCTTCACCAAAGTTATCTTGTCTATTAACCAGTTAGTTAGCGATTTCCCCTCTCCCCCCTTCCTCTCCCTCATAACCATCAAAGATTGTTTTGTTTCTTTTTCTGTGTGTAAACCTATTCTTGGATTTTTATAATAGTGGTCTCATACAATATTTGTCCTTTTGTGATTGACTTATTTCACTCAGTCTAATGCCTTCCAGATTCATCCATGTTGTGAGATGTTTTCTGAATTCATCATTGTTCTTTATCATTGCTGTGTTATTCCACTGTGTGTATGTACCATAATTTGTTTATCCATTCATCTGTTGATGGGCACTTAGATATTCTTTATGCTTTTAATGCCCTCTGGCATCCTTCTCAAAGACCACATTTTGAATCATGAGTATTCTCCCTGTGCCTAAAAAACTTTGCTTAATTCTTTCTGCATTATAGTAGTTTTTATTCCTCTAGTAGCCTTAGATGTTTGCTACTAACCCACAGATTTTATATTAGGAGATTTTATTGATCATATAAAGTCCTTAACACTATCAAAGTCAAGCAATTTTCTAGTCCATGATTTAAGCATTACTCCAGTTTGACTCAGCATTTTCCTCTCCTGAAACCTCTTAATAATCATCTCCTATTTTTGTAGCGATAACCTTGGAATAATAATGGTAGAACTATTAACACTCCCTAGGCCCAAAGACCAAGGGGGAGAAAAAGCTAATCCTAACCCTGATAAGGAAACTCGTGAAAATATAGCCTCATAAGAGAAGCAATGGTATTTGGTTGTAAGATACAGAAAGCTAGATGTAAATTCACAGGGAGAAACCGGGTGAATAAATACACTGACTTTATTTTGTCCTGCCCTGTAGCCTCCTGCTTTGGGGCTTCATTGGCCAAAGGCAACTGGAAGTTCAACAACAAGGAAATCTATAGGTATAGTAAATCATGTGGCTTCCAAGAACAAAAAAACAGAGTGAAGAAAGGTGAAGAATGATCTGGAAAGGGAATAATCAAAGATATCTATCAGAATTCACCTCTTTGGCCCTCACCATCCGTTCTTTTTTTTAATTCAGGTGAAAAGTTTGTGTCCTCTGACAAGGACATGCTAAATTCCATCAGATAACCTATCATTCAATGATTGATAACAGATCCATCACACATGACAGTAAATGATAGCCATCACTGTGTTTTTCAAATACAAGAAAAAGGGAGAAAATCAGTCTTATGACAAAGAATTGCTGCTATAGTTGTTAGGCCTTTATTGCCTGAAATATTTAATTTTAGCATATTCTTTCAAAACTCCATGCATGTTCTCACAACCCTTTGATACCTCCAAAGCTGGAGGTAGTTCTTCACTTGAGGGAAGTGATCCAAAGAAAATTATTGCAGGATCTAGTGTCTGATGGTCTTGTCTTTATTTGATTACACAAGTTTCCTTTTAATCAGGACTTTGGGCAGGTAGTGCTAAGAGTTCCTCAACCAACCCTCTATGTTCCAAGTACAGTTCTTGTTTTCCTGATTGTACACAAACATCAAGTTCTCTAGTGATAATTATGATCAATCACTTTTGCCAAACCCCAATTTCTCTGTTGGTTCCATGGTATGAGGAACTCAAGATGCCTGAGAACCCATTTCAGCTGCCAACTCATTGAAACACCACCAAAATTCCTGGTGAAATTATTCCTGCATTGAATAAAATGATCTTCAAATCCATCAAACCTAGCATAGTGAGTATAGGAAACAAAATTTTCCACGTGGACTTAATAGTGACAGGGACATTTGTATATCTACATTTACTTTTATGACCTGTGCATTGTAGCCATGGGGGAGGTGGCACCATATAAACCATATATATACTATTGATTTAACATATATGCTGTATCTGATGGGACAGCACTGTACACAAAAAGGGTGTTTTATTCCAACTGGTGCCATAACAAAACCTTCATCAAGCCCTCTGACTGTTCTATCAGATTGCTTATGGAGGATGGGACATGTATTAAAAAAATAGTGATTTTCAGAGTCATAAGCACAACGCTTAACTGTATTTGTTGAGCAGTAGTGATAGGAAAGACATTCATCAAACTGACAAACAGTGGGTGTGGTAGGAATGGTACAGGAAGACAAAGTCAGGTTTGGAATATATGTCTAATCCTATAAGGACAAATTACTACTCTCTTTATAATGAGACAAGTCTAGAGAAATAAAAATTCTACTACGTACATGGCTAGTGTCTCTAGAGAATAGTGTCACTTTGGGTGTTTAGCACTAGCCCTTCCTGAGGGAAGGCATTATGGATTGACTTGTGTTTCCCAAAAAGGTATCTTGAAATCCTTACCCCTAACACCTGTGAACTTGACCTTGTTTGGAAACTGGATCTTTTAAGATGTTATCAGTTAAGTTAACATAATGTTATACTGTAATAAGGTGGGCCCTATCCAATCTGAGTGGTGTCCTTATAAAAGAGAAAAGACAAAGAAAGACTGACAGAGGGAAGATGGCCAACTGACAACAGAGTTACGCTGTAGCTACAAGCCAAGGAGTGCCTCCAGCAATCAGAAATTGAGAGTCACAAGAAAGGATCTTTCAGAAAGAAGATGGTTCTGCCAATACCCTGAATTCAGACAACTGCCTCCAAAACTGTGAGACAATACATTTCTGTTTCTCATACCCACCCACTTTGCAGTATTTTGTTACAACAGTCCTAGGAAACCTATACAGTAGGTTAGTCCATGAGCAGTGATAATGGCCAAATCAGCTATCTTTGCTACCAAAGTCATTTTGTTCACGAGCCTGTTGAGAAAATTCTGAGGCATCTAGGTAAAAAGAATACCGTTCATATGCTGGTTCATTTTATTCATTGATTAGTGAGAACTTTCTCTGCCATGATGGGCATACATATCATAATACTCTGTGCCAATTTACAGACATTCATCCACTTACATTTTCCTCAAACCTCCTTGTCAACAATTTTTTCAATTTTACGCTCTAAAATTCAATGATCATCAGGCCTACCTGTTATTCAGAGCCCCAAAATCAGTGCCTAAACAACATCAGGCCAACTTTTTTCCAAACAAATTTAACAACCAGATATGCTACCTGAATTTTTACATACTAGAAGTATTTTATTTTGCCAGTATCATTCAAGACAAACCCAGTGTGGCATTGTGGGGCAGTAGGCATATATTTTTGATTGGTGACAGTGTACTGTGCAGCTCCACACATAACCCAGATTCTTCTTTTTCCTCCTCCTTTAATTGATCATATGGAACAATCCAAGAAGCCAAGAGTATGGATTGAGATGGAGAGGGAAAGTAGGAGAAGCAAGTACCATGGGAATCTGAGATATCTTCTTTTGCAGTTCACTTGTGTCTTCTGGACCTACTTGCATGTCTAACATTTTACTGTGCATGTCTAATGCTAAGGTTTAGCAGATCAGGTTACACACAGTTTGTGATAATTGAGATCACGTATTTACTCAGAATTTCATAATCAGGAATTAAGAGTCTCCCAGGAGTAAAGAAGTAAGTAAAGTGCTACACAGCAAATGAAGACTAAATATCTACAGCAATTGAACATAGCCATACTAAAAAATCCTAGGAACTTCATTTTGACATTTTTTACTGGATATTTCCAGAGGTTCCATAGAACGTCTCTGCCTGCTTTGGACCCTTCTGATACAATTGGTCTGCTGGGTCAAAAGTCCCGTATGACAAGGTAGTTTGCTTCAAAGCTTGGACCAGTTATGGGACTCTTTCTTGATTTAATGAGTTTTGCTGCAGAAGGGTAAGAACAGTACGTGTTACTTCAGAACTCCAAAGAAGCCCATGTGATGTTGTTCCTTTTTCCTAGTGTTGGGTGGTTTAAAGTGAAACAAGCTTTCAGTTAAGAATGGGCACTGTGAAATCCCTCAGTCTATCACACCCCTGAAAACTTTACTGATACATCATGCTTCTGACCTTTTTTTTTTTCACGCTGTACTTCTCAAATATATTTACCAACCAAATGCATTGATATTGAGTTGATTCCGACTCATAGAGACCCTATAGGACAGAGTAGAATTGCCTCACAGGGTTTCCAAGGAGTGGCTGGTGGATTCGAACTGCCAACCTTTTAGTTAGTAGCTGAGCTCTTAACCCCCTGTGCCCCCAGGGCTATCTCTTTCTCTCTCTCTATATATATATATATGTATATGATTTATTTATTTATATTTATTTATTTATATATAGCCTGTTGCCATCAAGTAGATTCCAACTCATGGTGACCCCATGTGTTACAGAGAACTGCTCCATAGAGTTTTCTTGTCTGTAATCTTTACAGAAGCAGACGGCCAGGTCTTTCCTCTGCAGTGCCACTTGGTGAGATCAAACCATCAACCTTTAGATAAACCATTTGGCCCCCAAACCAAACTCATTGCCATCAAGTTGATTCCAACTCATAGAGAACCTATAGTTTTATTAAATGAATATTTTAAAAGGATCAGCACAAAGCTGACTCCTGTGAGGCAGAGGTTAAAGATGCCCCAAATATCTAACTTTTCCAAATTACTGTACCACTCCATCATCTCTAACATCAGCTACTCTTCCTCCCCTCAGTACTCCACTTCAGGTCTTTGGGTTCCATAATTCACTGCCAATGTCTTACAGAACTCACGAACCATATCAAGGAAATGGCTCATGCGGTTTTGGAGGGTGGCAAGCCCCAAACATGTGGGTCAGGCACAGGCGTCTCTTGACTCACCTGGCCACAGGGGCCAACAAACACAAGTCAGCAGGCCAGACAACAAGCTGCTAGCTCACATGGCTGCAGAAGTTGGTAAATCAGGTCAGACAATAGGCTGCTGGATCACAGAGCTGCAGAAGCTGACAAATCACAGAATCTGTAGGTTAGATGGCAAGCTGAGGGGTCAAGCTCCAGGAATTGGGGATCAGATGATGAAGAACTAAATGCAGGATCCAGAGTAAAAGAGAGAAAGAAAGCCCTGCCAAAGCACCTGCATATATACATTGGATGCAGGCCACAACCCGGGAAGGCCATGATTCAAATAAGGGTAGGACTTGAGTCACACCCTCCTGCAAGGCAGTGACTCAAGATACACCCCACACTAATCCTGCCTCATTAACATACAGAAGTTAGAATTTACAACATATAAAATGGAGGATAATCAGGATAATAACACCAGATCACAAAATGGAGAACAGTCACACAATACTGGGAATCATGGCCTAGCCAGGCTGACACACAACATCAACCACCACACCTCATTAGGGTTCCATACACCTTATTTGCATGGTCCCACCCCATTGTGTGGGAGTCACCAAGACTATGGCTAAAAGGCCATATTAAGTAATCCTCTGCACCGCACTTATTATATAACTAAGACATTACTAAGATATCTAGGGATGATTGCTTATCACTGCTTACCAGCTCTAATTAGATTACTGAGACATTAGTGTGTAAGGGAAGAGCATGTTGTTCTCTGAGATAACACAACAATCATAGTCCCTGTCTACTATAATAAAAAAGAGAGCAAAAGAATTAGTATCTCTGTTATAAAAATGCAAACTTGCTACAGATTTTTGCTCATGATTAAAATTGAGCGATTAAAAAAAAGGAATTTGCCAGGTCAATAGGTGCCAACCAGGCACCAGAGGCTGCATTTATTGGCTCCAGTATATTACACCTGGAAACTCCACAGGCTGTGACTGATACCCTGGTAAGAATTTTGACAATCTTTTTTAACTCTTGACAATCTATCCAAGTTTTTCACAAACCAAACAGCTATGTGGGGGAGAAAAATTGTCCTAGAGTCAATTCTGACTCGTGGTAACCCCAAGTGTTTCAGAGTAAAACTGTGCTCCATAGGGTTTTTAATGACTGTGACATTTTGGAATTAGATCACCAGGACTTTTTTTCTGAGGAGTCTCTAGGATTCTAACCACCAACCTTTCAGTTATTAGCCAAGTGCTTAACCCAAGGACTCCTGATTATGTGGCAAGAATCACAAACACTTATTTTGTGAGTATTTAATGGTGACTCTAATCTCACAATTCCTTCAGGAAAATGGCATTGCTTTGAATCTACTATCAGTATTGGGAGTTTGGGCAGATACAAGGTTTCCATTTGGCCTTTCTTACCATTTTCATCACAACTCCGTGTATCAGGGATTTTGCTCAGTATAATTATTCCCAGTATAAATTTTGGGATTGGGAAAATTAGCCCAGCATAAGCATCTCTTGATAGACTAGGGCCAAGGCTTTATTTGCAAATAATCCCCATAGACTAATCTGTAGAGTTTTTTAATTAAAGATATGCAAATGACCTTGTGATGGTAAATTTTATGTGTCAATTTGGCTAGGCTGTGGTGCCCAGTTGTTTGGTCAAATGCTACTCTAAATGTTGCTATAAAGGTGTTTAAATATGATTAACATTTACAACTAGATGACTTTAAATAAAGCAGATTACCCTCCATAATGTGGCTGGACCTCATCCAATCAGTTGATGATGGCCTTAAGGGAAAAAGCAGAGGTTTCCCAAAAGGAAGAAGGATTTTGCTTCAAGACTGTAGCATAGATATCCTGCCAGAATTTCCAGCCTGTAACCTGATGTACAGATTTTGGACTTGCCATCCCTCACAATTCTGTGAGTCAACTGGCAATTCCTTAAAATCTACCTCTCTTTCTATCTCTTGATCAATAGATAGATAGATAGATACATACATTTAGATACATAGATACATAGATACATGGATACACAGATACACAGACAGATTGATAGATAGATACAAGACAGACAGGTAGATAGAGAGATAGATGATAGATAATAGAGAGACAGAAAGAGAGAGACAGGTTATATATATATCTATCCTAACACATCCTATCCTGCTGGTTCTGTTTCTCTGGAGAAACCTGATTAATACTAGCCTGTACCATTAAATTGGGATTTAGGATTTTCCACCTTAAACCGTAAGACATGTTACTTTGCAGAACAGACAAAAAATAAATATTTTTAGACCAGTTGTCATCAAATCTTTTTGTCCACAAATCCTCAAAATATTTTAAAAATGTATTGATGCAATCAATATTTTTAAAAACTGACACTTTAAAGTCTTTACCATATGTCTAAGTAGTCAAAAAATGTATAAACTGTTTGGAATATTGCAAAGCTGATGTTTTAAAATAGAACTTTTTAACTCTTTAAAAAATATCCAGTGAAGTCTACATTCTTTAGAGATTAATACCCATTCTTAAAATAAAAATATACAAACCAACTTTTAATAGGTTGTAAATTTTTGTCACTCCGTTATTCTTACCTGCATTGTCATTAGATGAATTTCAATGTAATGCAATATGTTTTTATGTTTTAGAGTGTTTTATTAATCACCTTATCATACTTCTCTTCATAAAGCAGAATATTAATCCAAACGAAAACATTTTTATGTCCATGAAGTCCTAGTTTTTTTTAATCTGAATTTCATTATCACTACAGCTAGTTTATAAGGTATTTATCAAAAACACATATTAAATAACTTTATAAATACTTATTAAAGTTCAATTTTATTGATAATGTGTTTCTTGGTGAGATATATGAGGCTTTTCATTTGAAAAAGTTTGCATATTTATGGCTGAATGTTACTTACTGCTATAATGAAACACTTTTGAGTGGAAATTAGCAAAAACTTGGGAAGATATTAGGCTAATAGGAAGAATAAGGTTTACTGAAGCATATTAATGATTGTTGTTAAGTGTCTTACTCACAGTAGGATGCACGATATATTCTTGAAATAGTAATCCAAATCTAATAAGTACTTGATAGAAATAAATAAATAATAAGAGGGACATTAAGAAGAGAAAGAATACAGAAAACTTATGGCCAAGTAAAAAATGAATATGGTTATATTCTATTTAATCATCTTTCTGGAAAATGTAATGAAAAAAATACTCTTATGTGTTTGAGTGAAATATCCAAAAATTAAAAAATCCAATGTTACCTTTATTATTTTTTTTTAAGCAAAAAGCAAGTTTTATTTGGCATATATTCAAAAGAACAAAAGTGGGAAGCAGACAAGCATGCTGCCACAGCCATGTCTGCCTGAGTCCAAAGAACAGTTACAGAGACATCAGTATATATCAACATCACAAAATGGGTAGAATCATTGAAAGCATCACTTTTTCACTGATTGGCTAGAAATTATAATCTTACATTTGGAATCATCTTTCTCAACAATCATTGGTATGGGTTTCAGTAATGAGAATCAGGAGGGTCTTCATTGGTCCAACAAATTCCTATTTATTAAATGCTAATAGAAAAAGATAAGAGTGGAAAGTCTTTTGTGTTCTGTTTGCTGGGATTTATGCAAAACTTTCCCTAAAAGATATTTTCCAAGATTATCTTAGTTATTGTCTTTATACCTCAGGGCCCAGTTGATGTGTCCTTGAGAGTCCTTGTGAGCCCTTGTGAGCCCAGCTCCAGCTGGGTCGCATTCTGTATGCTCAAGCAGAGGGAATAATAACTCCAATATTATTTCTTAAATCAGTCCCTCCTTTTGATCGAGATTGGAGACAACACATCAATGATCAATACCTGGACTTAGTCGACCTCCTAGATGGTGGCCATAGCAGGCTCTTTAAACTCACAGTGCTGGTTTTCCACCGGATACCACCTGGTTCTTCACCAGGTTATTAAGTAAGAGCAATACTCTCATCAATCGCATTGCCGGAGTGAGCAGACTCAATGTACATCAACATTTTAGCCCTAGGCCTTCTTTTGCCTTTTAGGTGTGTAAGACAATAGAGGATAGATTTTATTATGCCTAATAGTATCAAGATGTAGACTAAGAATATTATTATCCCTTGCAGTAGTGATCTAGCCCATGTACTTATTCCTGATGGTAACCAGCCAAATAGATCTGGTGTTTGTAATCAGTAGCTTGCTATCTAATTCTGTGTATATCTTGTCTACAGCATAGATTACACTTTCTTGGACTAATAAAAAAAATCTAAGGTTATTTTGTTATCTCATGTCACCTCGGCTTATGAGATCAGAGATCACTGTTGTGCTTCTACCTCATCTGATATTTGTCCCATAGTGACTGACAAATTTTCTTAAAGATTTCTCCAACTCAGATATACCATAAGTGAGAATTACAGCTACCAACCATACCCTGAATGTTGGACCAATGGGTTTTCTTCTGACTTTCATTATACAATTTTAACATTACCTTTTCAATATTTACTAGCATTGTTACTATGAATACTTAAAGATAATCCTAAAGTTCTCAGAGTGCGTTGTCCACACATTCATCAGCAATCTAAACAAGCGATTGCCCACACAAATTCACTATCAGTTGGAAAGGAATCATCTAAATTAGAAACATATCTACACAGAAACATATATCCATAAGGAGCACACACAGTTTTTCTAGAAGAAACAGAAAATATAGAAAAATTTACATGTGACAAGTTTTCATTAGAGAACTAATGATTAGCAAGGTAATACAAGATGGACATTTCCTATAGGAGGTTTTCAGTGAGTCTGTTTAAAATATACTAAGTGTTCTTCTCAAGGCCAAGCTGCCCCTCCTTGGTTTACCTATTAACAGTCATGAGTCACTTTCTCAGACGCAGAAATGAAACCAAAGACAAAATGGAGTCTGAGCCATGAGGTCGATCTCTTCTGAGAATCTGGTTTCTTTAAGATACATAATTTTCTGCATTGTAAGAGGGTGACAGTTTGATTACAAACATTACACAGGTATTTCATACGACATTGTCTAAAAGACTGATTAAAATAATTACTAATCTACCCTAAACATAACTCTCAGTCTGATCTTTGAAGTTAGTTTCCTAAAACAGACTGAATTCTTAAAAAAAAAAAAAAAAAAAAGCTCAATACCCAGAGCAAAATGGTCTTACTAGTTTATCTGGACCATTGTTTGACTCAAAGTGTCTTCAGGAACCAGTGTTTTTCTCAAAGCTCAGGGTTCAAAAGTACACCCAAAGGCAAATATCCCATGTGGGTTGCCTCAACCTCCCTGAAAGCCAGAAATCTGGATTCCAGGAGAATTATATACAACTCTCTCATCATTTTTTCCTTTGGATCATGATCTTGTTATAGAATCTTTTATCAAAAATGTTCAATAAATGGTAATTGGACATCATCTGTTTTTTAAGATCCCAGGCACCATACAGCAAACTAGGAAATAAAACAGAAACACTAACAATTATATTAGGCCAATTGTCTGAAATAACCAATGAAACCATGACCCTAAGGTCTTTGAACCAAGGAAACAAATCTCATGAGGTGTTTGTCTCTACATAAGCAGCATCAGTAACTGCTTTTCATGTGCCTCAACAGCAACTGCATTCTGCAAAACCTCAGACTGAGTATTAATATAAATACAGCAACATTTGTCTATTGAGGCACAAACTGTTTCTTAAGACACTAACAGGAGATCTAATGCTGTTCTAATCTGTAAAATCATAGCTCAAATTTCAGACAGTTTTCGGGTTATGATATCAACAAATTGGCTAAGTTTACTAACAGGAACTTCTAATTCAAGAGTTACAATATCTAAACCCATTAGTTAGATAATTTAGGAGAAAGGAGAATGATTTCTCATATCCAGAAATTAGGACCTTAAAATACCAGCAATATTTTAAAAAAACCATAGTTTCCTTTAGTTTACTCAGTCTTACATAGTTAATTTCTGTTCCACATGATTCTGGATCAGCCGCAGTCTGCAAACTCATCAGCTTCTGCATAGGAGCTCTGGAAATTTTATTCAGTCTAGTCACAGTCTTTTTAACAAGTCCAATACAGTCCATCTTTTTGTTCAGATATTTTGTTCAAACTTTTTCAGCAAATCAGCAAAGTAAAAACTTATCTGCAGATGACAAAACTTAATATGGCCATGATTAATTGATAAACATAATATTCTTAATAGTGAAAGATGTGATAGAAATTAATCATAACCATAACGTAAAGGCCAAATAAAATCAGTTAAAAAAAACTTTAGATAAAAATATTTCTAAATATAGCCATTAACCATATTGAAAGAGCTTCAGATATAATGCAGAATAATTTTGAGACAAAATACCATATAGTCAGGATATATTAAGAATATACCAAGATTATCAAATCTCTAAATACCTGAATTGTAATTTAAAATACTCATAGAAAAATGACGTAAATTCCCCAATCTAACCATTGGCTTTGATGATGCTAGATTCAAAAAGATAAACTTGCAACCAAGTTAGCAATAAAGAGAGAATAATATAGGTCACTGTGAAACAATACTTAAGTTATTTAACCAAAGATCTTAAAGTATAACCCTTAACTTTCTTTTCTAAAAGCCATGAGGCTTAGTATTCAGACTCAGGAATCTTATTCTAATGAGAGGCCAAACCTTTGTCTTCCAGGCAGATTACACAAAGACTATATTAACCCTTTAACTCAGAAATTAAAAAAAAAAAACTTTGTTATTTTAGCTGCGAGAAACCCAATTCTTGGTTTTACATGCTACTTAACATTAAAACTCCTAAAAATCTCGTAAATTAAATGATTAAACTTTAGTCAGACAGATGAGACTTGACCGTATCAAATAAATTTCTTTTCAATAAACCTCTTAAAGATTGCCTTTATTGTATATCTCTTACAGCGCATCCCTTAAAATGGCAAAAATGAACATTTATTTGCAGACTTAAATATATACCTATATATCCTCTTGTGGAATAAGAAGGCAAAGTATATAAACTTAAATTATGGCAGATATCTATTAAACCTAATAACATCAATAAGCTACCTAAAATAACTCTGGAATTATTTGAAGCCTGTACACCACAAAACATAACTGTTGTTGAAAGAAAAGTATGCAAGCATTCTGAGATTTCCTTCAACTTTTACTACTTCTCATATTTTCCCCAATCTAATTTTAGCCCTTAAAGATTTTATCAACTGGCTTTGGAAATCACAAAGTCTCTGCTCAGTTTCTGATAACTATAGCAAAGCAGCAATTTTTCTTATCTTTAGTCTTAAAAGAGTCTCCACCTAGCTGGAAAAGGGTCTTTCAAAAGCATCCTTAGAGCTACAGGACCTTGGAGACTGGGAGGTTGGGAAGCCTGATCGTGACCGCCCTCACTCTCTTGACTCCTGGAATACATTAACATATGTTTAAATTGATGGAGCCATTTTGAAAGACAACAGATAGCTAATTTCTTTCTTTTTTACTGTTCTGGAACTGCTACTTTTACTTTAAGACAAAACTATCCTTTTTCCTTAAATAAAACACATTTCGTATAATATCTAGCTTAAGTTACTTAAAAAGATTTCACTTTTAAGATTGACATAGTATAAAACATAAAGATCTTAGTGTAGACCATTTTCAAATAGACCAATTGTATAGACCAATTTATATCAAAGTTTCTCCAAGTAGCTATTAAATATCTAAATCACAAGACAGACACAAGACGCTGTTTTTTCTAGATGAAAAAGGAACTGAGGTTCTCTGACTAGCCTTACAAAAAACAGCAATTCTTAGCCATAGTCACTAATCTAATACAATACAAACTTAGATACAATGTTCTAGGCCAGAAGCAAGGTCTTAGAACAAAAGGAGACAGAAAGACCACATAAACTCACCAGATAATAACACACAAAATAAGGATGTGGGGATCCTAGTTTCTAAAAGTGTATATTGCAATTTTGGGTAAGATCGACTCATTTCAGAAGAAAAAACAGGTACAGAACTACCACTTCTCCCTTAAATATCAAAACACAGGTCAGGAGCTACAACCTCCGCCTGAGAATTTGGCAAAACAGGCAAGAGCTGCCACCTCTCCCTGCGAATTTGGCAAAACAGATCACTATTTTCCCGGTTTTCTCTGAGCCATAAAAAAGAAACCTAATGAGGAACGCCGTAGGGTTTGGACAGTGTTTTGCTTAGACCAATGTGTACCTTTGTTGCACGAGATTTTTCTTGCGGGTGGCAGGCAGACTAGTGCTCTAGCCTGTCTCGTGACCACCTTATCCTGTCACAGGAGACTTTAACGCTCGTGATGAGCGCCAGCGACCGCCCGAATGGCTTTTACCGGTCAACCCGTTCCCGAATTTTTTTGTGGCTTATAGTGGCTCAAAGCTCTTTGAAAATAGAATTACCTCTTCAAACGCCGGAATCCAGGCCTAAACTGCAGTTCACTTAAAGAGTTACTACATGTCGCTCTTAACCAAACGATCAAGTAAAAATCTAAGAAAGATTCTCCTTAATCAATTAACCGGTTTTACAAACAAATATGCCAAACAAAACTTAAGAAAACATGAGAAAGAGAACAACAAAAAATAAGCAAAGTTTCGTTTTCTGAGAGCACTCACCCCGTCAATGTCGAAGGGACATGGAGTGGGAACACGTGGGTCCAGAAGATAGGACCTTTCTTCGCCGGCTTCTGTTCCGCAATCCAGGTCTCTTCAAAGTTGACTGGATTCGTAGCTTCAGATCCTGCTCACAGCGCCATTAACTGTTGTAGGGGAAAAACATCACAAAGTTTAGTAAAGTAAAAAGAAAGTTTTATTTGGCATATATTCAAAAGGACAAAAGCGGGAAGCGGACAAGCATGCTGCCACAGCCATGTCTGCCCGAGTCCCACATTTACTAGTTTTCTCTTTACTCATAATGTATCATTGATGCAACATTAATAACAAATAATTTACCTTTACCTACTTGGAATCATGTAAAATATATAGCAAAGATACAACTATACAAATAGGTGAGTATATTCAGCAAGCTCTTTCTACTTACTGAAAATTTCAAAATCTAAAGAAAGAAAATGCAGTAAAGATACTTAGCTTTCCAGAAATATCAATTTTTCCCTCGTGTAATTATATTCTAGAGTTTTGGTTGGATGCATGACAAACTTACTCCATGTAATATTTCCGAGCCATCTTTGAAGTTGGTCAAGCTCAAGTGATTAACTTCTGTCCAAAGGAAAGTGAAGGAAAACAATATGTGTTAGTTGAGGGTTATGCCTCTGAAAAGTAATGCATCAGCTCTTCCTGGCCCACTGTCCATCTTTCCACTGGCAGGGAGATGGCAATAACTAAGGTAAATTTCATAATGGAAAGCCATATATTAAGGATTGCTTGTTGTTAGTGTTTGTCAAGTCAGCTCCAACTTGAGAAGACCTTATTATAGTACAACAAAAAGTTGCCCTGTCCTGCTCTGTCTTCACGATCATGGGTATGTTTGTCTATTGTTGCAGCCATTGTGTCAATCCTCATTGAGAGTTTCTCTTGCCTTTGCTGGCCCTCCACTTTACTAGCCATGAAGTCACCTAGTGATTGGTCCCTCCTGATGATGTGTCCAAGTAAGCTAGTTGAAGTCTTGGACAATATTCTGTGATCTTTAGCATTTTCATTGGCTAATTTCATATACCAGCAGGGTCACCCATGCTGGACAGGTTTCACCACAGCTTGCTGGACAGGTTTCACCACAGCTTGCAGCCTAACACAGACCCTCAAGAAAGGTTTGGCAATCTACTATCAAAAATTAGCCAATGAAAACTCAGAGGACTGAGGAAGACACGGCCATCTTATTTTCCTTCCACCCATTTGTCGCTGTTGTTCGATGCTGTTGCGCTAATTCCAACTCATAGCAACCCTCAAATCAATTTATTTTTGGCATTTTAACAGGAGAGACAGTATTCTCACCCCACCTCAAGTATAAAAAATATAATTTTTAAAGGAGAAATGTGAAGATTACCAGCATGATGCCTCAGACAATGTTTTCCCTTTTTTTTATACTTCTATTGATTTTGTTGTTGTTGTTAAGCATATACCCAGCAAAACTTACACCAATTCAACAGTTTCTACATCTCCCATTTAGTGACATCGATGACACTGTTCAAGTTGTGTAACTGTTCTCACCTGCCTTTTCTGAGTTGTTCCTCCCCCATTAACATAAATTCACTGCCCTCTAAGGTTTCAATCTAATCTTTCAAGTTGCTGTTGTCAATTTGATCCCATGTAGATAGTTCTTTAAAAAGCATAATGCTTACGGCAGACACTCTTTACTAGATAACCTAAACTATTGTTTGGTTTTAAGAACATTTCATGGGATATTTTTGGTTTAAAGATTTGGTTTAAAGATTATCCCAGGGCAAAAGTTTCATTGGTTCATACAAACTTCATTGCTCTAGGATGTCTGGAATCCATGAAAATTTGAAATTCTGTTCAGTTTTCCCCCTTTTGATCAGAATTCTTCTATGGAATTTTTAATCAAAAGGTTCAGTTATGGTAGCTTTGTACCATCCAGTTATTCTGGTCTCATGGCAAAGGAGATAATTGTTCATAGAGGCAGTTAGCCACACATTCCATATCCTCTTTCTATTCCTGACTCTCCTTCTGCCTCTGTTGTTGACAAACTTATTTTTGAATGTTAAGGATATAGATTACCTTAGAATTATCTGTGTCTGTATAACTCAAAAGTTTTCTTTAATTACATGAGTAAATACACACTAGATAATCAATTATTCTTTCAGTTTAGAAGGCTATTATTTGTCTCCTTTTAAATATGAACTTTACATAAGCACACTCATCCCAAAAATGATTCTGACTCATGGCAACCCTACAGGACAGAGTAGAACTGCCTAATAGGATTTCGAGGGTGTAATCTTTATGGCAGCAGACTGCCACATCTTTCTTCTGAGGAGCAGCTGGTGGGTTCGAACTGCCAACCACCCAGCTAACAACCAAGCACTTAACCACTGCTCCACTACATATATTCTCTAGCGCTCTTGCATCTGTCTTCCCTGTTGTCTTTGTGTTTGCATAAGCACTCCCCTTAAATGGAGTTAGTGTCCTCTAGCTCTTTCAGCTGTAATCCACTGTTATTATATTGGAGCCCTGTTAATGAGGTGATAAGTAACAGGTCAGTGAAACTGTTCTATATTCTAGTGATTAAATCTCAGTATTTCAGTGGGTCTGGATCACTGGGTGTGAATCTCACAAGTGTTTGCTAGCTTTTTTTTTTTTTTTTTTTTTTCTCCCCTTGGGTGAGACAGAAAGATTAGATGGGGCTGAAGCTGAATAATTAATCTTCCCCCAGATTGCGGGCTCTGGTAACATCATTTCCCTTGGAGAGTGGGCCTTTGTTAAGAAGAAGGATCTACACAAATTTCATAAAGGTTACTTTTCCTCTCCATGCCAGAAAGAGAAGGGGGTTTTTCACTTGGAAAACTTGAAAGGGTTCCTGGAGGTAAAACCCACAAAACTGTGCAGATCCTTCCTGGGCCCTCAGGAATTCCTCACCCTCAAGTCCTTTCTCAGACTCTAGCAATTTATCAAAATTGCCATCAAATGTTCCCACCAGTTTATGGCTCCAGCAACTTCTTCAGCTGATCTTGGTTGCGGTTCTTCGTATTTACCTGTCTCTCTAGACTTCAGGGTGGTAGCTTTTCCTGTGATCTCTTGGTTCCAAGAAAAGTAGCATTATAGATTGAATTGTGTCCCCCTAAAATATGTGTTGTAAATCCTAACCCCTACACCTGTGGTTAGAATTCCATTTGGGAATGGATATTCTTTGTTTTGTTAATGAGGGAGTATTAGTTTAGAGGGTGTCATGAGTCAATCTCTTCTGAGATATAAAAAGAGAGATTAGATATTGAGAAGCAAGCAGAGATGGGGGAAGACAGATGGCAAGCCACATGAAGATCACCAAGGAATAGAAGAAACAAGGACCTTCCTCCAAAGCTGATAGAAAAATTCTTCCCCTAGAGACTGAATTTACACTTCTATCCTCCTGTGAGAAAATTAATTTCTGTTTGTTAAAGCCACCCACTTGTAATGTATCTGTTACAGCAGCACTAGATAACTAAGGCAAGTAGTTATTATTTATCAGTTTGTTGAGTGTTTTTCCCCCTTTTTATAAGGACAAGAGTGTCAACTTCCAAGCACTTTACATACATATCAAAACTGAAACAAGAAGTTCTGACTTTGTGTTTTAAATAAATATATACAATATACTTAACTTTATTGTGAGAGATCCTATCATATTTTGTATTCTCTGCATGTTATTCTATATTTAATATCTGTTAAAATTAATCTACTTTCTCATTTTCAGAGTTTTGATGATTTGTTCAACTTATTTTTATGTTTTTCTCTTAACAAAGTAAGGTAATTTATTATGTAACTGTAGTTTTCTGCTAGATAGTTTTTTGTACTTCCCCCTCCACTGCTCATGCTTGAATTTTGTGAAAATAATTGTTCTCTAGACCATTATTATGTTTTTTGATATCCATTCTATTTCAAGAATGCTTCCTTAACATACATATTGCATTTCATACACAAAAGAATCATCATCCATTTACATTTTACTATAAAATTTACTCAATTTAATATTCACTACTAAGTATTGTTTTTCAGATATAACTTCCTTTAGCACTGACATATTTCCTGGAAAAATTTTCTCAGAAAATTTGTATGTACCAAGATAATGGATTTTTTAGAAGAATACTGTTATGGTAAAGTGTTCTTCTCACCACACCGTATCAGAGGGTTTATTATATCAGCATAACTTAATACTA
This sequence comes from Dugong dugon, assembly GCA_030035585.1. Lineage (NCBI taxonomy): Eukaryota > Metazoa > Chordata > Mammalia > Sirenia > Dugongidae > Dugong > Dugong dugon. The sequence goes on along the minus strand of CM057463.1, from coordinate 170,108,708 downwards.
ATGTTGGTATCTATGATCACTAGGTTAGGGTGGTGTCTGCTAGGTTTGTCCAAAGTAAAGTTATAATTTTCTGTTTCTATTTAACAAATATTTAGGGGCATATACTTTTAGACTATGCAAATATCCTGTTTCTCCTTAATCTTTTACCCATTAATGTTAGTATTCATCCATGGATCTTCCCTACAGCCATTACTGCTGTTGTACTAATAGGGATTTTTTAAATTTTCCTCTTGTGTACCTTTATTAATAGAAATTATTCTGTAAGAAAAGTTGTCTACTATCCCCCATTAATTTTTACATTTTATCTTTTACTTATAGAAGTATAGAGTCACACATATTTATTTTAGTCTCTGGGTTATACCAATATTATTGTTATTTATTCTGTTGCTCAAATTGTTACAGCCTTGGCCATTGGAAGATCTTTCAGGGTGGCTTCTTTCTCTTTTGTAGTTTTAGCATGCCATGATTTTTTTACAACACTTTTTTTTTAAAGAATTTTTTTTTTTACTTTTTGTCATTACAATGTTCTTCAGGCTCATCAAGAACTTTCCCTCAGGCCTAGAATCAGCCAATTCTATGAATCCGTCTTCCTTTTATTGAATAATGTATTTATAAACCAAAACCTAGCGCTGAATGTGCTCACTTCTATGGGAATGTCAGATTCAAGATCCTCCTAATCTCTTAGTGGGGAGAACTAGAATGGAATATATGTAGACATATATATATGTATATATAGAATGAAAGAATGAGTACATACTGATATGTCTGTCTCCAGTTCAATAGCACAGGGTTCATTCTAGAATTCCCTGTTTCCTTATTTGTAACTTCTTTCTGTCAGACTGAAAAACCTGGTTTTCACTATCCAGAATATATTTACTTATCTATTATACATTTCATGTATAATAGATAAGTTTTAAACTTGCTAGATCATATCCCTGTGGGAAACAAATTTACCAATTTTAGCACAGTGTTTGTATTTGAAGACTTTTATAATTCTATACATTTCTACTACTTTAGCTGCATCTCACAAACGTTATGTTGAATTTTATATTTATTCCGTTCAATGTACATTCTAAATTTCCCTTGAGACTTACTTTTGATCTATACATTTTTTAGCACTATGTTGTTTAATTTCCAAAGACTGAAGAATTTGGAGAAATATTTTTATTAGTGATTTCCAGTTTGATTCATTTATGGTCCAAGTGTACCTTTAAATAATATTATGCTGCTTCATGTCCCTTTCACAGTGGCTGCTATTCCACTCCCTCAATTCTATGCCATGAAGGACATTTTCTCAGAACTTTCCTAATCTTTTCTATGTGTCTGCAGTGAGATAAATGGAGGAAAATCTTGGAAGAGTCTGTGGACCTTCCCTCATGTTTGCAGCCCCCAGAGGCTTCACTTGTTCTTACCATCGCACACTCAGCCAGCTTCACCAATTCACCGTTTACTTAGCTCTAGGAATCTAGTTACAGCATATGCACCCTGCACTAGCTGATTCTGAAGTTCTTATCTGGGGATATAGCTAATATTTTTAATTTGGTATTTTTTCATCCATTTAGTTAGCTGGTGATTGCAACAGTCTACTGAGTTCAATCAAAGACGTGTATTTTTTCTTTGGCTGACTTTTTTGTTTGTTTATATGTTTGCTTGTTTCAGTTTGGGATTGATACCCAGGTCAGTACATCCTGAGCACAAGCCAAAGATTATGCATATCTAGTTAATAAATTTCTTTTCACTTCACTCAGAATTTCTTTCAGTATTTTTCAAATTTAAATCATGACTGAATCATCCTTCAAAAAATAAACAACAAGTGCTCCTTAATGCAAAATTTATTTTGGCATGAAAAATAGTATGAGACTAACATTATAAGAGAATATCAACTTTATAACAACAACATGAGTTACCTGAAGATAGGCTGAGAAGAGAAATTAGTAATCTTGAGAAGTATAAGGAAAGAAATAATGAAGTAGCCTGACCTATGCTTCAATGTGAATTAACCCTGAGTGTCAGGCCAAGGCACAATTAGTTCATCAATAATATTAAGTAAAGATTAGTGCTTAAGAAAAAAAGTCATGTTTAGAACTCTGAAGGTAGTCACAAGGCTAAGACCGTGAAAACCAAAAACCCCTTGTCATCGAGTCACTTCCAACTCATAGTAACCATATACGACAGAGTAGAACTGCCCTATAGGGTTTCCAAGAAGAGGCTGGTGGATTAGAACTGCCGATCTTTTGGTGAGGAGCTGAACTCTTAGACCTTGAATGGCACACTAAATGTGGTATAAACTTTTCTACTCATTTTAAAATCGTTCTTCATAATTATATTTAATTCACATAGCAACTCTGACCAGTATTATTGTAATTTTAAAGCAAGTAAAGGACAGGTAGGTAACTAGCTTAAAGTAGTGTAATCGTAGCATTAGTTCCCTGTACTACCTGCTCTAAAGTCCTTATTTTGTGCAGACAGTAATGTTTTGTGTTCTTTGTTTAGGTTTATTAGACCAACTGGTGTGATAAATCTATATCAAGGATGTTGCAAATAAATATTGCAGGTCAAAGTAAAGACTGAACAATGCTGACTCAAGGATCTTATATTAGAGAAGACACTCAAGTCTTGTGCTACAGGGAATGATGAAAAACGTTGCATAAAATGTAATTGCTAAGACAAGTAGCTTAATTGAAAAATGACTCCATATTTGTCTATCCGTAACTGTTAAATATTAAATCGGTAAGTGCTCTTTACTGTATGTGAGGTATTTCCATGCCTAAAGTGTCAGTTATCACGATATTTAAGGAAAAAGAGAATTAAAAAGAAGAAATAAAGTCTGTTACACAGATATAGATATATATCACCATGAGAAGATGAATGGACATACGGGATAAGAGGATATAGTTATTATTGAATGGATTAGTTAATAATTTTGAGAGTCAATTTTCTACTATATGCACAGATTTTTCATAACTATGCCAATATAACTCAACGAGTTCAACCAATTTTTTTTTTTCTACCTCAGAATAATTGTGCCTCTGGAATCATGAAGTTGCCACAGGGCAGGAATCAATATTTACTGCTAAGAGTTGTGGCTTATAATAGCAGTAATTATTATGAGTTGCAGTCTATAAAAAGTATGAAGCTTTTCATATCGAGGCTATTAAGCATGTAATATGTTAAGATTCAGAACGAGGTTACAGATGATTGGAGTCTAGAAACAAGACATTACCCTGGAGCAGAAAAGCCTATTAGAAAATGTATGTGTCAGAAGCAAGAAGAGAAAGTTTAGGTAGATTAGCAGTATACAGAAAAGAAAATCATCAGTAAACTTCATGCTACTGCCTACAACAGTTGATTGGAGCATAATATTAGAGGCAGAGGGAGAGAAAGATATGGACATACTGGCTGAAATTTGAAAGGCAACACATGAGTAGACATCAAGATGCAGGTCTTACCATAAATATTGTATAGATGTATGATTGAACACAAAAAACCTGTTAGTGGATTTGGTGTATAAACTTGAAATAGAAAAAATACTAAGAATGAATTATGGCAGAATAGATCCAAGCAAATAATAATGGTGGTAATGACTCCATTTACCAAGTATATGAGTTGGAGTCTATAGTAAAGAGACCGGAGGTTTGAATATAGTTTAGAAATTCTAAAAAACTTAGTTCTGACTACTGAATATTACAGAGTAAAAAAAATAACCACAGTCATTCACAGAGGAAATATTTACTGTATAACTGGACTTATAAGTTTAAGATGAGAAATTCTTCTCTTATGTCTTTCCTTAAAATAAAAGGGAAAGAAAATTACTATCATTCCAAGCCACAAGCAGCTATGAGCCTACTTTCCTCTTCCCAGTATTTTTTTATTCTCTGTATTTTCTTTTTTTTTGCAAATTTAACTTTTTAGAGGTGTACAACTTATGAACCTAGGAAAATAGTAAGTTGTCAAAAAATGAAATGGAACACATAAAGATCAATATCCTAGGCATTAGTGAGCTGAAATGGACTGGTATTGGCAATTTTGAATAAGACAACCATATGGTATACAATGCAAAGAATGACAAATTGAAGAGGAATGGCATCACATTCATCATCAAAAAGAGCATTTCAATATCTATCCTGAAGTACAATGTTGTCAGTGATATGATGATATCTATATGCCTACAAGGATGACAGTTATGAATACAACTATTATTAAAATTTATCCACCAACCACTAATGCCAAAAATAAGGAAATTGAAGATGTGAACTAACTTCTGCAGTCTGAAATTGTTCAAATATGCAGTCAAGATGTTTGGTAGTTACCGGTGATTGGAATGCAAAAGGTGGAAACAAAGAAGAAGGATCAGTAGTTGTAAAATATGACCTTGGTGATAGAAATGACACATGATAGAATTTTGCAAGACCAACGACTTCATTGAAAGTACCTTTTTTCAACTACATAAACAGCGACCATACATATGGATCTAGCCAGATGGAATAAATAGGAATCAAATTAAGTACATCTGTGGAAAGAGACTATGGTGAATCTCAATATCATTAGTCAGAACAAGGCCAGGGACAGACTACAGAACAGATCATCAATTGCTCATATGCAAGTCCAAAGTGAAGCTGAAGAAAATTAAAACAAGTCTAAGAGAGCCAAAATACAACCTTGAGCATATCCCACCTGAATTTAGAGACCATCTTAAGAATAGATTTGACACATTAAACACTAATGACCAAATACCAGATGAGTTGAGGGATGACATCAAGCACATCACACATGAAGAAAGTAAAAGGTCATTAAAAATGCAAGAAAGAAAGAACAGACCAAAATAGATGTCAGAAGAGACTCTGAAACTTGCTCAAGAATGTAGAGCAGCTACTGAGAATGGAAGAAATGAAGGAAAAGAGCTGAACATAAGATTTTAAAGGGCAGCTCCAGAAGACAAAGTAAAGTATTATGATGAAATGTGCAAAGAGCTGGAGTTAGAAAACCAAAAGAGAACACGCAAGCTGAAAGAACCGAAGAAAAAAATTTAAGCCTCAGCTGCAATTTTGAAGGATTCTATGGGCAAAATATTGAACAACAATAGAAAACATCAAAAGAAGGTGAAAGGAATACAGTCACTGAACGAAAAAAATAAGTCGACATTTAACCATTTCAGGAGGTAGCATATGATCAAGAACCAATGGTACTGAAGGAAGAAGTCCCAGCTGCACTGAAAGCATTGGTGAAAAACAAAGCTTCAGGAATTGACAGAATACCAATTGAGGTGTTTCAACAAACGGAGGCAGAACTGGAGGTGCTCACTTATCTATGCTAAGAAATTTGGAAGATAGCTACCTGGCCAACTGACTGAATCCATATTTGTGCCCATTTCAAAGAAAGGTGATCCAACAGAATGTAGATATTAACAATCAATATCATTAATGTCGGAGCACTGGTAGTACAGTGGTTAAGAGTTTGGCTGCTAACCAAAAGGTCAACAGTTCAAATCAACCAATGGAAACCCCATGGGCCAGTTCTACTCTGTCCTATAGGGTCGCTATGAGTCGGAATTCACTCGACAGCAGTGGGTTTGCTTTTTGGTTTTCTCGTTAATATCACAGGCAAATAAAATTTTGCCTAAGATAATCCAAAAGCGATTGTCGCAGTATATCAACAGGAAACTGTCAGAAATGTAAACCAGGTTCAGAAGAGGATGTGGACCAAGGGCTATCACTGCTGATGTCAGAAAGCTGACATCAGAAAGCAGAGAATATCAGAAGGATGTTTACCTGTCTTTTATTGATTATGCAAAGACATTTGACTGTGTGGATCATAACAAATTATGGATAACATTGTGAAGAACGGGAATTCCAAAACATTTAATTGCGCTTATGTGGAACCTGTACATAGACCAAGAGACAGTGGTTTGAAAAGAACAAGAGGATACTGCATGGTTTAAAACCAGGAAAGGAGTGTGTTAGGGTGGCATCCTTTCACCATACTTATTCAATCTGTATGTTAAGCAAATAATCCAAGTAGCTGGACTATATGAAGAAGAATGGGGCATCAGGATTGGAGGAAGACTCATTAACATCCTGTGATACGAAGATGACACAACCTCACCTGCTAAATGGAAAAGGACTTGAAGCACTCACTGATAAAGAATGAATTACACCTCAGTGTAAAAAAAAAAACAAAAATCCTCACAACTGGCCCAATAAGCAATATCATGACAGTCAGAGAAAATACTGAAGTCATCAAGGATTTCATTTTGCTCAGATCCACAAGCATTGTCTATTGAATCAGCAATCAAGAAATCAAACAGCATATTGCATTGGGCAAATTCCTGCAAAAGATCTCTTCAAAGTGTTAAAAAGCAAAAATGTCACTTTGAGGACTAAGATGAGCCTGATCCAAACCACAGTATTTTCAATTGCCTTATATGCATACAAAGCTGGACAATGAATAAAGAAGACCAAAGAAGAATTGATGCCTTTGAATTATGGTATTGGTGAAAATGTTGAAATTAATATTGGTGAAAATATGGACTGCCAGAAAAATGAACAATCTGATTTGGAAAAAGTACAGCCAGAATACTCTTTACAAGCTAGGATGGGGAGACTGTCTCACTTTGGACATATTGTCAGGAGGGACCAGTTCCTGGAAAAGGACATCATTTTTGGTAATGTAGATGGTCAGAGAAACATAGGAAGACATTGAATGACATTGATTGACACAGTGGCTCAAGGATGGGCTAAAGCAGGATGTGAAAGGGCCATGCAGTGTTTCCTTCTGTTGGATGAAGGGTCACTATATGTATGAAGAGTATGAATATAGTAGACAGCACCTAACAACAATAGCAAACAACTTAATAACAGCAATTACAATAAGAGGCTGTACAACCCTATGCTTAATCGATGTGATATTTCTATTACTGTTAAACCCCTTCCCCCCTCCCTCCAGCCCCTGGTAACCACCAATAAACTTTGTTCTCTATACATTTGCCTTTTCTTGTCTTTTTATATAAGTGAAGTTATGCAATATATGTCTTTTTGTGATTGACTGTTTTCACGCAGCATAATGTCTTCCAGCTCCATCCATATTATAGCAGGTATCAAGTCTTTATTTCTCCTTCTGGCTGAGTAGTATTCCCTTGTATGTAAGTATCACATTTTGTTTATCCATTCATCTGTTGATGGCCATTTAGGTTGTTTTCTCCTTTTGGCTATTATGAATAGTGCTACTGTGAACAGTGGTGTACAAGTCTCTATTTGAGTATTTGCTTTCAAGTCTCTTGGGTTTATACTTAGGAGTGGAATTGCTGAGTCATATGATAGTTCTAGTTTCAGGTTTTCAAAGAGCCACCACATGGTTTTGCACAATGGCTGTACCATTTTACATTCCTGTTAGCAATGTGTAAGGGTTCCAATTTCCCCACACACTCTCCAACATTTGTCATTTTCTGTTTTTTTTAATTATTATTTTATTTTTTATATTAGCCATCTTAGCAGGAGTGAAATGGTATCTCATTGTGGTTTTGATTTACATCTCTCTGATGGATAATAATACTGAGCATCTTTTCATGAGTTTGGTGACCATTTGAATGTCTTCTCTGGTGAAACGTCTATTCAAGTCGAATGTCCATTTTACGATTAGGGTTTTTGATTTTTTTATTGTTGTTATGTTGTCAAAGTTTTATATACATATATATATTTATTAGATTCTTGTGAAATATATGGTTTCCAAAGATAGTCTCCCCATCAGTAGCCTGTGTTTTCATTTTTTTGGTAAAGTATTTTGATGAACAAAAGTTTTTAATTTTTATGAGGTCCCATTTATTTATTTTGTCTTTTGCTGATTATTCTTTTGTTATTATAGTAGACAACTCATTGTTAACTGCTAGACCTGACAGCACTGTCCCTGATTTTTCTTCTAAGACTTTTATGGTTTTAGTTTGCACATTTAGGTACTTATTCCATTTTGAATTTTTTTTTGCATATGGTGTGAGTCATGGATACTGTTTCATTTTTCTGCATGTGGAAATCCAATTTTTCAAGCACCATTTATTGAAGATACCCTTCTTTTCCCATTGAATGGACTTAGCACCCTTGTCAAAAATCAGATGACCATAGATGTATGGGTTTATTTTTGGAATCTCAATTCTATTCCATTGGTCTCTCTGTCTATTGTCATAACAATAATAGGCTACTTTGACTACTGTAGTATGTTTTAAAATCAGGAAATGTGAGTCCTCCTACTTTGTTCTTTTCTTTCAGTACTGCTTTAGCTATTTGGGGCCTCTTGCCTTTCCAGATAAAGTTGAGGATTGTTAATTCTATTTCTATAACGAAGGCTATTAGGATTGTGATCAAGATTGCATTGAATCTTCAAATTGCTTTCAGTAGTATTGACATGGTAACAATATTAAATCTTCCAATCCATGAACATGGAACACCTTTCTATTTATTTGAATCTTCTTTAATATCTTTCAGCAGTATTTTATAATTTTCATTGTATGAATCCTTCATGCCCCTGGTTAGATCCATTCCTGGGTATTTTATTCTCTTAGATGCTACTGTAAATGGAATTGTTTACCTAATTTCCCTTTCAGATTTCCCATTGCTGTTGTATAGACACCCAACTGGTTTTTGTGTTTTGACCTTATACCCTGCAACTTTGCTAAATTCCTCTATAAGGCCTAGAAATTTTCTTGTGGACTATGTGAGATTTTCTACATAATAGGGTCAATACGATCTGTGAATAGAGCTTATTTTACTTCTTGTTTTCCAAACTGGATATCTTTTATTTCTTTTTCTCATCTTATTGCTCTGCTAGGACTTCTAATACAATAGTAGATAGAAGTGGTGAAAGCAGGCCTCCTTGTCTTGTTTTCAGTTTCAAGGAGAAAGCCCTCAGTCTTGCTCCATTAAGTATAATGTTGGCTGTTGGCTTTTCATGTATGCCTGAATTATATTGAGGAATTTCCCTTCTATTCTCATCTTCTTTATGATTTTCTTCAAGAAAGGGTGTTGGATTTTATCAAATGCTTTTTCTGCAACCATAGAAATGATCGTGTGGTTCTTTTCCTTTGTTATATTGTTGTGGTATATTATATTGATTGTCTTTCTAATTTTCTGTATTTTCTTATTGCTAGAGGATAGTTATTTCAGGAGGAATCATACTGAAATTTGAACCCTTGAATCATTTTTTCTGCTCTCTGTCAATATACTTAACAAGCTGATGAATAATTCTTTTATTATTTTTGAAGTTATGATGTAATGTTATCAAGCATGAGTCAAAAGTCTCTAGCTCATTATCAGTTTTCACTCACTTACATTTTGTCTGCTAATATTTACAGAGCATTCTCTGAACAGGACCCTGTCTCCAGGTAATATGCAGTGCAATGGAGCCCAAAATAAAGAAATTATTTTTGCCCTCTGTATTGTATTCTATTGCACTCCTGAAACAACTTAACTGTAACTAAAGGTCAGCTTTTTGTTGAGCTAAGTATTACTTTGTTAGTGATAACTGTGATCACAGTTATAAGATATGATCTTGCTGATATTATTGTTTTCTCAAATATATAGGCACATGTGTAAAACATTAGCATTTTGCCTGTGCAATTTACTATGACATTAAAATATTTATTTTCGTCACTTAGCATAGCTTTTATGAAGCAATAGATAGAAAGAATAGCAGTTTTTAATAATAGATGATCCTTCAATCATCTAGCATTATAGCATGGTTGAATTAAGTTCTAGATTTAAATATAAGAAATCCAAATTAAAAAATCTTGCTTTGAGGTATGACTCTTTCACTTTTTTTTATTATTATTTAATAAGATCTTTCTGGACTCACCAACTAATTACATCCATCAATGATTATCCTCCTGTACAAAAGTTCCTGCTCTCAGGAAAATTCTTATTTTTATATCTTTGGATTTCTTCAAGAAATCTGTTTTTATAGTATTTGTAAAAAAAAAAAAAAATCCAACCATCTTGTTTACACTATGTTTCATTTTTTAATTTATTTCTAAAAGTGCTACTGACTCTGTGTACAAATAAAGCTAAAATAGATTATAAACAGCATGCCATTCTTTTATCATAAAACGTTATTCTTTTTGGGTTTTGTTCATCGCTGTAGCACCTGAATGACAAAATATTTATTTTCAAGAAGAGTGGAGCCATCTCACTTTTCTAGTCCCCTTGCTTTCCCAACAATGTGTATACATTTTGTTTACTGTGCTTTTGTCTTTGTTCTTACAAGGTATTTACGGCACTGGACTTTTCCTTAGACTCCTACTATATTGACATATATAGGGTAGTTCTAGTCTGTCCTGTGGGATCGCTGTGAGTCAGAATTGGCTGGACATCAGTGAGTAATAACAGGTAAGGTGCTACTACGTTTGGAGCTCACAGAGCCAGACACTCCACCTTGCTGTAGAACGTTGCATAAGGTGCATTTAAGTTTCCTACCTTCTCTTTTCCTTTTGTTGAGGTTTTTCATGGCTTCTTCTCCTCTCCCCTTCTTCTGGTGGTTGCCTGCACCCGCTTACTTTTGGCAGACCTGCTGTGGGGGACCACCTCTTCATGTTACTGTTAATCAGCCCTGAATTCTCTCAAATTCACTACGATAGGTTTTATTTAAAATTATTTGTGTTCCTCAAAATAACACACACTTTATTTATATTGATACTTACAGCTTCTTAATTTGTGCCAGTTCACTGAATTTTTGTTTTTAAAGATTTCACTCTAAAGATTTTGTTCGCATAGTATTTCATTTTACATAAGATTTTAATTTTCTTGTCATCTTTGAAACACTATATCAAATGATTCTCAAAATTTAAGCCAAACACAGAACAGATGCAACTTTATATTTTGATTGGAACACATTTGGCTTGCCGTTTAAGAAAACACATTGGTAACATGATAGTCTCTACTTGTAGGTAGAAATGATATTGTCATGATAATGGGAAAATATAAAGATAAAATGAGAGAATGGCAAAATGCCGGTACCTAAATTCTTCTGAAAAATCCTCACCAGTTTGAAGCTTTTATAATCTCTGAATTATTTTGAGTCTAATACTCTTGGTCTGGTGTTGAAAATTATCAACCTACGTATGTAGTCAACAGTCAAAGTTGAAATTCTTTGACAAATGAAACTAGACGATTTCATCATGAAAAAAAGCATTTAACTCCCACCCTCAAAAGATACAATAACCTTGAAGACTAAAATAAGAAAAGTTTCAGAACACAATTGCACACCTTCTAATGAAATGACAAAATTGTTTCCATTCTAGAAAGCATTTTTGACAAAGTTCCATATCTGAGGTTAATGACAATGTCTTAAGGGCAAGGAGTCTTGGAATGAGAGCAGAGTCGGCTCCAAAAATTGAAGGAAAAAAAAAGATGTTTATATATATATATATATATATATATATATATATATATATACATGCACACACACAGAAAGAGAGAGAGAGAAGAGAGATGGAGATGAGATCCCAAGATACAGAGCAGTAAATAAGAATAAAAAGCAAAAACAGGAAATCATGAGTATGAATCACTCTAAAACTAAAATAACAGACACTCTGACATCAAAATGAATTGTAAAAATGTGGAAATGCATGCCACTAATTTTTTCAGGTTATACCCAAATAAGGAGCCCTAGTGGCACCATGGTTAAGAGCTCGGCTGCTAGCCAAAAGGTTAGCAGTTGGAATCTACCAGCTGCTCCTTGGAAACCACATGGGGCAGTTCTACTCAGTCCTATAGCGTCACTGTGAGTCGGAATCAACTCAGTGGCAATGGTTTGGTTTTTGTTTTATACTCAAATAAAAATTCAATTGATAAAAAAGAAGGAAATGTCAAAGCTTTGCTATACTGAAAAATAGTAAATCAGTTTGTCCTTACATGAAAACATTACTATTTATTGGTTCCCTAAGTACAGCCGGGTGGAATTTAACACAAAATGTGAAGGATGAAAGAAGTTTGTAAACTCTGAAAAAATAAATATGCAACAATAGTGGGTGGAAGCACTTCTCATTTCTCACTCTCTTATTAGTGAATAGTTCTCCATGTACCATCTAAAAAAAGAAGTTGTTGACAAGCTGGCATTTCATAATATAGCTTATGATTAATTGTAATCAAAATCACAATGAAAGGAGGGAAAAAACTTCTTGGAAAATTAGAAATCACTATTTGTCAATTTTACTTTTAAAGTATTTCTGGTTTGTTGCCACACTTCAAGTATTTATTTAAGGGATGTCTTTATGTCTGGAGTAAAATTAGGTCCCTCTAAGGACCAAAAATACATTGAATTAACAATATAGTTTAAAGGAAAAAGAAGCATCCTCACAGTAAGTGAAGAACATTTACAAAGTAACATAGAAAAAAGATGATTTAACTAATGTCTTGAAAAATGAGGGACAATACCATGGGCAGGAATTATTCTGAGAAGTGCGGCATGTTGATTTTGGTCTTAAACTAATAGAATTATATGCAAAGAAAGTAAAAATGCTAGAATTATGACATTAGGTCTGAGAATAAGCAAGTTGATAAATTTTCTAAAATGAAGGCTGTGTATTAGGAAGTGTTTAGATATAAGGTTTAAGAAAAAGAAAGAAGAGAGAGAAAGAGAAAGAAAGGAAGGAGGGAGGGAGGGAGCAAAGGAAGGAAGGAAAATAGAGAAGAGAAGAAAAAGTTAAGGAGGGTTTGGGTGGAAAAATTCTGTTTGATAAAATATTACTTGAAGTGGATTAATTTGTCACTTATGGGAGATAATGCAGGAATTATAGATGCTTATGTATTGAATTATGTCCCCCAAAAGATATGTTGTAGTCGTTATCCCTGTACCTATGAATATCACCCCGTTTGGAAATAGGGTTTTTATTTTGTTATCAATTAAACTAAATTAGATCATCCCAGAGTAGAGTGAGTCTTAGTCTTACTAGCTTCTGAGTGCTATCTTACAAAAGGGAAGGGCAGACAGGGAAACAGGTACACACATAGGGAGAAAACAGACACCATGCAATGACAGAGGCAGATGCACCTACACGCAGCAATGAAACACCAGAGATTGCAAGCATCTGCCAGACACTAGGAGAGAGGCACGGAACAATTCTTTCAAAGCCCTCAGAAGGAATCAACATGGCTGATATCCTGAATTGGACATACAGCCTTCAGAACCGTGAGAAAATAAATTTCAATTATTTAAAAACCAAGAAACTGAACAAATTCCAAGAATGAAACAGGAAATTTGTGCCAGAAGGAAAATTGGAAAATATACAAATATTTGAAAATGAAATGCAGCTTTATACAACTAATGGGTCAAGGAAGAGAAAAATAAGAAAATACTTAGAGTTCAATAAAAATTTTAAGCAGCATATCAAAACTTATGGAACCCTTTTGAGGCAATGCTCAGAGGGAAACTTACAGCAGTAAATGCCTACATTAAAAAAAAGAAGAAAGATCTCAAACCAATAATTTAAGTTTACACCTAAGGGAAATTAAAAAAAAGAAGAAAAGAAAACCAAACCTAAAGCAATCAGAAGGAAGTAAATAATAAAAATCAGAGTAGACAGCAACAAAAAAAGAGAATAAAAAGCCAATAGAGAGAATTAAGAAAACCAGAAATTTTTTTTTGAAGATACCAATAAAATTGACCAACCTTTAGCTGGACTGACAAGGAAAAAGAGAGAAAAGATGCAAATATCTAAAATTAGAAATAAATACGGACACATTAAAACAGACCCTACAGAAATAAAAAGAATCATAAGAGAATACTATTGTTATGGATTGAACTGTGTCCCCAAAAAATGTGTGTCAATTTGGCTAGGCCAGATTCCCAGTATTGTGTGATTGTCCACCATTTTGTCATCTGATGTGAATTTTCTATGTGTTGCAAATCTTAACTCTATGATATTAATGAGACAGGATTAGAGGCAGTTATTTTAATGATGCAGGACTCAATTTACAAGACTAGGTATCTTGAGTCAATCTCTTTTAAGATATAAGCAGAGAAGCAAATAGAGAAACAGGAGACCTCCTACTACCAAGAAAGCAGAGCCAGGAGCAGTGGGCATTTTTTGCACCTGGGGTCCCTGCACTGAGACACTCCTAGACCAGCAGATGACTGATGAGAAGGACCTTTCTCCAGAGCCAACACAGAAAGGAAGACTTCTCCTGGAGATGGCACCCTGAATTCAGACTTTAGCCTACTGGACTATGAGAGAATAAACTTCTATTTGTTAAAGCCATCCACTCGTGGTATTTTTGTTATAGAAACACTAGTAACTAAGACAACTATCAACAACTGAACTCATAAAAATTTAGAAATTTAGAAAGAATGGACAAACTCCTAGCAACATAAACTTTCTACATTGACTCCAAAAGAAATAGAAGATCTTGACAGACTTATAAAAATTAAAGAGATTCCATCAGTAATAATAAAACTTCATAACAACAGCAACAAAAATCCTGGACAAACCCATTTTAATATTTTAAAAAATCTTCATTTATTATGGCCTGAATGTCTTCTGCCTCCTTACTTTCCCCCTTTGTATTTCAAGGACATCATCATGGCTTGCAAAATTCCAAATGTACTATTGAGTTATGAATCTAAATAATCTTTACTCTTTAAAAAATTTTATATAGAGCTACCAAAATGAAAATATTCTCTTGCAATCTTTATGAAGCATATTGCCAGGGCTTTCTTCCACAGCACTGATGAGTAGGTTCAAACTGCCAACCTTTAAGTTAGTAGACAAGCACAAACTGCTTACGGTATGTATATATCACACGTATATATTAGTGTTCTGAATAATAGCATTGCTACTTTGAGAGACTATTGAGAGAAGTGGTTAAGAGCTCAGCTGTTAACCAAAAGGTCAGCAGTTTGAATACACCAGCCACTTCTTGGAAATTCTACGCGTCAGTTCTACTCGGTCCTATAGGGTCTCTATGAGTCAGAATCAACTCGACGGTAACGGATTTTGGGGTATTTTTTGTTTGTTTGTTTGTTTTTGTTTTCTACTTATCAAGTGTTTTGTGTGCTAGACATTTACCAAGTCATACTCACTAATTTTAGAGTTAAATTGAGCAATCTTTTTAAATTATCATGGATTTTGAAAATCCATAGATGCTAATTCTTCTGTATTCAATTAAACTAAACTAAAGAGCCCACAGTTGCTTGAGACATAGAATGAGAATGCACGAATCAATTAATAACTATAGAAAACATGCTGTTCTTGTTAGATGCCATTAAGTGACCCTATGTACATCGGAACGAAACACTGCCTCGTCCTGTGCCATCCTCACTACCATTATTATACTTGAGCTCATTGTTGCAGCCACTGTGTCAGTCCATCTCGTTGAAGGTCTTCCTCTTTTTCACTGACCCTCTACTTTACCAAGCATGATGTCCTTCTTCAGGGACTAGTTCCTCCTGAAAACATGTTCAAAGTATGTGAGATGAAGTCTCACCATTCTTGTTTCTAATGAGCATTCTGTCTCTACTTCTTCCAAGGCAAATTTGTTCATTCTTCTGGCAGTCTGTGATATATTCAATATTCTTTGCCAACACCTTAATTCAAAGGCATCAGTTCTTCTTTGGTCTTCCTTATTCATTGTCCAGCTTTCACATGCATATGAGGCGTTTTAAAACAACATGGCTTGAGTCAAGCCCACCTTAGTCCTTAAAGTGACATTTTTGCTTTATAACACTTTAAAGAAGACATTGTGACATCTTAATGGAAGTTCTTAACAGAAGAACTTTATTAAAATCCTTATGAATAAAAAAGTACATAAGCATCACACACATACACACATACAAATAAGATACACACTATAAGGTGTTTTCTTTTCTCTAATGGCTCCTTTTCATTCATGATAACGCTAGATGACTTTACACAGTTCACTGAAGTTTCTTTTAAGTTATTTATTTATTTTTTTGGTCACTTTCAATACTTAATCCATTAAGATTTGTAAAGCTTACAAGAATAAGTGATAAGATTTTAAAGGTCTTATATGTATACTAGGAATCCCTGGGTGGTGCAGTTAAGCACTTGACTACTAGCCGAAAAGTTGGTGGTTCAAACCCACCGAGAGGCACCTCGAAAAACATGCTTGGTGATTTGCTTCCAAAAGGTCACAGCCTTGAAAAGCCTATTGAGAAATTCTACTCTGAAATCATGGGGTTGTCATGAGTTGTAATCCACTTAATGGCAACTAACAACAACAAGGTATGTATACTAAGATGTAATTGTAATTTTACATATCACTTGTTATCTTGGAATAATATTCTTCCTGAAATTGCTACAGAAAGCAAGAACATTTCATTTACACAATTTTTCTAATCAGCGTGCCCCTAAATATTTGTGCCTGGTCTCTTTATTTTGTTTTCCTTGCTTCAGTCGTAAGTGAAATACTTACCTTGAATGCTCATCAAGTAAGAATTAGGGCCATATAATTTATTGTCTAAACCATACCAACTTTGAGATTGAAAAGAGTTACAAAATTTTAAAATGTCTAATGTGTGTTCTTTCTTAAAACATAAAAATAGGCATTGCTTTTGTTGTTGTGTGCCATCAAGTCAATCCTGACTCATAGCAACCCTATAATGACCCTATAGGGCAGAGTAGAATGGCTCCACAGGATTTCCCAGGCTGTAATCTTTACAGTAGCAGATCACCAGGTCTTTTTCCCGAGAAGCTGCAGGTGGGTTCAAACTTCCCACCCTTCGGTAAGCATCCAAGCTCTTAACCATTGCACCACGAGGGCTCCTTAAAAATTGGTATTGCCAGGTAAAAAAGAGATTATTCATATGAATAATTAGAAATAAAATCAGCAGGAAAAACAATTCTTAATATGTATTACATACTTTCACAGTGAAAATATAACTTATCATCCAATTAGGGACAATGTTGAAAGTACAACAAGATATTAATGATTACACCAAGACAACTGTAGTAAACAAGGATATTGGGAGTCAATTTAAAAAAAAAAAAAAAAAAACTTAGAAGACCAATCATTCGACGTCAATGAAAAAGTCATCTCTCTGCTTTCACCACCAAATGATACAATCAGGAAACAAGACCATAGACTCATCAATACATTCAGCTCAACTTCAGCATTTTGAGTTCCCACAAGTATTTTAAGAAAAGATTTTCTCAGCAACTTTTAATCCTTCGTATGTTTCATGGAACACTTATTTTATCTCCTACACCATTGCATCTTCCTATAATCATTCTTCTCGAAGTCCATTAATAATTCCTGGGAGCAACTGATGTAAAAATTGTCTTGAATAGAGGACTTCCTAGAGCACTTTAATCTGGGTAGAGGGACATCTTTTGACAGGTTCTGGAACTCTTGAGCAGTAACAAGCTTGGATTCTTATGGTCTAAGATAAACATAAATGTCTAACTGTCTGATTCCAGAAAGTTGGCTAAGTTTTACTCCAGGAAGTTAGAAGACTTAGCTGATTCATGTCCTTAGCACAATAAAGTGTCTCTAGAAACCTAGCTCAGGTAAGGGTTTGAGAATAAGACAATATACTACCAACAAACTTTCTATAGGACAAATATATCGGCAAGAAAGAAAAGTTAACTAGATAAGTGTTACATGGCAAGGATATCCATTAATGATGTAAGGTCCTCTCCAGCTTAAAGAGTAAAAATACAGTGGACCAAGGTTTTGGGCTTTTTTTTTTCTTGGCAGATTTCTCACTCCAAATAGGTCGTTAAGAGCACCAAATTTTGAACACAAGTGCATGAGGAAGGAGAACTCTATCTGGATCCTGGTGACACTCATTTATACTTTCTTTATCTCATATATTCTTTGCGTTTCTTGTTTTTTCTTTTAATAATAAACAATATTTAAGGCAGCCTTAAGTAAGTTTGATTAGTTGCTTGTACTAATCCTTAAAATACAGGCCAGGATTTTGTATGTCTGACGGATTTGACTCTGACTTGAAAGTTTTGAATTCAGAGGAGATATGCATTATTGAGTTATGCTTGTCTTTAGTGGCATAATTGTCTAGGCCAGCTGTGTGGACAGTAGTTAACATTATGTGCATTGGAGTCATCCTGATTTTAAATCCTGCCTTGTTCTCCTAACAGTGTATTTTTAGGTAATCCACATAAACTATTGAAATCATAAGTTAATTGAAGGAAATACTTATTTTTTATAAAACTCTCAGAAAGCGTAACTTGCATCATAATTATCAACATCATCATTGCTATTTTCACAGATGTTTATGGAAACTAATTAATCATTAATCAATGAACTGTCTATCTGAATAATCATTGCTAACTCAACCTCATGTAAATGGGAAGCTAGTTGATAAATTGTAATAGCACTTGGGCTATTTCAAATTTCTCCAGTTATGTCACCAAGTAGTAGTAAATTATGCTATGGGACAAATAAGGTAGAAAAAATGAAAGAGTCAAGCCCCAACAAAAATCTGAATGAAAACAAAGAACATATCACTGGTGCACTGATAATGTTCCCACTACTTCCCAATTGACTTAAGTAAGAAACTGACTTACATTCATAGAAATAATTTTGCTTCAAAGTCATGAGAGTCTTATCAATCTGAGGTATAATGCAAGAGGTAGAGCTGAGGGTGAGTGTGGGGAGGTGGTGCACATAATGGAGTCAAGCCTATTTCATCAAGCTATATGACTGACTGAAAACTTCTGTATCATTGACTGTGGTGGGTAGCCAGAAAATGTAGGTAACTTGCTGGCAAGATGCAACATCATATCTGACTCTGTTGTAAAAGGAGGTTTTTCCCAACTCTTCGAAGTTTAGATACTTCTCAAATATGAGATAGAAAAGAGTCCAATTATGAGTCACAGGCCTCCTTTTTTCTGGTCCTGCCCATCTATGATTAGGATATGTCTAAGATCTGGGATAGGGATAGAATGTTTGTTGTCTCAGAGGGCAAAATTTCTGTGATGACAACAATGCAGAGAGGCTAGCATAGGAGGACACACAATGTTACCTAAGTTTTGAACATATATCTCTTTGAACTAGTTAACTGGGTGACAAAAGTGGATAAGGTATAGGCAATGACTCCATTCCTGATATATAATTAGTATACCATCACATTCAGACGTGACTTAGAAGCTCAATGGACCCACAAAAATTTTCATGTCTTAATCTCTGGAAGTTGTGAATATATTTTCATGTTAAAATGCATGTGAAAGCTGAACAGTGAAAAAGGAAGATTGAAGGAGAATTGATGCATTTGAATTGTGGTATTGGAAAAGAATATTGAATATACCATGGACTTCCAGAAGAACTAACAAATCAGTTTTGGGAGACGTACAGCCAGAATGTTCCTTAGACATGAGAGGTGAGACTTTGTCTTGCTTACTTTGGACATGTCATCAGGAAAGACCAATTGCTAGAAAACAACATCATGTTTAGTAAAGTGGAGGGTCAGCAAAAATGATGGCAATCCTCCATGAGATGGATTGACACGGTAGCAGCAACAATGAGCTCAAATATACCAATGATTGTGAAGATGGTGCAAAGCCTTGTTATGTTATGCATAAGGTCTCTATAGGTCAGAGCTGACTCCACAGCAACTAACAACATGGCAAAAGTGAATTAAGTTTGCAGATAGAATTAAGGTTCTCAATCAGGTGATCTTTAGAAAGGGAGATTATCCTGGATTATCTGGTTTGGGCCCAATATCACAAGGGTCTTTTAAACGAGAAAGAGGGAGGCAAAAGAGTCAGTCAGATGCGGGGGAGGAGATACAAGAAAGGAACCAAAGTAGAGTGATGCAAGGCGTGGACTGAACCTGCCATCACCGGCTTTGAAGATAGACAAGGTCTGCTAATGAAAGAATATGATCAGCCTCTAGAAACTAGAAAAGGCAAAGACCCTCCAAAAAAGAAATGAAGATTTCCTGGTAACTAGATTTTAACTCAGTGAGGACTGCATCAGACTCTTATCTACATAATTTTAAGATAATAAATGTGTGTTGTTTTAAACCACTAAATTTGTGGTAATTTGTTACAGAAGAAGTAGAAAGCACATAACAAGTGAATAGATTTTGAAGAGATAATTTTTACCTAATAAAGGAATCTTTAACCTTTTTAAAAGCTTATTTGTTATGCTCACAGAGTTCCACCCAAGAAATGAGGTCCAAGATATGAGGTGTGTCAGGCCTTGAAAATCAGGGAAGCTGGTCAAAATGTCCATCTTGGCAGAGCAAAGTAGGTTAAGATAGGATGGCAAGAGATACACAAAACTAGATGTATATTAATTTAAAGTCAATGATGTTATTGTGTGCTGTCAAGTTGATTCCAACTCATGGTGACCCGATGTGACAGAGTAGAACCTCCCTGTAGGGTTTTCTTGGCTGTAATATTTACGCAAGTAGATCTCCAGGTCTTTTTCCCACAGAGTCACTGGGTGGGTTTGAACTGCCAACCTTTCCATTAGCAGCCAATCACTTTACCTTTGCACCATGAGGGCTCCTTTACAAGTCAGTAGAATCACATTATCTTGGAATTAAATCGGTCTGAGAATTGTGGTGCAGAACTGTGTAGTGATTAAGAACTGGGCCCTCACATAAAGTTATCTGGGTTCATTATATCTCTGTTCTGCTGCTTACTGATTTTGTGACTTTAGGAAAGTTTCTTAACTTCTCTGAACCACTTTCCTCATTTTTAAAAATGTTTGCTGTTTTTGTTGTTAGATACCATCAAGTCAGTTCTGACTCACAGCAATCCCATGTACAAAAGAACAAAACCCTGATCGGTCCTGAGCCATCTTCCAATTGTTGCTATGTTTTAGCCTATTGTTGCAACCACTGTGTCAACCCCTCTCATTGAGGGTCTTCCTCTATTTCATTGATCTTCTACTTTACCAAGCATGATGTCCTTCTCCAGAGACTGGTCCCTCCTGACAACATATCCAAAGTACATGAGATGAAATTCTTGCCATCCTCACTTCTAAGGAGCATTCTGGCTGTACTTCTTCCAAGACAGATTTGTTCATTCTCCTGGCAGTCCATGGTATATTCAATATTCTTCACTAACATCATAATTCAAAGGCATCAATTCTTCTTTGGTCTTCTTTATTCATTGTCCAGCTTTTGTATGCATAGGAGGCACCTTAGTCCTCCTCAAAGTGACAATGTAAAAATGTAATGCTAGTTAACAATTAATAAAATGGTACTATTAATGTAAAAATGTAATGGTAATTAAGCAATTCATAGAGTTTTTGTGAGAATAAGATGAGATAATATGTGGCAAACACATAGAAGAGTATCTGGAACTCAGTAAAGACCTGTATCAGGTTGTTATTTAAATGACTTCTTTGCTCTGGTCACTGGGAAGAGAAAGGCATTGGAAGACTATCAGGAAAGGAAAAAAACATAGATTTTGCTCTATGTTCTGCTATGTATAACATCCCTTGAATGGAGAATAAAATAATTCTATATTAGAAATAGATACATGTTTTTAATAAAGATATTGATAGCTCTTACTGACTATGCAATAT
This sequence comes from Dugong dugon, assembly GCA_030035585.1. Classification (NCBI taxonomy): domain Eukaryota; kingdom Metazoa; phylum Chordata; class Mammalia; order Sirenia; family Dugongidae; genus Dugong; species Dugong dugon. The sequence goes on along the minus strand of CM057463.1, from coordinate 170,087,211 downwards.
ACATCAATCACAACTGCAATTATTGTGCAAGGATTAACTCATTTTATCATCAACACTACACAATGACCTCAGTACTACATTCCCTATTTCATAAAAAAGAAACTGAAACTCAAAAAGTTAACTAACTTGTTCAAAATTACACAGATAAGAAGTACTGATAAAAGCCAAACTCAAGGAAGCCTGATTTTCGAGCCCTCAATCTTAAGCAAAATCCTATATTTCTGAGTATCAGGCCTGCTGGTTAAAGTGTAGGTTCATGAGTTTTCTTTGCTTTACATTTGAGTATCTCTAATTTCTTAGACCACAGCCAAAATTTCAAGAATATATGTGTTTATTATGGATAATTTGAAAATCTATTTTCATTTTCGTTTTCATGTTAGTAATAAATACATTATATGTGGAACACTAAAATGTAGGAAATAAGAAAGCCCATCTTAAAAACCTGACAGTAAACATGATAAAAATTTGGGATAGAGAGTTGTCTATGGCAACTCCTCTCTGAGTTTGATTGTGTTTGGATGGAAGAGTCAGCAAACTGGTTCCTAGATTCTTACAAGTTATGATTTGTAATCCTGGTTTAGTAACGCTCTAGGTCACATTCAGCTAAATGCAACTCATCTTGTTTCTGACCTGAGATATATATTTTGTTTTATTACTATGAAACTGCTTTTGAACGTGGTATGACTGCAATATTCCAGAAGATAGTTCTTTAAAATTCAATTCGTCATGATGAATTTACATTGGCATCACGAATGAAATTCCTTGTCTCTCTCGAGAAATCCAAAATCCTGTAATGCCTCCCATTACAATGAGGTGAAAAATCTGAGTCTGCAGACACCTCACATGAATGAATTATCCACTCTATAAGTAAATGCTCAGGAAGACCAAATAAATGTCAAAGAGAAAGAGACAGAACATATTAATTTTATTTTGATTCAACTGACAGTGTTGAACTATAAACTACACGATTTGGGCACTTACACAAGCACTTACCTTCATGAATGACTAAGCAGATGGACATTATTTTCTGGCTGTTTAAGCAATAAATGATTTACTTTTTATGACCTCCTCAGTAGAAAATTTGATTAAGTTCCATTATTCTACCAATGGGACCAAAAAAAAAAAAAAAAAAAAAAAAAAAAAACCTTGGTAGGTCTGCATAGCCCAAATTAAATAAATTATTTATTTTTAACATTATCTTGTTCAAGTTTTTTTTTAATGGAAGGGTATTATTTGAAATGTAATTAAAACAAGTACAGTTGGCCTTCATTGAGATAATATAAAATTTTGCCTTTAGATTATCACCTGGGATAATCAAGATATCTCATAATGGTTTTCCCTTGACAGCCTCCATGACTTTTCATATTATAAATATCAAAATAAACTTATCAGTTGCACTTCCTGCTGCCCTCATTTGTTCCTCATAAATAATTCCATTTTCTCCTCTTCAGCCACAGTGACTATCATTAGTTGGTGGTGTTTTTTTTTTTTTTTTCTTTAATAAAAATTTAAGTGAAGGATAAATACATATAGAACATGCACAAATCCCAACGTATAGGTTAATACATTTTCATAAGTTAATAAATTTTCATGTCCATGTAATGAGCACAAATACAAAGAGAAAATTAGCAGCACTCCTGAATTCCCCCTTTTTCTCCTCCCAGACACCACCATCCCAAAAGATATTAATCACTCTTCTGGCTTTTCATATTAAAATATTTTTGCCTGCTTACTGTATTTAGAAAAGAAGAAGCTGTATGTAAACATAAAGCAACTCGCAAACCTGAGAGTGCTTTCCATAATAGAAATATGGAGTAACCCAATTAAATGCAATATGGTTGTCTCTAAGGTGAGAGAATATTTGCTACTGTAATTAGTAAGTATATCAATACACAAAACGGGTAAGAGGAGAGAGAGATTAATGTGAGCTGATTTATTAGAGTAGAATTTATAGAATAAGTTTATCAATACTTACTTTTCTTTATGTTTTCCTTTTTATATAAACCATTCATAATTAGGATAATAGCGTTTATTAACAACTTTCAAATGTGTTACAGAACTGAGAAAGAAACTATGCAACTACATAATACATAGTTTTGCAAATTGCCCTTATAGGTCCTCTAGGTATTAAAACATAGTTTCAGAATGTTTTATTCTGGAAATTCTAAGACAAAAATCACAGTACTGACATTGTAAATGACTTTTAAAGGCTAGAAAACTTAATAGCCCTCTTAGATAGAGTCTATAGTTCACACGGCAAGACATTTTCAAGGATATGACCAAGTTAACCTTGGCTCTCAAGGGCTCTTTTTGTTGGTTTATTTTTATTTTTATTTTTTTTCTTCTACTTTCCTATTATACTTGTAGTTCATACGATGAGTTTCAGAGCAACACAATAGTGTACATATACTCAATTTAATGCATTTACAAGTCATAACTAATAGTCATTTTTTCTTGTTTTGAAAATGTTGAAATAACCCCAAAAGCTAAGGGGTTATAAAGATCATTCACTTTCCTATGTCTCAATTTATCTGATTATAAGGTGAGAACAATGTGTCCCATCTACTTTGGTCTTTGGGATTTTAAGACTTAATGAGTTCAAAAAGTTTCTAAGGACTTTACAAGAAAGTAGACACATAAATAATATTAATGACATGTCTGCTAGACAATAGGAAATGTGTGAAACCGTGTTTCAAAATATCAAAAAAGTCAAAACATATACTTTTATCAGCTCTTAGCACTAACCTCTAAAAAGATCAAAGACCTTCTTCTTTTGTGTAATAATCTCTGGAAGCTATTTAGCTCAAAATTTTAAAAGAACATGCCCAAAATGTAGAAGAAATGTTGCCACATTAAGACAAAATATAAAAGTTTAATACAGACCTATAGAAATAATGGCAGATAGCATGGCAAATAATGCTTAAAAATACCAAAGCCTCTTTGAAACACGATGTAAATGGAATAGATACATCTGTCTTCTGTAAAAGCTGGAGTCATTTTAGAAGTGGTGAAAATGGCTAGCGAAATCCTAAAATGGTCTTCTGTTCCATTTGAAGGGTGTTATCTTCAAAATAGAAAGAAAAGCAAAAATATATTCAGTATATCACATTGAAGAAATATGCTCCCCTGAATGAATTAAAATCTGTAGGCCTCTGAGAGTGTATGTTAATGGTGGTGAAGTAATTTGGAAAAGGACAGGGAGAAGGGTTGCGCAACTTAAAGAATGTAATCAATGTCACTGAACTGTACATGTAGAAATTATTGAAATTTTTTGTATCTTTTGCTTTGTATATTTCCAACAAAAAAGAAAAAAAGAAGCTATTGAAGATTATCTCCAAATCAGCTTTGATAGAAATAATGGGAAGACTCCCAAACTCCAGACATGGGCAAAATCTCCCAATTTTAAAGAATACTCTGACCAAATTCTAAATATAATATCAAGTGGGTGATTTTTAATTTATTGAAAGAGAATTAAATTCCTACAAAGCTGCTCCCTCTCTAAAATTGGAATACATATCAGAATTTACCGTTTCAGAGAAATTATATTACAGATTATGAAATCAAGATACTGAAATGTTAATGATTTTCCCACAGTCTTTGACAAATAACCCTGCATTTTTGTACTTGCATGCTGAGCAAACCATGTATGCTTAATGCTCTTCAGTTTCTCTATATGTAAAATGGGATTAAACTAAGATTACGCTAAAAACATCCATCTCCGTCTCCAAAATTTATGCACTCACACAATTTTCATTTCTCTTCAGATTTGAAAAAGATGTTGTCTACGTGAGGCAAGTATCGTCATAAATCAGTTTATTGCATGATTTTTCATTATTTTAAACATACATTGAGAAAATCAAAATTGGTGAGTGTGGATTTAACTCCATAGTCCATGTGCTATTTTATGCCTTTCACACACACACGTGAATCCTTCCTTGCTTCTTCTCCCTAGTGCAATGATCACCCCACTGCCTTCTCGTCCTTCCATCTCACATTTATTTTGCTTAATTTTCCTCTTCTAAAATCCACCAACTTTCCTGCCCTAGAGGCCCTCCTCAATCCTCATCACTGGAGTTTTTGTCCCCTGTTTTACTCCTCTGGTGCTCCTGAGATCATTCTTTAAAACTGCAAAGGAGGCTGCAAGTAGCTGGCATTAATATTTACTTAAATAAGGAGTCTGACAGCATTACTAGCTGTTTTTCTCACTGGGTTCCTGATAACACCTGAGCTCTAACAACAAACAATCTTGCAGCTCATATAAATCAGAGAATTTTGCAGTGGTGGTGAGGGAGCAAGACGTGAGAGCAGTGATTATTATTAACATTAGAATCACCTGTGCCTTTTATAGACTACCTATGAAAAGGCCACTCCCCTTACCATTTAATTCAGAATCTCTGGAGGTTAGGCTCTGGTATACATATCTTTTAAGGGTTCCCCAGGAGAGTACAATATGTAGGCATTTTTGAGCATCACTGCTCCCGGAGAGCAAATATCTCTTAGGAGTTTCATTTCCTTTCAGGCAGGAAGGGGTAGAAGTAAGGTCTTTCCAGGGCTAGTGGAAGCTAAAGAAAAACAAAACCACAAGAAAGGGGAAATAAAGCTACCTAATTAGAGTCCACCAATAGCTCATGTCATATACAAACAATCTTAATAGCAGATTTGCTAAAAGCTGAACTGAAAAATAAAAAGACAATTTGTTCACAGTGAGCAAACCGACAGGAATGATCCCTTACTTCTAAGAAGTTAATTTATTTGTAAATAGAAAATTATAAACAAACTAGTGGGATTGGGCACACTTCTCCACAGATATTGCTAGATTTTCAGAATTCTGACAAGGAAATGCAATTTTTGTTATTAGAATATTATGTAGTAAAAATAAAAATACGATTATAACTTCTTATTCAGTTTTCTGTTTATAAATAAATTTTTCTTCTATGATGATATTTGAAACCATAACCTAAAATGATGATGTTAGCAACATTAATCATCTCCATGGAATATTCTTAGATTTGGATCTTTCATATCTGCCAACTTACTTATACCCCTGCATATAATTGCACCTTTAACTGAACAAGTTAGAAAACTTAAAAAGGTATGTCAGTATTATGCATTCTTGTGCCCACCAAATATGAAACTGTCAGATGAATTTAACTTTTTTTGCTTTCTCAGCCTCTCACATAATTCAATATTTTGTATTGGGAATTTGCATGTATGATTGTTTACAAGTGCATATAATGTTGTTTTTGTTAGGGACTTCCAGTTGGTTCCAACTCATAGAGACCCTAGGTACAACAGAATGAAACACTGCATGGTCCTGCTCCATTCTCATAATTGTTGCTATGTTTCAGCCCATTGTTGCATCCACTGTGTCAATCCATCTCATTGAGGGTCTTCCTCTTTTTCACTGACCCTCTGCTTTACCAAGCATGATGTCCTTCTCCAGGGACTGGTCCCTCTCAATAAAATGTCCAAAGTAAGTGAGACAAAGTCTCACCATCCTTACTTCTAAGAAGCATCTGGCTCTACTTCTTATGAGACAGATTTGTTCATTCTTGTGGCAGTCCATGGTATATTCAATATTCTTCACCAACAGCATGACTCAAAGGCATCAATTCTTCGATCTTCCTTATTCATTGACCAGCTTTTGCATGCACATAAGATGATTGAAAATTGTGCAGTAGTTAAGAGTTGAGGCTGCTAACCAAAAGGTTGGCAGTTCAGATCCACCAGCCACTCCTTGGGAACCCGATAGTGCAGTTCTACTCTGTCCTATAGGGTTGCTATGAGTTGGAATCAACTCGATGGCAACAGCTTTGGTTTTGGTTTGGGTCAGGGGCACCTTAGTTCTCAAAGTGACATCTTTGCTTTTGAACACTTCAAAGAGGTCTTTTGTATAAATTTTGCAAAATGCAACAAATTCTTTAATTTCTTGACTGCTGCTTCCATGGGTATTGATTGTGGATCCAAATAAAATGAAATCCTTGACAACTTCAATTTTTTTTCTGTTTATCATGATGTTGCTTATTGGTTCAGTTTTGATGATTTTTATCTTTTTTATGTTGAGGTGTAATCCATATTAAAGGATGTGATCTTGATCTTCATCAATAAGTGTTTTGATTCTTCTTCCTTTTCAGCAAGCAAGGTTGTGTCATCTGCATGTTGCAGGTTGTTAATGAGTCTTCCTCTAATCCTGATAGTCCAGCTTCTCAGATTACTTGCTCAGCATACAGATTGAATATGGTGAAAGGATACAACACTGACACACAGCTTTCTGGATTTTAATCCATGCAGTATCCCCTTTTCTGTACAAATGACTGCCTATTTGTCTATGTACAGGTTCCACATGAGAGCAACTACATTTTCTGGAGTTCTCGTTCTTCACAATATTATCCATAACTTGTTATGATCCACACAGTCGAATACCATTGCACAGTCAATAAAACACAGGTAAACATCTTTCTGGTGTTCTCTGCTTCAGCCAAAGCCCATCTAACATCAGCATTTCTATCTCTCGTTCCATGCCCTCTTCTGAATTTCACTTGAATTCTAGCAGTTCCCCTCAGAGTACTGCTGCAACCATTTTTTAATTATCTTCAGCAAAATTGTCCTTGCATGTGATGTTAATGATATTGTTCTATAATTTCCTCATTCTCATTCTGTTGGATCACGTTTCTTTGGAATGGGTACAAGTATAGATCTCTTCTAGACAGTTGGCCAGGCAGCTTTCTTCCAAATTTCTTGGCAGACCAGAGTTGCATCTGTTTCTTGAAACTTCTCAGCTTGTATTCCATCATTTCTTGGAGTAGTGTTTTTCACAAGTGCCTTCAGTGCAACTTGAACTTCTTTCAATACCATCAGTTCTTGATCATAAGTTACCTCTTTAAATGGCTGAACATCGACCACTTCTTTTTGGTACGGTGACTGTGTATTCCTTCCATCTTCTTTTGATGCTTCCTGTGTCATTCAATATCTTGCTCACAGAATCCTTCACTATTGCAACTCGAAGCTTGAATTTTTTCTTCAGTTCTTGCAGCTTGAGAAGTGCTGAGACTGTTCTTCCCTTTTGGTGTTCTAATTCCAGGTTTTTCCACATTTCATTATAATACTTTACTTTACTTTGTCTTCTCAAGCCACCCTTTGAAATTGTCTGTTCAGCTCTTTACTTCTTCATTTCTTCCATTTGCTTTAGCTACTCTAAGTCCAAGTGCAAGCTTTGAAGTCTCTTCTGACATCCCTTTTGGTCTTTTCCTTCTTTCTTGTTTTTTTAATGACCTTTTGCTTTCTTTATACATGATGTCCTTGATGTCATCCCACGACTTGTCATTAGTCATTGCTCATTTAGTCATTAGTCTTTTGGTCATTAGTGTTCAGTGAGTAAACTCTATTTTTGAGATGGTCTCTAAATTCAGGTGGGATATACACAAAATCATACTTTGGCCCTCGTGGACTTGTTTTAATTTTCTTCTGCTTCAGCTTGAGCTTGCATATCAGAAATTAATGGTCTGTTCTTTGGTAGAGCCCTGGCCCTTGTTCTGACTGATGATATTGAGCTTCTCCATCGTCTCTTTCCACAGATGCAGTCGATTTGATTCCTGTGTATTCCCTCTTTCTATGTCAACGTGTATAGTTGACATTTACATTGATGAAAAATATTATTTGCAATGAATATGTCATTGGTCTTGCAAACGTCTGTCATGTGATCTCCAGCATCATTTCTATTACTAAGGCTATATTTTCCAACTACTGGTCCCTCTTTGTTTCCTCCTTTCACATTCAAGTCACCAGTAATTATCTATGTATTTTGAGTGCATGTTTGATCAATTTCAGACTGCAGAAGCTGGTAAAAATCTTCAATTTCTTCATCTTTGGCATTAGTAGTTGGTGTATAAGTTTGAATAACAGTCGTGTTAACTGGTCTTCCTTGTAGGCGTATGGATATTATCCTATCACTATTTTTAAAAGATGTGTTTAGAAGTTTGTATTTGTTTAAATATTAAATAGCCTAAATTGATATGGTATTTTATCTTTCATAATATTTGGAAAATTTTCATTAATACAATTAATGCCAAAATAAGAATGTTTTTTTCCTTTGTGTGCCACTCCTTTAAATTATATTTAAATATTTCAGAAATGTTCATTCTAATCTCCTTTTCATTGTGAAAAAATTATTTAAAGAATGAAATTCTAAAATAAATAACATGAGGCCCCAGATAAGCAAAGCATTATTGAAAAAAAAAAAAAAAAAAACAAAGTAGGAGGCCTCATAACACCTGGTCTCAGAACCTACTATACAGCCATGGTGGTCAAAACATCCTGGTACTGGTACAATGACAGACACATAGACTAATGGAACAGAATCAAGAATCCAGACATAAATCCATTCACCTATGGTCGACCAATCTTTGACAAAGGACCAAAGTCCATTAAATGGGGAAAACACAGTCTTTTCAACAAATGGTGCTGGCAAAACTGGATGTACATCTGTAAAAAAATGAAACAGAACCTATATCTCACACTATACACAAAAACTAACTTAAAATGGATCAAAGACCTAAAGATAATACCTAAACAATAAAGAACATGAAAAAAAAAAAAATAGGGAAGTGCTAGGGGACCTAATACATAGCAAAAAGAGAATACAAACCATAACTAAGAATACACAAACACAAGAAGAGAAACTAGATAACTGGGAAAAATTAAATACTTAAGCTTATCAAAAGACTTCACCAAAAGAGTAAAAAGAGAACTCACAGACTGGGAAAACCTTTGGTGCTACAACATATCCAACAAGGGTCTAATCTCTAAAGTCTATAAAATATTTCAACACCTCAACAACAAAAAGACAAGTAATCCAATTAAAAAATGGACAAAGGATATGAACAGACATTTCACCAAGAAGAAATTCAACTGGCTAACAGACACGTGAGGAAATGCTTGTGACCATTAGCCAGTAGAGAAATGCAATCCAAAACTAACAATGAGAGACCATCTCACCCAGACATTACTGACACTAATTAAAAAAAACAGAAAATAATAAAATGCTGTAGACTTGCACTTTCAAGAATGGTAGCTGGTAGAAATGTGTGACTATTTAAATTAGTTAAAATTAAATAAATAAATTTAATTCCAGTCCCTTAGTCACACAATGGAGCATAGTGTGGTGGCATAGTGGTTAAGAGCTACAGCTGCTAACCAAAAGGTCAGCAGTTCAAATCCACCAGCTGCTCCTTGGAAACCCTATGGTGCAGTTCTACTTTGTCCTATAGGGTCGTTATGAGTCAGAATAGACTCGACAGCAATGGGTTTGTTTGTTTGTTTGTTTTTTTTAGTCACACAGTGGAACTGAAACTGTGTGACTAAGGAACTGAAATTTTAATTTTCTTTTATTTTAACTAATTTAAATTTTAGTTCCTTAGTCATAAAATAAGGAGCCCTGGTGGCACAACAATTAAGCACTTGGCTGTTAACTAAAAGGATGGCAGTTTGAACCCACTCAGTGGCTCCTAGGGAGAAAGACCTGGAGATCTGATTCTGTAAAGGTAACAGCCTAGAAAACCCTATAGGTTTTCTAGGGTGTCATATGGCATCTCTATGAATTGAAATTGATTCAATGGCACCCAACAACAACAACAAACCACAATTCAAGTGCTTAATAACAACCTGTAACAGGTAGCTACCATATTGGAGAAAGCAGATATGGGACATTTCCATTATTCCAGAGAGTTCTAGGCAAACAGAATTGTGTTAGACAGTAAAAATCACTTTTAGGTGTCCCCCCTGGCTCTCCAAAATGAGTATTAATTATCCCACAAAATCCATATTTTAAGCCCAACTAGTTGAAATATGACAGGTGAAAATCTATACAGGGGTTTTGTATGATGATATAACAAGCCAATAGGCAAACTTCATTTCATTTAAATAGCTGGTTTTAAGAGATCATTTTATCCAACTGCTTAACTGCTCAACATCTCTAACTGGTTTTCTCAACTCTTTATAGAAAACATCCAATCAATACGATTTATTTGTTCAAATACATCAAGACAATTGCACCTCTTTTATCAAAAAGATTGGCTAGTAAATTGAAATGGACACAAGCATGAATCTCTTATGCAGGATTTTTTATTTAACCAAATTCATAATATTCACACCCACAAAGTGCTTTTAGTGCAAGTTATTGGCAAGAGTATGGAAAAACTGTTAATTAAAGGAACCATATATTTAGTGGTGTTTGTTAAAATAAGTATCTCTGTGCATATAAACATCTTTGGAAACATTTATCTATGTTGAGCTGCAAGCTTTTATTGCTTCCTTGCATACCTCCCCTTATTCCACTGTAGTCTTTGTTAAACTTGTAGAATTGCAAAAGATTGTAAACCATATACAACATTTTAAAACAGATAATTTGCTATTATTCAGTGATCTCTTTATTGCCTTAAATTGTTATCTATTGTCATTCCCACCAATCTTAAGTAGCCAGGGATTTTTAAATGATCTCTTTTACTATATACTTTTGAAATATATTAACATCAGATAGAGCACAGTATACAATATTGCTGTCTAGAAACAAAAGGGCACGATTTGTGAGAAAATAAGCTTTTAAAACCACTTCATTTTTAGTTATACAATGTGGAACACTGGAGCAAATGAGTAATAAATGGCAGAACAATTGAGTTTCTTAGGGTGCTAAATTAAGAATTTATAGTCTCAATGATGTCTCTGTAATCTCATTCAATTTTCTATTATTGCACATCTTAAACAATTACGCACGCAAATGACATAGCAATTTTCCTTTATAAATCTGCAAGGGTGATAAATATAACATGCAAAACTCATTTTGATAGTAATGTTAATTGGTCTAATGTTCTCAAAACAAAGCAATGGTTGTTTAAAGAAAGCAACATTTTAAGCAAATAAAACTCACCAGAAGAGCTAATATGGTATATTTTTATTTTAAAACAGATGAGACATTTACTATTTTAAAATAATTAGTAATTGCAGATATCATTCACATAAATATATGTTATAAATTCTCCGAGAAATAGGTGATGTGTTTGGACTTAACAAATATATAACTAAAAAAAGAAAAGAGATTAGAATTTAATCTTTTTGGCAATTGTTCCATCAGGAAATATTAGTCTTTGAAATATGAGTGATTCAATGTTTTTGGTTTGTTTTTTTTTTTTTTTTTTTTTAACAAAGGAACTTTATAATTGCTGTCTTCTACAAGGATCCTTCCCTCATCGTTTAAAATGATCTCAGAATAATAGGCTGGAGTAATGTGTATAAATCTTGTAAAATAGTAATGCTTGACTGAGGTAGATTTTTTTTTTTCTTTCTATGCAGTAAGTACTTTTTTATCCTAGCAATAAATAAAATCAGCTGCAATTGATACACCACATCAGTTTGTCGGCTTAAGGAGTCAGAAAAATTTTGGAGAAATAATTAGTTATTTGCAATAATCTACTAGTCTTTAGCTTTTTAATGTATCTCATTAGAAGGAAAACCCAAGAAACATTTGTGTTAAAACAAGTTCCATCTTCTAATATGGTATATGTTTTTCATATGGGAAATGACATTGAAAGAAAATATTTTACCATTTTGTTAAAAAGAATATAATGAATATAGGTTAATAAAGTAATAAACTCACAGATATTCTTAGCATAATTTTATTCTGTTAGTATTCTGTTGGTGAATGATTCTGACTTAATTTCTTTTTTTTAACGTTTGATATGTTAGGACTGTATTTGTTTACAAGAGTATCAATGGACTTACAAAGTGAGATCTTGAATATATGAAATGAAAACAGCTAAATAAAAAGAAGGCATAACTTTGTGATTAAATTGGAATTAAAACGAAATAATTACAATAATTGCATAGATGTATAAACTTGTATTATTTAAAAACTGAGATTCAGCTCATTTTTGCAACTTTAAGTATGAAGATTGGATTAAATCTCAGACAATGTGGCCCTAGAATCTGTACTGTAAAACAAACTACTCTACAGCTGTAATACATTAAATGTACTTTAATGTAAAAAAGTTAACAATATAGACACTGTAAGGTGGTTTTATATATATATAAACATATACAAAAGTAGAGACTTTTTTATCTACTGCATAAATTAGTATGATATAGAAACAGGTAATCAAAAATATTAATAGAGTGCTTATTAATTAATGGAATTAATTAATGTAATTTTCTTATAAATCACACTATTTAGTAAGTCAATTGTCATTGTCTTCATAAAGATAATAATAGAACATGTAAAAGAGCTATGTTGTGAAATGTATTTCTATTATCAGAAAATATATGTATTATTTTAATCATTAAATAACTTTTATAATGTGAGCAGAAATATTGATAATTTAAATACTACCTCTGAATATAAAATGCTCTATCTTTTTATTATCTAATTCAATTCACATATAAGCCATTATTCTAAAAAAAGCAAAAAGATCAAAAGTCTTTAACAGTTAGTCTGGAAGTTAATATTAGGAAATATAGACTCTGAGCTTTCTCAAGGAGAATTTTTTTATAGCCTGGAAACTTCCCCTTCTAGAAGCATATTATTAAATTTTAGTTCACAGAACAGAAACCTCAAACTGATTTTTAAAAGCCTGAAGAGAAAGATAAGTCAAGGTCAGTTCTGCAACTCTGTAGACCTAATATACCAATAGTTATTTGTATAAAATTTTAAAGCTAATTAGGTATTCAGTTTTTCCTATCAGAAAGACAGAATCCAATGTAGGTATGTAGGATGGAGGGCAGTAGAATGATACTCTAAAATATGTTTATCTTAGTTTATTTCTATGTACATCAATATAAAAAAAAAAACTTCCCAATATCCTGTGCTTTATAAATTCAATAATTCAAACTTATATTTTAGATCAAGTACAAATACAACATTTAAGTAAAACAAGCCTATAAATTTAACAATTATGGAATATAATTAGTAAGTGAGCATGTTAAATTACAAGGCATCTGTGATATTTTTACCCACTGCCGTGGAATAGATTCCAACTCATAGGGAACCTAGGGGTTGAAATCGACTCCACAGCAATGCATTTGGTTTGGGGGATGATATTTTTGAAAGATTTTTATAAATCTTCATCTTACGTGTCAGTAAAGACACGACTCTCAATTCCTTGACAGTCTTTACATTTTTTGAGGATACTAACTCTCTTGGCTCTTTTCTTTGATTTTCTCTACGAGATAACATGATTATCTGCATGCTCTGGACACATGTTTTTGTTGCAGACTTATTAACTGAATGTTCCCAATCCTACTTCAAAAGATGTCTAATCTAACCTGCCAGTCTATACAAATGCAGGCATATAGCTGTAGGTATGTATTATATGTACATTAAGTACAGAGACACACTGTCATGTATATATGTATCCATGTATCATTTAAAACTCAATGAACAATATATAAATATATTTGATATTTTTTCATCTTCCACATAGTTTAGTAGAGATTTTCAAGTTAGCTAATAAAGTTTTCATTTCACTCTTACGTTTTTACTACTATCTAGGAATAAGTCCATATGCCATTCTGTGTTTAATGTACAAGGTAGTTAATCAACTTAGTGGATTAAACTTGATTCCTGTGAAGTTTTGTTTTCTGGCTACCTTCTCCCTATATTTACTGTCTGAACATTTTAAAAACTGCTCCTTCTCTTCTGAGTCTTTATACGTGGCTGAGAATCATTCAAGTCCATTCAGAGAGAAAGGAAGATTACAATGCTGAATTTATCATTCAGGACTTTGGTATTAGAGAAATAAAAAACAATGCAAGCTTATCTCAACTTGAATATTAATTCTCAGAATTTCTCTCTGTAAATTTGACTGCCTCCTGCAAATCTACCCTCAAATCTGTCTTCATAAATCCTTCTTACCTTCATTCTCCCAAAAAGAATTACGTATTTGTGGAGGAAAAAAGAACTATATTTTGCTGAATTCTAATGAAATGTTCTAAAGAGGGTGTTCTTTCTTTAAAAAACAAAATAAAATAAAATTAGCATGTTCAAGCTTTTACTTTAATATGTGTTTCTTGTGAGTTATCATCATCATCGTCATCTTGGTGTTCTTCAATGCAAATTCCGTGTTTTTCACCAAGTCTTCCAGATTAGCATCCAAAACTATATATATATTTTTTAATGGTTCAAAATTTTCAAAACTCAAAACATTCTTTTCACAGCTGTCTTTTATATTAAATAAATGCTTTTTTTCTGGAAAAAAATTCAATTGTTCAGATTCTTATATTTCTCCAGTAAGATGGAATATTTATAAAACTAGAACCTATAATAATTTCAAAATGCCATCAAAAGTGATATTATTATATAAGGTAATATGGAATTAGAGAAAGCTATTTTATTTGTTAAAGATAATGCACAGAACTTTAAAGCAAAAGATTCTCTCAATGTATGTTTTCTTCCTCTAAGTTCTTAGCTACATAGATGTGGGAAATAGTTTTCTTTGTTCCTAATAATACAACAGTGCAATGAGCATTGACATTTGGGTTCAGGGCCTAGGAGTTAATAGGGAGTAACAGGAACTTTGATGACTACAACACTAGAATAATCATACCTTTCCATTTGTCTGAGACAGTCCTGGATTCTGCCTGTTATTGAGGCATATTGTTTAATGGGACATACTTTGACTCCCAAAATTGTCCCACTTTGGCCTATGAATAATACGGTGATTCAACTCTGACACATCTCAAGCATGCAGTTCATACCATACAAACTTGATATTGCCAGATATCCTAATTTTAAAATAAACATTGTACATTTGGGTTTTTATATGATATTTATTGGTTTTTTAAATATTGATAATTTATTAAAATTTCTTAGAAACCTAAGTAGGTGCATGCTATACAGACCAATAAAACAAAACCAGTTTTGGCCGAGAGTCATTAATGACAAACAGTCATCTACTCTAAACAAGAATACAGGAGGATTTTTCACTGACCAGCAAGAATAAAATTCTAATTTGTATTCTCTTGCCTTTCTTTTTACTTATTGATGATAATAAAGTCATAGGGCAGATATTGTATAAATATTTCCAAAATAATACTATAAAATAGTACACGACTCCTGATTGTCTGTTGACTAGAAATAAAGGTTTTAAATTTATTTCCTTAAGATGGTTTCACTAAAGTATATATTTATCAATAGTATTTTTCTATGCTATCCATCTCTTCCAACTCCAATTACCCATATATGCACATACATGCAATTTAATTCTTTCCAAATTTTAGTCAGGGCAGATATTCATTAAATAACAATAACTGAGAAGTATGTTTCTCTCAAGATGTTATTAAAAGATGAGTCTTATGTGAAAATGAGAAAGTCAGAGGGAGCAGGTGAAGTCCATGATTATGGAATTGGAGAAAATTGGGTTCACAGGTGACACTGGTCTCTCTATTACTTGAACAATCTATTTAAATCAAACATGGAGAGTACTGACGTGAATTTAAAAAATGACATGTAAAATAGTTAAAAACAATGATATAATTCCATAAGCTTTGAAATCAAGTAAGACTGGCTGCATATCTTTGGCCCAACTGTGTGAAAATTGTGAACAAGTTATGTAAACCTTACAATTCTCAGTTTTTCATAGATAAAATGGAGACAATAAACCAATTTTTCAAGATTATGAGCCTTTAAATAGATTATACATATATAACTTCTTTCCTAGAGGAAAGCCACAAAAAGAGCAATGGGTGGTATCATGGATTGAACTGTGTCCCCCAAAAATATCTGTCAACTTGGCTGGGTCATGATTCCCAGTATTGTATGATTGTGTACCATTTTGTAATCTGATGTGATTTCCTTATGTGTTGTAAACTCTATCACTGTGATATAATACAATGGATTAGCGACAGTTATACTGATGAGGTATACAAGACTGGATAGTGTCTTAAGCCAATCTCTTTTGAGATATAAAAGAGAGAGGCGAGCAGAGACACATGGGAATCTCATACCACCAAGAAAGGAGCACTGGAAGCAGAGCATGTCCTTTGGACCTGAGGTTCCTGCGCTATAATGATCCCAGATGAAGGGAAGACTGATAACAAGGATCTTCCTCTGGAGCCTTTTGGTAAAGAAAAAAGGCCTTTTCCTGCAGCTGATGCCCTGAATTTGGACCTATAGCCTACCAGACTGTGACTAGACTTATTAAAACCATCCACTTGTGGTACTTCTATTATAGTAGCACTAGATGACTAAGACAGGTGGTATATGTTCTAAAGGACAGCAATACTGAAGGAGTGTTTAAATGACCAGAGGACTCACCTATTTCATTCATTTATGTTGTTGTGGTTGTTACTATTACTATTTTCAACTCTTTCCTTCCTATTCGATATTGCATATTTGGGGCGTGATGCACAGTAAAGAATCAAGTGTATTTTTATATGTGTGTGATTCAGAAATAGTTATAACATGCTCCCTTCTTATTGCTATACTTCTTTTAGATATATATATATAATTTATTTTATTTTTGTTGTTCAGAATATACACAGCAGACCATATACCAAATTAACAATTTTTACTTGTACAATACAGTGACATTGATTACATTCCTTGAGTTGTGCAACCATTCTTCACCAAATTGTTCCTCCCTCATTAACATACACTCACTGCCCCCTGGTGGCATAGTGGTTAACAGCTCAGCTGCTAACCAAAACGTCAGCAGTTCAAATAACCAGCCACTCCTTGGAAACCCAACGGGGCATTTCTACTCTGTCCTAGAGGGCCACAATGAGTCGGAATCAACTCAACAGCAACAGATTCACTGCCCTGTAAGCTTCCAAACTAATCTTTCGAGTTGCTGTTGTCAGTTTGATGCCATATACACAGATCTTAAAAGAGGATGCCCCTTTTAAATAAAATTGAAAGATAGCTACTTACTCGTTCAGAGACTATTTTATGCCATTTAATGTTTCTCCTTCAAAGATTTACATAGCTCATTCAGAAAGCTTCAAGAGTCAAACATATGCTGGCATTTCACAATGGAGGAGAGAGAGCATTTCACATTGAAAAAAAATTAATCTTAAGAAAATTTTCCCACACTTGGTCCCATAGATATCAGCAGGATGTCCTGTATAGTGTGTGCATGTGTGTGTGTGTGTGTGTGTGTGTGTGTGTGATCTGACTGTCTATATGCATTGCACATGCAAACAGGCTGCGCCTCAAATTTCAGGCAGCTATAAGACTGCTAGGAACAAGGCACATACACCCATGGGCATCAACTATTCCATGGGTGCTACATTCATCTGTGATTGAGCTGGATACATGAGATACTTACACAGTATTGGCAAAGTTAAATCTATTAATATTATTTATAGAAAGCAAACAGCAAACAGTAACAACAGATTCTCAAAGGGGAAGCGCTTACCCATCCCCAAATTACCCACACACATTCTTATGTTTCTGGGCCAGGGTCCCATAGTTCAGATCAGATGCTGTGTTCAGGACACCACTGCCTCTGGCTACCACCACACTGCTGAGGTAACTGCATGGAGCCCAAAGCCAAAAGCTTCTACTTAGGAAGACCCCTGCCCAGGACCTCCCAAACTTCTGCCTTTTAGTCCTTCTAGGCCTCTGCCACTGCTCCCGTCATGCTACCAAGGCCCGAGTGATTCTCTCTTGCCACCGTGTTACACAGCCTGCACTGCTTGAGGGCTCATGTGACTGCCACCATGCTGCCCTGGAGGGGAGGTGTGTTGTATAGGGCACTTGGCCTCTGTTCTCCACGGGCAAGTGTTACAGCTCTTTAGCAACAGGCAAACCTCCTGCACCTAGGCTCCTGGCTTTCTCTCTATGAGCCGACCAGCCCACCGTCTCTCTGTACCCATGTGACAGCTTTCTTTTCTGGTAGGAGTTTCTCAGCTCAGGGACCCCAGATCCAAAGGTCATGCTCCACTACAGACCTTTCTTGATGTTAGTGAGTTCCCCCTGAGCTTCTTTGGTGTTGACTTTTACGTAAGTCTACCAGGACAGTAAAACCTATCAATCCCCTAGTTGGACTGCAAGGGAACAAATCTTATTGGGTGGATATCTTGGTACTATTCATAGTAGATAAGAGAGACACACTATTAAATTTGGTTCAATTCAAGGGACATATTACAAAAACTTAATAAAAACAAAGAAAATGTCATGCTAGTTATTGCTCATAAAACATTTTCACTTATCATCTCATAAATAATTTCTAATTCTTTCAAATGTGATTCAGTTAGCAAATATGTTAGAAAAAAATAACAATAGCTATTTTGGAACTATTTCTTTGGAAAAACTATTTTTCCAAATCTTAACAATCATAACAATAATTAATCCAGTCAGGTATTGTGCTAAGCATTTTATATGCAGGAATATATATAATCTCTCTGCAACCTTAAGAGGAAAGGGCAGCACATGGGAATTTAAAGAGGATAAATAACTTTTCTTGAAGAAGACTGAAAAGTGAGATGCAGAGAAATTAAATATTTTTACAATATTCATAAGCAATACAGCTAGTAAGTTGAATGCACATGAGAACTGAATGAAGTCAACATATTTCAGTTGTTCTCTACTTCTATTTTCTATTTTGCTGCTGTGAAAGCCAAAACAAGACATCAATTACAAAAACAGATAATTAAATTAGACTACTGAATTTTTATCTTGTTTTATTTGAAATTATAGTTATTAAAAAGCATTTGATAAATCAATCCAGACATATGGGCAACCTTTGCATCACTCAATCATCAGTTAAAAATATATACAAATACAGAAGAGAAAATAATTCTGTTGAAGGGAAGATCAATACACAATACGGGGGGAGGTCAGCACAATATGATCGAGGCAAAGGAAGACACTGAGAGGTACACAAGAATAAAGGACAAATTACAGTGAAAGCTATAACATACAAAATCCTGCAACAACAGTAATAACAGTAATTTGTGAGTAGATATATAGGTAATATGTATGCTAAATAAGTGAGGGAGGGCTTCCAGGAGTACACACATGTACATATATAGGTATGGTTGTGAATATTTCTACATACATATTTGTAAAAATGCTGCACATATGTATCAATAGAGAACATAAAGTGCACAGTTATAGAAACTACTTAGAGACTGGGGCTGAACTACTGGACTTGAAGGCTAAGGACCATAGTTTCAGGGGATAATTAGTTCAACTGGCAAAACACAGTTCATAAAGTTAATGTTCTACATCTTAGCCTGGTGAGTAATGTCTGAGGACTTAAAAGATTGGGAGTGGCAATGTAAGAAGTGCCTATTGGTCTCTTTCTGCCTGGAGCAAAGGATAAAGAAGAAACTGAACACTCAAGGAAGCAGTTAGTCCAAAGGAGTAATGTCCTACATCAACCACAGCCTCCTCTAACCTGAGTCCAGAAGGACTAGATGGTGTCCAGCTACCACCAACAACCACTCTAAACAGGACTACAATAGAAGGTGCCTGTTAGAATGGGTGAAAAATCTATGACAAAATTCAAATAATAATACTAAAAAGCGGACTCACTAGTCTCAAAGAGACTAGAGGAACACCTGAGACTACTGACCTAAGAAAATCTTCTAACTTGAAACTGAAGACACTTCGAGAGGCCACCTTTCAGCCAAATAATAGACAGGACTATAAAATAAACCGTAACACCCATTAAGAATGTGCTTCTTAGAACAATCAACAATCCAAGACCAAAAAGGCAATATTTGCCCAAAACCAAAGATAAGAAGGCAGGGAGGGACAGGGAAACCAGATGAATGGAAATGGGAAACCTAAGGAGGGAATAAGGACAGTGCTGACACACTGTGGGGATTGCAACCAAGGTCACAGAACAATTTGTGTCTGAATTATTGATTAAAAATTAATTTGCTATGTAAACTCTCACCTACAGCACAATAAAGTGTTTCCAAAAAAAGGTATTCTTCATTTCTATTAGAGTGCATTTTATTTCTATCATTTCCTTTTGAGTCTTTATTATAGTTTCTATTTCTTCATTAACATTACCTATCTCTTCTTGCATGGTGTTTACTTTTGTTTTTCTGTTAAAATTTTAAAGACACTAACCTCAATTATTTTAAATTCCTTGTGTGATAATCCCAAAATCTTCATCATAACTGAGTTTGTTTCTAATGTTTGCTTTGTCTTTTCAGATTGTGTTTTTCTCTCCTCTTAGCATGCCTTTTTTTTTTTTTAATTGAAATATGTACATGATGTAGGAGACTGGTGTCACAGTGGTTAAACTACTCAGCTGCTAACCTAAAGGTCAGAACTTTGAACCCAACAGCCACTCCTCAGGAGAAAGATGTGACTGTTGGCCTCTGTAAAGATTTACAGCCTCAGAAAAGTACAGGAGAGGCAGGGCCAAGATGGCGGAGTAGTCAGACACTTCCTGTGGTCCTTCTTACAACAAAGACCCAAAAAACAAGTTAATTGATTTTATATGACAATTTAGGAGCCCTGAATATCAAAGGCAACAGCCAATAGAATTGGGTGCTCACAGTCCAGCTGCAAAACCCACTCAGCTACATGCTCTAGGGAGCAGGGACAAGCTTTCCTCCCAGACCCTCGGGGGTAACTGTCGGTCCCTGCCTTGCTCAGTGGGTGATCCCCTGCTGGAGCTGAAGCCTGTGCCTGCAACAATCACCCATGCCTATCTAGGACTGTAGGAGAGAGCCTGCACCACACACTAGGTGACTGACTACCTGGACACCTGAGCTGAATTCATATGGGTGGAGTGGCCTGATTCCTGGGCTCACATACTTAGTGGCAGTTTTGGCCACCTTGTTGCAGGACATTGGAGCTTCAGGGGCACCAGTGATTGGGCTAGCTCACACAAGCAGCCTACTTGGGCATATCAAAACAAAACAAAATAAGAAGCTAGGATACAATAAGAAAACAAAAAATAAATATAATAAATTATTGATGGCTCGGACAAAACAGTCAATATAAAATCATATAAAGAGGCAGACCATGATGGCTTCAGCAAGCTCCCAAAATAAACAATTTAGAAATTTTCCAGAGGAAGAGAATTTCTTGGAATTGCTGGATGTAGAATACAAAAAATTAATATACATAACTCTTCAGAAGATCAGGCAAAACACAGACCAAACAATACAGGAACTTAAAACTTAAATGACAAGTTTAACAGTCTGCAAGAATCCATAGAGAGACAGCAATCAGAAATCCAGAAGATTAACTATAAAATTTCAGAATTAGACAACTCAATAGAAACTCATAGGAGCAGAACTGAGGCAATGGAAGTCAGAATTAGTGGACTGAAGATTAAGCACTTGACACCAACTTATCTGAGGAAAAATCAGATAAAAGAATTAAAAAACTGAAGAAACCCTAAGAAATATGTGGAATTCTATCAAGAGGAATAACCTAAGAGTGACTGGAGTATCAAAACGTGGGGATAACAGAAAATACAGAGAGAATTGTTGAAGATTTGTTGGCAGAAAGCTTCCCTGATATAGTGACAGATGACAACATATCTATATAAGATTCTTATCAAACCCTACATAAGGTAGATCCCAAAAGAAAGTCACTAAGACATATTATAATCAAACTTGCCAAAACCAAAGATAAAGAGAGAATTTTAAGAGTTGCTAGGGATAAACAAAAAGTCATCTACAAAGGAGAGTCAATAAGAATAAACTCAGATTATTCAGCAGAAATCATGCAGGCAAGAAAGCAATGGGATGACATATATACGGCCTTGAAGGAAAAAACTGTAAGCCAAGAATTATATATCCAGTAAAACTGACCCTCAAATATGATGGTGAAATTAGGGCATTTCCAGATAAAAAGAAGCTTAGGGAATTTGCAAAAACCAAACGAAAATTACAAGAATTACTAATGGGAGTCCTCTGGTTAGAAAAGCAATAACAGCAGTAACAACCCAAGACTAGAATACAGGATAGAGCAACTGGATATCAACCCAGATAGGAAACCCATAAAAATAAATAAAAGCTAAAACACTGAAAATAGGGAAACAGAGATGTCAATATAGGAAAGATGACATTAAAACAAAATAGAGGGACTAAAAAAGGTAGACATAGATTTTTCATATGGAAAGGAAGTCAAGGAGATATAAAGAAACAAAAGACTGGTATAAACTTAGAAAAATAAGTGTAAATATTAAGGTAACCACAAAGGAAACTAACAATCCTACATGACAAAATAAAAAACAAGAAAAATATAAAGACTCAGCAAATACAAAATCAACAACAATTAAAAAGATGAAAAGAAAATACATAAAGAAAAACGACTCAGCAAAGAAAATTAAGTAGAACAAAGAAATTGTTAAATACACAGAAAAAAAAAAGACATCAAAATGACAGCACTAAACTTATACCTATCAATTACACTGAATGTAAATGGACTAAATGCACCATAAACAGACAGAGAGTGGCAGACTGGATAAAAACACATAATCTGTCTATACCCTGCCTACAAGACAACACACCTTAGACTTAAGGACACAAACAAACTAAAGCTCAAAGAATGGGAAAAAAAAAATCAAACAAACAACACTCAAAAAAGAGCAGGATGGGATTGTTAAACAATGTCATAAAACAATGTGTGTACTACTGTTTAATTAGAAACTATTTGTTCTGTAAACCCTTACCCGAAGTACAATAAAAAAAATAAAATTAAAAAAAAAAGAGCAGGAGTGGCAATATTAATCTCTGACAAAGTAGACTTTAAAGTAAAATCTACCACAAAGGATAAGGAAGGACACTATATAATGATTAAAGGGTTAATACAACAGGAGGACAGAGCTATAGTAAATAGTTACACACTCAACACAGGGCTCCAAAATACATAAAAAAAAAAAACTCTAACAGCATTAAAAAGAGAGATAGACAACTCCACAATAGTAGCAGGAGACTTCAACACACCGCTTTCGGTGAAGGACAAAACATCCAGAAAGAAGCTCAACAAAGACACGGAAGAGCTAAATGCTACAATCAACCAACTTAATCTCATAGACATATACCAAACACTCCACCCAACAGCAGCCAAGTATATTTTCTTTTTCAATGCACACGGAACATTCTCCAGAATAGACCACATATTAGGCCATAAGGCAAGCCTTCACAAAATCCAAAACATCAAAATATTACAAAGTTTCTTTTCTGACCATAAAGCCATAAAAGTAGAAATCAACAACACAAAAAGCAAGGAAAAAAAAATCAAACACATGGAAACTGAACAAAACCTTGCTCAAAAACTAATGAGTTATAGAAGAAATTAAGAATGGAATAAAGAAATTCATAGAATCAAATGAGAATGAAAACACATTCCACAAGAACCTTTGGGACACAGCAAAAGTAGCACTCACAGGTCAGTTTATAGCAATAAATGCACACATCCAAAAAGAAGAAAGGGCCAAAATCGAAATATTAACCATATAACTGGAACAAGTAGAGAGACAGCAGCAAAAGAAGCCCTTGGGCGTCAGAAGAAAGGAAATAATACGAATTAGAGCAGAATTAAATGAAATAGAGAGTAAGAAAACATTTGAAAGAGTTAACAAGACCAATGGTTCTTTGAAAAGATCAACAAAATTGATAAACCATTGCTGAAACTGACAAAAGAAAAACAGGATAGAAAGCAGATAACCCATATAAGAAAAGAGATGGGTGATATCACAACAGACCCACCTGAAATTAAAAGAATCATAACAGAATACTATGAAAAATTATACTCTAACAAATTTGAAAACCTAGAGGAAATGGACAAATTTCTAAAAACTCACTACCTACCTAAACTAACACAAACAGAGGTAGAACAACTAAATAAACTCATAACAAAAGAAGAGATAGAAAAGGTAATCAAAAAACTCCCAACAAAAAAAAAAAGCCCTGGGCCAGATGGCTTCACAGGAGAATTCTACAAAACTTTCAGAGAACAGTTAACACCACTACTACTAAAGGTATTTCAGAGCATAGAAAAGGATGGAATACTCCCAAACTTATTCTAGAAAACCAGCATAACCCTGATACAAAAACCAGGTAAAGGCACCATGAAAAAGAAAACTACAGACCAATATCCCTCATGAACATTGACACAAAACTCCTCCACAAAACTCCAGCCAGTAGAATTCAGTAACATATCAAAAAAATAATTCAAGTGGGATGCATACAAGGTATGCAGGGATGGTTCAACATTAGAAAAACCACCATGGAATCCATCACATAAATAAAACAAAAGACAAGAACCACATGATCTTATCAATCGATGCAGAAAAAGCATTTGATGAAGTCCAGCACCCATTCATGATAAAAACTCTCAACAAAATAGGAATAGAAGGGACATTCCTCAACATAATTAAAGGTATTTATACAAAGCCAACAGCCAACACTATCCTAAATGGAGAGAGTTTGAAAGCATTCCCCTTGAGAATGGGAACCAGACAAGGATGCCCTTTATCACCGCTCTTATTCAACATTGTGCTGGAGGTCCTAGCCAGAGCAATTAGGCTAGAAAAAGAAATAAAGGGCATCAAATTGGTGACGAAGAAGTCAAAGTATCTCTATTTGCAGATGATATGATCTTCTATACAGAAAACCCCAAAGAATCCACAAGAAAACTACTGGAACTAACAGATTTCAGCAAAGTTTCAAGACAAGAGAAAAATCAGTTGGATTCCTCTACACCAACAAAGAGAACTTCAAGAGGAAATCACCAAATCAATACCGTTTACAATAGCCCCCAAGAAGATAAAATACTTAAGAATAAATCTAACTAGATACGTCAAAGACCTATGCAATGAAAATGAAAAGACATTACTGCAAGAAACCAAAAGAGACCTGCATAAGTGGAAAAACATACCTTGCTCATGGATAGGAAGAATCAACATTGTGAAAATGTCAATTCTACCCAAAGAGATCTACAGATAGAATGCAATCCTGATCCAAATTCCAATAGCATTTTTTAATGAGATGGAGAAACAAATCACCAACTTCTTATGGAAAGGGAAGAAGTCCTGAATAAGTAATGCATTAGTCAAGAAGAACAAAGTGGGAGGCCTCACACTACCTGGTTTTAGAACCTATTGTATCACCACAGTAGTCAAAACAGCCTGGTATTGGTACAACAGCAGATACATGGACCAATGGAATAGAATTCAGAGTCCAGACGTAAATTCATCCACCTATGAGCAGCTGATATTTGACAAAGGCCCAAAGCCCATTATTTGGGGAAAAGACAGTCTCTTTAACAAATGGTGCTGGCATAATTGGATATCCATCAGCAAAAAACTGAAACAAGACCCATACCTCACCCCATGCACAAAAGGTAACTCAAAATGGATCAAAGACTTAAGTATAAAATTGAAAACGATAAAGATCATGGAAGAGAAAATAGGGATAATGCTATGGGCCCTAATACATGGCATAAACACAATATAAACCATATGTAACAATGCACAAACACCAGAAGAGAAACTAGATAACTGGGAGCTCCTAAAAATCAAACAATTATGCTCATCAAAAGACTTCACCAAAAAAGTAAAAAGACAATCTATAGACTGGGGAAAAAAATTTGGCTATGATAAATCCAATCAGTGTCTAATCTCTCAAATCTAGAAGATACTGCAAAACCTCAACAACAAAAAGACAAATAACCCAGTTAAAAAATGGGCAAAGGATATGAACAGGCACTTTGCCAAAGAAGACATTCAGTGGCTAACAGACACATGAGGAAATGCTCATGATCATTAGCCATTAGAGAAATGCAAATCCAAACAACAATGAGATACCATCTCACCCCAAGAAGGCAAGCATTAATCCAAAAAACACAAAATAATATATGTTGGAGTGGCTGTGGAGAGACTGGAACACTTACATACTTTTGGCGGGAATGTAAAATTGTACAACCACTTTGGAAATCGATTTGGTGCTTCCTTTAAAAGCTAGAAATAGAAGCACCATAACATCCAGCAATCCTGCTCCTTGGAATATATCCTAGAGAAATAAGAGACATCACATGAATAGATATATGCTCACCCATGTTCGTTGCAGCACTGCTCATGACAGCAAAAAGATGGAAACAACCCAGGTGCCCATCAACAGACGAATGGATAAACAAGTAATGGTATATTCACACAATAGAACACTACACAATGATAAAGAACAAGGATGAATCCGTGAAACATCTTATAACATGGAGGGATCTGGAAGGTATTATGTGAGCGAATTTAGTTAGTCACAAAAGGACAAATATTGTATAAGACCACTAGTATAAGAACTCAAGAAAAAGTTCAAACACAGAAGAAAACATTCTTTGATGGTCACAAGGGTGGGGAGGGAGGGAGAGTGGTATTCACTAACTAGATAGTAGACAAGAATTATCTTAGATGAAGGGAAGGACAGCACACACTACAGGGGAAGTCAGCACAACTGGACTACACCAAAGCTAAGAAGTTTCTTGAGTACAACCAAACACTTAGAAGGGGAGAGTAGCAGGGGCAGGGGCAGGGTCCTGGACTGTGGTTTCAGGGGACATCTAGGTCAGTTGGCATAACAAAGTTTATTAAGAAAGTGTTCTGCATCCCACTTTGGTGAGTGGCGTCTGGTGTCTTAAAAGCTAGCGAGCGGCCATCTAAGATGCATCAATTGGTCCTGGCCCACCTGGAGTAAAGAGAATGAACACCATAGACACAGGAAAATATTAGTCCAAGAGACAGAAAGGGCCACATAAAACAGAAACTTCATCAGTCTGATACCAGAAGAACTAGATGGTACCTGACTACCACCAATGATCACCCTGACAGGGAACACAACAGAGAGTCCTTGATGGAGCAGGAGAAAAGTGGGGCGCAGAACTCAAATCCTAGTAAAAGACCAGACTTAATGGTTTGGCTGAGACTGGAGGAACCCTGGAAAGCATAGCCCCCAGAATTCCTGTTAACCCAAAACTAAATCCATTCCCGAGGCCAACTCTTCAGACATAGACTGGACTTTGGGACATAAAATGATACTCGTAAAGAGTGTGCTTCTTGGCTAAAGTAGATATATGAGACTAAATGGGCAGCTCCTGTCCAGAGGCGAGAAGAGAAGGCAAAGAAGGTCAGGAGCTGGTTGAATGGCCATGGGAAACGGGTGGGAAGAAGGAGTGTGCTGTCACAGTATAGGGAGAGCAACAAGGGTCACATACAATGTATGTATAAATTTTCTATGAGAGACTAACTTGAATTGTAAACTTTCACTTAAAGCACAATGATTAAAAAAAAAAAAAGAAAAAGAAATGTATGAGACAGTTCTACTATGTCCTGTAGGGTAGTTAAGAGTTGGAAATGACTCTACGGCAATGAGTTTGATTTTGGGTTTCATTCATGATGCATATCACCACTCATCTGTCAGTTTGTCATACTATAGTGGCTTTTGTGTTGGCGTGATGCTGGAAACTATGCCACCAGTATTTCAAATATCAGCAGAGTCTCCCATGGTGTACAGGTTTCAATAGAGCGTCCAGACTAAAACAGACTAGGAAGACCCTTAATGAGACGAATTGACACAGTTGCTGCAACGCATAAGACAGACTAGGAAGAATGCATAAAGATCGATATCCTAGTCATTAATGAGCTGAAATGGTCTGGTACTGACCATTTTGAATTGGACAATCATATTATCTACAATACCAGGAATGACAATCTGAAAAAGAATGGCATCAAATTCATTGCCAAAAAGAACATTTCAAGATCTATTCTGAAGTACAGTGCTGTCAATAACAGGATAATATCTGTACGCCAACAAGAAGACCAGTTAATATGACTATTATTCAAATTTACGAACCAACCATTAAGGCCAAAGATAAAGAAATTGAAGATATTAACCAACTTCTGCAGTCTGAAATTGACCAAACATGCAATCCAGATGCATTGATAATTACTGGTGATTGGAATGCGAAATGTGGAAACTAAGAAGGATCAGTAGGTGGAAAACATGGCCTTGGTGATAGAAATGACGCCAGAGATGGCATGATAAAATTTTGCAAGATCAACTACTTCTTCATTGCAAAATCTTTATTCAACTGCACAAAGGGCGACTATACAAATGGACCTTGCCAGATGAAATACACAGGGATCAACTCGACTACATCTGTGGAAAGAGACAATGGAGAAGTTCAATATCACCAGTCAGAACAAGGCCAGAGGCAGACTGTGGAACGGACCGTCAATTGCTCATATATAAGTTCAAGTTGAAGACGAAGAAAATTACAGCAAATCCACAAGAGCCAAAATATGACCCTGAGTATGCCCGACCTTAATTTACAGACCATCTCAAGAACAGATTTGACACATTGAACACTAATGACCAGAGACCAGGTGAGTTGTGGAATAACATCAAGGACGTCACACACAAAGAAAGCAAAAGGTCATTAAAAAGACAGGAAAGAAAGAAAAGACCAAAATGCATGTCAGAAAAGACTCTGAAACTTGCCCTTGAACATAGAGTAGCTAAAGCCAACAGAAGAAATAATCACGTTAAAGAGTTAAACAAAAGATTTCAAAGGGAGCTCCAGAAGACAAAGTAAAGTATTAAATGAATTATGCAAAGACCTGTAGTTAGCAAACCAAAAGGGAAGAACATGCTAGACATTTCTCTGAAAAAACTGAAGAAAAAATTCAAGTCTCAAGTTGCAAATTTTGAAGGATTCTACAGGGAAGATATTGAACAATGCAGGAAGCATCAAAAGTAGATGGAAGGAATGCAAGTCACTGTACCAAAAAGAACTGGTCAACATTCAACCATTTCAGGAAGGAGCATATAGTCAAGAATGCATGGTACTGAAGGAAGAAGTCCAAGCTACACTAAAGGCATTGGCAAAAAACAAGGCTCCAGGAATGGACAGAATACAAACTGAGATGTTTCAACAAATGAATTCAGTGCTGGAGGTGCTCACTCATCTATGCCAAGAAATTTGAAAGATAGCAACCTGGTCAACAGTCTGGAAGAGATCCATATTTGTGCCCATTCCAAAGAAAGGTGATTCAATAGAATGCAGAAATTATTGAACAATATCATTAATACCACACACAAGTAAAATTTTGCTAAAGATAATTCAAAAACTGTTGTAGCAGTACACCCACAGGGAACTACTGGAAATTCAAGCTGGTCTCAAAAGAGGACGTGGAATGAGGGATATCACTGCAGGTGACAGAGGGATCTTTGCTAAAAGTAGAGAATACCAGAAAGATGTTTTCTTGACTATGCAAAGGCATTCGATTGTGTGGATCATAGCAAATTATGGGTAACATTGAGAAGAATGGGATTTCCAGAACACTTAATTATGCTCATGAGGAACCTGTGCATAGACCAAGAGGAAGTCATTAGAACAGAACAAGGGGATACTGTGTGGCTTAAAGTCAGGAAAGGTGTGTGTCAGAGTTGTATCCTTTCACCATATTTAGTCCATCTGTACTCTGAGCAAATAATCTGAGATGCTGGACTGTATGAAGAAGAACAGAGCATTAGGACTGAAGAAAGATTAATTAACAACCTGCAATATGTAGATGATACATCCGTGCTTGCTGAAATGGAAAAGGATTTGAAGCACTTACTGATAAAGATCAAAGACTACAGCCGTCAGTATGGATTACACCTCAACATAAAGAAAAGAAAAATCCTCACAACTGAACCAATAAGCAGCATCATGATAAACGGAGGAAAGATTGAAGTTGTTAAGGATTTCATTTTACTTGGATGCACAATCAACACCCATGGAAGCAGCAGTCAAGAAATCAAACAAATCTGCTGCAAGAGACTTCCTTCAAGTGTTAAAAAACAAAGACGTCACTTTGAGGACTAAGTTACACCTGATACAAGCCATGGTGTTTTCAGATCAACTCATTTACATGCCGAAGCTGGACAACGAATACGGGAGACCAAAGAATTGAAGCCTTTGAATTACGGTGTTGGCAAAGAATATTGAAGTTACCACGGATCGCCAGAAAAATGAACAAATCTGTCTGGAAGAAGTACAGGCAGAACGCTTCTTAGAAGCAAGGACTTTGCCTCACATACTTTGGACATGTTATCAGGAGGGACCAGTCCCTCGAGAAAGACATCATGCTTGGTAAAGTAGAGGGTCAGTGAAATAGAAGAAGACCCTCAATTAGATGGATTGACACAAAAGCTGCATCAATGTTCTCAAACATAATAAGGATTGTAGGATGGCCCAGGACTGGGCAATGTTTCATGCTGTTGTATATGAAGTCAGTAAGAGCTGGAATGAACTCGATGGCACCTAATAACAACATGATGTGATGTATTGATAATAGATCTGAAGCATGAGGTTTTATATTAATTTGGCTAGGAGCTGAGCTGTGTTTAATATTTATAGTAGCTGTCTGTGTGAGGTGCTTCAAATTCCTCCAGTGTCTTTGTTTCAGTCTCTGCTGTTTGTTCATTTTTTGTTTTTTTCTTCCTCTGTTTAGTCTTTTAAAGGGCCTGTTTCCTTGGTCTATCACTTCCACAGGTGTTTCTTAGCTTATTTTCTGAATCATTTTATGTAAGACCAGAAGGCCAGAGAGGCTGGAGTTGAGTAAATGACTTTCTTCTTCAGTGGTTTAAAGGTCTAATAAAGTACTTTCATGGAGAAGAGGCATTTGCTGTGGTGAACACTCTGGGCGTATTTCAAAACCGTTACTTTTATCCTCCCCTTGACAGCCACACGGGGATATTTTTGGCTCTTCACAGTGAGAAGTTGGAGGAGTAACTGGAATTAAACCCATGAATGTGTCAGGGTGCCCCTAAGACTGAGGCCCCAGGAGTTATTCACTCTCATGCTGACCATACAATCTCCAACAATGGTTCAAAACCACCACTTAAGTGTTTCTACCAATTTATGGCTCCAGGGGATTCTGCTCCAGATAAGCAGATTTCAGTGAAAAGTCTCTGTATTTTCCTTGTTTCTCCATATTTCAGAGTAGGGGCTTTCCCTGTGACCTCAATTCTCTGAGAGGTCAAAAAAAAACCAAATCATTGATTTTCAATTTCTACAGCTTTTATTTTTTCTTGTTGTAAGGATAGGAATGACTAATACCAAACTCTTTACATGTCAGAGCTAAAGCTAGAAGTTCCTATTTGTCTTGTATATCTCTTAAAGTTGACAGTCACCGCATGTCAAACAAGACAAAAGAATAAGGATCAAAAAAAAAAAAAAATGGATTGAAAGCAATCATAGTTGAACATGACATGTTGAGCAAAGGCATTTTTTTTTCCAACTTATAGGAACTACAGTAGAAATTATCATGCAAAAAAAAATAGGAAAAGAGTCAAATTACAAAATTACAAAGAGCTTTGGTGAAAAAAGGAATTCAGTTAGAATTATAATTACTAGGAGGTTCCTTTTCATTTATTGGATGACTCAGTGGCAATTCTCAGCACAGTATGCATCTTATTGAAACAACACCACCATCAAAGTCTTGCAATAGCATATGTACTACTGATGTCCATAGAAAAAAGAAACAGTATTTTTATTCACTCTAGTTCAGCAATGTCATTTTGTAGCACATAATATACCCGGACATTTTTATTAATATTATGGGTATGTTATTAGGCCACACTTAATTTCTTACTGATCTAGAAATTAACTCATTTTCAAATCCAGTACTAAAACAATGGAATTTTTTCCCTCCCTATATTCTTTTCTTTTTTCTTTTTTGATTAGTTAACTTTTGGTGATAAATTAATCATAAACCTAATTAAATTAACAATATTAAAACTATATATAATAGGAAAGCAAAGAGTAATACTTATCTACACTAGAAAATGATATTTGCCAAATAGGAATTGTTGAGAAGAGGCATTTACGTTACAAAAATATTCTTAATCATTTCCATTTTCAGGGAATTCTTGGTCTTTTTTTCGGTCAGTTTGATATATTGTTCTGAGGAAGTAAGAAGATTTGAGCATTTTTGGTCCATTTGCTTTTAATAGCAGAAGTAATTTTATCAGGTGGGCATAGTGTAATGGCTATTACATTTTATGGTGCTGGAGAATTTTAGGACATTAATGGTAAAGCAATATAAGCACAGCATGTCAACAAAACTTGATGCTGTCTAAACTGTAACAGATCCAATAAGATTGTGGATGGTATTTTTTTTTTTTTAACAACACTCATGCTTGCTTTTTAATTTTTTTGAATTACGTGCTGAGCCATGGTACAAAAGAAAGTAGAGATAAAGTAACTACAGAAATGAAGACAACCATTTTCATTCCAAATATATATTTGATATGTCTATTTTCTAGCTCCAGATTAAGATTTGATTGAGAAGAAGAAATTATTTCAAAAAAAGAATTGGACTAAAATTGGTCTAATATAACATTTTTAAGGAAAATGTTCAGATGCTATTTATTCATTATTGTATTTCAGTAACACTTAAGGGAAAAATAATTCAAGTCTTGTTGCTTTAATAAATATGAATATTCTTAAAAGGCTGGCCTAATGAAAAAATTCCATTTAAAACCTCTAAGTTTTGATAAATGTGTAAAAAACTCAGAAATTTGTTGTTCAAAGAGAATTTTAAAAGTTTAAAGAATATTAGATACTTTCTACCACGTTGTCTTCGTAATCAATTCTGCATAATTTCATCCTTGTATCCACAATTTATGAATTTTGTAAAACTGTTATTTTATTATCCTTATATAATTTATAAACAATTATGACACAATTAGTGTCCTTTAAGTACATTTTAATATGAGTAGTTAATTCAGTATGAGTTAAAGCTGGACAAAAACATCCAAATTTATTTAAAGACTTGTGAAAGAGTATCTGTTTAGCAGCCTCTGGTGCAGTTCATCTCAAAGTCCACAAAATGACTTTTAAAAACACAATTAAAAAAAAAAAAGAAAATTTGCAATGTTCAGTGGTGGTTCCAGAACATCTACATACCAAAGGCTTAGCGCGGAAATCAGGTAAGAAGAAGGAAAAGGGCATTTATCCTGAAGCTGGATTTTCATCATTTTTATTTGCACTTTACACGGTGGGAGATATTACAAGGAAGAACTAAAACGCCCCTCAGGCCTCACCCTGGCAACGATAATAATAAGGCATTTAAAAATTTAAAAAAAAAAGAAAAATATCAGACTGAGAGAAAAGTCCTATTTAAAATGAAGTAAACTTAGTTGCAATGAGCAAAACACTTTATAGTCTACTGTTTTCTGCCAGACAGAAATTGTACCCATTTGAAGTAATGCAGAATGATACATCATCTCACCTCCACGATCTGTCTGCAACTTAAACTTCCAGTTTGTTAACAAACTACCAAACTTGGAAGGAGCCCAGGTGGTACGTTGGTTAAGAGCTCAGCTGCTAACTGAAAAGATGGAGGTTGGCACCCACCCAGCAGCTCCATGGGAGAGAAGACTTGACTGTCTCCTCCCAGAAACCTTACAGGTCAGTTCTGTTCTGTCATATTGGGTCTGTATAAGTTGCAATCGACCCGACAGCACCTAACAACATCAAACTTGGAGGTCATCTTTATAACTGCAATGGACTGTTTTTTGCCTGAGCAGTAGGCCATAGTCATTCTGAAGTTGAAATGGGGCCAGAAGCCAGGGATCCACGCTCAGCCCCCATGAGATCAGTGCCCCTCACAGTCCAAGTAAATATCACAAGAAGATTCTATCATCCCTCTGTCTAGTGGATGGGAAACAATGCACTCACTTATTACCCTGGTTCACTCTGTCTTCTTTTCTACATCTCTAAGGTTATTTCTAGTCTTTCCAGTTGCTGTTGAGTCAATTCCAACTGATGGTAACTCAGTGGGTGTCAGAGTAGAACTTTGATCCATTGAGTTTTCTATGGTTGATTTTTCAGAAGTAGATCGCCAGGCCTTTCTTTTGAGGTACCTCTTCGTGGACTCAAACCACAAACCTTTCAGTTAGCAGTCAAGCCCAATCTGTTGTCCGGATTATTACAAAAGTCTAGTAACTCTTTTCCATGTTTGCAGATATATAGTCATTTCTCTATACCTCATTCAAATCTTTATTAAAAAAAAGAAAGAAAACCATATTATGCCATTTCTTGTATAAATCCCATTGATGGCTTTCCTATGCTATACTTTCAGCATCTAAATATCTAAAATGGTTTACAAGGATCTTCCTAATTCCAACTCTCTGCAGCTTCATCCTTCATCATTCCAAATTTTACACACTCTGCTCTAGGCTTATTAAACTTCTGTTTGGCCCCTGTCCTCCACCGCCAGTATCACAATCTGATGCACAGAATTAAGGTAATCATATGTTCTGTCATGGCACACTACCCTTCTGTATTAGTGAACATTACACCAGCCTCTATATTAAATAAACCCAAAAAGTGCATTAGCTCTTATATGATAGACATCAAGTCCAATACAAGTATTTCTGATCAGCAGACTACTGTCTTTCTAGAAATGACTCAGAGCCTGAGACTTCTTCCATTTTATGGCCCCATTGTCTTCTTCAACCCTTGGCCTCTAACTGTACCATGTTTGTCATCAAGCAGCAAAAAAGAAGGTAAGGGAGAACCATACAGCACAGCATTTTGTGCCAGGCCTGATAGTGGCACATCAGATCTACTTATCTTTTTCTGGGTAGGAATCAGTCTCATGGCCATGGTTGATTGCAAGTGAGGTAGAAAGTTATAGCTCATATTGCACATCCTTTTTTGGATTAAACCTAGGAAGTTCACAGTTTTTGTTGCAAGCAAAAATGCATCCTATGTTCTATTGCATTGTCTAATTGATTATAGCTGTTTTAGAGGACTGTCTTTACTTTGTGGATTTTTATTTTGTATATGACACACTTGCTAAACTCTTTACAGTATTGTTAACAGTTTGTTAATTATCTATATATATTTAAATGATTATAAAAACTTCAAAACATTGCAATTCTATTTTTCCCTTTGCTATTTTCTTTTTTCTTGTCTTATTGTTGTGACTAGTATTTCAAATTTTAATTTGAATGCTAGTAGTGCTACTAAGTCGCAGCAGTTGTAGTAGCTTGGCTCACTCTACATCTATTCCAAACTCTTGTACTATCAATCCTACATTATGCTCCTCAGACATCATTGCAGACAGAGTTATTGACATGTTTAGTATATGTCAATCTCATTCACTGTTGTTAGAACTGGTTTGGAAAGAACAGAGACAGAAATAGACAGTAAAGCAGTATAGATGTAGCCAGTACATTGTAAGTCTGAAGGCAACACTTATTGCAACTATAAAAAGAATATCTTAAATATTGCTAGAGGGAAAAAAGCACATTACATTCAGGTAAGTAATAAGAATTAATACTGATTTTTTAATTAAAGAGAAAGAAAGAGAATGACTACATCATGAAGTCTTTAAAGTGCTGAGAGGGAAAAACTCAAACTGGAATTCTGTATCAAAGAAATATAAGTTTCAAAAAGGAAATTCAAACAAAGACATATTCAGATGAAAACATAAAAGTTTAAGAAAATTAACTACCAAAAAAAAAAACCTCAACTATAAGTAACACTGAACAGAAATGATTATAGATTATTAAGAGTGAAGCACATAGCAATAGTTTATATGGGATTAAATATAAAAACTATCAACTATTTAAATAAATGATAATATTATCCCAGATTTATCTCATAAATAGACGTATCGGATAACAGGAGACCAAAGTTTGGAGAGGTGAATAGAATTATTGTTGTTGTTAGCTGCTGTCGACTCAGTTCCATAGCGACCCTATAAAACACTGCCTCATCCTGCTCCATCCTCACAATCCTTGTTATGCTTGATCCCATTGTTGTAGTCATCTCATTGAAGGTCTTGTTCTTTTTCACTGACCCTCTACTTTACCAAGCATGATGCCCTTCTCCAGGGACTGGGTCCCTCCTGATAACATATCCAAAGTAAATTAGACAAAGTCTTACCATTCTTGTTTCCAAGGAACATTCCGTCTGTAATTCTTCCAAGACAGATTTGTACTTCTTCCAAGACAGACTTCTGGCAGTCCATGGTATATTTAATATTTTTTGCCAACATCATAATTCAAAGGCATCAGTTCTTCTTTCGTCTTCCTTATTCATTGTATAGCTTTTGCATGCATATGAAGGGATTGAAAACACCATTGCTTGTCTCAGGCGCACCTGTGACACCTTTGCGTTTTAACACTATAAAGAGGTCTTTTGCATCAGATTTGGCCAATGCAATACATCGTTGGATTTCTGGACTGCTGCTTCCGTGAGCGTTGATTGTGGATCCAGGTAAAATGAAGTTCAATATTTTCTCTATTTATCACGATGTTGCTTATTGGTTCAGTTGTGAGGATTTTTGTTTTTCTTGTGCTGAGGTGTAATTCATACTGAAGGGCATAGTCTTTGATCTTCCTCAGTAAGTGCTTCAAGTTCTCTTCACTTTCAGCAAGCAAGGTTATGTCATCTGTATATTGTAGGTTGTTAATGAGTTTTCCTCCAATCCTCTTGCCGCATTCTACTTCATATAGTCCAGCTTCTCAGATTATTTGCTGAACATACAGACTAAATAAATATGGTGAAAGGAAACAACCCTGATGCGTACTTTTCCTGACTTTAAACAACTCAGTATCCCCTTGTTCTGTTCCAGTAACTGTCTCTTGGTTTATGTAAAGGTTCTGCAGAAGCACAAATAAGTGTTCTGGGATTCATATTCTTCTTAATGTTATCCATAATTTGTTATGATCCACAGAGTCGAACACTTTTTCAGAGTCAATAAAATCCAGCTAGACATCTTTCTGGTATTCTTTGCTTTCAGCCATGATATCCCTGATTCTTCCTTGTGATTGTTAAGGTTGTGTGTCAACTTGGCTGGGCCATGTTTCTCAGTGGTTTGGCAGTTATAGTTTAGCAGTTGTATAATGATGTGATCACTTTCATGAAGAGATTTGATGTAATGTGATTGCCTTCATGATGGAATCTGCTGTGAACAGCCAATCATTTGAAAGGGAGTTTCCTTGGAGATGTATCCTGCACCCAATATGGATGGACTTTCTGGCAAAGACTGAAGGCTTTTGCTCACTCTGGATCCTTCAGCTGGCTTCTGTTCATCTGACCTCTGGTTCTTGGGACTTGAGCTAGCACCTTACCTGACATCTTGCTTGTCAATTTTGGGATTCATTGGTCTTCGCAGCCTGTGAGCCAAATCCCTGCCGTCTGACTTGCTGAGCTTGGGTTCACTAGCCCCTGAGGCTAAGTCCATCAGGAGAAGCTTGCAGCCTGACCCGTGGATTTGGGCTATTCTAGCCTCTACAACCAAGTGAGCCATTTCCTTGATATAATTCTCTCTGTGTATATACATATTTATATGCCTTACTGGTTTTGCTTATCTAGAGAACCCAGCCTAAGACACACATCCTTTTCTTTATAAATATTATATTATGTATGAATTAGTATAAAAAGAATACAAGGCAGACAGTGTTAAAAATGCGTATGTTGATCTCTAGGGTCATGAGTTAAAAATAAAATAAAGTAGTTCAGGAGATAGCCCAATAATGAGTTACATATATAAACTATATTTATATATATATAAAAATATATTATATATATATTAATATATGTGTATGTGTGTTCATGTGTGTGTATTTAATAGAAAAGACAGGAAAAGAAAAACAAAAGAACAAAGAACAGATGGGGTAGATGTAAAACAAATAATGAGATAATTGACTTAAAATCTACTGCATCATTAATTGCATTATATTTCTGATTAAAAGGCAGAGATTTTCAAACTAGATTAAGAATAAAATAGATTCAAACATATTCTGTTTATAAAAGTTTACTAAAATAACATTTTAAATATAAACTAGCAATGGGTTGAAATTAAAAGTATAAAATAAAAATATATACACATATATATTTTATATAACACAAACACTAAGTATATTATAATTACACAAATTAGACTTTTTTTTAGTCTTCATGGTAAGAGGAAAATAGTAAAAGAAATAGAAAAATGGGAATTAATTGAGAAACAGGACAATCCTAAAAGTGTGTGCACATAATAAGACAGTTTCAGAATACATAAAAGATAAATTTACAAAACTAAAAGATAAATCCAAAATCATAGCTGGAATTTTTAACATCATTTTGACAGTAATTATTAGACAAATAGATTTTAAAAATCAGTAGGCATATAAAATATTGTATAAATTGACAATTGCAGAGCGTTACACCAAATAAATGCAATAAGTTTAGGCAATTAGGCAAATAATTTTGAAAAACGGAACTGGAATGCACACAAGGAGAAAGAGAAACACAGTTATGTTTTGACACAAGTGGAAAGAGAAACACAGTCATGTTTATTGAAAAATGTAACTGAAACTAACACAAATAAAACTATAAAAACTAAAATCTTATATTCCAAAATTAAATATATTTTCACAAAGAAAATTCAAGACCCAAAGAGCCTCATTGATAGATTTTAGCATACATTTAATAAAGTAATAATAACAATCTTTCACTCTTTCAGGAAATAAAGGAAACAATTTCAAACAGGTTATTAGAAGATCAGCATAATCTTGATCTTAAAAACCTAGCAAGGAGAGCACAAGGAAAAAAAAAATTAAACAACTACATTCTTCATGAACATTCATAGTAAATCATCAACATATTAGCCAGTTTAAAAGACAAAAAAATGATCAAGTATAGTTTTTTTTTTCCAGTAATGCAAGGATTTTTTTAAGTAAAAAGTAATCAATGTAATACACCTTGTTAATAGAATAATAGAATAATTAAGAATAACCATTTTACTTCTACATATTTATGAAAGACCAAAAAAGAAAAAGTTTACAGATAGCAAAAGAAAGAAAAACACAAAAATGAATACAGCTGTTCACATAATATCAAAAAACTGGAAACAGCCCACATTTTCATTAACAGTAGAATATATAAGCACATGGTAACATATCCTTACAATAAAACACTCCTAAACAATTAAAGTAAATGAACTACTCATACAACATGGATGAATCTCAAA
Organism: Dugong dugon; assembly: GCA_030035585.1. Taxonomy (NCBI): domain Eukaryota; kingdom Metazoa; phylum Chordata; class Mammalia; order Sirenia; family Dugongidae; genus Dugong; species Dugong dugon. The sequence goes on along the minus strand of CM057463.1, from coordinate 170,048,233 downwards.
AGGATTATATTGAGTGTAAGAAGCTAGACACAAATAGTGCACATTGTATAACTAAATTTATATGATATTCTAGAACAGTTAAAACTAATAACTGGTGATAAGAACAGTGGTTGTGTATGTGTGTGTGTGTTGGAGATGGGAGACATTGACCAAAAATGCATAAGGTTACCTTCTGGGGTGCTGGACAATATTCTCTATCTTCACTTGAGTAACTTAGGTATATACATTTGCCAAATTTCATCACACTATGCTTAAATCTATTGCATTTTATTGTATAAAAATATACTTCAGTAAGGGAAAAATGAAACTTTTTTTCTTTGGCTTTGCCCATTCATTATTCAACCCAATTATTAAACTTTTTACTCCAGTCATTTGATTCTCTTTTCCAATATCTCTAAGAGTTTCTACTTGTAACTACCATTTTGTTATCAAAATTCTCCCGAACATTTCTGGGGATATTTATTATCCCTTTTGTAATTGTCCTCAAGGCTCTATTTGTCTTATTTCCCCTCGTTTATGGATTGTTTATTTTTTTGCCTTTGTTTCACAATGATGTTGGAACAGCCTTGACGACAACAGGTTTGGCTTTTTTTGTTCTACTTTTCAGATAACTCATTTTGTTTCTGTATATCTTTCAATCTCTAACAAAATTCTTTTTATTTAAATGGCTACCTGAGGTTTCAGGAGTCTGCTAGTACCGTGGTTAAGCCCTCTGCTGTTAATAGAAAGATCAGGGTTCAAACCCACCAGCTACTCTATGGGAAAAGACTTGGCAATCTGCTGCCATAAAAACTACAGTTTAAGAAACCCTATGGTGCAGTTCTACTGTGTCATGTAGGGTCACTATGAGTCAGAATGCACTCCACGGCAGCAACAACACCTGAGATTTGGCCAACAGCCTAAGCTTATGGTTTTATAGATGAGTTAATGGACACAGTCCCTGTTGTAATTTGGACTTACCCCTTTCTTTCCACCACCTTTTTTGTGGACCTTGATTAATGTGGTCATTACTTTATCTTGTGGCAATTCATCCTTTATTGAAATTGCATAGCCTGTATTAGGGGTTAGGGAAATACTCACAGCCATCCAGGCAGCTTGAATATGTCTACACATTTCCCATAATAAATAGGCTTCAGAACCATCCCGAAAAGAGAAACTTGAGTAATGCAAGGCTTGCACTGAATTTTTCATTTCTGAGTATATACTCATATTTCCCTCTGTCTGGAACACTCTTCATCCCTGTCTTGGTTCATTCCTATAGTTCTTTCACACTTCAGTTTTATGTTACTTAAACAAAGGAAGTTTCCTTGATAATATTTCTTTCTTAAGGAAGTTAATTTAGAGCCTCCTGTACTTCCTGAGGTTAAGTTTCCCCAGTGGAACCTAGCATTTCCTATGCCTCAAGAAGTAACTAATCACTGGGATCAAGCTAATTTATTTGCTTCCTTCCCCCAGTAGACAATAAGCCTTTTAGGTACATATGAATCTCACTTGTGATTTAGTCTCCAAAACTACCTAATGTATCTTTTTTATTTATTTTAATATATACAAAAAAGGAGAAATGCAGAAGTTATTTGAATCTACTGGAAGAGCCTAACCTTGGTGAGATCCATTCAATGGAATAAAAATTAAAATATATGTACATGTGTGCACATGTGCACGTGTGTGTGCACACACACACACACATTACCTTCACATACACATACACACACTACTCTCACAGAATTTATTGATATTTCACTGCTTGGTCTGAACAATAAGAAAAAATTACTTCCACATTCCAGGTAGGATTCAACTGTCATCATCTGTATATAGGAGTGTTCCACCAAGTTTCCTTGTCACCTAGGTTACCTGGTGATGGCTTAGTAAAGGAAATCTTTTAGTCTTAGAAGAGCAGTTAAAGAGATTAATTCATTTTGCTCGACAGAAGTAAACTGGAAGCTTGAAGGATCAACTGCTAAATTTGGCCCCAAGCTATGTGATGGGGGTGGAAAGACTCCTTTAAAAATCTACATGGACCTCATGATAATCTGAAGTTGGTGACAAAAATTCAGATCATCATAATAAAATCATCCGGATTTGCCACTTTCTAGTTTAGGTATCTGTATCTAGTTTAGGTAACTGTGTCTTCATAATTCTGAGAATCCATACCTTTCGACTCTTAATGTTTTTCATAGATAGGTAACATTTGGGCCCTGAGTATGTTGATATACTGGTTTCAAATACTGGGTCAGCAAGTTCTAATAATCAATGGTCTTCTAAAATCCACATGAAAGCATCTTTTCTGCCCTTAGATTAGAGGAAAATTATTTCTCTTCTTGTCACTGGTCATTTCTAAATCATCTTACATCTTTCCTTGGTGAGTGAGTGGTACAAAATATAGGAACTATATGAGAAGAAAGGAGAATGGGGCTAGTAACAATTAGCATAATGTGTCCAGGAGATTTACATTCTCAAAAATCTGAAGATAAAGAGACAGCAGAGTCGGTTAAAAAGTACAGGTAATCCCCACTTACGACAGGGTTCTGTCCCAATGACTGTCATAAATTCATGCTGAGGTAAACTCAATACCTAGGTTTTTTTTAGTTTTCATTATTATTGCCTTTTATTATCAGTATCTTTATAAATCTGGTCTTTATTTGTCTTTGGGGGTTGGCATGAAAATGATAACATCAGCAAATCATGCGCTGCAACACTGTATATAGTATACATTACTAACAATAAGATGTACAAAGAAAAAAAAAGATGGTCGTAAATGCTGTTCTTCGTAACTCAAATGCATCGTAAGTCAGGGACTACCTGTAGTTAATAGAATGGAATTCTGATATGAATTATTTTGTAAAACATGTTTAATTGCTGGCCTCTTACCTTTATCAGGTGTTGTTTTAGGTGCCTTTTACTTAGTTCCAACCCATATAGATGCAATGCACAACAGAAGGAAACACTGCCCGGTCCTGTGCCATTCATACAGTCGTTGCTATGTTTGAGCCCATTGTTTCACCTTTATCAGATAGAAGATAAATAATATTAACAATTTTTCTTTAAAAAAAGATAAGGATCAGGACGGGGGCAAGATGGCGCTCTAGGCAGAAACACCACGCCGTCCCTCCACAGCAAAGATCCGAAAAACTAAGCCTAACAGAGAATCAACAATCCTGAAACCCTAGAACACCAAATGAAGAGATAAAGAACTCAGCCAAACACCAAACGGAGTGAGAATACTAAAAGAGAACGGAGAGCGAGGAGAGACTCAGGCAGAGATTCCTTACCAGCTAACGCAGCGCGGATCCACCATCTTGGATTCCTATCGGAGACCAGCAAACGGGAGAGCAGCATTGCAGAGCATCTGGTCGGAGACAGAACGACCGGTAAACTGCGGTGCGCGCTCTCCCACCACCCACCCCTCTCCGCCTCAGCTGGGGATCCCCTGCTTTCCGTGGCCAGGGTCTCTGGGCTGGGGGGTGCTGGTGCTTGGATTCCGCGCGCCTGGGCTGGCGGCTTTCTGGGAGCCGTTTGCTGGCAGCTAGCGAACCTTTCTCTGCCGCCTCCCCCTCCTTTTGCCTGGGTGCCTGGTTCCGAGTGCCGTCTCTGCTCTCTCCTGCGGGGCTGTAGGGCTGCGTGCGGGCGTGTGGCTGTTTCTGGGTCTGGGCTCCCGCGTGGGTGGGATCCCGGGGCCTTTGTTCGTTCGCCCCTCTGCTTTCCGTGGCCGGGGTCCCTGGGCGGGGGGGCGCCGGTGATTGGGTTCCGCGCGCCCGGGCTGGGGGCTTTTTGGGAGACGTTTGCTGGCACCTAGTGGACCTTTTTCTGCCGCCTCCCCCTCCTTTTGCCTGGGTGCCTGGGTCCGGGTGCTGTCTCTGCTCTCTCCTGCGGGGCTGTGGAGCTGCGTGCGGGCGTGTGGCTGTTTCTGGGTCTGGGCTCCCGCGTGGGTGGGATCCCGGGGCCTTTGTTCGTTCACCCCTCTGCTTTCCGTGGCCGGGGTCCCTGGGCGGGGGGGCGCCGGTGCTTGGGTTCCGCGCGCCCGGGCTGGGGGCTTTCTGGGAGCCGTTTGCTGGCACCTAGCGGACCTTTTTCTGCCGCCTCCCCCTCCTTTTGCCTGGGTGCCTGGTTCCAAGGGCCGTCTCTGCTCTCTCCTGCGGGGCTGTAGGGCTGCGTTCGGGCGTGTGGCTGTTTCCAGGTCTGGGCTCCCGCGCGGGTGGGATCCTGGGGCCTTTGTTCGTTGGCCCCTCTGCTTCCCGTGGCCACGGTCACTTAACCCTGAGACTATCGGCTTCTTGGAATTCGCGCCCCTGAGTGGGGGCTCTCTGGGTCCCATTTGTAGGCACTGACTGCTGGTGTTGCCCTTTTTTTTTTTTTTTTTTTCTCAATTTTATTTTTCTTCCTTTTTTGATTAGTTTTGTCATATTTTACCTCTTTTTCTCTTTTGTCTTTCTTCATTGCTTAATTTCTTGTCCCTCTATCTCTTCCTTCTCTTTCTGATCCCTGAATACCAGGCGATGTATGCCTCTGTACCTTCTGGCCAGGCTGAGCTGTGAAAATTGAGACCGACTCCCCCAGATCTCATAGCTGCATCGGTGCGATCCCTGGGAATTTTGCAGTTTTTTAACTTTTCTGATTTTCATTTGGTCATTCTTTCCTTTTCTTTCTCTTCCCCCTTCTGGTTTCCTCCATCCCATAGTCTCTCATCTGTACATTCCAACGACAAACTCCTCTAGCATTCTTTTATGTTTGTACGCTTTTTGCTCCTCCTCCTCTCTCCTCTCTCCCATATCCAGCTTAGCTTCACACATAACCATCTTCCCGCTGCACCCTACCTACCTGCACCGTGCACTAGACATCACATCACCAAGCGGTGCAGGCACGCCCTATTGGAACCTGCCCAGCACTGACTACCGACCGTCCTGGTGGCTGTGGTGAGTGCCACAAGCAACCCATCCCAGTGGCTCCTCCTCAACTAGATCTGCCCAGCTGTACCACAAGAACGAAAAAAAAAAAAAAAGAATCTACAATCAATAAACGAGAGAAATATCTACTGAATGCCCCGAAAACAGCAAACAATATCAAAACATTTACAAAAACAAGACAAGATGGCTCCAATAGGCGTCCAAATTAAAACACCAGATAACTCTCCTGTGGAAGAAAATGCACTAGAAGTACCTGATACGGAACTCAAATCACTAATACTCGGAATTTTCCAAGAACTGAGGCAAAAAGCTGACAAACATGAGGAAAAAATAGACAAATTTATGGAAAATACAGACAAAAAATTGGAAGAATTCAGGAAGATGATGCAAGAACAAAATGCCAAAATAAATTCACAACTCGAAATTATACAAAAACAACAATTAGAAATCCAAAAGATAAACAACAAGATTTCAGAAATGGACGGTGTCATAGAAGGGCTGAGAAGTAGATTTGAAACCATGGAAGACAGGATCAGTGGAACTGAAGACAAACACTTGGATACAACTCTGTTTCAGGAAAACTCAGAAAAAAGAACAAAGAAAAATGAAGAGACCCTGAGAGTTATGTGGGACACAATTAAAAGCAAAAACTTACGAGTGATTGGCATACCAGAACAGGGGAAGAAAACAGAAAACACAGAGAGGATCATTGAGGAACTGCTGACAGAAAACTTTCCCAATATCATGAAAGATGAAAAGCTGGTCATCCAAGAAGCTCAACGAACCCCATATAGAATAGACCCCAAAAGAAAATCACCAAGACATATCATATTCACACTCGCTAAAACTAAAGACAAACAAAGAATCCTGAGAGCAGCTCGGGAAAAACAAGAAGTCACATACAGAGGAGAAACAATAAGACTAAGCTCAGATTATTCAGCAGAAACCATGCAGGCAAGAAGGCAATGGGATGACATATATAAAACCTTGAAAGAAAAAAATTGTCAGCCAAGAATAATATATCCTGCAAAACTCTCATTCAGATTTGATGGTGAAATTAGGTCATTTCCAGATAAACAGAAACTAAAGGAATATGCAAAAGTCAAACCAAACTTACAAGAATTATTAAAGGGAGTTCTTCGATCTGAGGACAAACAGCTTAAGCCCTCAGGCAGGACCTAGGACCTAGGACGCAGGTTAACATGAACCAGATACCATTCTAGGAACTGAACTACAGACGACTTTCCAAAAACAAAAGATATACAACAGGGAATCAGAGAAATCAATCAAAGGATGACAACAACATCAAAACAATGAAAGAGGGAACAAACGGCATAGGTATAGAACCTTCTAAAGGAGAAGAAGGCAAGGCGATACCAAGTAACGGTAGACTGCTTCAAAATTATAAAGATAAGGGTAAAATTCATGGTAACCACAAAAAAAGTTAACAAACCAACTCATAAAAATAAAGACAAAAAACATAAAGTCTCAACAAAAACAAAACCTACAAAAACAAAAGAAATGAACACAAAATCCACAAACAAAAGGAACTCAGCACAAGAGAGTAAGAAGAACAAAGAAAACTTCAGCATCACAAAAAAAAGCACTACAAAATGACAGCAACAAACTCACATCTATCAATAATTACACTGAACGTAAATGGACTCAATGCACCCATAAAGCGACGGAGAGTGGCAGAATGGATAAGAAAACAGGATCCATCTATTTGCTGTCTACAAGAGACACATCTTAGAAACAAAGATGTGAATTTATTAAAAATCAAAGGTTGGAAAAAAATATATCAAGCTAACAACTATCAAAAAAGAGCAGGAGTGGCAATTCTAATCTCAGATAAAATAGACTTTAAAAAGAAATCTACCATAAAAGACAAAGAAGGACACTATATAATGATTAAGGGGATGATCCATCATGAAGACATAACCATAATAAATATCTATGCACCCAATGACAGGGCTCCAAAATACATAAAAAAAACTCTAACAGCACTGAAAAGAGAAATTGACATTTCCACAATAATAGTAGGAGACTTCAACACACCACTCTCAGTAAAGGACAGAACAACTAAAAAGAAACTTAGCAAAGATACAGAAGACCTAAATGACACAATCAGCCAACTGGACCTCATAGACATATATAGAACACTCCATCCAACCACTGCAAAATACACATTCTTTTCCAATGCACATGGAACGTTCTCCAGAATAGACCACATCTTAGGCCACAGAGCAATCCTCAACAAGATCCAAAATGCTGAGATAATTCACAGTATCTTCTCTGACCACAATGCCATCAAGGTAGAAATTAACACTAGAAAGAGCAAGGAAAAAAAATCAAACACATGGAAACTGAATAATAATCTGCTTACACATCAATGGGTAATAGAAGAAATCAGAGATGGAATTAAAAAATTCCTAGAATCAAATGAAAATGAAAACACAACATACCAAAACCTTTGGGACACAGCAAAGGCAGTCCTCAGAGGACAATTTATAGCAATAGATGCACATATCAAAAAAGGAGAAAGGGACAAAATCAAAACATTAACTACAGAACTCAAACAAATAGAAAGAGAACAACAAAAAAAGCCTACAACCACCGGAAGAAAGGAAATAGTAAAGATCAGAGCAGAAATCAATGAAATAGAGAACAGAAAAACAATAGAAAGAATCAACAAAACCAAAAGTTGGTTCTTTGAAAGAATCAACAAAATCGACAAACCACTGGCCAGACTGACAAAAGAAAAACAGCAGAGGGCACAAATAACCCAAATAAGAAATGAAATGGGGGACATTACAACAGACCCAACTGAAATAAAAAGGATTATAACAGAATATTATGAAAAACTATATTCCAACAAATTTGAAAACCTAGAGGAAATGGATAAATTTCTAGAAACATACGGACTACCCAAACTACAACAAAGTGATATTGAAAATCTGAACAGACCCATAACAAGAGAAGAGATTGAAAAGGTAATAAAAAAACTCCCAACCAAAAAAAGCCCTGGCCCAGATGGCTTCACTGGAGAATTCTACAAAACATTTACAGAAGAGCTCGTACCAGTTCTACTCAAGTTATTTCAGAGCATAGAAGAGGAAGCAACACTTCCAAATTCATTCTATGAAGCCAGCATAACGCTGATACCAAAACCAGGCAAAGACATCACAAAAAAAGAAAATTACAGACCAATATCTCTCATGAATATAGATGCAAAAATTCTGAACAAAATTTTAGCCAATAGAATTCAGTATCATATCAAAAAAATAATACACCACGACCAAGTAGGATTCATACCAGGAATGCAAGGATGGTTTAACATTAGAAAATCCATCAACGTAATCCACCACATAAATAAAAGGAAAGAAAAAAATCACATGATTATCTCAATTGATGCAGAAAAGGCATTTGACAAAGTCCAACACCCATTCCTGATCAAAGCTCTCAATCAAATAGGTATAGAAGGGAAATTTCTCAACATCATAAAGGCCATCTATGCAAAACCAACAGCCAACATCATTCTTAATGGAGAAAGGCTGAAAACATTCCCCCTGAAAACAGGAACAAGACAAGGATGCCCTTTATCACCACTCCTATTTAACATTGTGCTGGAAGTTCTAGCTAGAGCAGTAAGGCAAGAGAAAGAAATAAAGGGCATCCAAATTGGTAATGAAGAAGTTAAACTCTCCCTGTTTGCAGATGATATGATACTATACATAGAAAACCCTAAAGACTCCACGAGAAATTTACTGGAACTAATAGAAAGATTCAGCAGAGTAGCAGGATACAAGATAAACATTCAAAAATCAGTTGGATTCCTATACACCAGTAAAGAGAACGATGAAAAGGAGATCAGGAAATCAATACCATTTTCAATAGCCCCTAAAAAGATAAAATACTTGGGAATAAATCTGACCAGGAATATAAAAGACCTATACAAAGAAAACTACAAAACACTGCTGCATGAAACCCAAAGGGATCTACATAAATGGAAAAACATACCATGCTCATGGATAGGCAGACTCAACATTGTGAAAATGGCAATTCTACCTAAAGCAATTTACAAATACAATGCAATTCCGATACAAATACCAACAACATTCTTCAAAGAGATGGAAAAACTAATTATTAACTTTATATGGAAAGGGAAGAAACCCCGAATAAGTAAAGCACTACTGAAGAAGAAGAATAAAGTTGGAGGACTCACACTACCTGACTTGAGAACCTACTATACAGCTACAGTACTCAAAACAGCCTGGTACTGGTACAACAACAGAGACATTGACCAATGGAACAGAATTGAGAACTCAGATGTAAATCCATCCACCTATGGTCACCTGATTTTTGACAAGGGCCCAAAATACATCAAATGGGGAAAAGACAGTCTTTTTAACAAATGGTGCTGGCAAAACTGGATATCCATTTGTAGAAAAATGAAACAGGACCCATACCTCACACCATATACAAAAACTACTTCAAAATGGATCAAAGACCTGAATATAAAGCCTCAAACTATAAAATTCATAGAAGAAAAAATAGGACCAACACTTCAGACCTTAATACATGGCATTAACAGGATACAAACCATAAACATCAACACAAAAAACCCAACAGATAAACTAGATAATTGGGATCTTCTAAAAATCAAACATCTATGCTCTTCAAAAGATTTCACCAAAAGAGTTAAAAGAGAACCTACAGACTGGGAAAAAATTTTTGGACAGTACAAGTCAGACAAAGGTCTAATCTCCATAATCTACAAGAAAATCCAACACCTCTACAACAAAAAGACAACCAATCCTATCAAAAAATGGGCAAAGGAAATGAACAGACACTTCACCAAGGAAGACATTCAAATGGCCAACAGACACATGAGGAAATGCTCGCGATCACTAGCCATTAGAGAAATGCAAATTAAAACCACAATGAGATACCATCTCACCCCGGCATTACTGGCACGAATCAAAAACACTGGAAATAACAAATGTTGGAGGGGCTGCGGGGAGACGGGAACTCTTATACACTGCTGGTGGGAATGCAAAATGATACAGCCATTTTGGAAAATGATATGGCGTTTCCTCAGAAAGCTAGAAATAGACGTACCATTCGATCCAGCAATCCCACTCCTAGGAATATATCCTAGAGAAATAAGAGTCATCACTCGAATAGACATATGCACACCTATGTTCATGGCAGCATTATTCACAATAGCAAAACGATGGAAACAACCTCGATGTCCATCAACAGACGAATGGATACACAAACTATGGTACATACACACAATGGAGTACTATGCAACGAGAAAGAACAATGAATCGGTGAACCATCTCATAACATGGATGAAACTGGAGGACATCATGCTGAGTGAAATAAGTCAATCACAAAAGGTCAAATATTGTATGAGACCTCTATTGTAAAAACCCATGAAAAAATTCACATGCAAAATGTAACAATACTTGTTGGTTACCAGGGATGGGAGGGGGGGGGAATACTAAATAGGTAATAGGTAAGTGGTAACTTGGGTGAGAGATGAGATAGTACATAGTACAGGGGAAACTAACACAACCTGCACAAGGAAAGGTCATGGAGGCCCTATAGACACATCCAAACCCCCCGAGGGACTGAGTTGTTGGACGGAGGGCTCTGGGGACCATGATCTAGGGGAACATCTAGCTCAATTGGCATGACACTACTTATAAAGATAATGCTCTACATTCTACCTTGGTGAGTAGTGTCTGGGGTCTTAAAAGCCTATGAGCGGCCATCTAAGATACTCCACTGATCTCATCCCTTCGGAAACAAGGGAGAACGAAGAGAACAGGATACAAGGAAAAGATTAGTCCGAAGGACTAATGGTCCACAGCTACCAAGGCCTCCACGGGACTGAGCCCAGTACAGCTGGATGGTGCCCGGCTACCACCAATGACTCCTCTGACCAGGATCACAACAGAGGGTTCTGGGCAGAGCTGGAGTAGGATGTAGAGTATAATTTTAACTCCCAAAAAAAAAAAAAAAAAAAAAAAAGAAGACCAGATATACTGGCCTAAAGAATACTAGAGAAACCTCGAGAGTGTGGCCCCCAGACACCCTTTCAGCTCAGAGGGGAAGTTACCTTCAAGGTTCGATGTTAAGCCTGGGAATGGACACCCCAGTAAAACTAAATGGGACTAATGATGTACAGGAGTCCGGTGACAAGGGCCAGAAGGCAGAGGGAGAGTAGGAAACTGATGATAAGGAACACAAATTGAATAAGGACACTGTCGATGTATTGTGAGATTGTTGACCACTGCTATAGGGCAACATTTGTAGTAACTATTAAATGGGAGGCTGTTTTGTCCTGTAAGCCTTCATCTTGGGCGAGAATGGCAGCACAATTGGAAGAGCATAGTCAATATCACTTAAATGTGTAAGTAAAAAGTTTTGAAATGGTGTTTAAATAAAATAAAAATAAATAAATAAATAAATAAATAAATAAACAAATGAGACTAAAGAGGTACAATAGTCCACTGACAAGGTCCAGAAGACAGAAGGGGACAAGGAAGCCCCCTGGTGATAGGGAACACAAGGTAGAGTAAGGATATTCTTGATGTGCTGTGAGATTGTTAACCATTGTCATAGGGCAACATGTGTAGTAACTGTTAAATGAATAACTATTTTTTCTGTAAGCCTTCATCTTAAGTGAGAATAACAGCACAGTTGGAAGAGCGTAGTCAATGTCACTGAACTGTGAATGTAGAAATTTTTGAAACGGTGTACCTTTGGCCATCTGTAATTTTCATCAAAAAAAAAGGTTGAGAATTTAGAGGCTTAATACGTTGTGGGGTTGTTAACCAATGTCAAAAAACAACATGTGTACTACTATTTCATGAGAAACTATTTGCTCTGTAAGCTTTCACCTGAAGTACAATAAAATATATATTAAAAAAAAATAAAATAAAAAAATTAAAAAAGATAAGGATTTAAGGAGCAGTAGTATGAGTTGGAACTGACTCAAGGGCGACGGGCTTGGCTTTTGGTTTTTTTAGAACTAGACATTTGTCGGGGGAGAGGGGGATCAGATGGACTAGATTATCAGCAGTCAACATAATTTTGTTTGCAATCTATGAAACAAATACATGAAGAATATTAAAAAATAGTATAGAAAGATTTATTATAAAGTGAGTTAACAAAACACCCTGTATGAATCTATGTATAATATGTATTTATATATGTATGTATACACACATGTATTTTTTTTCTTTTGAAGAATTTACGAATAATACAGAGGTTCCATGAAACTTTCACCAAACTTCCCCAAATAAGAATATCTTCCATAACAATAACGCGAGACAATGCTTCTTACCTTTGTATTTTTTCTTCATTTAGTTCTTCTGGTGATTGCATCAATATTGTATGTATAATACACACATATTTAATTTAGAAATCTGTGCCCAATCCCCTCCCCCCCTTTTCTTGCTGAAAGTGTAGCTACTTTAAAATTCAGTACACTTTCCAATGGTTATGTAGAATATTAGTTAAGAGCAAAAAAGTTGGAAGCAAAATATTCAGGAATTACTGGACACATTATTCAAAATTATCCTCCCATTGATTTAACTAAGGTCCATAATAAATTAGTTGTTGCTAGGTGCCGTCCAGTGGGCTTCAACTCATAGCCTTTGACCTTATGTATAAGAGAAAAAAACATTGCCCAGTCCTGGGTCTTCTTAACAGTATTTACTATGTTTGAGCTAATTGATGCAGCCACTGTGCTAATCCACCTTATTAAGGGTTCCCCTCTTTTTTGCTGACCCTCTACTTTACTATGACGTCTTTCTCCAGTGACTGGCCCCTCCTGATGACGTGTCCAAATTAAGCAAGATGAAGTTTCACATCCTTGCTTCTAAAGGGCATTCTGGCTGTACTTCCTCCAAGACAGGTTTGTTCGTTCTTCTGGAAGTACATGGTATATTCAATATTCTTCATGAACACCACAATTCAAATTCATCAATTCTTCTTCAGTCTTCTTTTTTCATTGTCCAGCTTTCTCGTGCATATGAAGTGATTGAAAATAGCATGACTTGGGTCAGGCCCACCTTAGTCCTCAAAGTGACATCATTGCTCTTTAATACTTTAAAGCAGTCTTTTGCAGCAGAATGTCCTTTGATTTCTTAACTGTTGCTTCCATGGACATTGGTTGTTGATCCAATAAAAATGAAATCCTTGACAATTTCTTTATTATTTATCATGATGTTCTTTATTGGTCTATTTGTGTGGATTTTTGTTTCTTTTATGTTCAGGTGTAATCTGACATAACCAAAAACCAAACCTGATCTGTTTCAACAGAGTCAATTCTGATTCATGGCAACCCTACAGGACAAAGTACAACTGCCCCATAAGAGACCTTAAAAATCATATAAGGTACTTGACCAAAAGTAGTGAGGCTGAAGCAGGTCCAGGGGCTAGAATTCATTTTTATATAAAAGTTTGTCAAAAGGTTATAGTTAGTGCTAGAATCCATTTTGTGTGAGCACTTGTTAAAAGTTATAGTTAATAATCATGAAAAGTTCCAGGAAGAAATGAGATTACAAGCTGAAACTCTTTGTTTCATTGTTTCCCCTACCTAGGAGAGGAATGTTCCATGAAGGGTACTTTATCTTAACCAACAAAGAGGCTATGCTACAAGGAAGTTATGCTCTCACAAAAGAGCCTATTGCAATTTCCTTGTGACTGAGCTTAGAACCTGTTGCAAGTCACTAAGCCAAGAACAAATGTTGCCAGGTCATTCCCAGGGAAATCTCCCGCTAGTAATGGAATGATATCCAGCCAATAAAAACTCTTTAAACCAAACATGTATTCCCATATATTATGTTTCCCGCCTTTGACAATGATGTATTAATGAATAACCAATCAGAATATTTTTTAACTTCACTTCCTTCTGTAATAGTATATTAGAGACTCCTAACTGTGATTCAGTGAATTCCATTGGTCTTTATTTCTGGTACATGCTGATGGTTTTCCTCATTCGAATGAATTTTTCTTTGTCTTGACTTAATAAAAGTCTCTTTTGATTGAATTTGAGTCTGGGGTCTTATTCCCTTACAACAAAGTTATACTGAAGGCTGTAGTCTTTGACCTTTATCAATAAATGATCTGAGTTGTCTTCATAAACAAACAAGGTTCTGTCATCTCCATATCTCAGCTTGTTGATGAGTCTTCCTCCAATCCTAATGCCGCATTCTTCTTCATATAGCCAGGTTTTCAGATTATTTGTTCAGCATACAGATTGATATCTCATAAAACATTACTAATTAACTGCACAGCATTAGGTAAGTAAGTTGTCTATCTGAAGTCTCAAGTTGGTTTCTTTCTTTTTTCATTTAAAAAATGAGAGTAACTTCAGATGTCTTTTGTAAGTGTTAAAGTACTATGAGAGACTTGAATTCAAGTCTCTTCTATATAATAATAATAGAATACTAAGTGGACAAATAATTTAAAAAACCAGTAAACTTTCACCAATGTATTTCCTATTCCCAATATATTAACATTTCCAAAGTGCCTGAGAAAATAAATAAATATCTAGTTTTTGAATACAGTGTAAGTGAATGATTTAGTATACCATAACATAGATGGGGAGAATAAAGATAGAGTCTGTGTATTTCTGCTGTCTCTTGTTTGCCCAAGTAGGGACCTATTATCCCAAATGGGAATCTGGCACTCTCAAACTGATTTGAACATTTTAATTGCATACAATAGTCCATCATTTTAACTTTTCCAGGCACGAACAATCCCGTGGGGTTCAGTTAAAACTCATGATTACAACCATAGACTTACCATTAGCCTAGATTGGGTTAAAATGCTAGTTTTTTCCCATCCTGTCTGAATGATCTTGGGTAAGTTAATTAAACTATGGAAACATAATTTGATCACTGAACACAAAGAATTTTCATATATTTCTACAAAAAAATATGATTTTTAATTATAACATAGATGATAAAATCCATGTTTGGTTAATGAGTGAGAACTAATGGAATTCAAAGCAAAGAATTAATATCATGAATCATAAAAATATACTGTCCTGCCTACAAAAATATATCAAGGCAATTGTGAAGTACAGACAGAAGCACTATGAATTTTTAAAAGAAAGAGAAGTCATATATAGTATACATCGGGCAAGTTGTTTCTGCCAAAATGAGAGTAGGACAGACACTTATAAGATTAGCAGTCTAAAGATTATTTATAAACATAAAGAAAGGTAAAAGGCATTTTAGACAAAGAGACAGTGTAAGTCAAGGCATAAAAGTCAGACTGAGTCCAAATTTGTCTTAACTAAATCTGAGTTAACTAATTGACAGAGACTCATTGCCGTTGAGTGTACTCCAACTCATAGTGGAAAATCGTTAAGGATAAATGAGATAATAAAAGTGTAGGTAAAATGAGACAATTTGTGGAGAATTTTTTTTTTTTACTTTATTCATCTGAGAGACGGTAGAAGTTCCTGAACAGGTGAATAAATTTAAATAAATGAGTAAGAATAGCTGAATAAATAGATGAATAGACAAATAAAAATTGCTGTAAAGTATAAGTTTATAAAAGACAAACAATAAATAAATTTGGTTGATAATTTGATAATTGTATTTCTATATTAATAAATTAATTAGATTTTCTTGTGGTTTCACAAATAAAATTTTATCTCATTTCTGCACTTTTAGTGACATAAAATTAAATTTTGCCTCTTGTAAAATTAATGATTGCCTGGAGCCCTCGTACATTGCTGGTGGGAATGTAAAATGGTACAGTCAGTGGAAAACAGTTTAGTAGTTCCTTAAAAAGTTGAACATAGAACTGCCGTAAGACTGGGCAATTCCAATCCTAGGTATATAGTCAAAAGAATTGAAGTCTGGAACACAAAGAGAAACATGTACACCAATGTTCATTGTAACACTTTTCACAGTAGCCAAAAGTGCAAACAATCAAAATGCCCATTAACAGTTGAATGAATAAGCAAAATGTGGTAGATACACACAAAGGAATAGAAGTGAAATCCTGATGCATGCAGCAACATGGATGAACCTTGAAAATATCTTGCTGAACAAAATAAGTCAGTCTCAAAAAGAAAAATACAGAATGATCTCACTTATATGAATTAAGTAAACATATAGAAACTAAAGATTATGCATGATTACTCTGGTTGGGAGGGCTTAAGCTTTTGCTTAAGGGACATTGAGTTTATACAGTGGAACCTGTGAGAGCCGGAACTCTATGAGACTACCATGTTTTTCTGGGTCTTGTGAATTTTTCATCTCTGACAGGGTGCAGTCATACCACTTTTCTACTGCTCGTTTTACTGGAAAATATTTGCGTTTTCTTTCTCTGACAAGTTTCTACCTTACGCAGGTTCCAGCTTTCACAGATTTTACTCTATTAATGATGGTGGAATGGTATGGAAAAGATAGCGAGAAAGGTTGCACAACTTGAAGATTGTAATCAATGTCGCTAAATTATACATGCAGAATTTTTTAGACGGCATATGTTTTGTTATGTATATTTTCACCACAATTAAAAAGAAAATGCTTGCCACTCATTCTTTCTTTTCAGTATTATTGTTTTTGTTTTAATAATGCACACAATCTGGTCTTTTTCTAACAAGGCTGTGCATTCAAACTTCAGGCAATTTATCTGTAATATGCATAATGTGAAGATTCTGCTGAAATTCTGAGAGACAGGATAGACTTATAGGTTCTTTTTTCAGAAGAGTGGGACCCAAAATACATAATTTGAAATAGCACAAGTTGCACTTTATATTAAGTAAGCAGTTTCAGTGTGCTTACTATACAAACATTCTGCTAAACTTATATGTGGGAGTCTGGTTAAGGTTAGGAAAAGATCTATATCAACTTAATGAACTCTACTTTTGCTGACATACTCAGAAAATATAGTCAAATTACAAGATGTTACTCTTACATAGGATTGGAATTTTTAACAGGTACTAGAATTCAAAGAATATAATTTTAAATAGATCTGCATGATGTCTTGCTTTACTACATAGGTTTTAAGTGTAATTTTGCATGGCTTTTTCTTTTTTATGTCAACAAATATGTACTTACTACAAAGGTTCAAAATAAACTGTTTGGTAAACAATTTGCTTTAAGAATATTGTTATCTTATTTACCAATTATTTCACCAAGATGCGTTATTTATCTTTCCAAAGATGACATAAAAGTTTGGCTATTGATATAGATATTATACAGAAAAGTATAATATTTGATACAGATATCATGTAGTTATAGGTATATTATAGTGTTGCCTGCCTTGATATATATAACCTCATTACAGAAGAGACTTACTATAAAGTTACAGTAATGAAAGAAAAGGCATTGTCAAAAGTATAGCTACATAAATTAGTAGAACAGAATTGAGAGTTCAGAAATAGACCTACACAAAAATAGTTATTTGCATTTTGGATGAATGTGCAAAGATAATTCAAAAGAAAAAGAGTACATTTTTCAACAAATAGTGCTAAAATAATTAGATGTCCATACGCAAAAAAGAAAGAAAACACAACTGAATCTCAGCCCATGCCTCACACCTTATATAAAACTTTACTGAAAATGGATCATAAACGTAAATCTAAAAGCATAAGATTCATATAGAATAAAGCATGGGATAAAAATTATTGCAACTTAGATTAGCCAGAGATTTCCCACATTTGACACCAAAAACACAATCTAAACAAAAAATGAACAACTTGGACTTACCTCTGCAGAAGGCCTTGCCAAGACAATAAAAAGACAAGTCACAGACTGGAGAAAATATCCGAAAACTGCATGTCAGAAAAAAGGACTTGAATGTATAATATATACAGAGCTTACAAGCTCAATAATAAAAATAACAACAAACCAATAAATAAGTGGGTAAACAAGTACATAAAAAGATGCTTTATATAGTAGGTCATAGAAAAATGGAAAGTAAAATCACAATGTGATAACACTGCACTTCTATTAGAACAACTAAACAAATACCAGATGCAGAGTAACTGAAACCTTTACACATTGCTTCTTGGAATAGGCATTGGTACAGCCATTTGGGAAAACAGTTTGACTTTCTTACAAAGTTAAATATATGCTTTATAAAGTATATCACTTTCTTACAAAGTTAAATATATAATGCATAATTATATACAGAATCATGCCAGCTTCCCAAAGATATCCACATCTAATCCCTGGAATCTGTGAATATGCTAGGTTGCACAGAAAGTAGGAATTAAGGTTGCAGATGGAATTAAGATTGCCAATCAGCCATAAAATAAAGAGATTATCTTGAATTGCACGAGTGGTCCCAAAATAATCACAAAACCAAAAAAATCCAAAACTCTTGCCTTCGTGTTGATTCCAACTCATAATCACAAGAAACTTTAAAAGCACAAAAGGGAAGAAAAAGAAGTGGACAGAATCAAAAGCTGTTTAAAGATGCTACACTGCTGGCTTTTAAAATAGAGGGTGGGGCCATGAGTCAAGGAATGCAGACAGCCAAGGAATGCAGCCCTGCTGACAACTCCGTTTTAGCCCAGTGAAACCCATTACAGGATTCTGACTTCCAGAACGGTAAAATAAGAACTGTATGTTGTTTTAAGCTACTAAAATTATAATTTCTCACAACAACAATAGAAAATCAATAAACCATATGACCCAGCAATACCACTCATAAGTATTGAAACAAGGAAAATACATTTTTACACAGAAACCAGTACATGATTCTTTATAGTACTTGTATGCAACATCACCAGAATTGGAAATAAATCTTATTTTGTCAAGGAATGGATAAAAAATACGTAGTACATTGATAGAATAAAAAAAAAAAAAAACATTACGGCTGCCAAGATGGCGGAGTAGTCTGATGGCTTCCTATATACCTCTTACAACAAAGACCTGGAAAAACAAGTGACTTCATTGTATATGAATATCTAGGAGCCCTGTACAAGGCAAAGTTGAGGAATCAGAGTGAGTGGAGGAGGGGAGAGGGAGATGGTACGGAAGAAGAGAGGCGTGCCAGATCGGACTCAGCCTGAGCCACAGCTTTTCAGCCCGGACAAGAGTGAAGTGGGCATACAGCTCCGCATGCACGCTCGGGAGGCAGTTTCCACATCGAGAGAGATCTGACAGGAGAGATTCTGCTTGGACACTCAGAACCAGTGAAAAGCAGCTCCCAAGCAGCTAAAGATAAGTACATGCATGTGGCCTTTTGCGGGTATTAAAAAAAAAAAAAAAAAAACCATTTGGGGAAAACCTCTCTCCCTTTTACCTCCTCCCTCCCTGCTCTGAACCCATCTGGGCTTCTGAAGTTTCTGTGTCACCTGGGCCAGAAGTAGATCCCAAAAGGATCCCTGACCCATTCTCCTCGCCCTGGAGAGGGAACAAATAAGCTACTGGCTCCCCTAACCCAGGAATTCAGGGTTCGCACAGCTCCTTTGCTAGGCACAAGCATAATGGGTCTGAAGACTTTGAGTGCCTTCCACCCCTGTATAGACTTGTGTAGATCCATCTCAACAGAGTAAGCCCTCACTACCACAATACAACAGGGTAAACACCTGAAGTCTAACTTCAACTGTTTCAGGTGTGAAGTGGCAGATATGTGACGTGTAACACAACCTTGCCCTTTAAGCAGGCACCTTTATGGGTCTGCAACAGGGGCTTGAGGACTGGTGGCTACACCTACATCACCTAGTCACCCAACAACAGCATGTAGTCACCCAACAATGCACCCAACGACAGGGCTCCAAAATAAATAAAACAATCTCTAATAGCACTGAAAAGAGAGATAGACAGCCCGACAATAGTAGTAGGAGACTTCAAAATGCCACTTTCAGTGAAGGACAAAACATCCAGAAAGAAGCTTAACAAAGACAAGGAAGACCTAAATGTTACAATCAACCAACTTGATCTCATAGACATATACCAAACACTGCTCCCAACAGCAGCCAAGTATACTTTCTTTTCCAATGCACATGGAACATTCTCCAGAATAGACCACATATTAGGCCATAAAGAAAGCCTTAAGAAAATCCAAAGCATCTAAATATTACAAAGCGTCTTTTCTGACCATAAAGCCATAAAAGTAGAAATCAACAACACAAAAAGCAAGGAAAAAAAATCAAACACATGGAAACTGAACAACACCTTGCTCAAAAACTACTGAGTTATAGAAGAAATTAAGAATGGAATAAAGAAATTCATAGTATCAAATGAGAATGAAAACACATCCTATGAGCACCTTTGGGACACAGGAAAAGCAGTGCTCAGTGGTAGCTTATAGCACACATCCAAAAAGAAGAAAGGGCCATAATCAAAATATTAACTTACAACTAGAACAAGTAGAAAGAGAGCAGCAAAAGAAGCCCTCAGGGCCCAGAAGGAAGGAAATAATAAGAATAAGAGCAGAATGAAATGAAATGGAGAATAGAAAAACAATTGAAAGTGTTAACAAGTCCAAAAGCTAGTTCTTTGAAAAGATCAACAAAACTGATAAACCATTAGCCAAACTGACAAAAGAAAAACAGGAGAGGAAACAGATAGCCTGTATAAGAAATGAGATGGGTTATATCACAACAGACCCAATTAAAATTAAAAGAATCATAACACAATACTATGAAAAATTGTACTCTAACAAATTTGAAAACCTAGAGGAAATGGACAAATTTCTAGAAACTCACAACCTACCTAAACTAACAAACAGAGATATGAAAACTAGAAAGAAAGAAAAAAAAAAAAAAAACGATAACAAAAGAAGAGTTTGAAAAGGTTATTAGAAAACTCCCAACCAAAAAACCCCTGGCCCAGATGGCTTCACTGGAGAATTCTACCAAACTTTCAGAGAAGAGTTAACACCACTACTACTAAACGTATTTCAGAGCATAGAAAATGATGGAGTACTCCCAAACTCATTCTTTGAAGCCAACATAACCCTGATACCAAAATGTAAAGACACCATAAAAAAAGAAAATTGCAGACCAATATCCCTCATGAACATTGATACAAAAATCCTCAACAAAATTCTAGCCAATAGAATTCAGCAACAAATCAAAAAATAATTCACCATGATCAAGTGGGATTTATGCCAGGTATGCAGGGATGGTTCAACATTAGAAAAACAATCAACGTACTCCATCACATAAATAAAACAAAAGACAAGAACCATATGATCTTATCAATCGATGCAGAAAAGGCATTTGACAAAGTCCAACACACATTCATGATAAAAACTCTCAACAAAATAGAAATAGAAGGGAAATTCCTCAATATAATTAAGGGCATTTATACAAAGCCAACAGCCAACATCATCGTAAATGGAGAGACTTTGAAAGCATTCCCCTTGAGAAGAGGAACCAGACAAGCATGCCCTCTATCACCACTATTATTAAACATTGTGCTGGAGGTCCTAGACAGAGCACTTAGGCTAGAAAAAGAAATAACGGGCATCCATATTGGTAGGGAAGAATTCAAAGTATCTCTGTTTGCAGATGATATGATCTTATCCATAGAAAATCCCAAAGAATCCATAAGAAAACTACTGGAACTAATAGAAGATTTCAGCAAAGTTTCAGGATACAATATAAACATACAAAAATCAGTTGGATTCCTTTCCACAAACAAAAGAACCTTGAAGAGAAAATTACCTAATCAGTACAATTTACAATAGCCCCCAAAAAGATAAACTACTTAAGAATACATCTAACCAGAGATGTAAAAGATCTATACAGAGAAAAGTGCACGACACTACTGCAAGAAACTAAAAGAGACCTGCATAAGTGGAAAAACATACCTTGCTCATGGATAGGTAGACTCAACATAATGAAAATGTCAATCCTACCCAAAGCAATCTACAGATACAATGCAATCCCAATCCAAATTCCAATGGCATTTTTTAATGAGATGAAGAAACAAATCACACACTTCATATGGAAAGGGAAGAGGCCCCGAATAAGTAAAGCGTTACTCAGGAAGAAGAACAAAGTGGGAAGCCTCACACTACCTGATTTTAGAACTTATTATACTACCAGAGTAGTCAAAACAACCAGGTACTGGTACAACAATGGATACATACACCAATGGAACAGAGTTGAGAATCCAGGCATAAATTCAGCCACTTATGAGCAGCTGATATTTGATACAGGCCCAAAGTCTGTTAATTGAGGAAAAGATAATCTCTTTAACAAATGGTGCTGGCATAACTGGATATCCATCTGCAAAAAACTGAAACAAGACCCATACCTCACAACATGCACAAAAACTAACTCAAAATGGATTAAAGACTTAAATATAAAATCAAAAACGATAAAGATCATGGAAGAAAAATTAGGGACAATGCTAGGAGTACTAATACATGGAATAAACACAATACAAACCCTAAGTAACAATGCACAAGCACCAGAAGAGAGACTAGACAAATGCGAGCTCTTAAAAATCAAACAATTATGGTCATCAAAAGACTTCACCAAAAGAGTCAAAAGACAACCTACAGACTGGGAAAATATTGTTGGCTAAGACATATCTGATCAGCATCTACTCTCTAAAATGTACAAGGTACTGCAAAACCTCAACAACAAAAAGACAACCCAGTTAAAAAATGGGCAAAAGATATGAACAGGCACTTCACCAAAGAAGATATTCAGGTAGCTAACAGACACATGAAGAAATGCTCACGATCATTAGCCATTAGAGAAATGCAGATCAAAACTACAATGAGATATCATCTCACCCCAACAAGGCTAGCACTAACCCAAAAAACACAAAATAATAAATGCTGGAGAGCTTGTGGAGAGACTGGAACACTTATACACTGTTGATGGGAAGGTAAAATGATACAACCACTTTGGAAATAGATTTGGAGCTTCCTTAAAAAGCTAGAAATAGAAGTACCATCTGATCCAGCTATCCCGCTCCTTGGAATATATCCTAAAGAAATAAGAGCGGTCACATGAATAGATATATGCACACCGGTGTCCATCGCGGCACTGCTCACAATAGCAAAAAGATGGAAAAAACCTAGATGCCCATCAACGGATGAATGGATAAACAAATTATGGTATATCCACACAATGGAATATTATGCAATGATAACAATGATGAAGCCGTGAAATGTTTTATAACATGGAGGAAGCTGGAACTTATGCTGAGTGAATTTACTTAGTCACAGAAGGACAAATACTGTAGAAGACCTCCATTATAAGAACTCAAGAAAAGGTTTAAACACAGAAGAAAACATTATTTGATGCTTACGAGGGTGGGGAGGGAGGGTGAGTGTTATTTACTAAGTAGATAGTAGATAAGAATTATCTTAGGTGAAGGGAAGGACACTACACACTGCAGGGCACAACTGGACTAAACCAAAGCTAAGAAGTTTCCTGAATACAATCAAATACTTTGAGGGGCAGAGTAGCAGGGGTAGGGGTCTGGGGACCATGGTTTCAGGGGACATCTAGGTCAATCGGCATAACAAAGCTTAGTAAGAAAATGTTCTGCATCCTACTTTGGTGAGTGGCATCTGGGGTCTTAAAAGCTCGCAAGTGGCCATCTAAGATGCATCGATTGATCCCAGCCATGTGGAGTAAAAGAGAATGAAGAACACCAAAGACACAAGGAAAGTCTTATTCCAAGAGACAGAAAGGGCCACCTAAACCAGAGACTTCATCAGCCTGAGATCAGAAGAACTAGATGGTGCCTGGCTACCACCCATGGCTGCCCTGACAGGGAACACAACACAGAGTCCCTGATGAAACAGCAGAAAGGTGGGGTGCAGAACTCAAGACCTAGTAAGAAGACCAGACTTAGTGGTCTGACTGAGACTGGAGGAACCCTGGAAAGCATGGTCCCTGAATTCTTTATCAGCTCAGAACTAAAACAATTTCCAAGGCCAACTCTTCAGACAGGGATTGGACTGGACTGTGGGACAGAAAGTGATACTCATGAGGAGTGTGCCTCTTAGCTCAAGTAGATACAAGAGACCAAAGGGGCAGCTTCTGTCTGGACGTGAGATGGGAAGGCAGAGAGTGTTAGGAGCTGGTTGAATGAACATGGGAAATCAGGGATGGAAAGGCGGAGTGTGCTGTCGCAGTATGGGGTGAGCAGTTTGGGTCACATAACTATGTATGTATAAATTTTTGTATGAGAGACTAACTTGAAATGTAAACTTCATTTAAACTACAACAATAATAAAAGGGAAAAAAAGAATAAAAAAAATTGAGACATGCAAAAATATTGACTGTCAAAGACATTTTGATAAATGACTTCCAAAAGACAAAACACTGTATGACTCCACATATGTGACATGCTGAAAAGGCAAAACTATACAGTTAGAAGAAGGCTCAGTGGTTCCAATCATGTAAGAAAACTGAATAGCAGAAGACAAACAAAATAATTAGTTCATAAATACTATGTACAGGTAAGCAGCCCTGGTGACACATTGACTAAAGCAATCAACTGCTAACCTAAAAGCTGGTGCTTCCAAACCATTGGGGCTCCATGGAAGAAAGATGTGGCAATATGCTTCCATAAAGATTTACAGCCTTGGAAACCCTATGGAGTTGCTATGAGTCAGAATCAACTTGATGGCAGTGGGCTTTTGGTACATACAGGTAGTACACTACTTTCTAAGTATTCGAGTTACTATAAACCTCAAAAAAACATACTTTTTTTGCTTTTTTTTGTACACTGTATTATTAGTAATATGTACTACATACAGTGTTACAGCACTTAATTTGCTGATGTAATCATTCTCCTACCAACCCCTAAAGACAAATGAAGATAGGATTATAAAGACACTGATAATAAAAGGCAATAATAATGAAAACTATAAAAGAAAATATTTGACTTATGTCAGAACCAATGTGCAATGGAGTCATTGGAAAGGAACCCCGTTGTAAGACAGGGACTGCTTGCACTTACTAAGGAGACCTCATGGCTCAGTGACTAAGCGCTTGACTGCTAACCTAAAGGTCAGGAGTTTGAACCCACCTGTTGCTCAGCTGGAGAAACATTTGGCTGGAGAAAGATGTGGCAGTCTGCTTCAGTAAAGATTATAGCTTTGGAAAATCTATGGGGCAGTTCTAGAAGAGTCAGAATCAGCTCAACCACAGTGAGTTTTGGATTATGCTTACTTTTTCCCTTTTTTTACTGAGATGAAATTCATATAACATATAGCCCTTTTAAAGTGTACAATTCAGTGGCAAGTACTGCATTCGCAGTATTGTGCAACCACCATCTCTATCTAGTTTCAAGATATTTCATCAACCCAGAAGAACACTCTCCACCTGTTAATTAATCTCTTCACTTCCCCTCTCATACCCTCTGAACATCCATAATCTGCTTTCTGTTTCTGTGGATTTGTCTATTTATTATTTTATATAAAAAACTATATTTCATATAAAATAATCACATTATATCACTTTTTGTGTCTGACTTTGTTCACTTAGCATAGTGTTTTCAAGATTCATCCAAGTTGTCACACGTATCAGTACTTCATTCATTTTTATGACTGAACAATAGTTGATTGTATGTTTATCCATTCATAAATTGATGGAGATTTGGATTGTTTCTTCCTTTTGGCTGTTATGAATAATGCTGCTGTAAACATCATGTACAACTATCAGTGTGACATATGGTTTCATTTCCTTTAGGTATATACCTAGGAGTGGAATTGCTGGATCGTACACTAATTCTTTAACTTCTATCAGTGACTTTTTTTTTTAATTTTCACTATACAAGTTTTTTCTCCCCTTGATTATGTGTACTCCTAGGTATTTTATAGGATGCTATTGCAAATGGAATTTTTAAAAAATTTCTCTTCAGGTTATTCATTGCAGGTATATGGAAGCAAAATTGATTTTTGCATACTGATCTTATACCCTACAACTTTGCTGAATTGGTATAAAAGCTTTAGTAGGCTTGTGTGTAAAGAGCCCTGGCGGAGCAATGATTAAGCACTTGCCTGTTCATGGAAAGATTGGTGGTTCAAACCCACCAGCTACGCCTCAGGAGAAAAGAGCTGGTTATCTTCCCCTGTAAAGATTAGCCTAGGAAACCATGTGAGGCAGTTGTATTCTGTCATATCAGGTTGCGATGAGTCAGAATTGACTCGACAGCATTTTACAACAGCAACAGTCTTATGTCTGTATGTGTGTGTGTATTTTCTGTATATCAAATCATGTAATCTGCAAATGCAGATAGTTTTACTTCTTCTTTTCCGATTTGTATACACTTCATTTTATTATTTTATTTATTTTTGCCTAATTGTTCTGACTAGGATTTTTAATACAGTGTTAAATAGCTGTGGTAAAGCAGGCATCCTTGTCTCGTTCCTAATTTTTTCAGGAAAACTTTCTATCTTTGATCGTTGAGTGTGATTTAGTTGTGGATTTTTTTTTAAAAAAATGCCCTTTATCATGTTGTGGATGTTACCTGCTATTCTTAGTATTCTTTGAGTTTTTATCATGAGCAAAATATTAAATTGTCAAATATTATTTTTTGCATGTATTGAGATATTTGTTGTTTGTTTTCTGTCTGTCTTTCTCGTATTGGTATTGTGTATGGCATTGATTAATTTTCTTATGCTGAACTAGGTTTATATTCCTGGGATACATCCCACTTTCTCATGGTTTCTAAACCTTTTAATCCTTGTTGAATTGCACTTTATACTGTTTTGCTGACAATTTTTACATATATATTTATAAAGACTATTGGTATGTAGTATTCTTTTCTTTTTCTTTTTTTGGAAGTATCACCTTAGAGTAACAATGGCCTCATAGAATGTGTGCCCTTCTCTTTTATGTTTTGGAAAAATTTTAGTAGGATTGATGTTAATTTTTTATTTTTCTCTTTTCAATGTTTATATAATGCTGTAGTGAAGCCATTTAATCCTGGACTTTTTTTGTTGGGTGGATTTTGATTACTGATTCAATCTCTTAGTATGTATCTGTTGAGCTTTTCTATTTCTTTTTTAATCAGTTTAGGTAATTTGTGTGTTTCAAGATTTTTGCCCATTTCATCTCAATTATCGACTTTGTTGGTGTACAATTGCCCATAGTATTCTCTTACAATACTTTTAATTTCTGTAAGGTCAATAATTGTGTCCCCACTTTCATTTCTGATTTTAGTTATTTTTATCTTCTCTGATTTTTTCTTTCTTAAGCTAATATTTTGTCAATTTTGTTCATCTCTTCAAAGACTCAACTCCTGGTTTCATTTATTTTCTCTATTTTTTTTTCTATTCTCTATTGTTTCTCTCTCCTCTAACTTAATGCTTCCTTCTTTCTGTTGGCTTTAGGTGTAATTTGTTCATATTTTTCTAGTTCCCTAAGGTGTAAAGTTAGATGGTTAATTTGAGATCCCTTAATTTTTAATATAAGGTTTTACAGCTGTGTATTTACCTCTTGGCACAGTTTTATCTTCATCCCTTCAATTTTGGTATGCTGCATTTTTGTTTTTATTTGTTGCCAAGTATTTTGTAATTGTCATAGTGATTTCTTCTTTGATGAATTGTTTTTTTAAGAGTTTGTTCTTTAATTCCCATGTTTTTTCCAGATTTTCTTCTGTTATTGATTTCTAGCTCCATTCCATTGTAGTTGGAGAAGGTACTTTGTATGATTTCAATCTTTTTAAATTTATTGATAATTGTTTCATGGTATAATGTATGATCGATTCTGGAGAATGGTCCATGTACTCTTGAGAAGGACCTATATTCTACTGTTGTTTGGTGGCGTACTCTGTATATGTCTGTTAGGACTAGCTGGTTTATAGTCTTGTTCAAGTCTTTATTTCCTTATTGACCTTTTATTTAGATGTTCTGTTAAGTGGAATATTGACGAGCTATCTATTTCTTCCTTCCATTCTGTCTGTGTTTTCTGCTTATCCTTTTGGGGCTCTGTTGTTTGGAGCATATATGTTTATAATTGTTATATCTTGTGATGAATTGACACTTTCATCAACATAAAATGACCTTTGTTTTTTCTTGTAAAAATTGACTTAAAATCTACTTTTTTATTAATATGGCCATCCCAGCTTTTTTTTTTTTTTTTTTTTTTTTTGGCTACCTACTAATTTCATGGAATATTGTTTTACTATCACTTCACCTTCAACCAGTTTGCATCTTTGGGTCAAAAGTGAGCCTCTTGTAAGCAGTATATAGTTTGATCACTTTTTTACCATTCTGCCAATCTCTGTCCTTTAACTAGTTAGTTTAATCAATGCACATTTAAAATGATTGCTATCAATAAAGGACTTACTTATGCCATGGTGCTATTTGTTTTCTATATATGTTATGTCTATTTTTGTTACTCAGTTCATCCAGTATTGCCTTTTTTGTGTATTGTTGACTTTTTTAGTAAACTATTTTGATTTTCTCTTCATTTTCTTTTATGTATATTTCTTAGTTTTTTTTTTTAATGTACATCTTGTGTTTAGCAGTTAACATCATAAATTTATAGCAATCTGGTTTGAATTGATAAGAATGTAGCTTCAATAGTATACACTAACTCTGCTTCTGTCCAACTCAGTGCCCCCTCTTTATGTTGTTGTTGTCACAAAATACTTCTTTATATATTATGTAACCATTAACATAAATTTATAATTACTGTTTGACTTATTTATCTATCTTTTAAATCACATAGAAAACAGGAGTTACATACCATAAATGCAATGATATTACTTTTTGTATTCCCTATGTAATTACCTTTACTTGTGATCTTTATTTCTTTATACTGCTTTCTAGTCATCAAAATTTTCCTATAATGTGATACTAATGATATTGTTCTATAAATGCTGCATTTTGTTTTATCTTTTAGAAGTACATTGCCAGGCCCTTCTTCTCAGTCACCTCTGGGTGGATTCAAACTGCCAACCTTCAAGTTAGTCGCCAAGCACTTAATGCACTACCCAGGGACGACTCAGAATTCTATTAAGTTATAAGAAAAGGATCTTCAATGAATCATTACTGATGATGGTCAAATATGGAAAACAATTAAAAGCACATCATTGATGGAGTTAATAAATATAGTATCTCAAAATAATAGAATATTCTTAATTATTAAAAATAATATATTTATGATGACCATAAAATAGTAGCAATTTTTGGAAAGGAGAGTGAAGAAGACTTCTATTTTTCATTTTATACTTTTCTGTCCTGTTGAAATTTTTGCTTTGTGTTAATGTTCCTTTTATATAAATAGGTAGAATAAACAAATATAAATAAATCTGTAGCTATATAAACAAATAAAACCATATTGATTATTGAAATGAAAGAGCAAACTTTATATTAAACCAAATATATTAAAGCAATTATGAATTAGAAGACTGAATTACTCAAATTATTGGTCAAAATGTATCATCTGCTTATTAACATAATGTATTTTTTATTGAATATTAGTTCTGAGATCGTAGCAAATTTGTACATGTATCTGTGAACTCGAAAAGATTGTATTTCTCATTGAAAACTTCACCTAAACTTTCCATCAAACCCATCGAAAACTTCAAGTAAATACATTCTTAAGAACTGCAGAATTAGAGTTTGTCATAACTACCATAGCCAGTCTCCAAGTACTGAGTTCATGCTCCTTAGAACCTATGCTAATACCAGCCCAGAAGTGAAACAAACAAATAACAAACAAAAGAATAAAAGGACTATAGCAGAAACCTTAGAAGCTTGTTATCATTCAATTTCAAGGTTGCAATTTTCTTTCCTCAAAGACTGCTGGAAAATGCTGTCTTAGTTATCTAGTGCTGCTATAACAGAAATACCAAAATTGGATGACTTTAACAAACGGAAATTTATTTTCTCACAGCTTAGGAGGCTAGAAGTCTGAATTCAGGGTTCCATCTCTAGGGGAAAGTTTTCTGTCTCTGTCAGCTCTGGGGGAACGTCCATGTCTCCTTTCAACACCTGTGGGCCCAGAGTTCCTTGGAGATCTCCATGTGTCTTTGTCTCAATCTTTCCCTGTTGGATCTAGGAGGTTCTTAGCATGGGGACCTCAGGTCCAAAGGACAGGCTCTGCTCCAGGCTCTTCTTTCTTGTTGGTAGTAGATCCCCCTCTCTCTGCTCCCTTATCCCTCCTTTTGTCTCTTGGAAACCCTGGTGGTGTAGTGGTTAAGAGCTACGGCTGCTAACCAAAAGTTGGCAGTTCCAATCCACCAGGAACTCCTTGGAAACCGTATGGGGCAGTTCTAGTCTGTCCTGTATGGTCACTATGAGTTGGAATCGACTCGATGGAAATTGGTTTGTTTTGTTTTTTTTTTAAATATAAAAGTGATACGGGCCACACCCCAGGGAAACTCTGTTTACACGGATCAGGGCTGTGACCTGAATAAGAGTGTTGCATCCCATCCTAATCCTGCTTCATTAACATAACAAATGTAACATAATCCTCTTTAATGTAAACTAATCCTACCTCATTAACCACAGGCAGAGATTAGGATTTACAACACACAGGACAATTACATCAGATCGCAAAATAGAATACAACCACACAATACTGGGAATCGTGGCATAGCCAAGTTGACACACATTTTTGGAGGACATGATTCAATCCAGGACAGATGTATATTTTTAAAATGATAGTTTGACTTTGTTATGAGGGGTTAACTTGTTCTATTAGATTAATAGCTTTGTGTCTTTGAAATTTAGGGCAAGGAGGAGGGGATTGATACATCACAGACTGTTGATCAATATCCCCATTTTTTTCTCCTGAAAGAAAAAGAAAATTGAAAATTAGGTTTGAAAAGCAACCTGTTTTAGCAATACTATTTTATAGATTCCAGATTCAACTAAATTTTTCATGGTTCTTCTATCACCCTAAAACATTTTAAATCTAGAAATAATTTCATGCTATGTTTGAATCATGAAATATGGGATACAATATTGAGGTAAATATATTACCCTAGAGATTTGCATGCCTGGCAAAGGTGATTTTATTTCATTCCACTCTGACCATCCAAAATTATTTTTTTAATGAAACTGACATTTAATCTTTAATTTTATATCTGATCGATGAAGCTTTTATTTATATCAAGGGCTTTCATCATGAGAAAATAAAAAGTTGCAATTTACAACTACTTCTCTCTTAACAGGGCACATTTCCCAGGAATGACTTTCCCTATCAATTCAACTTAAAAGTTTGCTGCGTTACATAATAAATGCCTTAAGACTTCAAACTTCTTAGAATGGCGGCAAAGTCAAGATTTCAGAATCAGCTCCCACCACTTCACCACAACTGTTCTTATTAAATTTTGTCCTGTTTGTTAGTAAATTAATTAAATCAATTTTAGCCCTTGGCTTACTTAATCATTCCAACTGCATTACCTAAAGCCGACCATTCTCTAATTATTCAAATCAATTATTTGTCAGTTTCATGATATTACATGTTTACCTGTTAGCCTCCTTTTTCTTAGTCACATTTTTATACTCCCTTTCTAATACCTGACATTTAAATGTGGAAATTCACTAGGGTTAATTTCAATGCTATCTCTCCTGCATTTTCATTCTCCACAATCCTCCAAATTGATTTCATTTAGTCCCATAACTTTAAATATCATCATTATTCTGATGATTCTCTTCATTATCTGTACACCCCTGAACTCTTTTCTGAAGTCCAAAATCATGGATTTAACTGACTACTTTGAATCTATACTGAGATGTCTCACAATCATCTGTAACTACACATCTTCAGAAATTTTTCACTTCTCCCTTAAAATTTTTCCTCCTCTATTGATATTCATCTCTTTAAAATGTGCTCAAGATTAAAAAAAAAAATACATCCTAGAAATCTATCCTTCAACTTTTATGAACATATAGTTCCATCTATTCCAAAACCCTACCATATTTTTAAACTGCATTTTATCATATTCATTATAGTCAATCTCACATAACCATATCATCTCTTATGTAAATTTCAGAAATTGCTTCTAATAACCTCTTTGCTCTTACTCATGTCCTTTTTATACTTCCCAATAAAAGCAAAGATGAATTATAATTTGTTAACCATTGTAACTCAATTCACTATTATAAAACTTGTTAATAGGCATTAATCAAATATTTTAGATCAATGAATGAACTTACCTAATGAAAATGTTGCTTTCAATTCTTGTTGTTAAACTTAAACTCTTGTGGTAACTCTTAAAAAAAGTTAAGTTGTATTAGTGAGCATAATTAAATTAGTAAATTTACTTTCAAATTTTCTTGCTGATTTATGGCTCTCATTATTTTTTGAAATGTAATGGTTCTTTCAATTTGATAAGAATAAACCTGCATAGATGTGCGGCAAGATGGCGCTCTAGGCAGAAGCACCACGCCGTCCCTCCACAGCAAAGATCCAAAAAACTAAGCCTAACAGAGAATCAACAATCCTGAAACCCTAGAACATCAAATGAAGAGATAAAGAACTCAGCCAAACACCAAACGGAGTGAGAATACTGAAAGAGAAAGGAGAGCGAGGAGAGACTCATGCAGAGATTCCTTACCAGCTAAAGCAGCGTGGATCCACCATCTTGGATTCCTATCGGAGACCAGCAAATGGGAGAACGGGAGAGGAGCCTTGCGGAGCGCCCAGTGGGAGACGGAACGACCGGTAAATTGCGGTGTGCGCTTTCCCACCCCCCACTCCTCTCCGCCTCAGCTGGGGCTCCCCTGCTTCCCGTGGCCAAGGTCCCTGGGCCGGGGAGCACCAGTGCTTGGATTCCACGCACCCAGGCTGGCGGCTCTCTAAGAGCTGTTTGTTGGCTGCTGGTGAAGCTTTTTCTGCCCCCTCCCCCTCCTTTTGCTCAGGTGCCTGGTTCTGAGCGCCGTCTTTGCTCTCTCCTGCGGGTCTGTGGGGCTGCGTTCGAGCGTGTGGCTGCTTCAGGGTCTGGGCTCCTGTGCTGGTGAGATCCCGGGACCTTTGTTCGTTCACCCCTCTGCTTCCCGTGGCCATGGTCTCTTAACCCCGAGACTGCCAGCTGCTTGGAATCTGCGCGCCTGAGCGGGGGCTCTCTGGGTGCCGTTTGTTGGCTGCTGGTGTGGATTTTTCTGCTTCTTCTGGTTTCTCGCTTCCCTCTTGCTGCCTCCCCCTCCTTTTGCTTGGGTGCCTGGCTCCGAGCACCATCTTTGCTCTTTCCTAAGGGACTGTGGGGCTGCATTCGGTCTTGTGGCTGCATCCAGGTCTGGGCTGCCGCACTGGTGAGATCCGGGGACCTTTGTTTGTTAGCCCCTCTGCTTCCCGTGGCCGCAATCTCTTCACCAGGGTCTGCCAGCTGCTTGGATTCTGCGTGCCCGGGCGGGCGGCTCTCTAGATGCCATTTGTTGGCTACTGGTGCTGCCTTTTTTTTCCTCCTTTTTTCTTTTTCTTTTTCTTCTTCTTCTTTTTTTTTTCTCCTCCTGCTCCTTTTGGTTTCTCACGTGCCTCTCGCCACCTCCCCCTCCTTTCACTCGGGTGCCTGGCTCCTTGCACCCTCTTAGCTCCTTTCTGAGGGTCCCCAGAGTGCAGGCAATTTGTGATATACGCTTTCCACTCTCCACACTTCTTCACTCACACTCAGCCTCCTCTGTTTCCCACGGACACAATCTCTTGTCCAGAAACACCAACCTGCACTGGCTGGCTCTCTGAGCGCCATTCATTGACTGCTGGTGTTCCTTTTTTTTTTTTCATAATTTTATTTTTTTCTTTTTTGATTAGTTTTGTTTTCTTTTCCCTCTTTTTCCCTTTTGTCTTTCTTCATTGCTTAATTTCTTGTCTCTCTCTTCCTTCTCTTTCTGATCCCTGAATACCAGGCGATGTATGCCTCTGCACCTTCTGGGCAGGCTGTGCTGTGAAACCTGAGACCAACTCCCCCAGACCTCATACCTGCATTGGTGGGATCCCTGGGAACTTTGCAGTTCTTTAACTTTACTGATTTTTATTCGTTCATTCTTTCCTTTTCTTTCTCTTCCCCCTTCTGGTTTTCTCCATCCCATAGTCTCTCATCTGTCCATTCCAACGACAAGCTCCCCTAGCATTCTTTTATGTTTGTATGCTTTTCACCCCGCTCCTCTCTCCTCTCTCCCATATCCAGCTGAGCTTCACACATAACCATCTCCCCACTGCATCCTGCCTACCTGCACCGTGCACTTGACATCACACCACCAAGCTGTGCAGGCACACCCTATTGGAGCCTGCCCAGCACTGACTACCAACCATCCTGGTGGCTGTGGTGAGTGCCACAAACAACCCGTCCCAGTGGCTCCTCTTCAGCTAGACCTGCCCAGCTGTACCACAAGGACGAAACAAAAAAAATCTACAATCAATAAACGAGAGAAATATCTACTGAATGCCCCCAAAACAGCAAACAATATGAAAACATTTACAAAAACAAGACAAGATGGCTCCAATAGGTTTCCAAATTAAAACACCAGATAACTCTCCTGTGGAAGAAAATGCACTAGAAGTACCTGATAGCGAACTCATATCACTAATACTCAGAGTTTTCCAAGAAATGAGGCAAAAATCTGACAAACATGAGGAAAAAAAAGACAAATTTATGGAAAATACAGACAAAAATTTGGAAGAATTCAAGAAGATGATGCAGGAACAAAATGCCAAAATAAATTCACAACTCGAAATTATACAAAAACAACAATAAGAAATCCAAAAGATAAACCACAAGATTTCAGAAATGGATGGTGTCATAGTAGGACTGAGAAGCAGATTTGAAACCGTAGAAGACAGAATCAGTGGAACTGAAGACAAACACTTGGATACAACTCTGTTTCAGGAAAACTTAGAAGAAAGAACAAAGAAAAATGAAGAGACCCTGAGAGTTATGTGGGACAAAATTAAAAGCAAAAACTTACGAGTGATTGGCATCCCAGAACAGGGGGAGAAAACAGAAAACACAGAGAGGATCATTGAGGAACTGTTGACAGAAAACTTTCCCAATATCATGAAAGATGAAAAGATGGCCATCGAAGAAGCTCAACGAACCCCATATAGAAGAGACCCCAAAAGAAAATCACTAAGACATAGCATATTCACACTCGCCAAAACTAAAGACAAACAAAGAATCCTGAGAGCAGCTCGGAAAAAACAAGAAGTCACATACAGAAGAGAAACAATAAGACTAAGCTCAGATTATTCAGCAGAAACCATGCAGGCAAGAAGGCAGTAGGATGACAAATATAAAATCTTGAAAGAAAAAAAATTGTCAGCCAAGAATAATATATCCTGCAAAACTCTCGTTCAAATTTGATGGTGAAATTAGGTCATTTCCAGATAAACAGAAACTAAGGGAATATGCAAAAGTCAAACCAAACTTACAAGAATTATTAAAGGGTGTTCTTCGATCTGAGACAAACAGCTTCAGCCCTCAGGCAGGAACTAGGACCTAGGACGCTGGTTCATACGAACCAGATACCATTCTACGAAATGAACTATTGAGGACTATCCAAAACCAAAAGAAATACAACAGGGAATCAGAGCAATCAATCAAAGGATGACAACAACATCAAAACAATGAAAGAGGGAACAAATGGCATAGGTATAGAACCTTCTAATGGAGAGGAAGGCAAGGCGATACCAAGTAAGGGTAGACTGCTTCAAACTTAGAAAGATAAGTGTAAAATTCATGGTAACCACAAAGAAAGTTAACAAACCAACTCATAAAAATAAAGACGAAAAACATAAAGTCTCAGCAAAAACAAAACTTACAAAAACAAAAGAAATGAACACAAAATCCACAAACAAAAATAACTCAGCACAAGAGAGTAAGAAGAACAAAGAAAACTTCAGCACCACAGAAAAAAGCACTACAAAATGACAGCAACAAACTTCCATCTATCAATAATTACACTGAATGTAAATGGACTCAGTGCACCCATAAAGAGACGGAGAGTGACAGAATGGATAAGAAAACAGGATCCATCAATATGCTGTCTACAAGAGACACACCTTAGAAACAAAGATGTGAATTTATTAAAAATCAAAGGTTGGAAAAAAATATATCAAGCTAAGAACTACCAAAAAAGAGTAGGAGTGGCAATTCTAATCTCAGATAAAATAGACTTTAAAACAAAATCTGCCATAAAAGACAAAGAAGGACACTATATAAT
Source organism: Dugong dugon (assembly GCA_030035585.1). Classification (NCBI taxonomy): domain Eukaryota; kingdom Metazoa; phylum Chordata; class Mammalia; order Sirenia; family Dugongidae; genus Dugong; species Dugong dugon. The sequence goes on along the minus strand of CM057463.1, from coordinate 170,012,240 downwards.
GATTAAGGGGATGATCCATCATGAAGACATAACCATAATAAACATCTATGCACCCAATCACAGGGCTCCAAAATACATAAAAAAAACACTAACAGCACTGAAAAGAGAAATTGACAGTTCCACAATAATAGTAGGAGACTTCAACACACCACTCTCAGTAAAGGACAGAACAACTAAAAAGAAACTCAGCAAAGATACAGAAGACCTAAAGGACACAATCAGCCTATTGGACCTCATAGACATATATAGAGCACTCCATCCAACCACTGTAAAGTACACATTCTTTTCCAATGCACATGGAACGTTCTCCAGAAGAGACCACATCTTAAGCCACAGAACAATCCTCAACAAGATCCAAAATGCTGAGATAATTCACAGTATCTTATCTGACCACAATGCCATCAAGGTAGAAATTAACACTAGAAAGAGCAAGGGAAAAAAATCAAACACATGGAAACTGAATAATACTCTGCTTACACATCAATGGGTAATAGAAGAAATCAGAGATGGAATTAAAAAATTCCTAGAATCAATGAAAATGAAAACACATCATACCAAAACATTTGTGACACAGCAAATGCAGTCTTCAGAGGACAATTTATAGCAATAGATGCACATATCAAAAAAGAAGAAAGGGACAAAATCGAAACATTAACTACAGAACTCAAACAAATAGAAAGAGAACAGCAAAAAAAAAAAAAAGCCTACAACCACCGGAAGAAAGGAGATAGTAAAGATCAGAGCAGAAATAAATGAAATAGAGAACACAAAAACAAAAGAAAAAATCAACAAAACCAAAAGTTGGTTCTTTGAAAGAATCAACAAAATCGACAAACCACTGGCCAGACTGACAAAAGAAAAACAGCAGAGGGCACAAATAACCCAAATAAGAAATGAAATGGGTGACATTACAACAGACCCAGCCGAAATAAAAAGGATTATAGAAGAATATTATGAAAAACTATATTCCAACAAATTTGAAAACCTAGAGGAAATGGATAAATTTCTAGAAACATACGGCCTCCCCAAACTACAACAAAGTGATATTGAAAATCTGAACAGACCCATTACAGGAGAAGAGATTGAAAAGGTAATAAAAATACTCCCAACCAAAAAAGGCCCTGGCCAAATGGCTTCACTGGAGAATTCTACAAAACATTTACAGAAGAGCTTGTACCAGTTCTACTCAAGCTATTTCAGAGCATAAAAGAGGAAGCAAGACTTCCAAATTCATTCTATGAAACCAGCATAATGCTGATAACAAAACCAGGCAAAAACACCACAAAAAAAGAAAATTACAGACCAATATCTCTCATGAATATAGATGCAAAAATTCTGAACAAAATTCTAGCCAATAGAATTCAGTATCATATCAAAAAAAATACACCACGACCAAGTAGGATTCATACCAGGTATGCAACGAAGGTTTAACATTAGAAAACCATCAACGTAATTCACCACATAAATAAAAGGAAAGAAAAAAATCACATGATCATCTCAATTGATGCAGAAAAGGCATTTGACAAAGTCCAACACCCATTCCTGGTAAAAGCTCTCAATAAAATAGGTATAGAAGGGAAATTTCTCAACATAATAAAAGGCATCTATGCAAAACCAACAGCCAACATCATTCTTAATGGAGAGAGGCTGAAAACATTCCCCTTGAAAACAGGAACATGACAAGGATGCCCTTTATCACCACTCCTATTTAACATTGTGCTGGAAGTTCTAGCTAGAGCAATAAGGCAAGAAAAAGAAATAAAGGTCATCCAAATTGGTAATGAAGAAGTTAAACTCTCCCTGTTTGCAGATGATAAGATAGTATACATAGAAAACCCTAAAGACTCCACGAGAAATCTACTGGAACTGATAGAAAGATTCAGCAGAGTAGCAGGATACAAGATAAACATTCAAAAATCAGTTGGATTCCTATACACCAGTAAAGAGAACGATGAAAAGGAGATCAGGAAATCAATACCATTTTCAATAGCCCCTAAAAAGATAAAATACTTAGGAATAAATCTGACTAGGAATGTAAAAGACCTATACAAAGAAAACTACAAAATACTGCTCATGAAACCCAAAGGGATCTACATAAATGGAAAAACATACCATGCTCATGCATAGGCAGACTCAACATTGTGAAAATGGCAATTCTACCTAAAGCAATTTACAAATATAATGCAATCCCGATCCAAATACCAAGAACATTCTTCAAAGAGATGGAAAAACTAATTATTAACTTTATATGGAAAGGGAAGAAGCCCCGAATAAGTAAATCAGTACTGAAGAAGAAGAATAAAGTTGGAGGACTCACACTATCTGACTTGAGAACCTACTATACAGCTACAGTAGTCAAAACAGCCTGGTACTGGTGCAACAACAGAGACATTGACCAATGTAAAAGAATTGAGAACCCAGATGTAAATCCATCCACCTACAGTCACCTGATTCTCAACAAGGGCCTAAAGTCCATCAAATGGGGAAAAGACAGTCTTTTTAACAAATGGTGCTGGCAAAACTGGATATCCATTTGCAGAAAAATGAAACAGGACCCATACCTCACACCGTATACAAAAACTAATTCAAAATGGATCAAAGACCTGAATATAAAGCCTCAAACTATAAAGTTCTTAGAAGAAAAAATAGGACCAACACTTCAGGCCTTAATACATGGCATTAACAGGATACAAACCATTACCATCAATGCACAAAACCCAACAGATTAACTAGATAACTGGGATTTTCTAAAAATCAAACACCTATGCTCTTCAAAAGACTTCACCAAAAGAGTGAAAAGAGAACCAACAGACTGGGAAAAAATTTTTGGACAGTACAAGTCAGACAAAAGTCTAATCTCCGTAATCTACAAGAAAATCCAACACCTCTACAACAAAAAGACAAACAATCCTATCAAAAAATGAGCAAAGGAAATGAACAGACACTTCACCAAAGAAGACATTCAAATGGCCAACAGACACATGAGGAAATGCTCGCGATCACTAGCCATTAGAGAAATGCATATTAAAACCACAATGAGATACCATCTCACCCCGGCATCACTGGCACGAATCAAAAATACTGGAAATAACAAATGTTGGAGGGGCTGCGGGAAGATGGGAACTCTTATACACTGCTGGTGGGAATGCAAAATGATACAACCATTTTGGAAAATGATGTGGCGTTTCCTCAGAAAGCTAGAAATAGACATACCTTTCGATCCAGCAATCCCACTCCTAGGAATATATCCTAGAGAAATAAGAGTCATCACTCAAATAGACATATGCACACCTATGTTCATGGCAGCATTGTTCACAATAGCAAAACGATGGAAACAATGTAGGTGCCCATCAACAGATGAATGGATAAACAAACTATGGTACATACACCCAATGGAGTACTATGCAATGAGAAAGAACAACATTGAATCGGTGAACCATCTCATAACATGGATGAAACTGGAGGACATTATGCTGAGTGAAATAAGTCAATCACAAAAAGACAAATATTGTATGAGACCTCTATTGTAAAAACCCATGAAAAAATTCACGTGCAAAATGTAACAATCCTTGTTGGTTACCAGGGATGGGAGGGGAGGGGCGGGGGAAATACTAAATAGGCAATAGATAAGTGGTACCTTGGGTGAGAGGTGAGACAGTACACAGTACAAGGGAAACTAACACAATGTGCACAAGGAAAGGTCATGGAGGCCCTATGGACACATCCAAACTCCCCGAGGGACTGAGTTGTTGGACGGAGGGCTCTGGGGACCATGGTCTCAGGGAACATCTAGCTCAATTGGCATGACACTACTTATAAAGATAATGCTCTACATTCTACCTTGGTGAGTAGTGTCTGGGGTCTTAAAAGCCTGTGAGCGGCCATCTAAGATACTACACTGGTCTCATCCCTTCGGGAGCAAGGGAGAATGAAGAGAACAGGATAGAATGAAAATACTAGTCCAAAGGACTAATTGACCACAGCTACCAAGACCTCCACCGGACTGAGTCCAGTACAGCTAGATGGTGCCCGGCTACCACCGCTGACTGCTCTGACCAAGATCACAACAGAAGGTTCTGGACAGAGCTGGAGAAGGATGTAGAGCATAATTCTAACTCCCCCCCCCCACCACCAAAAAAAAGACCAGATTTACTGGCCTAAAGGATACTGGAGAAACCCCAAGAGTGTGGCCCCCAGGCGCCCTTTCAGCTCAGAGGTGAAGTTACCTTCGAGGTTCGATGTTCAGCCTGGGAGTGGACAGCCCAGTAAAACTAAATGAGACTAACGAGGTACAGGAGTCCGGTGACGAGGGCCAGAAGGCAGAGGGGGAGTAGGAAGCTGATGATAAGGAACACAAGTTGAGTAAGGATACTGTTGATGTGTTGTGAGATTGTTGACCACTGTTATAGGGCAACATTTGTATTAACTTTTAAATGGGAGGCTTTTTTGTCCTGTAAGCCTTCATCTTGGGTGAGAATGGCAGCACAATTGGAAGAGCATAGTCAATGTCACTTAAATGTGTAAGTAAAAAGTTTTGAAATGGTGTATCTTTGGCTATGTGTATTTTCACCAAAAAAAAAAAAAAAAAAATGCTGAGAATTCCTAGGGTTAAAATGTTGTGGGGTTGTTAACCAAAGTCATAAAACAGCATGTGTACTACTGTTACATGAGAAACTGTTTGTTCTGTAAGCCTTCACCTGAAGTACAATAAAATATTTAATTTAAAAAAAAAAAAGAATACACCTGCACAAAATTTGGAAGAAAGACTATTTCTAGGAGTTGGATGACTTGTGCTGACATTCTCTGGCTGAAAGTAGAGTAAGAGAGCCCTGGTGGCGCTCCGCTGCTGACCACAAGGTCAGCAGTTTGAATCCAGCAGCTCCTCCTTGGGAACCCTATGAGGCAATTCTACTCTGTCCTACAGGGTCGCTGTAAGTCTTGGAATCAACTCGACAGCAGCACGGTTTTTTTTTTTTTTTGTTTTTGTGTCATCATAAATAAGTAGATAGAAAGCTGCAAAAGGAAGGAATAGTTTTTTAAAAAAAAATTGCCGTCGAGTCGATTCCTACTCATAGCGACCCGACAGAACAGAGAACTGCCCCATACAGTTTCCAGGGAGTGGCTGGTGGATTCAAACTAGGGAGCTTTTGGTCAGCAGCTGAATGCTTAACCATTATGTCACCAGGGCTCCAGGAAGGAATTGTGACTATATAATTTCTGTAGTAGATTGGATTATGGTGAAAAAGCCCTTCCTTCATCCCTGTAATAGTATTATACTTTTATGCAGTTTGTCATGTGACTTTGCAGTGCCCCTCACTAGAACCAAAGTATACTTTCCCACCTCACTGGTATCAACTTGGCCAAATCACTTCTTTGGCCAATGGAATGTGAATGGAAAAAGAGAATGCTAATTTCAAGAGAAAGATTTAGGTGTCTTTACATGTGTCCACTCACCCTTCTTGTGCTTCTATTTGCCATAAGACGAGCAAACAAATGCTAGCCAAATTGACAAACAAAAGAGTAAACTCCATCTCTAAAATTAAAACCATGTAATTGTGTGCAAAAATTTTCAAATCAATTCATATTAAATCAATTTATCTTGGTCCTCCTTACACCCCTTTACATTTTACCAGACAGTCCCAAATATAGTGGTAACTCATTTTATTTATTAATATAGAATAGCTCCATTATTGATAGGCAACCAGCATCAGGCATGACTCAGTAAGTGTATTAAAAAAAAAAAAAAGGTAGCTATATATTTGGAACAGTTGTCTGATTTTTTTGGTCCCTTCATGACTTTTATTAGTGCAATTCATGACCATGATACTAACAAAATTGCAAAACTGAGGTTTTGGACTGGAAATTCAATAATGTAGTGTTATTCCGTGCCCATATGGTTTCTGGTAATATCTGTTCTTCATGCTACTTTCTATGAACTACATCACCAATCAGTATGAAATCATTTTACACATATATACAAAAACAAAATCATGGATCTGAAATCACTTTAAACAATTCTAAAAGTGATGGGAATCTTACTTTCACTCTTCCCAGTGCTGAAAGTCACAGCATTAAAAGTGATAATTTTGCCTTATCCTGCATACCTATATACCAGCAACTTTGCTCTCCACATCCAAAAAGATTCTTGAGCAACAAGCTTTTATTTCTTTCTTTTTTTTTTTTTAACTTCAAGGCATAGAGAATAAGGCTCTATATGGGAAGGATGGGGTTTGGCTCTGATGAAGATTTTAAGAATAGAAAACTTTAATAGGAAGGAGTGAGATGTGTTTCTGTGGGAAGGAAAAGAAGAACAAAAAATGTCATAGCAGATGTGCTCTGAGAGTGAGACAAATCTAGGTTCAAAACTAGGATTCTTGGTAGAAGAATAATAGGGATACTTGCTACTGCAAGCTCCATGTGAAGTAGTGTGAAATAAATGTCAAAAATTTACAAATAATCATAGATAGCAGAAGAAGAATAATTATGATAATTCTTCTCAAATTATTTTTTTGTTTATTTCATGGCTGATCAAGAGTACATATTTTGTATATCTCCATCAACCAAGAAGATTGTGCTATCTATACTTTCTGAAATTTATATTATTTATAATTCTATTCTAATATTGACTATATTTTTGTCACTATATATTACCTTGGCACAAAGATAGTCTGATATTCCAACACTCCTTTCCCCAATGCCAGGCTAAGTATTGCTGATAATTAAAAGTTTGATAATGACCAGCCAGATATACTTGGTGTGGTCTATTAATAAAACTACAATGTAAGAAGAATGGAAACAAATTGAAGCATATTCTAAGAAGCATATCAAGACAAGGGAGAGAGGAGGCAGAGCCAACATGGCACTGTAGACAAATGCATCATGTCAATCTTCTGCAACAAAGACCCAGAAAACTAAGTAAAACAGATACAAACGTCAATCCTGAAAACCTAAGCATGAAATGAAGGGATAAATACCTAGATCAAACACTGAATGGAAGAAACTGACAGAAAACAGACATCGAAGAGATACGAAGTGGAGGTTCCCTGCCAACTAACACAGCAGAGTCGGCATCTTGGAACACAGTCAGCAAGGACCCCAGACAGGGAATATGCTAAGATAATTTCACAAAGCTCCCAACAGAAGACAGAGCACCTGGTAACCAGAGAAACACGCTTTCCCACCCCTCACCCTTCTACCTCATACGCCACCCCCATCCATTCCCAACAGGACACATGCCATTCAACTAGAGAGTCACAGGCCCGCCACCATTTTGGGTCCACCACCCCCAGCCACAGGCTCCTGCCATGCCATTTTTTTCCCCTTTCTTCCTTTTTTTTCTCCCTCCCATCTAGCCCTGTACACCACACTGTCCCTTCCCGATGGGCCAGGCCTTGACACTCAGATAGAGAGCCACCAGACTGCTGCCACCTCGGATCTACCCTCCCCTCACATGACAGCTTTCGCCACACCATTTTTTTTCTTTTTTCCGTGTTTTCCCTTTCTTCCTTTTATTTTACCCTCCCATCTAGCCCCATATGCAACTTCTACCCCTTCCCAACAGGCTATGTTGCGCCACTTGGCTAGAGCCACTGGCCTGCCACCATCCCAGGTTCACCCTGCCCTTAGCCACTGGCTCCCACAGTGACACTTTTTCCCCCTTGTATTTACGCCTTTTATTTTCCCTCCCACCTAACCCTGTACACCGCCTCCACCTCTTCTTGATGAGCCACATTGCATTGCTCTGCTAGACAGCAACCAGTCTACCACAAGCCTGGCTCAGCCCTGGCCCCACAAGTTGTCTTCTACCACACCATATATTATTATTTATTTTTCCCTGTCTTCTTTTTCTTTCTCCCTCCCACCTAGCCCAGTACACCACAACTACCCCTCCTGATGGGCCACACTGCACTGCTTGGCTAGAGAGCCACAATCTGCTGACAGCATGGGTCCACCCTGCCCCAACCCACTGGCTCCCACCATGCCATTTATTCTCTTTTTTTGCTTATTTCCCTGTCTTCCTTTTCTTTTTTGCACACACTTAGCCCCATACCCCACCTCAGCCCCTTCCTGATGGGCCATGCCATGCCACTCAGCTACAGAACTACTGGCCTGCCACCACACAGATCCACCTCGCCCCCAGCTGATGACTCTCATGGTGTCATTTTTTTCCCTTCTTCCTTTTCTTTCCCCCCTCAACCTAGCCCTGTACACCACCTCAACCTCTTCCCAAAGGGCCACACCATGCTACTCAGCTAGAGAACCACCAGCCTGCCACTACCCTGGCTTCAGCCTGCTACATCATTTTTTTAATTTATTTTTTTTTTCTTTTTTCCTTTCTTCCTTTTCTTTTGCCCTCCCAACTAGCTCCATAGGTCACCTCTACCACTTCCTGACAGACCATGCCACCTTGCTTGGCTAGAGGGCCACTGGCCCACCACTTCCCCAGGTCTGCCCTAAACTCACTCATCAGATCCCACTGTGCCATTTTTTCCACCTTTCTTCCTTTTCTGTCTCCCTCCCATTTAGCACTGTATACCACCTCCTCCTCTTCTGTCTGGGCCATACTGTCCTGCTACAGTTAGACAGTCATCAGCCTGCTGCCACCCTGGGTCTCCCTGCCCCCACCTGCCAACTCCTGGCATGTCATTATCTATTAATTTTTTTTCCTACTTTCTTCCTCCCACCTAGCCTCATATGCCACCACCAACCCTTCCCATCAGGCCACACTACGCCACCTAGGCTAGAGAACCACCAACCCACCACAGCACCCCCATATGCTGACTCTCATCATGCCACTATTTGTTTTTGTTTTTGTTTCTCTTCTTTCTTTTATCTACCTTCCGCCTAGCACCCTATGTTACTCCCCCGCCTTAACACTGACCCCCAGGTCTGTTGTGCTCCCACTTATAAGCTACCTTTTTTCCCCCCCTCTCTTTTCTTCCTTATCCCCACTTAGCCCCATATGCCACCTCCCCTTCCCTCCTGCCCCTACCATGTAGCCATGGTTAGAGCAAACCCTGTGCTCAGCCAGGCTTCTGCAACGGGTGCACATTGCCCCTCCTCTCTTGCCATGCAACCAACTGCTGAACAGTGGGAAGTGAGCCCATATTGTTCCCTGTCTGACATCTTGCCCCATTTGGCTAAGGGCTATGAATGATTGCACAACACTGGACTAACATCAAGAAGCGGACAGCGCCCACCTAGTCTGCCCTCAGCCACCTCGCCAAACCAGTGTACAGCAAAGTGGATTCACCCTGCCTGCTGCTGCCCTGCCCACTCAGACAAGGTAATGATAGCTATCATACCCACAGATGAGCAAGCAACAAATCACACCTGGCCCACAGACCATGACATGTCAGAACAAAGCAGAAAATCAGGACAAAACAAATGAACATGCAATCAATAAATAAAAGAAAATAATACATTAATGTCTTAAAAGAGCAGACAATATCAAAATACATAAAACAGCAGTACAAGATGGCTCCAGAAAGTGACCAAAATAAAAAAATCAAATGACCTTCTGGCAAAATAAAAAAATGGAGCTACCTCATATGGAATTCAAAAGACTAATATTTAGGGCTATCCAAGAGATTAGGAAAGAGATCAAGGAGAACACAGAAAAAACCAGGGAAAAAAATAGACAAAATTATGGAAATCACAGACAAAACCAATGAAAACATAGCCAAAATCAATGAAAGCATAGACAAAGCAATAGAAGAATGCAGGAAAATAATAAAAGAACAAAACATAAAAATAAATAAACAATTAGAAATGATACAGAAACAACTGCTAGAAATTGAAAAGATAAACAAAATTCCAGAAATGGACAACTTAATAAAAGGTTTTAGGAGCAAATTGAAAAAAATGGAAGACAGGATCAGTGAGATTGAAGACATATCCAAGGTTACCACTTTGTTGAAAAATCAGAGAAAAGGATTAAGAAAAATAAAGAAAACCTAAGAATTATGTGAAACACAATCAAGAGCAAAATTTAAGCGTTATCTGAGTTCCAGATGGGTGAGAAGATGGAAAACACAGAGAAGATTGTAGAATATTTACTAGCAGAAAACTTCCAAATATGAAAGACATAAAGCTGATCATCCAAGAGGCTCAACGAACCCCACGTAGCATAGGCCCCAAAAGAAAGACACCAAGACATATCATAATCACATTTCCCAAAATCAAAACAAAGAATCCTGAGAGTAGCTCAAGAAAAATGAAAAGTCAATAACAAAGAAGAAGCAATAAGACTCATCTCTGATTACTTGGCAGAAACTATACCAGCAAGAAGGAAATGGTATGACATATATAAAACATTGAAAGAAAAAACTAGCAACCAAGAATAATATGTCCCTCAAAACTCTCTTCAGATACAACGGCAAAATTAGGATATTTCCAGATAAACAGAAATTAAGAGAATTCATAAAGCAAAACCAAACTTACAAGAAATATTAAAGAGAATTCTTCAATTAGAGACCCAACAAAATCAATAAACAATTGAACTCTAGGACATAGGACAACATCAGCCAAATACCAACCTAGGTAAAGTACTCTCAATAATAAAACAAAGCTAAAAACTTAAAAGAGGGAAACAGAGATGTCAATCTGTATGTTACGACAATGACAAAACAATAAAAGGGTGAATAAATGCTGTAGATATACAACTTTCAAATGGAAAAGTTAATGTGCTATCAAGTAATAAAAGACTAGTTCAAACATAGGAAGATAAGTGTAAATTTCAAGGTAACCACAAAGAATGTTAACAAACCTACTCATCAAAGTAAAAAAGAAGAAAAACAAAGACTCAGTAAATACAAAATCTATAATAAAGAAAGAAAAGAAATACACAAACAAATGAAACTCAGCACAACAGAGTAAGAGGAACAAAGAAAAAATCAGCACCACAAATAAAAGCATTACAAAATGACAGCAATAAACTCACACTTATCAATAATTACCCTGAATGTAAATGGCTTAAATGCCCCCATAAAGAGACAGAGAGTGACAGAATGCATAAAAAAAAAGTACCCATCAATATGCTGTCTATAAGAGATACACCTTAGAAACAAAGATATAAATTTATTAAAAATCAAAGGATGGAAGAATATATATCAAGCAAACAGCTACCAAAAGAAAATAGGAGTGTCAAGACTAATCTCAGATAAAATAGACTTTAAATCAAAATTCACCACAAAAAGCAAAGAAGGGCATTATATAATGATTAAAGGGACAATCCACCAAGAAGACATAACCATAGTAAGTATCTACACACCCAATGACAAGGCTCTAAAATATATAAAATAAACTCTAACAGTACTGAAAAGAGAAATTCATAGTTCCACAATAATAGTAAGAGACTCAACACACCACTCTGGGTAAAGGACAGAACATCTAGAAAGAATCTCAGCAAAGATACAGAAGATCTAAAGTCTAAAAACAACCAACATATATAGAAAAATCCACCCAGCGGCAGCGAAATGTATGTTCCTTTCCAACACACATGGAACGTTCTCCAGAACAGACCACATTTTAGGCCACAAAGCGACCCTCAATAAAACTCAAAACTTTAAATAATACAAAGCATTCTCTCTGATCATAACACCATAAAAGTAGAAATCAACAACAGAAGATCAAGAGAAAAAAAACAAATACATGGAAACTGAATAACAGCTTGCTTAAAAACTACTGAATATTATGAGAAATCAAAGAAAGAGTAAAAACATTCCTAGAGTCAAATGAGAATGAAATTACATCATACCAAAACCTTTGGAACACAGCAATTTATAGCAATAACTGCACACATCAAAAACGGAAGAATGGGCCAAAATCAAAACACTAGCCCTATGACTCAAACAAATAGAAAGAGAATAGCAAAAGAAGCCCAAAGCTACAGGAGGAAAGGAAATAATAAAAATTAGAGCAGAAATAAATGAAATAGAGAACAGAAAAACAATAGAAGGAATCAACAAGGCCAAAAGTTAGTTCTTTGAAAAAATTGCCAAACCATTTGTCAAACTGACAAAAGAAAAGCAAGAGAGAAAGCAAATATCCCAAATAAGAAACAAGACAGGGGACATTACAACAGACTCAAGTGAAATAAAAGGATCAAAACTAAATACTATGAAAAATTGTACTCCAACAAATTTGAGAACATAAAAATAGACACATTTCTAGAAACAGAAAATGAGATCAATAACCTAAACAGACAAGAGAAGATATTGAAGAGGTAATTTAAAAAAAAAAAAAAAAATCTTCCAACAACAACAAAAAAAAATGCCTTGGCCCAGACAGCTTCACTGGAGAGTTTTACCAAACATTCAGAGAAGGGCCCATACCGGTACTGCTCAAATTATTTCAGACCTCAGAATAGGATGGAATACTCCCTAATTTATTCTCAGAAGCCTGCATAACCCTGATACCAAATTCAGGCAAAGACACCACAAAAAAAGAAAATTACAGATGAATATCACTCATGAATATAGATGCAAAATTCTCAACAAAATCCTAGCCTATAGAATTTAGCATCATATCAAAAAAAATAATACACCACGAACAAGTGGGATTCACACTAGATATGCAAGGATGGTTCAACACTACAAAATCAATCAACATAATTCACCACATAAAAAGAACAAAAGAATCACATGGTCATCACAATTGATACAGAAAAGGCAATTGTTAAAGTCCAATACCCATTCCTGATAAAAACTCTCAGTATAATAGAAATAGAAGGGAAATTTCTCAGCATAATAAAAGACATCTATAAAAAACTAGGAGCCCTGTTGGCGCAGTGGTTAAGAGCTTGGCTGCTTACCAAAAGGTAGGCAGCTCAAATCCACCAGTCACTCCTTGGAAACCTTATAGGGTAGCTCTACTCTGTTTTATAGGGTCGCTATGAGTGGAAATGGGCTTGCCATCAATGGATTTGATTTTAGTTTTTATACAAAACCAACAGCCAGCATCATTTTCAATGGAGAGAGGCTGAAAGCATTCCCTCTGAGTATGAGAACAGGACAAGGATCCCCTTTAACACCACTCCTTTAACATTGTGCTAAAAGTCCTAGCTAGAGCAGTAAGGCAAGTAAAAAGAAATAAAGGGCACCCAAACGGGAAAGGAAGAAGTAAAAATATCCCTGTTTGCAAATGCTATGGTCCTATACAAGGAAAACGTCAAAGATACAACAAGAAAATGACTAGAACTAATAGATTTAGCAGAGTATCAACAACAAGATCAACATACAAAAATCAATTTGATTCCTATACACCAACAAAGAAGACTTTGAAAAGGAAATCAGGAAAACAATACAATTTATAATAGCCCCTAAAAAGATAAAATACTTAGGAATAAATCTAACCAGGGACTTAAAAGACCTATACAAAGAAAACTACTAAAAACTATTGCAAGAAACCGAGAGACCTTCGTAAATGGAAAAACACACCACCTTCGTAGATATGAAGACTCAACATTGGAAAATGTCAATTCTACCCAAAGCGACCTACAGATATAATGCAATTCTGATCCAAATATTAACAGCATTCTTTAATGAAATGGAAAAACTAATCATTAACTTTACATGGAAAGGAAAGGGGCTCCAGATAAGCAGAGCATTATTGAAGAAAAAGAACAAAGTAAGAAGCCTCACACTACTGATCTCAGAAGCTACTATTCAGCCGTGGTAGTCAAAACAGCCTGGTACTTGTACAACTGCAGACACAAAGACCAATGGAACAGAACCAATAACCCAGATGTAAATCCATCCACCTATGGTCAGCTGATTTTTGACAAAGGATCTAAGTCTATTAAATGAGGAAGAGACAGTCTTTTTGACAAATGGTGCTGGCAAAACTGGACGGCCATCTGTAAAAAAATCAAAGAGGACCCATACCTCACATCATACATAAAAACTAACTCAAAATGGATAAAATACCTAAATATAAAATCTAAAATGATAAAGATCATGGAAGAAAAAAGAGGGACAATGCTAGTGGCCTTAATACATGGCATAAAGAGAATACAAACCATAACTAACAATAGGAAAACACCAGAAGGTAACTAGGATCCCGTAAAAATTAAACACTTATGCTCATCAAAAGACTTCACCAAAAGAATAAAAAGAGAACCTACAGACTGGGAAAAAATTTATGGCTATGATATATCCAGCAAGACTCTAATCTCTAAAATCTATAGAATTCTTCAACACCTCCAGAACATACAGACAAATAAGCCAATTAAAAAATGGGAAAAAGATATGATCAGACACTTCACCAAAGAAGACATTCAGCCAGCTAACAGACACATGAGGAAATGTTTGCTATCATTAGAAAAATGTAAATCAAAACCACAGTGAAATACCATCTCACCCCCACTCTGTTGGCATTAATAAAAAAAAAAACAGAAAATAATAAATGTTGGAGAAGTGTTGGGGAGACCGGAACTCTTATGCATTATTCTTGGGACTGTAAAATGGTAAAACCACTATGGAAAACAATATGGCACCTCCTTAAAAAGCTAGAAATAGAAATACCATACAATTCAGCAATCGCACTCCTAGGAATATATCCTAGAGAAATAATAGCTGTCACACAGATAGACATATGCATTCTCACGTTCATTGCAGCATTATTCACAATAGTAAAATGATGGAAACATCCTAAGTGTCCATCAACAGATAAATGGATAAATAAATCATGGTAAATACAAAAAAATGGAACACTACTCAAATATAAAGAACAATGATGAATCTACAAAACATCTCACAATGTGGATGAATCTGGAGGGCATTATACTGAGTGAAAAAAGTCAGTCAAAAAAGGACATATATTGTATGAGTCCACTATTATAGAAAACCCAAGAAAAGGTTTACACACAGAAAAAAAAATGATGATGGTTACGAGGGAGAGGAGGGATGGAAAATGGAAATTATTAACTAGATAGTAGATAAGTGTTACCTTTGGTGAAGTAAAAGACAATACACAATATAGGAGAAGTCAGCACAACTTGATCAAGGCAAAGGAATAGGATATTCCTACACACATCCAAACACATTGAGGGACCAAGTTATTGGGGCTGAGGGATAAGGATCATGGTCTCAGGCAACATCTAGGTCAATCAGCATGAAATAGCTCATAAAGTAAGGGTTCTACATCCTACTTTGGTGAGTAGTGTCTGGGGTCCTAAAAACTTGCAAGTGGCCATCTAAGATACATCTACTGGTCCCATCACGTTCAAAGGAAAGAATGAAGGAAACCAAAGACAAAAGGAAAATATTATTCCAAAAGACTAATGGATCTCATGAAGCACAGCCTCCACCAGCCTGATCCCAGAAGAACTTGATGGTGCCCAGCTACCACCACTGACCACTCTGAAAGAGATCACAATAGATGGTTCTGGACAGAGCGGGAGAAAAATGTAGAACAAAATTCAAATTCATAAAAATAGACTAGACTTACTGGTCTGACAGAGACGGGAGAAAACCTCAAGACTATGGCCCCTGGACACCTGGCTAACTCAGAACTGAAGCCACTCCTGAAGTCCACCTCTTAGTCAAGGACCAGACAGGCCTACAAAACAACCAATAACTCATATGAGGCACATGTTTCTTAGTTGAATCAAGTAGAGGAGACCAAATGGCAACACCTGCACAAGAGCAAAGAAAGACTAGAAGGCAGGAAGGGACAGGAAACTTGGACATGGGTAACCTGGGTTGTAAAAAGAAAGGGGAGGGTGCTGACACATTGCAGGGATTGCAAACCAATTTTTGTATAAATTTTTGAATAAGAAACTAATTTGTGCTGTAAACTTTCACCTAAAACACAATAAAATTTTTAAAAAGTCTATGGAGAGAGATAAACTATATTATACAGTAAAATTTGTGAAAGCCAGAACCTGTGTAAGGCTGAAACCTGTCTGAGAAGAAAACTCAACGATTTTCTACTAATAGTGATACAAAAGTGGTAAAACTGCACCCTGTCAAAGGCAGAAAACCTGAGAGACTTGGTAAAACAAGGCAGCCCTGTCAAGTTCAAGTTCTCACAGGTTTCACTGTATACGGAATAGTGGCTGTAACTAAGAATGCTTAAACTGGAGAAGACAAAATTCGGTAGAAATGATAAATTTATAATGAAATTTTTCATTAATTTTAACGTTTATTTAAAATATGCAAATAGTACATGGACCCCTTTTACTTAAAACAAGGAATATTTAAATGAAACCTAAAACACTCATTGAGCACAACCAATTTTTATCTTCTTTACCATTTCTTCAAAACTTCCTTCCAGATAGTTTTTACACATCCTATCCACACACACAAAAACAGTTTAATACTCATACACAGATACAATTTAGATGATTGATCAATCAATAGATTTTTTAAATTCTTGGTCTTTTTGTTTGCCTTTGCAGTGGGTCAAATTATTTTGGACGATACTGATTTTTCTGAACCTTCTTAAAAAATAATGTGGTTTTGTGATAAATCAGTGTTGACACATACAGATCTAGTTCATTCTTTTAATAGCTACATAGTATTTTGTTTTATGATTATACAATAACAAAATATAACTATTCAAATTTAATAAATATTTTAGTTTTTGTGCTCTACTTTTCACTCTTCCAAAAATTGCATAATTTACATCTTTGAATGTGACTCCTTACAAATGAGCAAGATACTCTCTAGGGAAAATTGAAGGAATGAAGTTTGGAGATTATTAATTATATGCAATTTCAGTGTGAATTGTTGTTGTTATTTGTTGCAGTTGAGTTGATTCAAATTCATGGTGACCCCACATATTATAGAGTAGAACTGCTCCATTTGAGTTTTCTTGGCTGTAATCTAAATGGAAGCTTATTATCAGGCCTTTTCTTCAACAGCACCTCTGGGTGCCTTCAAACTTTTAGGTTAGCAGTCAAGTGGAAACCATTTGTACCACCTAGGAACAGACATCACTAAACTGCCCTCTGAATATGTGGACCAATTTATTATCCCACTAGCAGTGTTTGAGAGAGAATGAAAAACACCAAAATCCACCACTAAAACTATGATACTATGTTTTCTTCTTATGGATTGTACCAATATTATCTGAAATATTTTAACAGTTTAAAAAATGTGAATGGCAAAACCTATGAAATATAGTATTTCAGGCAGAATACTAATCTAGGTAATTCTTACAGAATGGTAATTAATATTGCTTAGTATGTCAGCATTAATAAAAATAAATAAAATAACTCCAAGACCTCTACGTTTTACTACAATTTATTTTCCTTACAGCTATCCTATCTTTGTGCCATATACTAGGCATACTCTGATCAGCTCCCCAGTTTTGAACAATTTTTTTAATTCAAGGATTTCTGATATTTCTTATATTCCCCAAACACACACAAGAATCCTCCTGCCTTCTTTTATACACTCACACATACACACACCCACACACACACATGCACACACAAATATTACTTATTTATTTTCACAATACCTGTTAATGAAGAATCTTGATTATCAATCAAAAATTATTTGAAAATGTTAGGAATTGAATAATTGGTCTTTCATGTATAATGGCCAAAAAAATGTTTGTTTTTTTTCCTATTTTCAGATTTGTCCTCTACTCTGTGAGGGGTAGAAAATGTTCTCATTGTATACCAAGTAAGATTGTCTACCCCTTCCCCTCCCCAGCATGAACTTAATGACTGCTCCCAATGCAAAAAAAAAAAAAAAAAAAAGGATAAATTAAAAAAGATAAAAGAAGTTGCTTTCAAAGCAGTTTGAACATGCCTTACTACCAATAACAAAACAACTCAAATCTCCAAGCCCTTAGCATGTTTACTGTGAATTGACTTTAGTGCTCTTCTTGTCTTCACAGTTGGTGCACTAGTTGGCTTTCAAATATTGTCAACCATGGGCTTCCCAGGAACTTCAGTCTTCTATGGAAAGGGAGAGAGAGAGAGTATGTGAGAGAGTTTTCTGTGAATGAGGATAGGAGAAAAGCACTTTGCATACTTCTAAACGCATCACCGTCCATTTAGCTGTGAGATAGGAAACTACCTAGATTTCTCACTGATGAAAATTACTAGTTTCTAAATCAAGGATCAGGGGTATGTCTCTATTTACTTTCAGATTATATTTACTTATCATTTTCTGGAAGCCATAAAATTCATTTCATTTTAATTTGCGTCATTTGAAATTAATCAAAATGTATCCTAAATTCGAGCAATAGATTCATTTTCCCGTATAGCTCAAATTGTTGGAAAGAGTTCTATATTTTTCCTGTATTTTAAAGAGACTGTAGCACTTATGCCATTTTAAACCAGACAAAATAAGACATATTTAAAGACAATTTTACATACTTTAACAACAGATATAAAATGTCATATAATAATTTATCTTATATTTTCTGCTTTATTAATTACTGAAAATGTGATGAAGAATTAATTATAAATGTAAATGTTTTATTTTTTATTTAATAAAATGTTCAATTTTATGAATACTCATTTGATATTTTATGTACCTTTTCAATTATAGATATTTAGGATTGTAAGAAATTTTAGAACAATTTTAAGAAAATATAACTATTTAGACCCAAAGTGCATGTGTGGCTTGCATGTTGCTGTGATGCTAGAAGCTATGCCACCTATATTTCAAATACCAGCAGGGACACCCAGGTTGGATAGGTTTAAGCTGCACAAGCTGCACATCCAGACTAAGACAGACTAGGAAAAAGGACCTGGTGGTCTACTTCTGAAGAAATTAGCCAGTTAAAACCTTATAAATAACAGCAGAACCCTGATGTAGTGCTCCTCAGGTTGGAAGCTGTCTCCTCAAAGTAAAGTCCACCTTAATGACATGGATGGGGTCAAGCTTTTGGGACCTTCATTTGCTGATATGGCACAACTCAAAATGAGAAGAAACATATGCAAATATCCATTAATAATAGGAACAGGGAATGCATGAAATATGAATTTAGGAAAACTGGAAGTTGTCAAAAATGAAATAGAACACATAGACATTGATATCCTGGGCATTAGAGCTGAAATGGACTGGTATTGGCTATTTTGAATCACACAATCATACAGTATACTGCATTGGGGATGTCAAAATGAAGAGGAATGGCGTGGCATTCATCGTCAAAAAGAACATTTCAAGATCTGTTCTGAAGTACAATGCTGTCAGTGACAGGATAATATCCATATGCTTACAAAGAAGATCAGTTAATATGAATATTATTCAAATTTTAAAAATGAACCATTAAAGCCAAAGATGAGGAAATTGAAGATTTTTATCAACTTCTGCAATCTTAAATTGATCAAACACGTAATCAAGATGAATTGATTATTA
The DNA here is from genome assembly GCA_030035585.1 of Dugong dugon. NCBI lineage: Eukaryota > Metazoa > Chordata > Mammalia > Sirenia > Dugongidae > Dugong > Dugong dugon. The sequence continues at coordinate 169,992,915 of CM057463.1, read as the reverse complement.
CTGGTGATCAGAATGCGAAAGTTAGAAACAAAGAAGAAGGAACAATAGCTGGAAAATATGGCCTTGCTGATATCAATGATACCAGAGATTACATGATAGAATTTTGCAATATCAATGACTTCTTCATTGCAAATACCTTTTTTCAACAACATAAACAACAACTATACACGTGCAACTTGCGAGATGCAATACACAGGAATCAAATTGACTACATTTGTGGAAAGAGAGGATGGAAAAGCTCAATATCATCAGTCAGAGCAAGGCTAGGGGCCAACTGCAAAATAGGCCATCAATTGCTCATATGCAAGTTCAAGTTGAGGCTGAAGAAAAATTGAACAAGTCCAAGAAAGCCTAAGTATGACCTTGAGAATATACCACCTGAATTTAGAGACCATCTCAAGAACAGATTTGAGTCATTAAACACTAATGACTGAAGACCAGATGTGTTCTGGAATGACATCAAGGATATCACACATGAAGAAAGCAATAGGTCATTAAAAAGACAGGAAAGAAAGAAAAGACAAAAACACATGTCAGAAGAAACTCTGAAACTTGCTCTTGAACACAGTAGCTAAAGCAAAAGGAAGAAATGAGGAAGTAAAAGAGCTGAAGATTGCAAAGTGCAATTCGAGAAGACAAACTAAAGTATTGTAATAAAATGTGCAAAGACCTGGAGTTAGAAAACCAAAATGGAAGAACACACTCAGCATTTTTCAAGCCGAAAGAACTAAAGAGAAAAGTCAAGCCTTGATTTGCAATACTGAAGGATTCTACAGAGAAAATATTAAACGACACTGGAAGCATCAAAAGAAAATGGGAGAAATACAGTCATTGTACCAAAAGATTTAGTCGACATTCAACCATTTCAGGAGGTAGCATATGATCAAGAATCAATGATACTGAAGGAAGAAGTCCAAGCCGCACTGAAGGCGTTGGCAAAAAACAAGATTCCAGAAATTGACAGAATTCCAACATCTCAATTGAAACAAAGAAAGTAGCACTGGAAGTGCCCACTCGTCTATGCCAAGAAATTTGGAAGACAGCTACCTGGTCAACCAACTGCAAGAGATTCATAACTGCCCATTCTAAAGAAAGGTGATTCAACAAAATGCAGAAATTATCAAACAATATCATTAATATCTGTCTGAGTTATCTAGTGCTGCTATAACAGAAATATCACAAGTGGATGGCTTTAGCAAAGAGAAATTTATTCTCTCATAGTCCAGTAGGCTACAAGTCCAAATTCAAGGCATCAGCTCCAGGGGAATGCTTTCTCTATTGGCTCTGGAGGAAGGTCTGTGTCATCAATCTTCCTTTAGTCTGCGAGCTTCTCTGTGTAGGAACCTCAGGTCCAAAGGATGCGCTCTGCTCCCGGCACTGCTTTCTTGGTGGTATGAGGTTCCCATGTGTCTCTGCTAGCATGTGTTTTACATCTCAAAAGAGATTGGCTTAAGACACTATCCAATCTTGTCTACCTCATCAGTATAACTGCCACTAATCCATCTTATTACATCATAGTGATTGAATTTACAACACATAACGAAATCACATCAGATTACAAAATGGTACACGATTATACAATACTGGGAATCATGATCCAGCCAAGTTGACAGATATTTTTGGAGGATTCGATTCAATCCATGATATCCACCTTTGGCCCCCCAAAATTCACTTCCTTACAACTTGCAAAACATATCCATCTCATCATATCACAGCAAAAGTCTTGACTCGAAGTCCAGAATCCAAAAATTCCTCTTCATCTGTGAAATCTTTTGAGACTGAGGCAGCTTGGCTTCTTGAGTTCCTTTCCCTTCAGCTTCTGTTTCATGTGGCTTCTTGGCCCTTGGGCCTCATGCCCGCATCTGCGCTGCTGGGGCTAGTGTTCCAAAGCTCTGTGGCTCCACCAGTAAGTGCCCAGAGGCACCCCACTCCACCAGGGAGCCTCTGGCACACACACGCTCAGCTGTCTCTCTTTGTGGGTCAGCTCCAGTGCCGTCTTGCACTGGTCTCCTGCTTCTGCTGCTGCTGGTTCTCTGCTGCTGCCACTTCTCTGTCACTGCTTCTCCTCTATCCATTCACAGTTTCAAAACTGCATCCACATTTTAGGTATCTGTTAGAGCAGCACCCCACTCTTAGTACCAAATTCTGTCTTAGTTATCTAGTGCTGCTGTAACAGAAATACCACAAGTAGATGGCTTTAGCAAAGACAAGTTTATTCTCTCACATTCCAGTAGGCTACAAGTCCAAATTCAGGGCATCAGCTCCAAGGGAATGCTTTCTCCATCATCTCTGGAGGAAGGTCCATGTCATCAGTCTTCCTTTGGTCTGAGAGCTTCTCTGCACAGGAATCTCAGGTCCAAAGGTTGCACTCTGCTCCCAGCATGGCTTTCTTGGTGGTATGAGGTTCCCATATGTCTCTGCTCGCTTCTCTTTTTTATATTTCAAAAGAGATTGGCTTAAGACATTATCCAGTCTTGAATACCTCATCAGTATAACTGCCACTAATCCATCTTATTACATCATTATAACTGAATTTACAACACATAAGGAAATAGCATCAGATTACAAAATGGTACACAATTATACAATAGTGGGAATCATGACCCAGCCAAGTTGACAGACATTTTTTGGGGGACACTATTCAATCCATGACAATATCACAAGCAAGTAAAATTTTGCTGACGATCATTCAAAAGCTGTGTCAGCAGTGCATCAACAGGGAACTGCCAGAAATTCAAGCCAGATTCAAAAGAGGACCTGGAACATGGGATATCGTTGCTGATGTCACATGATTCTTGACTGAAAGCAGAGAATATGAGAAAGATGTTACCTGTGTTTTTTCGATGGTGCAAAGACATTCTACTGTGGATCATAACAAATTATGGATAACATTTCAAAGAATAGGAATTCCATAACACTTAATTGTGTTCAAGCAGAACCTCCACATAAGCCAAGAGGCAGTCATTCAAAGAGAACAAGAGGATATTGTGTGGTTTAAAATCAGGAAAGGTGTATGTCAGGGTTATATCCTTTCACCATACTTATTCAATCTGTATGCTGAGCAAATAATCCAAAAAGCTGAATTATATGAAAAAGAATGCACTATCAGAATTGGAGGAAGACTCATTAACAACCTGTGATATACAGATGGCACAACCTTGCTTGCTAAAAGTGAAGAGGACTTGAAGCACTTACTGATGAAGATCAAAGACTTCAGTATGGATTACACCTCGACATAAAGAAAACAAAAATCCTCACAACTGGACCAATAAGCAACATCATGATAAACAGAGAAAAGATTGAGGTTGTCAAGGATTTCATTTTACTTGGATCCACAATCAACGCCCATGGAAGCAGCAGTCAATAAATCAGACCACGCATTGCGTTGGGGAAATCTGCTGCAAAAGACCTCTTTAAACTGTTAAAAAACAAAGATTTCTCTGTAAGAACTAAAGTGTGCCCTATCCAAGCCATGGTATTTTCAATTGCCTCATATGCATGCAAAAGCTGGACAATGAATAAAGAAGACAGAAGAAACGATGCCTTTGAATTACAGTGTTGGCAAAGAATGTTGAATATACCATGTACTGCCAAAAGAACAAACAAATCTGTCTTGGAAGAGATACAGTCAAAATACTCCTTAGAAGGGAGGATGGTGAGACTTTGTCTCACATACTTCAGACATGTTTTCGGGAGGGACCAGTCCCTGGAGAAGGACATCATGTTTGGTAAAGTAGACAGTCAGCAAAAAAGAGTAAGACTTTCAGTGAGAAGGACTAATACAGTGGCTGCAAAAATGGGCTGAAGCGTAGCAACAATTTTAAGAACAGTGCAGGATTGGTCAGTGTTTCATTTTGTTGTAGGTAGGATAGCTATGAGTTGGAATCGACTCGATGACACCTAACAACAATAGCTATTTAGAATCTCTAACCAAAGTCAATTTAGAGGCAACTATATCTATTTTTCTCAAAGTTTTATATTAAAATATCTAAATACTATTCAACATACAAAACTTTAGACATCTACATAAAACCTCACTTTCCATTTGCTGTTCAGATTGCTGACTTCAGAGCACAGAAGTGGGAGCTATTTGTACTATTGTTAAGAATTAACTGCACATAAAAAAAAATAAGAGAATGAAAATGTTTTATCTATGCATGAGCATGTTATAGAGCATTTATCCAAAGATTATAATTGTCATTTAAATAAAAGACTTGATTCATAAAAGATTATCTTACATTGAAAGAGTTATGTAATTGTTCAGATAACCTATGAGACAATTCTAAAATAAAATTAACGAATGTCATTTTTCACAGTGCTATTTATCACTTGTCACCTATTGCTATGTTTATTGTGCAACAGGAGATAAAAATGAACATACTGCTGCTAGGTGACATGGTCCTGAAAAATATTACTGTAAGATTTCAATCTTCAATTCTCATTGATATTTCCTATGATACTCATCTTATTTCTTCAAAATATTAATTAATGTACTCATTTATTTTTGATTGAACCCTCTTTGTGGACATCAGGATAAACGTAGAAGAAGCAACCAGGAATAAGACATTGTCATTTTTTTGGGGAGCTAATAGTTAGTTTTAATATCGACTTGATGTAAAGGCACAAGAGCAAACAAGTTTTATAGATGCTAAGACATGTTCAGGATACGTGTACTAAAGAGTAAGAGGTTAAATTGGAAGAGTTGAGCAGTAGGCTATGATAGCTTGACTTGAAAATTAGCTAGGACATCTAAAAATTCACTTGTTCTGTATTTGGAACAAGACAACTTGAATCAAGAACAAATGCTTAAATATAGCCCCAGAAATGGAACTAGTTATTAGTTGAATACTGACAATGGTTTGAATAGTGCAATTCAGATCTGGAAACCCTTTCTACAGACAAATCTGTTTCAGCAGATGTTGTTTTGGGGAGGATGGAATTTGTTTCTTGATCAATGGTGAAAAATATGTACAGTTCCCATTAGAAGGATTCCCATGAAAATGTAATATGAGGTTAAAATAATACTGCTGTGTAAATTAATGTAAAATCTTGCTTAACCTTCCAAAATTTTATGAGTTTATAAAACTCATAGCAATGTTGATTTTTGTGTATGAGAACAGAAAGTAAAGACTAGAAAGACAACTGTTGTATTTTTAATGCATTTGACTTTTTTTGCCCTAGGGATAAGTACAGTATATTTAGAAAATACCTAAAACTTTTGGATTTAAAATGTTACAGGTGTCTATATAGTGTATATGTGGTGATTAAATGAAAGAGTATATCATATTTTTATGTAAATAATGCATACCTTCTACGTTTGTTGACTACTGTGCTCTCCTTCCCCATGAGGTATTTTTGTAAGTGCCCTATGCTAAGTTTTTTACAGCAACATGAAAAAAAAATTGGCATAGTGACACTTATGAAAATACCTCATGGTGGAAGGGTGCAGTTGGCAAATAAACATAGAAGGTGTATGTTATTTGTGTAAAAATACTGTATTCAATTGATAGGAATTTTGTTATTAGGTGTTATTTGTCCTGAATTTGAAAATTTTGTCTACTACAAGAGATACAAAATAATCCATGTTAATTTCACTTTTTGATAATTTGTTATTTTATTCTTATTTCCCGCACATAGTAAGAACTTAAACTGGTAAAATTCTCATGAAGTGGCCTCAAGGTTCTGGTCTATTAACACAATGAGGAGTAAAATGCTGTTACCATTTCCATTCCACTTTTCAGGAATGGAAAAAATAAAATATATTTCCCCGTTTAAATTTTAGGTACAACTAAGAAATTTACAATGATAATAATGAGTAGCAAAGCCAAAAGATGTGGTGCAAGACAGATAGTTATCCAGTTTATAGGCTACATCTAGTAAAGTTCTCCCTTGAGGAAATGAAATTTTGTTTACACAATTTCACTTCATTACCCACATTAGCAGCCCTGGTGTCACAGTGTTTAAGAGTTTGGCCACATACCAAAAGGTCGGCAGTTCAAATCCACCAGCCGTTCCAAATTAAAAAAAAAGCAACCAACATACACACTTATTTATTGCATTCATACCTCCACACTACACTCAGACACACACTAGTTACCACACACATCAGACTCAACCACAGATGTGACAGAAATCAGACCATTTCATGTGAGACATCAATGAGGTTTAAAAATGCATACAAAGACACTCAAAAGCTTAAATTTCAGCAAGAAGATCTACTTAAGTATTCATGCCCTTGTCTAATTCTCTCCCTTTAAATGTGGACTGTGGACTCCATAGCCAACATGGAGCTATAGACAGAAGCACCATGCTGTCCCTCCACAACAAAGACCTGAAAAACTAAGTAAAACAGAGACAAATGTCAATCCCGGAACCCTAAGTATCAAATGAAGAGATAAAGAACTCAACCGAGCACCAAATGGAATAAGAAACTGACAGAACAGTGAGTGAGGAGAGATACGTGCGGAGGCCCCCTATCAGCTAACACAGCATGGATTCACTGTCTTGGACTCCTGTCAGAGATTGGTGGGCAGGAAGTACAGGAAAGGAGCTTCACAGAGCTCCCAGCAGGAGACAGAGCATAAGGTAACTAGCAATACACACTTTCCCACCCCTCACCCTTCTTCCCCCTGCTCAGCCTCTGTTGCTTCCCAAGATGCAGAGTGACCACACCCCAGGAGGCATCGTCTCTGTGCCACACAGATTTACCCCACCCACACCAACCAGCTCCCTCAGTGCCATTTTGTTGTTGCTGGTGTTGCTTTTTTTGGCTTCTTTTGTTTCTTCCCTGCCTCTCACTTCCTCCCCCTACTTTTTCTTAAACACCTGACTCTGTGTGTCATCTTTGCTTCTTCTTGACAGGATGTGAAGCACCACTGGGCTGGGGCTGCTTACCTACTCAGCATCACCAAGCTGGTGAGATCGCTGGGGCTTTTGTTTTGTTTTTTTATTTTCTTTTTCTTTTCACAGCTTATGATCCTCTTTCAGCCAGGCTGTACTGCGTGGCTTGGCAGGCACTTCCCAGGTCTGCGCAGCCATGCTGGTGGGATCCCTGGGAGAATTTTTTTTTCTTTTCCTTTTTTTCTTTCTTAATTTCTCAGTTTCTCATCTCTCTCTACTTCCCTTCATTTCCTGCCTTGCGAATACCTGGCCTTGTGTGCCATCCCTGCCTCTTCTACCCGGGCCATACTGTACAGCTTGGGAGCCACTCCCCCATCTATGCAGCTGTGCCAATGGGATTACTGGAGGTCCTTTATTTGTTATTTTTTCTTTATTTATTTCTTCTTTCTTCTTTTCCTTTTTTCCATTTGTTTTCTTCACCTGTCAGTTTCTCATCTCTCTCTGCTTTCTTTCTTTTCCTGTCTACTGAATATCTGGTACCGTGTGCCATCTCTGCCCATTCTAGACAGGCAGTGCCCTGAAGCATGGGAGCCTCCCCTTGTCACAGGTGGGATCCTTGGGGACATTAGATTTTAGATTTTTTTTTTTTAATTTTCTTTATTTTTTTCCTCTTTTTCTTTATTCCTTTTTCTTTTTCATCATGTCTCCGTTTCTTATTGCTCCATTCCAAAGACAGGCTCCTTCAGCACTTTTTTGTTTGTTTGGTTCCTGTTTCTTTCTCCTCTGTCTCTTCTTTCCCACACCCATCTTAGCTCCACACATCACAACCTCCCCTTCTCTCCTACATACCTGAACCATGCACTGAACACTACACCACCCAAGCAGCACAAGCATGGCCTACTGGAACCTGCCTCCACTGACCCTGGCCCACCCATCCAAACAACCTGCCCATCCAAACAACCCACCCATCCCAACAGTCCCCTTCAGCTGGACCTTCCCTGCTGCACCATAGCTGAGGGACTGGCCCTGTCCACTGGACAAGGAGGTGAAAATTATCATGTCTACAGAAAAGCAAACAATAAAGAACACACAGCCCACCTGCTGAGACATAACCAAATAAAACAAAAAAGCAAGAAGAAACAAAGAAACCTACAATCAATAAATGAAGACAATAACTACTGAATGTCCTGAAGACAGCAAAAAATATCAAAACATATAAAACAACAGGACAGGATAGTTCCAGTAGGCATCAAAAGTGAAATACTAGATGACTTTCCAGTAGAAGAAAAGGCACTAGAACTACCTGATAGGGAGTTCAAATATCTAATATTCAGACCAATCCAATAGTTGAGGCAAAAAGCAGATAAAAATTAGGAAAATATAGACAAATTCATGGAAAATGCAGACCAAAAAATGGAAGAATTCAGGAAAATAAAACAGGAACAAAATAAAATAAATTCACAACTACAAATCATACAAAAACAATTAGAAATCCAAAAGATAAACAACAAGATTTCATAAATGAACAGTGTCATAGAAGGTCTGAGGAGCAGGTTTGAAATGATAGAAGACAGGATCAGTGAAAGTGAAGACAAATTCTTGGGTACAACTTTGAGTAAAAATCAGAAAAAAGAATGAAGAAAAATGAAGAAACCCTGAGAATTATGTGGGATACAATCAAAAGCAAAAATCTGTGAGTGATCACTTTGCCACAACAGGAGGAGAAAACAGAAAACACAGAGAGGGTCGTTGAAGAATTACTGACAGAAAACTTCTTTAATATCATGAAAGATGAAAAGTTGACCATCCAAGAATCCCAACAAACCCCATATAAGATATATGTAGAAAGAAACTCACCAAGGCATATCATAGTCACACTTTCTAAAATCAAAGACAAAGAAAGAATCCTGACAGCTGCTCAGAAAAACAAAAAGTCACATACAGAGGGGAAACTATAAGACTAAGCTCTGATTACTTGGCAGAAACCATGCAGGCAAGAAGGCAATGGGATGATGTACATAAAATCTTGAAAGAAAAAATTGCCAACCAAGAATAATATTTCCTGCAAAACTCTTTCAAATATGATGGTGAAATTAGGACATTTCTAGATAAACCTAACATAAGGGAATATGTAAAAACCAAACCAAACTTACAAGAATTATTAAAGGGAATCCTTCGGTTTGAGAACTAACGTCAGACCACAGCCTGAATCTAGGGCACGAGATCACACCGGCGAGATACCAACCTAGGAAATGAACTCTCAAGGACTATCCAAAAGCAAAAGATTTACAACACGGAACAAGAGCGGTTAATCTGTGAATGACAATAATATCAGAACAATGAAAGAGGGAATAAACTCTTTAGGTATAGAACTTTCTAATGGAGAGGAAGGTAAGGTGATAACAAGTAATAATAGACTGGTTCAAACCTAGGAAGATAAGGGTAAATCTCAAGGTAACCACAAAGAAAGTTAACAAACTTACCCATCAAAATAAAGTAGAAAAACATAAAGTCTTAGTAAATGAAAATCTACAAAAACAAAAGAAATTACAAAAAATCCTCACAAACAAAAGGAACTCAGTGCAGGAGAACAAGAGGAACGAAGAAAATGACTGCACTATAAACAAAAAAATTACAAAATGACAGCAATAAACTTACACCTATCAATAATTACAATAAATGTAAAAGGCCTAAATGCACCCATAAAGATACGTAGAGTGACAAAATGGATAAAAAAACAGGATCTATCAATATGCTGTCTACAGGAGACTCACTTTAGAAACAAAGATGTAAATTTATTCAAAATCAAAGGATGGAAAAAAATATATCAAGCAAACAGCTACCAAAAAAGAGCAAGTGTGCCAACACTAATCTCAGATAAAACAGACTTTAAAACAAAATCCAGCATAAAAGACAAAGAAGGACACTATATAATAATTACAAAGACAATCTATCATGAAGACATAACCATAATAAATAACTACACACCCAATGACAGAGCTCCAAAATACATAAAACATAGTCTAACAGCAATGAAAAGAGAAACTGACAGTTCCACAATAATAGTAAGAGACTTCAACAATCCCATTCTCAGTAAAGGACAGAACATCTAGAAAGAATCTCAACAAAGATACAGAAGATCTAAAGGACACTATCAGCCAACTTGACCTCATACATCTATATAGAAAGCTCCACCCAACAGCTGCAAAGTATACTTTCTTTTCCAACACACATGAAATGTTCTCCAGAATAGACCACATCTTAGGCCACAGAGCAACCCTCAACAAAACCCAAAGCACTGAGATAATACAAAGTATCTTTTCTGAACACAACATCATAAAAGTAGAAATTAACAACAAGAAGAGCAAGGAAAAAGATCAATTACATGGAAACTGAATAACACCCTGCTTAAAACCACTGGGTAATAGAAGAAATCGGGGATGGAGTAAAAAAAATCATAGAATCAAACGAGCATGAAAACACATCAAACCAAAACCTTTGGAACACAGCAAAGGGGCTACTCAGAGATCAATTTATAGCAATAGATGCACATATCAAAAAAGAAGAAAGGAAAAAAATCAGAACATTAGCTACACATCTGGAACAAATAGAAAGAGAACATCAAAAGAAGCCCACAGCCACCAGAATAAGGGAAATAATAAAGATCACAGCAGAGTAAAAGAAGTAGAGAATAGAAAAACAATAGAAAGAATCAACAAAGTTGGTTCTTTGAAAGGATCAAAAAAATGGATAAATCACTGGCCAAATTAACAAAAGAAAAACAAAAGAGGACACAAATAACCCAAATAAGAAATGAAATGAAGGACATTACAACAGACCAAACTGAAATAAAAAGGATCATAACAGAGTATTATGAAAAACTATACTCCAACAAATATGAAAACCTACAGGAAATGGACAAATTTCTAGAAACACGCTACCTACCCAAACTAACACAAAATAACGTTGAAAATCTGAACAGACCCATAACAAGAGAAGAGATTGAAAAGATAATGAAAAAAACTCCCAACAACAAAAAAAAAAAAAAAGCTGTAACCCAGATGACTTCACAGGAGAATTCTACCATTCAGAGAAGAGCTCACACCAGTACTACTCAAACTATTTTAGAACATAGAAAAGGAAGTGATACTTTCAAATTCATTCTATGAAGCCAGCATAACCCTGATACCAAAATCAGGCAAAGACACCACAAAAATGAAAATTGCAGACCAATATCTCTCATGAATACAGATGCAAAAATTCTCAACAAAATTCTAGCCAATAGAATTCAACATCACATCAAAAATAATAATAATAATAATACACTACAACAAAGTAGGATTCATACCAGGCATGCAAAGTGGTTCAGTGTTAGAAAATCAATCAACATAGTTTACCATATAAATAAAAGAATCACATGATCATCTCAATGTATAAAGAAAAGACATTCAATAAAGCCCAACACTCATTCTTGATAAAAACTCTCAATAAAATAGGTATAGAAGGGAAATTCCTCAACATAATACAGGGCATCTATACAAAACCAATAGCCCACATCATTCTTAATGGAGAGAGGCTGAAAACATTCTCCTTGAGAACAGGAAGAAGACAAGGATGCCTTTTATCACCACTCATATTTAGCACTGTGCTGGAAGTCCTAGCTAGAGCAACAAGGCAAGAAAAAGAAATAAAGGTCATTCAAACTGGGAATGAAGAAGTTAAGCTGTCCCTATTTGTAGATGATATGACACTATACATAGAAAACCAAAAAGACTCCACGAGAAAACTACTAGAATAGATTCAGCAGAGTAGCAGGACATAAGATAGACATACAAAAATCAGTTAGATTCCTATACACGAATAGACACAATGATGAAAAGAAAATCAGAAAAACAATACCATTTAAAATAGCCCCTAAAAAAATAAAATACTTAGGAATAAATCTAACCAGGGATGTAAAAGACCTATACAAAAACAAAAACAAAAACAAAAAACCTACAAAACACTACTGCAAGAAGCCTAAAGGGATCTACATAAATGGAAAAACATACCATGCTCATGGATAGGTAGACTCAACATTGTGAAAATGACAATTCTACCCAAAGCAATTTACAAATACAATGCAATCCCAATAAAAAAACCAACAACATTCTTCAAAGAGATGGAAAAACTAATCATTAACTTTATATGGAAAGGGAAGAGGCCCCAGATAGGTAAAGCACTACTGAGGAAGAAGAAAGTAAGAGGATTCGCACTACCTGAACTCAGAACCTACTTTACAGCTATGGTAGTCAAAACAATCTGGTAGTAGTAAAACAACAGACACATTGACCAATGGAACAGAATTGAGACCCCAGATGTAAATCCATCCACTTATGGTCACCTGATCTTCAATAAGGGCCCAAAGTCCATTAAATGGGGAAAATACAATCTTTTTAATAAATGGTGCTCACAAAACTGGATGCCAATCTACAAAAAAATGAAACCAGACCCATACTTCACACCATACACAAAACTAATTCAAAATGGATCAAAGACCTAAATATAAAGCCAAAAAGCGTAAAGATCATAAAAGAAAAAATAGGATCAACGCTAGAGGTCCTAATACATGGCATTAACAGGATACAAACCATGACCAACAACAAACAAACTCCAGAAGATAAGCTAGGTAACTGGGATCTTCTAAAAATTAAACACTTACGCTCATCAAAAGACTTCACCAAAACAGTAAAAAGGGAACCTACAGACTTGGAAAAAAAATATGATAAAGTTCTAATCTCTAAAATCTACAGGAAAATCCAACACCTCTACAACAAAAAGACAAACAATCCAATTAAAAAATGGGCAAAGAAAATGAACAGATACTTCACCATAGAAGACATTCAAGCAACTAACAAACACATGGGAAATTCTCCTGATCATTAGCCATTAGAGGAATGCAAATCAAAACCACAATGAAATACCATCTCACTCTGGCTTTACTGGCCCCAACCAAAAATAAAGAAAATAACAAATGTTGGAGAGGCTGTGGGGAGAGTGGAACTCTTATACACTGCTGGTGGGAATACAAACTGATACAACCATTTTGGAAAACGATATGGTGCTTCCTTAGAACACTAGAAATAGAAATAGCATATGATCCAGCAATCCCACTCTTATGAATATATCCTAGAAAACTAAGAGTTGTCACACAAATAGACATATGCATACCCAGGTTCACTGCAGCATTGTTCACAATAGCAAAAAGATGGAAACAATCTAGATGTCCATCAACTGATGAATGGATAAACAAACTATGGTATATACACACAATGAGTACAACACAACGATAAAGAACAATGATGAATCTGGGAAACATCTCACAACATAGAAGAATCTGGAGAGCATCATGCTGAGTAAGGGCATCATGGTAAGTCAATCATGAAAGGATAGGTATTGTATGGGACCACAACTATAAGAATTCATGAAATGTTTTACACACAAAAAGAAACAATCTTTGATGGTTATGAGGGAGGGGAGGGGAGGGGTAGGGATAGAAAAAGACTAAACAGACGATAGATATGTGGTAACTTTGGTGAAGGGTAAGACAGTATACAATACAAAAGAAGGCTGCACAACTTGTATAAGGCAAGGTCATGGAAGCTCCGTAGACACATCCAAACTCCCTAAGGGACCGAATTGCTGGGCTGAGGGCTGTGGGGACCATGGTCTCAGGGAACATCTAGCTCAATTGGCATAACATAGTTTATACAGAAAATGTTCTACATTCTACTTTGATGAGTAGTGTCTGGGGTCTTAAAAGCCTGTGAGCAGCCATCTAAAATATTCCACTGGTCTCACCCCTTCAGGAGCAAGGGAGAATAAAGAAAACTAAAAACACAAGGGAAAGATTAGTCCAAAGGATTAATGGACCACAACTACCATGGCCTTCACCAGATTGAGTCCAGTACAACTAGTTGGTGCCTGGCTACCACCACTGATTGCTCTGACGGGAATCACAGTAGAGGGTCCTGGACAGAGATGGAGAAAAATCTAGAACAAAATTCTAACTTTCAAAAAAGTCCAGACTTAACTTGCCTGACAGAGACTGGAGAAACCCTGAGAGTATGGCCCCCAGACACCCTTTTAGCTCAGTAATGAAGTCACTCCTGAGGTTCACCTCTCATCCAAAGTTTAGACAGGCTCATAAAACAAAATGAGACTGAAGGGACACTCCAGCCCAGGGGCAAGGGACTAGAGGGCAGGAGGGGATAGGAAAGCTTGCAACTGGGAACTCAAGGTTGAGAAGGGAAAGTGTTGACATGTCATGGGGTTGTTAACCAATGTCATAAAACAATATGTGTACTAACTGTTTAATGAGAAGCTGGTTTGTTCTGTAAACCTTCATCTAAAGTAAAAAAAAAAAAAGAAAGACATGAACTGGACTTAGTGACTTGCATTTAACAAATAGAATATAGCAAAAGTTATGGAATGTCCCTTCTAAGATTGTTATTGTTAATTGCCATTCAATAGACTCCAACTCATGGAGACTTATTTGTAACAGAACGAAACATTGTCTGGTCCTGTGCCATCTTCACGATTGTTGATATGTTTGGGTCCATTGTTGTGGCTATTGTGTCAATCCATCTCATTGAGGGTTTCCCTCACTTTTTATTTTTTAATTTTGGCCCTCTGCATTACTAACCATGATGTCCCTTTCTAGCCATTAGTCTTTCCTGATGACATGTCCAGAGGAAGCAAGATGAAGTCTCCCAACCCTCACTTCTTAGGAACATGCTGGTTGTATTTCTTCTGTAACTTTTTTTTTTTATTCTTTTGGTAGTCCACGGTATATTCAATATTATTCACCAATACAAGTTTGAATGCATCAATTTGTCTTCTATCTTCCTTTTTTACCATACAATTTTTGCACGCATATGAGGCAACTGAAGAGACTACACATTGGGTCAGGCACACCTTAGTCATCAAAGTGACAATCTTCAATTTTTAAAAATTTAAAGAGGTCTTTTGAAGTAGATTTGCCTAATACATTTGTCACTGGTTTCTTGTCTGCTGCTTCCATGGACATTGATTATTGATCCGAGTATAACACAATCATTGACAACTTCAATTTCTTCTTTATTTGTCCTGCTGGTGTTCATGGGTCCAGTTGTGATGATTTCATTTCTTTCAAGTTCAGATGCAATGCATGCTGAAGGTTGTAGTTCATTAAGTTATCCCAAAATGTCCATCTTGCTCATCTTTTCTTCCTCTTTCACTTGTAGTCATTAACCATGTTGTGAAAAGTGCCATATAGAGACCCACAACTTGCAAGCAATTGAGGGAGGCCTCCACTCAACAGTCACTGAAAAACTGAGGCCCTTAGTTCAACAGATCCTGAGAAATTGCATCCTGCCAACAACCACATGAGTGAGTTTTTTGGTAGTCCTCCCCTAATCAAACCTTCAGATGAAAACTGTGCCAGAAACTTAGTAAACAGTGTTCAGATTCCTGACCCAAAGAAATTGTAATAAATACTTGTTCTAAGTCACTAAGTAATTTGTTATACATTAGCAGATTAAAAAATGAAAAATTAAAAGAAGAGCACAAGCAAGAAAATTGCAAACAAGCTCACAAATGTGCACAGATGCAATAATGCTATAAAATATCATGAGTGGTTGTATAAAATGGATAAAGCATCATAATCCCAAGAATATGTATTCATATTAGAAAACTGATCAACATCATCACCATAAAAATCTATTAAAAAAGAAATATATATGACCACCTCAAGCTATTCAGAAGTCTCTAATAAAATTCAGCATCTACGCTAGATAAAAATTGCAAACTGCTATAAAATTGATTAAATTAACAGAAACAATTACAAAAATTTTAACCAACAATTATATTGAATGGTGCAACAAGGCAAATATGTGTGTTACCTTATTTTAGTCATCATTTTACTTGAAGTTTTAGCCAGTGAATTAAAAGAGATAATGTAATAAATTTGTAAGAGATTGAAACAAACAATTAAAGGTGTCGTTACTTTGTAATCACAAAATAAAAGATTGGTTTATTCAACTAAATAAAAATTGAGAATATTTGTTTATAAAAATAACACCATAAAGTGAGTGAAAATCCTTGAAGTCACAAACTGGAGATATCTAAAACACATAATTTGCAAGAAATTGGTATAGAAAATCTATAGATAAATAATGTAACTCAATAGTAAGCAGAAAATCCAGAAGGAAATTCAGCAATGCATATATATATATACATATTTTATATACATATACATATTTTATATAATATATACATATATACATGCATGTATATGTGTATGTGTGTGTACATATATATACACGTATATTACTATATACATTGGAATTACAATATATTATATATATATACACACTATATATATATATTGTCATAAGGTGCTATAAAGTTGGTTCCTACTCATAGTGACCCTGTGTACAACAGAACAGTCCTGCGCCATTCTCACAATTATTCTATGCTTGAGTCCATTGTTGCAGTCACTGTGTCAATCCATCTGGTTGAGGTCTTTCTTTTATCCAGTGACTCTCTACTCTACCTAGCATTATGCCATTCTCCAGGGACTGGTCCCCGCTGATAACATATCCAAAGTACTTGAGATGAAGTCTCAATATCCTTGCTTCTAAGGAGCATTCTGGCTGTAGTTCCAAGACAGATTTCATCATACTTCTGGGAGTCCATGGTATATTCAATATTCTTCACCAACACCATAATTCAGAGGCTTCAATTATTCTTTGGCCTTCGTTATTTATTGTCCAACTTTTGCATGCATATGAGGTAATTGATAATACCATAGTTTGGGTCAGGCCCACCTTAATCCTGAAAGCGACATCTTTGCTTTTTAATACTTTAAAGAGTTCTTTTGCAGCAGATTTGCTCAATGCAATACATCATACGATCTCTTGACTGCCGCTTCCATGGCATTGATTTGTGGATCCAAGTAAAATGATATCCTTGACAAGTTCAATTTTTTCTCTGTTTATCATGATGTTGCTTATTGGTTCAGTTGTGAGGATTTTTGTTTTCTTTATGTTGAGGTGTAATCCATATTGAAGGCTAGAGTCTTTGATCTTCATCAGTAAGTGCTTCAAGTCTTCTTCACTTTCAGCAAGCAAGGTTGTGTCATCTGCATATTGCAGGTTGTCAGTGAGTTTTCCTCCAACCTATACTGCATTCTTCTTTATATAATCCAGCTTCTCAGACTGTTCGCTCAGCAAGCAGATTAAATACCTATGGTGAAAGAATACAATCCTGATGCACATATTTCCTAATTGTAAACCATGCAATATCCCCCATTCTGTTTGAATGACTGCCTCTTGGTATATGTACAGGTTCCACATGAGCACAATTAAGTGGTTTAGAATTCCCATTCTTCAAAATACTATTTGTAATTTGTTATGATCCACACAATCGAATGCCTTTGCATAGTCAATAAAACATAGGTAAACATCTTTCTAGTATTCTCTGCTTTCAGCCAAACTTCATCTGACATCAGCAATGATATCTCTTTTTCCACATCCTCTTCTGAAACTGGCTTGAATTTCTGGCACTTCCCTGTCGAAGTACTGCTGAACCATTTTTGGATTATCATCAGCAAAATTTTACTTGTGTGTGATATTAATGATATTGTTTGATAATTTCCACATTCTGTCAGATTACCTTTCTTTGGAATGGATGCAAATACGGATGTCTTCCAGTCAGTTGGCCAGATAGCTGTCTTCCAAGTTTTTTGGCATAGAGGAGTGGGCACGTCCAGTGTTGCATCCGTTTCTTGAAACATCTCAATTACTACTCCATCAATTCCTGGAGCCTTGTTTTTTGCCAATGCCTTCAGTGCAGCTTGGACTTCTTCCTTCAATACACATCAGTTCTTGATCATATGCTACATCCTGAAATGGTTGAATGTCGACCAGTTCATTTTGGTACTCTGTGTATTCCTTCCATCTTCTTTTTGATGCTTCCTCTGTCATTCAGTATTTTCCTTTAGAATCCTTCAATATTGCAACTCAAGATTTTAATTTTTTATTCAGTGTTTTATATGTGTGTATATATATATGCATATATACAGGGAACTGATTTGCACAGTGGTTAAGACTCATGGCTGCTAACCAAAGGTAAGCAGTTCGAATCCACCAGCCAATCCTTGGAAACCCTATGGGGTGGTTCTACTCTGTCCTTTAGGGTCTCTATGAGTTTGAATCTACTTGACCTCAACAGTTTTGGTTTTATATATATATATTTATTTAAAAAAAAAACCAAAAACAAATCGACTTGATGGCAGTGGCTTTGGTTTTATATATATATAGCTCCCACCCCCCAAAAAAACCCATTGCTGTTGAGTCGATTTCAACTCATAGTGACCCTAAAAGACTGAGTAGAACCACCCCATAGGGTTTCCAAGGAGCGGCTGGTGGATTCAAACTGCTGACCTTTTGGTTTGCAGCTGTAGCTCTTAACCACTATGCCACCAAGGCTCTGTATATATATATGTGTGTGCATATATATATGTGTGTATGTATATATATATGTATGTATATATATATATATATATATATATATATATATATATATATATATGAGTATATATGTAAAGGAACTTCATAGAGGAAGATAAATACAAATGACAGATCAACATATACATTACCACTTACCTCAATGGTAATGAGAAATGTAAATTAACCCTCAATAGTAGTTGTCATGGATTGAACTGTGTCCCCCAAAAATATCTGTCAACTTAGCTAGGTCATGATTCCCAGTATTGTATGATTGTGTACCATTCTGCCATCTGATGTGATTTCCGTATGTGTTGTAAATCCTATCACTATGATATAATAAGACGGATTAGTGGCAGTTATACTGATGAGCTATACAAGATTGGATAGTGTCTTAAGCCAATCTCTTTTGAGATATAAAAGAGACAAGTGAGCAAAGAGACCTGGGAACCTCATACCACCAAGAAAGCAGTGCCAGGAGCAGAGTGTGTCCTTTGGACCTGAGGTTCCTGTGCACAGAAGCTCCTAGACCATGGGAAGATTGATGACAGGGACCTTCCTCCAGAGCCAACAGCTTCACCTGGAGCTGACACCCTGAATTTAGACTTGTAGCCTACTAGACTGTTAGAGAATAAATTTCTCTCTGTCAAAGCCATCCACTTGTGGTATTTCTATTATAGCAGCACTAGATGACTAAGACAGTAGGTAATTTCACACCCATCATATTTACAAAAATTACCAATACCTTGAGTTGGGAAAGATGTAGAGTAATGAGAACTCCAAATCAGTACTGTGAGAATATAAGCTAATACAACAATTTTCAAACATAAACTAGTATTACAATTAAGGCTGACATGATAAGACTTAGTAGTTTGAAATCATAGCATCAGGAAACAAATACAGGAATGTTTCTCAGAGCATTCTTCTCAGTACCAGAGCACTGGAATCAAACTACATGATGCCTGACAACAGTTTTGACAAAATTTTTATATGCACACAATTGACTATTCACTCTAATCAAAATTAAATGCTGTTAAATATGCTGACTTACATAAATATTCTAATTATAAAATTGATTGAAAGACTGAAATCACAGATAAATTCCTCAGTACAGGGTCATTTATATAAAGTTCAAAAACGGTAATAACTGACACTTCATGGGGTGGCAACCAATGTTACAAAACAATATGTGTATTAATTGTTTAAGGAGAAAATAATTTTCTCTGTAAACCTTCATCTAAAGCACAATAAAAAAAGTAATAACTAAACAACGTATACTTATGGACACAGGTATTGGTTATTAGGTAAAGCAAGAGAATAACATAAATATCAGGAGAGTGGTTACCTCAAAGTTTAAGGAAAAGTTTGGTAGTTGTTTCGAAGTATACTTTAACTTCCTAAAATAATTGTAATATTATATACCTTAGTCTGAATAATGTCTGGAAAGGTATTTACTTTATTAGCATTCTTAAAACTTTATGCAAATATTTTATATATTTTATATGTACATTTCACAATATAACTTTAAAAAACTTTTAAATGGGATTTTTTAAATCTATGCAGTCTTATCAATATTTACCACATTTTTATTCAAAAATTATTCATTGTCAGACTACAGAAATATATTTTCTACCAAAAAGAGCTACATAATAATCACTGCTTAGAAAAAAAATGAAATCTCCACCATCCTTTAAAAAAAGAATCTCTAGCTTGAGATTTTATTGAAGGCATTTTTTACCATATGAGATATGTCACATAGCATTTTGAAACTATTCTTTGAATTTTTTTGTGCTTGAACTCATTATTTCAAAGATGTATTCTTTTTAGGATGCAGAGAAATCTAGTTTTATGCTTTGCTGAAAGAGGACTAACTGGTGTTCACATCATGTTCATGCAATAAATGCAAAAAATACAGAATCACAGAAAAAATAAAGATGCAATATCTTTGAGTTTTCAACTTACCCCTCTGAGACCCATGACAAAGTCCTCTGTTACCACCTAAAACTGTGTATGTGTGTGTGTGTGTGTGTGTGTGTGTGTGTGTGTGTGAGTGAGTGAGTGATAGAAAGAGATAATGGTACAAGTTGGAAACTGTCCCGTTTTTAAGCTGAGGCCTACAATCTGTTCTAATGCAATCAAAATGCTAATTTAGGAATTATGAACGCAATAATGTTGACTATTTAGAAAAAATTTAAAGTCAATTTATTTGACTAAAATCATTTTGCTCAAATTATTACTGAAAGTGTCTGTGTAAAACCAAACAAGTAATTTTCAGTGGGTCAATTTAAGATACTTTATTCCAAAATGTGAATGTCATAAAAATATCTAAAATAATTTATTTTATCTTTTCAGCTGAAAACAATATTTTCAGTGTAGTTATAAACATTTAGGTAGGTCTTCAAAATATCTGAGTCAGCTATTTTCCTTAATGCAATTATTTATACTACAAAAAAAAAAAAAACCTTTGCCGTCGAGTCCTTTCTGACTCATAGCAAACTTACAGGACAGAGTAGAACTGCCCCATATGGTTTCTGAAGAGTGGCAGGAGGATTTGAACTGCCAACCTTTTGGTTAGCAGCCACGCTCAAATTTTTGTTTACATTCTGTGCAGAGTCAGAGATAAATCTTCAAAGGAGTGGTTCTGCCAATATACTTTCCAGTGACACATAACTGACTAACAATCATTTACTGTTTCAAATGTATGTGAGATATTCAGATTCCATTATAATGTT
Organism: Dugong dugon; assembly: GCA_030035585.1. Classification (NCBI taxonomy): domain Eukaryota; kingdom Metazoa; phylum Chordata; class Mammalia; order Sirenia; family Dugongidae; genus Dugong; species Dugong dugon. Next base: position 169,971,815 of record CM057463.1, on the reverse strand, counting down.
TTAATGGCATAAAAATAAAAGTAGAATCTAAAAAAGACAAAGGTACGCAGATTTGATGAGAAGTGTTTGCATCTCTTTTGGTAACTTAACAGTATGCTCATTATTTGTGTCTCATCAGGATATTCATAACTACAGTTAATTGTAAGAAGCCAGTCAAGCACTTGGTTGCTAACCAAAAGATTGGCAGTTCAGACCCACCCGGCAGTTCGACAGGAGAAAGACCTGGTAATCTGTTTCCTAAAGATTACAGCCTAGAAAACCATATGGGGTGGTTCTACTCTGTCACATGAAGTCGCTGTGAGTTGAAATTGACTTGACAGCACCTAACAACAACAACATAGTTAATTGTAAATGTTTTAGTCTGACTGGGTATTGCTCAATTGGTTGGAGCATGATGTTACAAGACACTTATTTCCTTATCTCCATAAAAACATGGTTTTGTTAACTGTTTTTCATTTGTATGGTGAAAACAATCAATTGATACACATATAATCAAAAGTACAAATATCCAATTCTAACATTTCAATGTTCATATTAACAATTAAAAATATGAATGATAAATAGTATGCAATGAAAAATGTATAAGACCATCATGGAGATAGATTTGGGAGGCATGTGCTAGAAGCTTATACCAAACCTGTTGTGGTTGAGTGGATTCTGACTCATAGCAACCCCATATGTTACAGACTAAACTGCTCCATAGGGTCTTTGCTTTAATCATTAGAGAAGCTGATTGACAGGGCTTTCTTCCTTGGTCCTACTGAGTGGGTTTCAATCACCAACCTTTAGGCTAGTAGTCAAGCACAAACCATTTGCACCACCCAGGGACCTTAGAAGCTTATAGAGTAACTTAAATTTCAGAGATTTAGGTATATGAGAAAAATGGATTATTTTATTAACAAATTGTTAGAGAAGTTTAAAAAAATTTTCTTTGAAGACATTTTTAAAATGGGAGTTTGAAGCTTGAGGTTTTATTTTGAATCTAACCCAAATTCACATCTATTTATTTACAGATAACATATATTGGGAAAATGATGGACATATTTTTCAACTTGAAACCTAACATTACTGGATGATCTAACACTACAGTTTGAGAGCGACAGTCTATAACAATTAGGCAAATGTATAAAGATCAAGATAAATTTTAAATGGTTTACCATGTGAAACAGGCAAGTCTCAAATTATGAAATAACAGCTAAGCTTATGCCTAAACAGCAGACAAGGATCAATTTTGAGGCAATCAGCATAACCTTTCTTCCCTTAAAAATTTATCAGTTTTCAATATACATATTAATAACAGGACTTTTAAAAATAACTGGTATAGAAATAATGAAGAATAGAATTGCGATAATATATTCTATTTTAATTTTTTTTATTGTACTTTAGGTAAAGGTTTACAGAACAAATAGTTTCTCATTAAACAGTCAGTACACATATTGTTTTATGACATTGGTTAACAACCCCATGACATGTCCACACACTCCCTTCTCAGGCTTGGAGGACCTTTTTTTTTTTTTTTTGGTGAAAATGTACATAGACAAAGATACACCATTTCAAATGTTTCTACATGTACAATTCAGTGACATCGATTACGTTCTTTAGGTTGTGCTGCTATTCTCACTTTAGATGAAGATTTACAAAACAAAATAGTTTCTCATTAAATAGTTAGTACACACATTGCCCTAAGACAATGGTTAACCCCACTACATGTCAACACTGTCCTTACTCAACCTTGGGTTCCCTATCACCAGCTTTCCTGTCCCCTTCTGCTTTCTAGTCCTTGTCCCTGGACTGTTGTGCCTCATTAGTCCTGTTTTGTTTTATGGGGCTGTCCAATCCCCAGCTGAATGGTGAACCTCAGGAGTGACTTCACCACAGAGCTAAGAGGGTGTCCAGGAGCCATACTCTCAGGGTTTCTCCAGTCTCTGTCAGGCCAGTAAATCTGGCCTTTTTTTGTGTGTTAGAATTTTGTTCTACATCCTTCTCCAGCTCTGTCTAGAATCCTCTCTTGTGATCTGGTCAGAATAGTCAGTGGTGGTAGCCAGGCACCATTTAGCTGTACTGGACTCAGCCTGGTGGAGGCCTTGGTAGCTGCGGTCCATTAGTCCTCTGGACTAATCTTTTCCTTGTATCCTGTTCTCTTCCTTCTCCCTTTCTCCAGAAGGGGTGAGACCAGTGGAGTATCTTAGATGGCTGCTCACAGGCTTTTAAGACCCCAGACACTACTCACCAAGGTAGAATGTAGAACATTGTCTTTATAAACTGCGTTATGCCAACTGAACTAGATGTTCCCTGAGACCACGGTCCCCACAGCCCTCCGCCCAGCAATTCAGTCCCTCAGGGAGTTTGGATGTGTCTATGGAGCTTCCATGACCTTTCCTTTTACAAGTTGTGCTGGCTTCCCCAGTACTGTGTACTGTTGTACTCTTCACCAAAGTTATCACTTATCTACTGCCTATTTAGTATTTCCCCCCACCCCTCCCATACCTTGTAACCAACAAAGATTGTTATTTTTTGTGTGTAAACTTTTTCATGAGTTTTTACAATAGAGGTCTCATACAATATTTGTCCTTTTGTGATTGACTTATTTCACTCAGCATAATGTCCTCCAGTTTCATCCATGTTATGAGATGCTTAACAGGTTCATCATTGTTCTTTATCTTTGCATAATACTCCATTGTTTGTATGTAGCATAGTTTGTTTATCCATTCATCTGCTGATGTTTGCATCTTTTTGCTATTCTGAACAATGCTGCAATGAACATGGGTGTGCATGTGTCTATTTGTGTGAGGGCTCTTATTTCTCTAGGATATAGAATTGTCATAATACATTCTTGATTTATTTTTTCTTACAATGCTATGAAGAAGGTAGTAATTAATAGGCGAGAAAATTCAGGTTCAGGGGAGGGCGTATCTATGGAAAATAATGCCTAGGGCAAGCATTGAAATTGTGCTCCTACAGGGCCATAGCTAGGATTCCAAGGGCCAATGGGCAGTCTCTGAATTGCACCCCTTTCTCCCCCCAATGTGAGCACCCAACGGCAATCTGTATGTTGCACCCTTCCCCCTATTTCAAGATGAATAGACTTTGATAGCAGCGACACATTCTCAGGAATGCCTTAGCCCCTCTTGTCTGGCTGCCTCCATCAGGAATCTTTCATATTTGTGGTACCTGGGAATGTCATTGTGTGCCTTACCTGGCTCACTCTTGGCTTGTGCCCATGGCAAGTGCCCCCCTCTGCCCCTCCCTCACTACACCTCTGTGTCTACGATGTTTGAGGAAGGATATTGTGCTGTACAGGGTTGATAGAAACTGCTCAGTGGCATCACCACACATATACATATCCCCTTCAAATGGCACCCAGGGCAGATGCCACACCAGTCATACTGTAGATATGCCTCTGGTACAAGGAGGTTATGTAAGTTGCCAGAATTCACACAAAATACATGGTAATGAAGCGAGGGTTTAAAGCCATTATGTCAGCCTCCAGAGCTCAATTCTACAGGCCAAAAGAAGTCTTTTTGAATAATTTGAAAAGGAAAAAACTTCATCTTGAAGTTTCAGAAGAAGACAGATCATAATTCTGAAGATTAACGTTTGCCATAAAATCTTCAGAAAGCTGGAAAATAAAAAAGATAACATTTATCAAAACGAAAGAAAATAAAATGAAACCAAGATGACAGAAGTAAATAAGTTTGTAGATAGATAAGAAAACCTTATGATGAGCAGAGATGCAATAGAAAATGAGTTAATATATGAAAGCATTTAGAAGAATGCATAGCACAAACTAAGTATGCCAGTAATTATTAGTTATTATAATTATTTTACCCAATTGTCCCTAAAGAAACCAAGATTGCTCCAGACTTTGTGGTCGGTTATTAAGTTAGTTTGTTAATTTGTTTGATTTCTACTTGGCAAAGAGTAGTTGACAGTGCTTCTCCTCTTGTCCTCTGTGGCAGCCAACTTTCCTTTTCATATGTGAATCTTGAGAGCAGGTTTATGTTCACGACTCCACTCTCAGTATTAATTTATAACAGACTTTTCATAATTAATGTATGGTGCATTTTCCTTTATACACTGTGTTTATTTATGATTATAGAATGGTTTAAGATGTGACCAACTTGATTTAAAGATGCCCTGCAAATATTATTTTATCTTTCTGTGTCTTCTGCTTCATTTGTAAATATCTCTCCCATTCATTCATTCATTCATTTAATCCACATAATGTTGAGCACCTACAAAGGCCCAGGAAAGTTCTCGGTGCTATTGTGCTTACTATGTATTAGACAATGTCCTGGCATTGGAAATGATAGAAAAAATATATGTCTGAATGGAAAAGGAGATTTCTGGATGCAAATGAAAAGCTTCATAATACTATAATGGAAAGAATCGGGAGAAATAATGAAATTCAGACACATCCTTTCCAATATTTTCAGTAATAAGTAATAAAAATAAGTGGAAAAACAAGCCACATTTTAATAAGAACTGAATGAATATCAATATGGTCTCTTAATTCTCTCCATAAATGAATGAGAAATCTGTGAAGCAATGTCTACAAAGTATGTTAGGGAAGTATTTTGTGACTTAAGTATTTTATGTCCTCTCAAGTTGTTATTAATAAATAAGAGAAGAAAAGCTTTCTTAGACATTCAGGTTCTTAAGAGAAACATAATTCATACAACCCCTTTTAAAAAATATATAAATTATGTTTAATCCACTTGAGAGAAAAATCAAAATAAGTAATGAAGAATGGGGAAACACTCATTGTGTGAAGACAGTTAACACTAAAAACTAATCTTGTTCTTGTTGTTAGGTTCCATCGAGTCGGTTCTGACTCATAGCGACTGTATGTTAAACAGAAAAAAACTCTGCCTGATCCTGCGTTATTCTCATGATCGTTCTTATGCTTGAACTCATCATTGCAGCCACTGTGTCAATCCATCTCCTTGAGCGTCTTCCTGTTTTTCACAGACCTTCCACTTTACCAAGCATGATGTCCTTCTCCAGGAACTGATCCCTCCTGATAATATGTCCAAAGTACATGAGACAAAGTCTCGCCTTTTTCACTCCTAAGGAAGGAGTATTTTGGCTGTACTTGTTTCAAGACAGATTTGTTCTTTCTTTGGGCGATCCACGGTATAGTCAATATTCTTCGCCACCACATAATTCAAAGGCACCAATCAATTCCTCTTTGGTCTTCCTTATTCAAAGTCCAGTTTTTGCATGAGTATGAGGCAACTGAAAACACCATGGCTTGAGTTAGGTGCACCTTAGTCTTTAAAGCAACATCTTCACTTTTTAACACTTTAGAGAGGTCCTTTGCAGCAGATTTGCCCAATGCATTTCGTCTTTTGATTTTTTGACTGCTGCTTCCATCGCTGTTGATTGTGCATCCAAGTAAAATGAAATCCTTGACAACTTCAATCTTTTCTCTGTTTATCATGATGTTGCTTATTGGTCCAGTTGTGAAGACTTTTGTTTTCTTTATGTTGAGGAGCAATCCATACTGAAGGCTGTAGCCTTTGATCTTCATCAGTAAATGCTTCAAGTCCTCTTCACTTTCAGCAAGCAAGGTTGTGTCATCTGCATATCTCAGGTTGTTAATGAAGTCTTCCTCCAATCCTGCTGCCCCATTCTTCACACAGTCCAGCTTCTTGGATTATTTGCCCAGCATACAGATTGAATAAGTATGGTGAAAAGATACAACCCTGACACACACCTTTCCCTACTTTAAACCACGCAGTATCACCTTGTTCTGTTCAAATGACTGCCTCTTGACTTATGTACAGGTTCCTCATAAGCACAATTAAGTGTTCTGTAATTCCCATTCTTTGCAGTGTTATCCATGATGTGTTATGATTCACATTATTCTTCTGATTAAAGACCTGAATATAAATGTCAATGGTTATCAATTGATTGAGTTAATGTGAATAAAAAAATCGAAATTTTTGTAATAAAGACATAAACATAATAGACAGGAGTGGAGCATGATTTTACTCATCATAAAATATTTTAATGTCCTCATACAATATTAGTACATATTAAATAATAGATATTTTGTTTTGATCTAATTTAATAATTAAAAAGAACTGGTAAAGGAATTATTTTGAATATTTAAATTAGTAGTAAAATTACAAATAGATTTTTAAAACATGGAATTGATAAGAGCAAAGCTAATCCTTAGAGCAAAAGAAAAAAGAAGAAATACGTAAATGGAAAAGTTTAAATATGCTTCAGTAATGGACTAAATGGGACTTATATCAATGGGTATAGATAATCTACTATCTCTATTTTTAAAATTCACTTAGGAAATTAAGAAATCTACTAATAAAAAAATCAATATAAATAAGCAATAAAAATAAAGAAATGAAAAAGACCAGCAAACATTTGAATAATTGTTAAATAAACTACTAATTAAAGAAATGCAAATTAGAATAGCAAAGAGACCTACTTTCTCATATCATATTAAAAACACTGTGCTTTTAAATAGTATGTAATTACTTGATATGATATTCATCATATATTACATTATTACTTATTCCAGATAAGTAACTCTTTTCTATAGAGAATATAATTTGTAATTTGTACAAAGAACCAAATATATGCTTATGTTCAAAGAAAGAAGACTTAAGCCATATAAAAGTGTATAAACAGTATCAAGATGGTGAGATTTGTTGCTTTTCATTATCTTATTTGCATTTTCTTGGTAATTTCCAGATTTTAAAACCAAACATGTGTTGGTTTTGTAAACAAACTGAGTTATGTTGTTACAAAGATGCAAAGAAAATAACACTTTGAATGATTAAAATATAAATTTTCCAAGAAGTAGATGGGTAGGCAAAAAAGAATTTGTCTTTAAAACGTACCTAACATCTTTCAGTCTATCATTCAGAGATGACTTTGACTTTCATCTTTAATTGTTGATTCTCTCTCTCTCTGTGTCTGTGTGTATGTGCGAGGTGTGCGTGTGCCCTTCAGAAGGCCTGGTGTCACAATGGTTAAGCACTCGGCTGCTAACCAAAAACTCGATGGTTTGAACTCACTAGCTTTTTTGCAGGAGAAAAGACTCAGATCTCCTCCTGTAAAGATTACAGCCTAGGAAACCCTATGGGACAGTTCTACTCTGTTCTGTAAGGTTGCTATGAGTTGGAATCAACAGCACAGAACAACAGCAACACCAGTTCGTCCTTTATTATTAAAAGGATTATTCAAGAGGTATATTAGTCCAATTTTACTATGGCCCTAATTTCAAATCTTCTGCTTTGTATGTTATCTTTTCCTCTATTTGTCCAATCATGTTGAGAAACAATCCCACAATCTCCCTTCTTCTTCAGAACCTTCTATACTGCTGAAAGGATTGTTTAAAAAAAAAAGAAAAGAAAAGAAAAAAAACTACAATATTGTAAATGAGTTCCAACAAAAATATCAGCAATTTTAGCACTTTGTAAATAGAAGTCTTCAATCACAGATGAATCAAACTCAAATCAAATTATCTTAAGCAAAAAAGTTACAGAATGGGTTTACATAATTACAATGTACAAGTGTAGGCTGCTTTCACTCAAAAAACTGGGTCCAGATTAGTTGACGTCTCCCATTATCCATCTGTTTCTCTCATTCTGCCATCATTTATGTAGGCTTCTTCTTCAAGAAGCCCTGGTGGCACAAAATTTAAGCGCTCACTGCTAACTGAAAGTTTGGTGGTCGAACCCATCCAGTAGCTCTGCAGGAGAAAGACATGTCAATCTTCTTCAGTAAAGACTACAGCCAAGAAAACCTGATGGGGCAGTTCTACTGTCACATGGGATCACTGTGAGTGGAAATCAACTCCAGAGCACCTAATAGCAACAACAATAACAGTTCTCAAACAGGCTTTCCCTACATAGATTCTCCCCACAAAGGAAGGGAGAAAGAAAGAAGTGAAAGCCCGCTATGTTCCCAGTTTTTATATTTTCTGATCAAAGAAAGTAGAGGTTTATTGTCATCCATTTTATTCTCCCAAATCGGACTGTGACCTTGCTTGAGAAAGTTCCCAACAAATCAGTCACTGTACTCAGAGGCCTGGCTTGGGTCTTGTGCTCCCTGTAGGAAGACAAATGTAACCACTTCACTATTAGTCCTACCGGAGCCACATGTAGGAAGGAAGTATCAAAAGGAAACTTCGTGGAGCAGAGAAATCACAACAGAAACATTTCCTTTGATTTACCTATTGGTGGCTAAGACTCTAAAAGGCCAAGAAAAGCAAGCAGTTTCATTTTTTATTGTTGTTGTTAGCTGCCATCTAGTAGGCCTCCCACTAATGCCAACCCCATGTACAACACAATGAAATGCTGCCTCGTCCTGAGTCATCATCATGATCAGCTGTAGATCAGACTGTTGTGATCCATAGGAGCTTCATTTTATGGATGCCCTTTTTTTAAAAAAAATAAAATAAAACTTAGACTATACCTCTCTGAGACAGGTAAAAGAGAGAGTCCAAATTTTGTGTTCTAGCTCTTCTTTGTCTTCACATTAGGTTAATGGGACAGCATGTCTTTGATAAACTTTGTGACCTTGCTTCAATTCACTATCTCATGAATACCTTGGATATTCCGGACAGTCTCTGTTCCCTGCTTCACTAACTAATACAGTCCTTCCCGGTTTCCTTTCCTCAAATGAAGGCAAAGTTACTAAAAGCTGGGACTAATGAGATCTTCTATGATACGTTTTGGTTCAGAGGAAAATCATGTTAGTAAACTTTATGAACACTGATCATCAGTATGCTTTGTCTGTTATGAAGCTTGAGGTTCCCACAGGGGAGCAGATAATGCCCATTTATGAGGCTTCTAGGGAGAGCCTAACCACCAGGAGGCAGAGATTTAAATGAGGCTAGTCTAGTCACTGAGGGACTTGCCACTTTTGTCACTGAACATCTTATTTTTTTGAATGGAGAATAGAATTTTACTTGTTTCTACTGGTTTAGTGATTTCTCCTGTTTAGTATCAAAAAATATCAAAAGATCAATAGTGTATACATGGCAATGCTTCTTGATACGAATTTACTTTCTAATCATTTTTTTCTCATATGTTTAGAGTGTGAGACAGTGTCTTAGGCCAGGTTCTCTAGAGAAGCAAAACCAGTAAAGTGTATAAATATATATATAGAGAAATTTATATCATGGAAATAGCACATGTGGTTGTAGAGGCTGAAACATCCTAAGTCAGTGGGTCAGGCTGGAGACTTTTCCAGATTCATGTAGCTGCAAGGGCTGTTGAACCCAAGAATGGCAGGTCAGACAGCAGGGCTCTGGCTCACAGGCTGTGAAGACTCACAAATCCCAAGATCAGCAAGCAACATGGCAGGTTAGCTGCTAGCTCAATTCCCAAGATCTGGAGGTCAGATGAGCAGGAACCAGCTGCAGAATCCAGAGCAAGCAAAAGCCTGCAAGCTTTTCCAGAAAGTCCATCTATATTAGATGAAGGCCACACCCCCAAAGAAACTTCCTTTCAACTGATTGGCTACTCACAGCAGCTCCCATCATGGAAGTGAACACAGCATAACAAATTTCATCTATGGAGGTGATCACATCATTATACCACTGCCAAATTACATCATAACTGCCAAACTACTGAGAATCATGGCCCAGCCAGGTTGATGCAATCAACAATCTTAAGTATCACAGATGGTAAAAACAGTAAGTTAATTTCTCATTTTCAGCACTCATACAGAAAACCATGGTATGCATAGAACTATGCTATCAGTGACAGTTTTACTGAGCACTTCCTTTCTTTCTCTTACAAAGAGCCCTAATATGGCACCCTCAAAGGGACCAGCTTTTATGAATTACTGTTAATCTTGAGGCTCTACACATCTATCATTGGAATGAAAAATCCCCTTCATAATTCTTTCAGAGTTAAGAGATGTATAATAACAATGTATTTATATTATTCAGTATTTAGAAATTAGAGATTTTAAGAAAAATAGAATTTCTAGAGCTCTTATTTTCACTGTGCTTCATGATTCGAACAGCAGATTGGATGAGTTTGGTTTGATACAGTCCATGAAACAGTCATGCTGAAAAATGTATACTCAAGAGTTCCAGGCCTGAAACAAATATACAAAAGCAAGAAAGCTGGAGAAAGTCAATCTAATCATCGGTAATTATTTTTCATCCTTACCTGGACAGTCACTGTATTTTAAACATTTAAAGAAGTCTTTCTAATTATATCACAGTAAGACAAAAAGCATTTTTTGATAAAGGTCATTAGATGGACTTTATCTTCCATAGATGGAGCTCTAGTTCATATAAGTACAGTTGCTTTACACACCACTAATTGTTTCCATTCAGCTAATGGCATTTTAGAATCATTGATTAAACACCCATGCTATATTCAACAATTATGAGATATACAACACTGATATTGTTATATTTAATTGTTTGGGGTACCTTAGTTAGAAACAAATATACATTTTAAAATACAAAACCAATAAAATGAATGGACATATTTTAAAACTAGAATTTAATAGGAAATAATTCATACTGAAAATTCAACTGAAACAGAGGGGGGAAAAAAAGTCCCTCATCTTGTAGAATCTTTGTCACTATCTGTCAAAAACAAAAGTAGGAAAGCTTTGACGCATCCAGTTAGTGCAATGCATGGATCGAAGTGTCAGACTGATAGGATCAAAGGGAACAAAATGAAGAGGTAATGTTGTGCACCAGATTTGAAACTGCGGCAATGATGAGAGGTTCTTGCAAGATGGAGCAGGGAAGCTTTGATTAGTGCACCTTGTTTGTACTGTGAAGGCATCAAAGTGGCAAATGTGCCTGGATCAAATGGGGCAGAATGCAATGGGTAATGGAGCACTCAGTGCTCACTAGAATTTGAGCAGAGATGTTGATGATGTGGTGGAGACCAATGCACACATCCCCATCTGGCTGGGAAGAGAAAAATAAAAGAGAGACAGAGAAAGAAAGAGAGAAAGCAATAATTTTAATCACTTGAGAGCTAGCTGATTATTGCACTAGCAAGGCTAAAAAAGCATACACAATAATTGTACGGAATGTGAAAACAAAATCATTTTTGAAAGCTGAAGAATATTACCAATTGTTTTCTGTTCATTGTGTTTCCTGCATTACTTATTCTTAAAAGTTAAATCATGTTTGTTACTTTCTAAAGTCAATTTCCTTTGAACTTCAAAAATGTAAATTTCTGCATGTTAGTGCATTTGTGTGTATGTGTGTGTATTCATTTTTACAGTGAACTTTCAGTTTCTGTGTTTACAGGGATTCTGCATTCCCTGTGAATTAATTCCATTTGAAAGTGAAGTCTTAAAGCATCTGTCTAGCTCGTTTGATTCAATTCTCCTTTTGCCTCATTCATTAGTCACTGTGCTAGTAAATAACAAATGAGTATATTAATAGGATATTGAAAATATCTAAAAAGAAATATTCCCTAACATAGCATACTGATAAGGTTTTATGTAACGTATGGAAAGTTGTTTAACTATATTAGTATTAAAATAAAATTAAATATCACATTTATCATTATCATAATTAATATTAATAGCTACAGAATGTAACTCTTATGTCCCAGAAAGTGTTCTAGTTGCTTTATATATATTCTTTCTCATCCTTACGACGGCCCTATAAGTGTCTATTGGCAAGAAAGGATAAGGTTTTTTAGTGTCTCGGGGAAGAAGTGAATGTATTTTGCAAATGAAAATAAATTAATAATTATGATGAAAATGGCAGAGGTGTAATTTTCTTAACATTCTTTCTCTATTTGTTACCTTTGCCATGGCTGTCCATCTGTTGGAGAAGTCAGCTTCTCTGCTCCATTGAATTTGGAATTGGCCCTGAGACTTTCTTTGGCCAGTGGCACATTAGCCTATAGGACCCAGATAACCATTGCCGTCAAGTGGATTCCAACCCATATCGGCCCTACGGACAGGGTAGAACTGATCCATAGGGTTTCCAAAGAGCGGCTGGTGAATTCGAACTGCCGACCTTTTGGTTAACAACCATAGCTCTTAATCACTGTGCCTCCAGGGCTAATGTGCTCCCATTGTTTGGCTTTCACTCTTGCCTTTCCATCATCCATTTTAAGAAGAACGTGCCCACGTAGCCTCTGCTTGAAAGAAAATTAGCAGAGAGGTGAAACAAACAGGAATCTGATGCAGAACCTTCAGGCAAGGCCAGCTGATCGTCACCTGAGCCCAGAAGAGCCATGGCCTACCCACTGAATAATGAGCAATACAGAATTTCTATTAATTATTATGCAACATTATTGTGGCACTAGTACTCCAATACATTATACCTTCACGTGTATACAAAAACAGGTCATTGATAAAATATGCACCATTATTTAACTGAATGCATTTATTTCTTTGAGCAGAGATTGTGGTTGTTGCCCAGGTACTATTATTTCTTTCATTATTCTGCTCCCCTACTTTACCCTCAAGGGGCCTTACATGGGTGATTAACTTGCCAAATCTCAGTAGAATGTGTTTAGTGATTTGTTCTCGCAAGAGCAACAAGGGGCAGAGAAACCTACTGCCTGTGCCTCTTGAGCATTGAGCATTACACAGTATTGCTGATTATACATCTGTTCTCTCAAGACTTTGGGAAATGTGTCTCTTTTTTCAATCTTATATTTGTTTTTTTCCTCTAATATTTCACATCACTTCTTGAAAGTATGTCTGTTTTATAACAAATCCAACATATAATTGAGTCTGGAAAAAATATTTCTTTTTCATTATGTTTCTAATCATTGAGTATGTAGACTACAAAGGTGGGGAGATGAAAAAAAGGGGCAGATGATGTTTTAAATACACTATTGTGATTCTTCTGGAAGAGAAAGAAAAGCTCTACTTAAAATAAAATTATAGGGTGCTAAAACCTTATCCAAAGACTGCTTCAATCCATTGCAACAAATCTTTGTATTCATCAGGTAAAATGGATAATTTAGAAATGTAGAGGAACTTTGGGACAAAAAAAGGTTTTCTTCAAGAATGAATTGGAGAGTTAATAAAAGTTACAAGTTTTAGGGATATGCACTTTGTGGCATAAAACCAAAGAGTGGTAAATACCTATGTCAGGAAAGAATAAATTCTGCTTATTTTTTAGATATTGTTTTAACTTTAATGAGGCCATAAATTACAAGATAACCGAGTTAATTTTTTTTAATTATGAAATTCAAATGCCTCTGCTAAAAATTCAACTGTATTATAATTTACACATGGGAACAAATAGTTTTAATGAAGGTGAAGAAATTTCCTCTAAGAAAAAAATGAGCATATAAGCATAAATAACACTTTAATTCTTAAGTTTATTAGTACAAATTACTAACCTCCTCCACATCTGTGGACTGATATCCTAACTCATGCACATAACTATGTCAGGAAGTGCTCATAATAAAGGTCAGAAATATTAGTTAAGTCTCTTTTAATTAAGAAAAACTTATAGTCCATGTTATTAGATTATACCAAAACAAAACAAAACAAAACCCATTTCCTTTGAGTGGATTCTGACTCAGAGTGACCCTATAAGACAGAGTTGAACTGCCCCAAAGAGTTTCCAAGGAGTTGGCTTGTGGATTCGAACTGCCGACCTTTTAGTTAGTAGCCATTGCTCTTAACCACTGAGCCACCAGGGCTCTATTACATTATAATATTTATTAACTTAGTCATTTAACAAATATTTGATAATCTTATGCTAATTATCTTGAAAAGAACTAGGCACTTTGCCAGTAAAAATGCAGTTTACTTTACGTAAGTTTGGACATAAAATGGTTGACATTATATTCTTCAAACCCAAATGAGTGAAATAAAGTTTAAGATGATATTGTTGTTGGTGTTATTTTGATATTTATGTTAGGAAAGATAATCTTAATGTGCCTGTTTGCCATGATTCATGGTACATTAAGGCATGAATTCTGAATAAAACTTTTCTTATCTTCATACCTAACGTTCTGCTGTTTCTTAGCATATACAAGCACTGTTTAAACTACTGCATTAATTTATTTGAAAACAGTTAATATTCTATTTTACAAAATCAATGGAACAAACTTATTTTCTAAAAATGTTGTTATAGTTGGTTTAGTTAAAACTGCTGAAATGGATAGTATAATCTCATATAGAAAGAGGATAGTTCCATATTATTAAATACAAATTATTTTAATAGCAGTCTAAGGTACGCATTTTTTAAGCTGCCAGAAATACGTAAAACTTCACTAATGTACATGCTAATTTCCTAACGCATTCCGTCATTCATTTATCTCTTCCCCTCTCATCAATTTCTTGAGTTCCTATGAGATGCACAGTTGTGCAATGAAAAGAGTATACATATATGAAGTCAGACATATGCTTTCAATTTGAACCTCAGTAGATCATAAGTGAAAAAAGGAAATATGCGAGCTCACTCTTTGCTTTAAAGATGAATTGTATCAAAGAAATTAGCAAAGTGCAAGGCATATGTAGGCATCTATGGGAATTTATTAATTAATAATCATTATTTGTCTGGGCTAAGCTCCATTATTTTGCCTGGCCAAGTGGACTTGATTTTACGTATATATTACGTGTAGAAAACAGCTTAGACTTCTATAGGACTATAACTAAAGTCTTAAACATTAGCCTTACTGACTTTACTAATCAAATAAACCTAAACTGAAGGAACTACTAAGTTAAAAAAAAAAAAAAAAAAAGCCAGTATTTGCCACTGAAGCCTTTAACACCCTCAGATATTCTAGGAAGCTTGTCTTGATTTTTCAGATAATTGTTGGGGTTCCATGAGATTTATGTTTGGAGATTATAAGCACTCACACCACACACATCCACTGCCTCAGAGTAAGAATCATGTTAAGTCCAGACGGGGGTAGAAGACAATAAAGCTTGCTCCATACATTCAGCTAGCTGTCTCTGACGGTGCTTCATTTAAACGCATACTGTGCCATTGGGAATTATGCTTTGCACTTTATCTATAACCTTGTTACTTAAATTGTATTTTGCTCAGAGGCCTGAAATTAACTTTTCCATTGTTTATATGTGATTATAAATATAAACCAGGCAGTCTAACGGGATTAGAATTTTCTCCTTCTCACACCCACTGTCCCCAATTCCTTTTCACACATTCCTGTGAGTGCAATGTGACAGCAAAAATAAGTTCATGTTCTTTTTACTCTAATGCGTGAACTTAAATGACTCCTGGCTTTACCTTTTTCTCACAATGTTGGCAATGTTTTAGTAGGTTTTTTTTTTTTTTTTAGATTTCAAGTCTGATTTAATGAATGAATATGTCAAGAAAATATAAGAATTAGACAAAGAGCAAACACGAAAATTTTCCCATGCTACATAACATATAGATTGGCATTTCTTCTCACCATCCCCTCCAAAAGGAAGTTCTTTCCTTTCTCTTTTTTCTTATACCTTTTGGTGACTTCTTGCCTGGGGCATCCCATAACCATGCTATTTTTATGCCTTTTCTCTTCTTCCCAAGGAGCTCTGGTGGTCCACCGGTTAAGAGCTCAGCTGCTAATTCAAAGGTTTGTGGTTCAAATCTACCCAGTGACTCTGTGGGAGAAAGACCTGGTCATCTGCTTCCTTAAAGACTGCAGCCCAGAAAACCCTATGGGACACTTCTGCTTTGTCACATGGGGTCTTTATGAGTCAGAATCGACTGCCTGCACCCAACAGCAATATCTCATCTTCTGACAACTGAATCAATGTTTCTGATGGTAAAAATGATCTTGGTTTAAGTGCAGAGAAGATGATAATTCAATTTACACTCAATGCTATTTTTTTGCCCTAAGTCCTATTGTTCTTCTTTTCTTACACATACACTCACACACACATAAGACCCCAGTTAGCTTTCTAGGTCACTGTTATCCAATAGAATTATAATACAAGACACAAATAAAAGCCACATATGGAATTTAAAATTGTCTAATAAAAAAATAATAAATAAACCCATAGCCGTCACGTCTATTCCAACTCATAGTGATTAGGACAGAGTATAACTACCCCATAGGGTTTCCAAGGCTGCAATCTTTATTGAAACTGACTGCCACATCTTTCTCCTGTGGAACAGACAGGGGGTTCAAACCGCTGACTTTCCGGTTAGCAGCCTAGAGCTTTAACTACTGTACCACCAGGGCTCCTGAAAATTTTCTAGTAGTCACTTTAAAAATTGTAGAAAGAAACAAGTAAAATTAGTTTTTAAATTATATTTTCTTTAAACCAATATATACAAAATAAGGTGCCCTGGTGGTGCAGTGGTTCACTGCTAAGCAAAAGGTCAGCTGTTTGAAACCACCAGCAGCTGCTCTACAAGAGAAAGATATGGCAGTCTGCTCCATAGAGATTTACAGCCTTACAAATCCCATTGGGTCGCTATGAGTCAGAATCCACTCAGTGCCAGTAGGTTTTTGGTTTTTTACGTATAAAATATTATTTTAACATGTAATTGATATAAAAATATTAATGCAATATTTTATATTCTTTTTTTTTCCGTATTAAGTCTTCAAAATCCAAGGTATATTTTATACTGGGATTGTTGCAGGGACATGTGTGCCAGAAGGGTAGAGGTTAGTATCACCAGTTGATGTCTGGTGACCAGCCATCTTAGGTCTGCTCATTTTCTGAGTTTAGTTTTCAGTGTGCATATACTGCTACAATAAATTCTTTCTTTTCTTAAGTTTTTTTTTTTCTATTTTTTACAGAGGTTTAGCCACCAAGAACCCTGCTTGCTATAAACTCTTCCTATCTTTTTCACAGGCTCCTTTTTTTCTTCATACATTTAAACCATCCTTAATAAACAAAACCATTATTTGTTCAAAATAAATTGCAGTCAGCCATACTTACCAACTTAACAGTCTAATTAACAGGACATACTGTTGCATCTATAATATATGGATTGAGTTGAAATGGAATCTTAAGGTGCTATTTATTCTTAACCTTAGCTTTTTTACTCCGCATTTTTCTTCTAAGAAAATTTCTTTTGATAATACCTCATAAGTATTCTCTTTTCCAGTCTCTTCTCTCTATACACTATTGACTTACTTAATTTTCCCATTGTAGGATGGGAAAAAGCAAAATTAGTTTCCTTTTTCCAAGATACTCGTATGCACTATTGAGGATATGCTTGAAAATTAGGAAGTTTATTTTCTGCAAATAATATGGTTTAAAATTCTTCAAACCCCATTCCTTTACATCCTACAAATTTTAGGATAATTCCCAGGTTCCTTAGATTAGTAAGGCTCTTCAACAACAGATCTCTTGCCTTTATCTCCAGAATCCTTTCTAGGCACCTCTCACTTTAAAAATGGCAGCCGTGTTTTTGACATCATAGGATGGGATGCAGTCCTCACACTTTTTCCACTGAGTTGAATACCCTTTTTAGAAACATCTACAACACCTACACCACACCGTTTCAGCACTTATTATATTGCACTGTAATTCTTTATTCATTTTTATGTCTTCTACTTGTATAATCTTTCAGGAGAAGAGTCTCAATAAACTTTTTTTTTTAATTTTTTATTTTTTATCATACTTCAGGTGAAGGCTTACAGAGCAAATAGTTTCTCATGGAACAGTAGTATACATATTGTTTTATGACATTGGTTAATAACCCCACATGTCAACCCTCTAACTTCTCAACCTTTTTTTTTTGGTGAAAATACACATAGCCAAAGATACACCATTTCAAAAATTTCTACATGCACAGTTCAGTGACATTGACTACGCTCTTCCAATTGTGCTGTTATTCTCACTTAAGATGAAGGCTTACAGAACAAAACAGTTTCTCATTTAACAGTTACTACATATGTTGCCCTATGACAATGGTTAACAATCTCACAACACATCAACAATATCCTTACTCAACCTTGGGTTCCCTATCACCAGCTTCCTTGTGACCTTCTGCCTTCTGGCCCTTGTCACTGGACTCCTGTACCTCATTAGTCTCATTTGGTTTAACGGGGCTGTCCACTCCCAGGCTGAACGGTGAAACTCGGAGATAACTTCAACACTGAGATAAAAGGCAATACTCTCGGGGTTTCTCCCGTCTACTTTAGGCCACTAATCTGTTTTTTTTTTTTTTTTTTTTTTTTTGTGAGTTAGAATTATGTTCTACATCCTTCTCCAGCTCTGTCCAGAACCCTCTGTTGTGATCCTGGTCAGAGCAGTCATTGGTGGTAGCCAGGCACCATCTAGCTGTACTGGACTCAGGCCGGTGGAGGCCTTGGTAGCTGTGGAACACTAGTCCTTCGGACAAATCTTTTCCTTGTATCCTGTTCTCTTCATTCTCCTTTGCTACTGAAGGCATGAGACCAGTGGAGTATCTTAGATGAAAGCTCACAGCCTTTTAAGACCCCAGCTGCTACTCACCAAGGTAGAATGTAGAGCATTATCCTTAGAAGCTGTGTTATGCCAATTGAGCTAGATGTTCCCCGAGACCATGGTCCCTCCACCCAGCAATTCAGTCCCCCAGGGAGTTTGGATGTGTCTATGGGACTTCCATGACCTTTCCATGTACAAGTTGTGCTAGTTTCCCCTATATTATGTACTGTCTCACCCTTCACCCAAGATACATTATCTATTGCCTATTTAGTATTCCCCCCCCCACCCCTCCCAACCCAGGTACCAACAAAGATTGTTACATTTTGTGTGTGAACTTTTTCATGGGTTTTTACAATAGAGGTCTCATACAATATTTGTACTTTTGTGATCGACTTATTTCACTCAGCATAATGTCCTCCAGTTTCATCCATGTTATGAGATGCTTCACAGATTCATTGTTGTTCTTTCTCATTGCATAGTACTCCATTGTGTGTATGTACCATAGTTTGTTTATCCATTCATCTGTTGATGGGCATCTAGGTTGTTTCCATCGTTTTGCTATTGTGAACAATGCTGCCATGAACATAGGTATGCATATATCTATTTGAGTGACGACTCTTATTTCTCTAGGATACATTCCTAGGAGTGGGATTGCTGGATCGAATGGTATGTCTATTTCTAGCTTTCTGAGGAAGTGCCATATCATTTTCCAAAATGGTTGGATCATTTTGCGTTCCCACCAGCAGTGCATAAGAGTTCCCATCTCCCCTCAGCCCCTCCAACATTTGTTATTTCCAGTGTTTTTGATTCATACCAGTAATGCCGGGGTGAGATGGTATCTCATTGTGGTTTTAATTTGCATTTCTCTAATGGCTAGTGATCGTAAGCATTTCCTCATGTGTCTGTGGCCATTTGAATGTCTTCTTTGGTGAAGTGTCTGTTCATTTCCTTTGCCCATTTTCTAATAGGATTATTTGTCTTTTTGTTGTAGAGGTGTTGGATTTTCTTGTAGATTATGGAGATTAGACCTTTGTCTGACTTGTACTGTCCAACAATTTTTTCCCAGTCTGTAGGTTCTCTTTTTACTCTTTTGGTGAAGTCTTTTGAAGAGCATAGGTGTTTGATTTTTAGGAGATCCCAGTTATCTAGCTTATCTATTGGGGTTTGTGCGTTGATGGTTATGGTTTGTATCCTGTTAATGCCATGTATTAAGGCCTGAAGTGTTGGTCCTATCTTTTCTTCTATGAACTTTATACTTTTAGGGTTTATATACAGGTCTTTGATCCATTTTAAAGTAATTTTTGTATACGGCGTGAGGTATGGGTCCTGTTTCATTTTTTTGCAGATGGATATCCAGTTTTGCCAGCACCATTTGTTAAAAAGACTGTCTTTTCTCCATTTGATGGACTTTGGGCACTTGTCGAAGATCATGTGACTGTAGGTGGATGGATTTACATCTGGGTTCTCAATTCTGTTCCATAGGTCAATGTATTTGTCGTTGCACCAGTGCCAGGTTGTTTTGACTACTGTAGCTGTATAGTAGGTTCTGAAGTCAGGTAGTGTGAGTCCTCCAACTTTATTCTTCTTCTTCAGTAGTGCATTACTTATTCGGGGCTTCTTCCCTTTCCATATAAAGTCATTGATTAGTTTTTGCATCTCTTTGAAGAATGTTCTTGGTATTTGGATCGGGATTGCATTGTATTCATAAATTGCTTTGGGTAGAATTGTCATTTTCACAATTTTGAGTGTGCCTATCCATGAGCATGGTATGTTTTTCCATTTATGTAGATCCCTTTGGGTTTCATGCAGCAGTTTTTTGTAGTTTTCTTTGTATAGGTCTTTTATTTTCCTGGTCAGATTTATTCCTAAGTTTTTATCCTTTTAGGGGCTATTGAAAATGGTATTGTTTTCCTGATTTCCTTTTCATCTTTCTATGTATTGGTGTATAGGAGTCCAACTGATTTTTGAATGTTTATCTTGTATCCTGCTACTCTGCTGAATCTTTCTATTGGTTCTAGTAGATTTCTCATGGAGTCTTTAGGGTTTTTAATGTATAGTGTCATATCATCTGCAAACAGGGACAGTTTAGCTTCTTCATTACCAATTTGGACACCCTTTATTTCTTTTTCTTGCCTTATTGCTCTAGCTAGAACTTCCAGCACAATGTTAATAGGAGTGGTGATAAAGGCATCCTTGTCTTGTTCCTGTTCTCAAGGGGAATGTTTTCAGCATCTCTCCATTAAGAATGATGTTGGCTATTGGTTTTGCATAGATGTCCTTTATTATGTTGAGAAATAACCCTTTTATGCCTATTTTATTGAGAGTTTTTATCAGGAATGGGTGTTGGACTTTGTCAAATGTGTTTTCTGTGTCAATTGAGATGATCATGTGATTTTTTTCTTAACTTTTTTTTTTTATGTGGTGGATTACGTTGATTGAGTTTCTAACGTTGAACCATCCTTGCATACCTGGTATGAATCCTACTTGGTGGTGGCGCATTATTTTTTGATTTGATGCTAAATTCTATTAGCTAGAATTTTGTTAAGAATTTTTGCATCTATATTCAGGAGAGATATTGGTCTGTAATTTTCTTTTCTTGTGGCATCCTTGCCTGGTTTTGGGGTATGCTGGCTTCAGAGCATGAATTCGGAAGTGTTGCTTCCTTTTCTGTGTTCTGAAATAGTTTGAGTAGTACTGGTACAAGCTCTTCTCTGAATGTTTTATAGAATTCTACAGTGAAGCCATCTGGGCCAGGGGTTTTTTTGGTTGGGAGTTTTTTTAATCAACTTTTCAATCTCTTCTCTTGTGATGGGTCTGTTCAGATTTTCAACATCACTTTGTTGTAATTTGGGTAGGCCGTGTGTTTCTAGAAATTTATCCATTTCCTCTAGGTTTTCAAATTTGTTGGAGTATAGTTTTTCATAATATTCTGTTATAATCCTTTTTATTTCAGTTGGGTCTGTTGTAATGTCCCCCATTTCACTTCTTATTTGGGTTATTTGTGTCCTCTCCTGTTTTTCTTTTGTCAGTCTGGCCAGTGGTTTGTCGATTTTGTTGATTCTTTCAAAGAACCAACTTTTGCTTTTGTTGATTCTTTCTATTGTTTTGCTGCTCTCTATTTCATATATTTCTGCTCTGATCTTTACTATTGCCTTTCTTCTGGTGGTTGTGGGCTTTTTTTTGCTGTTCTCTTTATATTTGTTTGAGTTCTGTAGTCAATGTTTTGAATTTGTCCCTTTCTTCTTTTTTGATATGGGCATCTATTGCTATAAATTGTCCTCTGAGGACTGCCTTTGCTGTGTCCCAAAGCTTTTGGTATGATGTGTTTTCATTCTCATTTGATTCTAGGAATTTTTTTATTCCATCTCTGATTTCTTCTATTACCCAGTGATGTGTAAGCAGGATATTATTCAGTTTCCATGTAGTTGATTTTTTTTCCTTGCTCTTTCTGTTGTTAAATTCTACCTTGATGGCATTGTGGTCAGAGAAGATACTTTGAATTATCTCAACATTTTGGATCTTGTTGAGGATTGCTCTGTGGCCTAAGATGTGGTCTATTCTGGAGAACATTCCATGTGCATTGGAAAAGAATGTGTACTTTGCAGCTGTTGAGTGGAGCTTTCTACATATGTCTATGAGGTCAAGTTGGTTGATTGTACCCTTTAGGTCTTCTGTATCTTTGCTGAGTTTCTTCTGAGTTGCTCTGTCCTTTACTGAGTGTGGTGTATTGACGTCTCCTACTATTATTGTGGAACTATCAATTTCTCTTTTCAGTGTTGTTAGACTTTCTTTTATGTATTTTGGAGCCCTGTGATTGGGTGCATATATGTTTTTTATGTTTATGTCTTCATGATGGATCATCCCCTTAATCATTATATAGTGTCCTTCTTTGTCTTTTATGGTAGATTTTTTTTTAAAGTCTATTTTATCTGAGATTTGAATTGCCACTCCTGCTCTTTTTTGGTCATTGTTAGCTTGATATATTTTTTTCCAACCTTTGACTTATAATAAATTCACATCTTTGTTTCTAAGGTGTGTCTCTTGTAGAAAACATATCGATGGATCCTGTTTTCTTATCCATTCTATCACTCTCCATCTCTTTATGGGTGCATTGAGTCCATTTACATTCAGTGTAATTATTGATAGATGTGAGTTTGTTGCTATCATTTTGTAGTGCTTTTTTTGTGGTGCTGAAGTTTTCTTTGTTCTTATTACTCTCTTGTGCTGAGTTACTTTTGTTTGTGGATTTTTTTTTAATTTCTGTTTTTTTGGTAGGTTTTGTTTTTTCTGAGACTTCATGTTTTTCCTCTTTTTTATGAGTATGTTTCTTAACTTTCTTTGTGGTTACCATGAATTTTACCTTTATCTTTCTAAGTGTGAAGCAGTCTACCATTACTTGGTATCGCCTTCCCTTCCTCTCCATTAGAAGATTCTATACCTATGCCGTTTTTTCCCTCTTTTATTGTTTTGATGTTGTTGTCATTTACTGACTAACTGCTCTGATTCCCTGTTGTATTTCTTTTGGTTTTGGATAGTCCTCGAGAGTTCATTTCCTAGATTGGTATCTGGCTGGTATGATCCTGTGTCTTAGATTCTGCCTGTGAGTTGAAGCTGTTTGTCCTCAGATCGAAGAATTCCCTTTAATAATTCTTGTAAATTTGGTTTTACTTTTACATATTCCCTTAAGTTCTGTTTCTCTGGAAATAACCTAATTTCACCATCAAATTTGAAAGAGAATTTTTCAGGATATATTATTCTTGGCTGGCAATTTTTTTCTTTCAGGATTTTATATATGTCATCCCATTGACTTCTTGCCTGCATGGTTTCTGCCGAATAATCTCAGCTTAGTCTTATTGTTTCTCCTCTGTATGTGACTTCTTGTTTTTCACGAGCTGCTCTCAGGATTCTTTGTTTGTCTTTGGTTTTGGCGAGTGTGATTATGATATACCTTGTTGATGTTCTTTTTGGGTCTCTCCTATATGGGATTTGTTGTGCTTCTTGGATGGACAGCTTTTCACCCATCATGATATTGGAAGAAGTTTTCTATCAGCAGTTCTTCAATGATCCTCTCTGTTTTTTCTGTTTTCTCTCCCTGTTCTGGAATTACAATTTTTGCTTTTGATTGTATCCCACATAACTCGCAGAGTCTCTTCATTTTTCTTTGTTCTTTTTTCTGAGTTTTCCTGAAACAGTGTTGTATCCAAGTGTTTGTCTTCAATTCCACTGATCCTGTGTTCCACCATTTCAAATCTGCTTCTCAGCCCTTCTATGACACCATCCATTTCTGAAATCTTGTTGTTTATCTTTTGGATTGCTAATTGTTGTCCTTGTATAATTTTTAGTTGTGAATTTATTTTGGAATTTTGTTCCTGCATTTCCTGTAGTGTTCCAATTTTTTGTCTCTATTTTCCATGAATTTGTCTATTATTTCCTCATGTTTGTCAGCTTTTTGCCTCAGCTCTTGGAGAGTTCTGAGTATTAGAGATCTGAACTCCCTATCAGGTAGTTCTAGTGCATTTTTTCCCACTGGTGTGTCATCTGGTGTTTCATTTTGGACGCCTAATGGAACCATCTTGCCATGTTTTTGTAAATGTTTGATATTGTCTGCCATCTTCGGGCCATTCAGTCGTTATTTTTCTTGCTTGTTAATTGTAGATTTTTTTGTTTCATCCCTTTTAAAAAAAAAATGACTATGTCTGAACAGGCAGACTGTGTGTTCTTTGTTGTTTGCTCATCTGTGGGTACAATACTTTTTGCCTCCTTCTCCAAATGGTAGGGTCAGTCACTCAGATATGGTATGGCAGGGCAGGTTTAGCTGAAGAGGAGTTACTGGGATGGGTTGTTTGTGGCACTTACTAGAGCCACAAGAGGGGGTTGGTAATCAGTTCAGTGCAGGTTCCAGTAGGCCATTCCTGTGCTGCTTGGTGTTGTGATGTCAAGTGCATGGTGGAGGTAGGCGGGATGCAGCAGGGAGATTGTTATGTGTGAAGCTAAGATGGATATGGGAGAGAGGAGAGAGGAACAGGAGCCCAAAACATACAAACAAATAAAAAAGAATGCTAGTGGAACTTGCCATTGGAGTGTAGAGATGAGAGGCTATGAAATGGAGAAAAACAGAAAGGGGAAGAAGAAGAAAAGAAAAGAAAGGAATGAATAAATAAAAATCAGAAATGTTAAAGAACTGCAAAGTTCCCAGGGATCCCACCGGTGCAGCTATGAAGTCTGGGGAAGTTGCTCTCAGGTGTTGCAGTACAGCCTGGCTAGAAGGCGTAGAGGTATACAACACCAGGTATTCAGGGAACAGAAAGAGAAGGAAGATATAGACAGATGAGAAAGTGAGCAATGAAGAAAGACAAAAATGAGAAAAGAGGAAAAAGAAAACAAAACAAATTAAAAAAAAAAAAGAACAAGAAAGGCTCCCCCACAGAAAAAAAACAAAACCAACAAAGAAAGCAATGCCCTCTGTGATCCCTCTGCAAGTCTGTGCAAGCTGAGGGGGAAGTCTCCTTGCCATGCAGCACTGCCTGTCCAGAAGGGGCTCCCACCTCAAGAAAAGGAAAAGAAAACCAAGAAACAATTCAAAACAAACAGACGAAAAAAAGCCCAGGATCCCACCAGCATGGCAGCGCAGACTGGGAAGCAGCTCCACACTTGAACGGAACTCCACAGCTCCTCAGGAAGAAGCAAAGATGGCGCACAGAGCCAGGTATCTGAGAGTAAGGAGGGGGAGGTTGTGAGAGGTAAGGAAGAAATCAAAAGAAGCTGAAAGAAAGCAACACCAACAGTTAACAAATGGCAATCAGAGAGCCAGCTAGTGTGGGCTGCTGTTTCTCAGACAAGAGACTGTGTCTGCGGGAAGCAGAGGGGGCTGAGTGTGAGTGAAGAAGTGTAGGGAGTGGGAAAGCATATATCACAAATTACTGGAGCTCTGCAGCCCCTCACGAAGAAGCAAAGATGGCCCATGGAGCCAGGTATCTGAGCGAAAGGAGGGGGAGGTGGTGAGAGGTAAGGAAGAAATCAAAAGAAGCAGAAAGAAAGCAACACCAGCAGCCAACAAATGGCACTCAGAGAGCCGGCCCATTCGGGTGTGTGGAATCCAAGCAGCTGGTGTTTCCCAGTCAAGAGACTGTGGCCACACGAAGCAGAGGAGGCCTAGTGGGGGTGAAAAAGGTTTGCGGGTGGGAAAGCATATGTCACAAATTACCAGTTGTTTTGTCTCCTGCTGGATGCTCTGTGAGGCTGCTTTCTCATACCTCATTTGCTGGTCTCCGGTAGGAGTCCAAGATGGCGGATCCACCCTGTTTTAGCTGGTAGGGTCCTCTGCATGAATCTCTCCTCGCTCTCCATTCTCTGTCAGTTTTCTCACTCCATTTGGTGCTTGGTTGAGTTCTTTGGCTCTTCATTTGATGTTTTAGGGTTTCAGGATTGTTGTATTCTCGGTTCGGCTTAGTTTTTTGGATCTTTGCTGTGGAGGGACGGCGTGGTGCTTCTGCCTAGAGAGCTATTTTGCCAGAACTCCCTCTCAATAAATATTTACTGGATAAATTGGAAGATAAATAGGTAAATAAGCAAGAAAAGTGGTTTTAATAAGAATACATGCATGTTTTAAAAGTGATTGTAATTCATAAGATAATTGTTTAACTCTGAGGTGTTTTTTTATAGAAAAACAGCTAGCAATTTATATTTGAATCCAAATAGAGTACTTATCCTGCCACTTACTGCTCCTGTGACTTCAGGTTAAGTGACATAGCCTCTGGAGGCTGAATTACTTCATTTCTCTAATGGAGATAGTATCCAGGCATTAGAAAAATAAAAGGAAATATAATGAAATGAATCTACACGGTGTTTAATGTAGCACCCAAGTTTTAGTAAGCACTCATTAAATAGTAGTTCATTTTTATTTTTTTTATAATTTTTAATATTTTATTATTCAATAAATATTATATGCCTACTGTGCACAAAGAAATATTGTTAGAACTGATACATGAGTTCTAATATATTCCTTATAATTTTCAGAAAAACAATATTTAAAAATCACAAGAGGTTAGATATTCCCTTACAAACAGTGTGAGTGGTATGTGTATGTGTTTAGGAATGATGACTGAAAATGATTGCTATTTCTCAAATTTAATAAAATTCTATAAATATAGGAGTTGTAAATGATGATTGCCTTTTCTTTCAGCATTCCATCTGTAACAGGGGACTTGAATTCTAAAATTTGTATTAGCTTTATATGATCTTTGACTAGAAATAATAAGGCCCAATTTGCTTAAATATAGCAAATTTGGTATTTAGGCCTTACATTAATTCTTTCCATATGAAAATCTAATGTCCATGTTAAAAACTTACTGATATAGTATGTAGAGAGTGACAGAGAGAGAGACAGAGAGAGAAAGATCCTACCTGTTATGGACTGAATTGTGTCCCCCAAAAATATGTGTCAACTTGGCTAGGACATGATTCCCAGTATTGTGTGATTGTCCACCACTTTGTCATCTGATGTGATTTTCCTATGTGTTGTAAATCCTATTTCTATGATGTTAATGACGCAGGATTATAGGCATTAGGTTATGTTAATGAGGCAGGACTCAATCTACAAGATTAGGTTGTATATTGACTCAATTTCTTTCTAGGTATAAAAGAGAGAAGTGAGCAGAGAGACAAGGCGAAATCCTACCACCAAAAAAGCAGTGCTAGGAGCAGCGTGTGTCCTTTGAACCCAGGGTCCTGGCTTTGAGAAGCTCCAAGACCAGGGGAAGATTGATGACAAGGATCTTCCACCAGAGCCGAGAGGGAAAGAAAGACTTCTTCTGGAGTTGGCACCCTAAATTAGGATTTCTAGCCTCTTAGACTGTGAAAGAATAAGCTTCTGTTTGTTAAAGCCATCCACTTGTGGTATTTATGTTATAGCAGCACTAGGTGACTAAGACACTACCCTTTGTTTACTCGAATGGATAAATGCTCAGGGTGCATCTCCTAGAAACAGTTATTTGAACAAAGAATAAAACACCCATCATTACAGTTCCTTTGTTCTTACTTATACTTTAGTGAACAATGAGAATAACATTGTGTCTCCAATTTTCTTTTTTTTTAACATTGTATGTAAGTATGCTTATTTAAATACCAACTAGTGATTGACAGAGATGGGCAAGGGAACCTAATGAGCTTATTCCCATTCTTAATTTCTGAATTTCTTTGATAGTGGTCTCTACATTCTTAATGCCTTAAAAAAAAAAAAAAAGGAGCTTTTAAAATATTCTAACAACAGGGAGGGGCAAGATGGCGCTCTAGGCAGAAACACCACGCCGTCCCTCCATAGCAAAGATCCGAAAAACTAAGCCTAACAGAGAATCAACAATCCTGAAACCCTAGAACACCAAATGAAGAGATAAAGAACTCAGCCAAACACCAAACGGAGTGAGAATACTAAAAGAGAACGGAGAACGAGGAGAGACTCAGGCAGAGATTCCATACCAGCTAACGCAGCGCGGATCCACCATCTTGGATTCCTATAGGAGACCAGCAAACGGGAGAGCAGCCTTGCAGAGCATCTGGTCGGAGACAGAACGACCGGTAAACTGTGGTGCGCGCTCTCCCACCACCCACCCCTCTCCACCTCAGCTGGGGATCCCCTGCTCTCCGTGGCCAGGGTCCCTGAGCTGGGGGGCGCCGGTGCTTGGATTCCGCGCGCCCGGGCTGGAGGCTTTCTGGGAGCCGTTTGCTGGCACCTAGCGAAACTTTTTCTGCCGCCTCCCCCTCCTTTTGCCTGGGTGCCTGGTTCCGAGTGCTGTCTCTGCTCTCTCCTGCGGGGCTGTAGGGCTGCGTGCGGGCGTGTGGCTGTTTCTAGGTCTGGGCTCCCGCGTGGGTGGGATCCCGGGGCCTTTGTTCGTTCGCCCCTCTGCTTTCCGTGGCCGGAGTCCCTGAGCTGGGGGGCGCTGGTGCTTGGAGTCCGTGCGCCCGGGCTGGGGGCTTTCTGGGAGCCATTTGCTGGCCGCTAGCGAGACTTTTTCTGCCGCCTCCCCCTCCTTTTGCCTGAGTGCCTGGTTCCGAGTGCCGTCTCTGCTCTCTCCTGCGGGGCTGTAGGGCTGCGTTCGGGCGTGTGACTGTTTCCAGGTCTGGGCTCCCGCGCGGGTGGGATCCTGGGGCCTTTGTTTGTTGGCCCCTCTGCTCCCCGTGGCCACGGTCACTTAACCCCGAGACTAACGGCTTCTTGGAATTCGCGCCCCTGAGTGGGGGCTCTCTGGGTCCCATTTGTAGGCACTGACTGCTGGTGTTGCCCTTTTTTTTTTTTTTCTCAATTTTATTTTTCTTCCTTTTTTGATTAGTTTTGTCATCTTTTACCTCTTTTTCCCTTTTGTCTTTCTTCATTGCTTAATTTCTCGTCTCTCTATCTCTTCCTTCTCTTTCTGATCCCTGAATACCAGGCGATGTATGCCTCTGTACCTTCTGGCCAGGCTGAGCTGTGAAAATTGAGACCGACTCCCCCAGACCTCATAGCTGCATTGGTGGGATCCCTGGGAACTTTGCAGTTCTTTAACTTTTCTGATTTTTATCTGGTCATTCTTTCCTTTTCTTTCTCTTCCCCCTTCTGGTTTCCTCCATCCCATAGTCTCTCATCCGTACATTCCAACGACAAGCTCCCCTAGCATTCTTTTATGTTTGTACGCTTTTTGCTCCTCCTCCTCTCTCCTCTCTCCCATATCCAGCTTAGCTTCACACATAACCATCTTCCCGCTGCACCCTACCTACCTTCACCGTGCACTAGACATCACATCACCAAGCGGTGCAGGCACGCCCTATTGGAACCTACCCAGCACTGACTACCGACCGTCCTGGTGGCTGCGGTGAGTGCCACAAGCAACCCATCCCAGTGGCTCCTCCTCAACTAGATCTGCCCAGCTGTACCACAAGAACGAAAAAAAAAAAAAAATCTACAATCAATAAACGAGAGAAATATCTACTGAATGCCCCGAAAACAGCAAACAATATCAAAACATTTACAAAAACAAGACAAGATGGCTCCAATAGGCATCCAAATTAAAACACCAGATAACTCTCCTGTGGAAGAAAATGCGCTAGAAGTACCTGATACGGAACTCAAATCACTAATACTCAGAATTTTCCAAGAACTGAGGCAAAAAGCTGACAAACATGAGGAAAAAATAGACAAATTTATGGAAAATACAGACAAAAAATTGGAAGAATTCAGGAAGATGATGCAAGAACAAAATGCCAAAATAAATTCACATCTCGAAATTATACAAAAACAACAATTAGAAATCCAAAAGATAAACAACAAGATTTCAGAAATGGACGGTGTCATAGAAGGGCTGAGAAGTAGATTTGAAACCATGGAAGACAGGATCAGTGGAACTGAAGACAAACACTTGGATACAACTCTGTTTCAGGAAAACTCAGAAAAAAGAACAAAGAAAAATGAAGAGGCCCTGAGAGTTATGCGGGACACAATTAAAAGCAAAAACTTACGAGTGATTGGCATACCAGAAGAGGGGGAGAAAACAGAAAACACAGAGAGGATCATTGAGGAACTGCTGACAGAAAACTTTCCCAATATCATGAAAGATGAAAAGCTGGTCATCGAAGAAGCTCAACGAACCCCATATAGAAGAGACCCCAAAAGAAAATCACCAAGACATATCATATTCACACTCGCTAAAACTAAAGACAAACAAAGAATCCTGAGAGCAGCTCGTGAAAAACAAGAAGTCACATACAGAGGAGAAACAATAAGACTAAGCTCAGATTATTCAGCAGAAACCATGCAGGCAAGAAGGCAATGGGATGACATATATAAAATCTTGAAAGAAAAAAATTGTCAGCCAAGAATAATATATCCTGCAAAACTCTCATTCAGATTTGATGGTGAAATTAGGTCATTTCCAGATAAACAGAAACTAAAGGAATATGCAAAAGTCAAACCAAACTTACAAGAATTATTAAAGGGAGTTCTTCGATATGAGGACAAACAGCTTCAGCCCTCAGGCAGGACCTAGGACCTAGGACGCAGGTTAACATGAACCAGATACCATTCTAGGAACTGAACTACAGACGACTTTCCAAAAACAAAAGATATACAACAGGGAATCAGAGAAATCAATCAAAGGATGACAACAACATCAAAACAATGAAAGAGGGAACAAACGGCATAGGTATAGAACCTTCTAAAGGAGAAGAAGGCAAGGCGATACCAAGTAACGGTAGACTGCTTCAAAATTATAAAGATAAGGGTAAAATTCATGGTAACCACAAAAAAAGTTAACAAACCAACTCATAAAAATAAAGACGAAAAACATAAAGTCTCAACAAAAATAAAACGTACAAAAACAAAAGAAATGAACACAAAATCCACAAACAAAAGGAACTCAGCACAAGAGAGTAAGAAGAACAAAGAAAACTTCAGCATCACAAAAAAAAGCACTACAAAATGACAGCAACAAACTCACATCTATCAATAATTACACTGAACATAAATGGACTCAATGCACCCGTAAAGCGACGGAGAGTGGCAGAATGGATAAGAAAACAGGATCCATCTATTTGCTGTCTACAAGAGACACATCTTAGAAACAAAGATGTGAATTTATTAAAAATCAAAGGTTGGAAAAAAATATATCAAGCTAACAACTATCAAAAAAGAGCAGGAGTGGCAATTCTAATCTCAGATAAAATAGACTTTAAAACAAAATCTACCATAAAAGACAAAGAAGGACACTATATAATGATTAAGGGGATGATCCATCATGAAGACATAACCATAATAAATATCTATGCACCCAATGACAGGGCTCCAAAATACATAAAAAAAACTCTAACAGCACTGAAAAGAGAAATTGACAGTGCCACAATAATAGTAGGAGACTTCAACACACCACTCTCAGTAAAGGACAGAACAACTAAAAAGAAACTCAGCAAAGATACAGAAGACCTAAAGGACACAATCAGCCAACTGGACCTCATAGACATATATAGAACAATCCATCCAACCGCTGCAAAGTACACATTCTTTTCCAATGCACATGGAACGTTCTCCAGAATAGACCACATCTTAGGCCACAGAGCAATCCTCAACAAGATCCAAAATGCTGAGATAATTCACAGTATCTTCTCTGACCACAATGCCATCAAGGTAGAAATTAACACTAGAAAGAGCAAGGAAAAAAAATCAAACACATGGAAACTGAATAATAATCTGCTTACACATCAATGGGTAATAGAAGAAATCAGAGATGGAATTAAAAAATTCCTAGAATCAAATGAAAATGAAAACACATCATACCAAAACCTTTGGGACACAGCAAAGGCAGTCCTCAGAGGACAATTTATAGCAATAGATGCACGTATCAAAAAAGAAGAAAGGGACAAAATCAAAACATTAACTACAGAACTCAAACAAATAGAAAGAGAACAACAAAAAAAGCCTACAACCACCGGAAGAAAGGAAATAGTAAAGATCAGAGCAGAAATCAATGAAATAGAGAACAGAAAAACAATAGAATCAACAAAACCAAAAGTTGGTTCTTTGAAAGAATCAACAAAATCGACAAACCACTGGCCAGACTGACAAAAGAAAAACAGCAGAGGGCACAAATAACCCAAATAAGAAATGAAATGGGGGACATTACAACAGACCCAACTGAAATAAAAAGGATTATAACAGAATATTATGAAAAACTATACTCCAACAAATTTGAAAACCTAGAGGAAATGGATAAATTTCTAGAAACATACGGCCTACCCAAACTACAACAAAGTGATATTGAAAATCTGAACAGACCCATAACAAGAGAAGAGATTGAAAAGGTAATAAAAAAACTCCCAACCAAAAATGCCCTGGCCCAGATGGCTTCACTGGAGAATTCTACAAAACATTTACAGAAGAGCTCGTACCAGTTCTACTCAAGTTATTTCAGAGCATAGAAGAGGAAGCAACACTTCCAAATTCATTCTATGAAGCCAGCATAACGCTGATACCTAAACCAGGCAAAGACATCACAAAAAAAGAAAATTACAGACCAATATCTCTCATGAATATAGATGCAAAAATTCTGAACAAAATTCTAGCCAATAGAATTCAGTATCATATCAAAAAAATAATACACCACGACCAAGTAGGATTCACACCAGGTATGCAAGGATGGTTTAACATTAGAAAATCCATCAACGTAATCCACCTTAAATAAAAGGAAAGAAAAAAATCACATGATTATCTCAATTGATGCAGAAAAGGCATTTGACAAAGTCCAACACCCATTCCTGATAAAAGCTCTCAACAAAATAGGTATAGAAGGGAAATTTCTCAACATAATAAAGGGCATCTATGCAAAACCAACAGCCAACATCATTCTTAATGGAGAAAGGCTGAAAACAGGAACAAGACAAGGATGCCCTTTATCACCACTCCTATTTAACATTGTGCTGGAAGTTCTAGCTAGAGCAGTAAGGCAAGAGAAAGAAATAAAGGGCATCCAAATTGGTAATGAAGAAGTTAAACTCTCCCTGTTTGCAGATGATATGATACTATACATAGAAAACCCTAAAGACTCCACGAGAAATTTACTGGAACTAATAGAAAGATTCAGCAGAGTAGCAGGATACAAGATAAACATTCAAAAATCAGTTGGATTCCTATACACCAGTAAAGAGAACGATGAAAAGGAGATCAGGAAATCAATACCATTTTCAATAGCCCCTAAAAAGATAAAATACTTAGGAATAAATCTGACCAGGAATGTAAAAGACCTATACAAAGAAAACTACAAAACACTGCTGCATGAAACCCAAAGGGATCTACATAAATGGAAAAACATACCATGCTCATGGATAGGCAGACTCAACATTGTGAAAATGGCAATTCTACCTAAAGCAATCTACAAATACAATGCAATTCCGATACAAATACCAACAACATTCTTCAAAGAGATGGAAAAACTAATTATTAACTTTATATGGAAAGGGAAGAAACCCCGAATAAGTAAAGCACTATGAAGAAGAAGAATAAAGTTGGAGGACTCACACTACCTGACTTGAGAACCTACTATACAGCTACAGTACTCAAAACAGCCTGGTACTGGTACAACAACAGAGACATTGACCAATGGAACAGAATTGAGAACTCAGATGTAAATCCATCCACCTACGGTCACCTGATTTTTGACAAGGGCCCAAAATACATCAAATGGGGAAAAGACAGTCTTTTTAACAAATGGTGCTGGCAAAACTGGATATCCATTTGTAGAAAAATGAAACAGGACCCATACCTCACACCATATACAAAAACTACTTCAAAATGGATCAAAGACCTGAATATAAAGCCTCAAACTATAAAATTCATAGGAGAAAAAATAGGACCAACACTTCAGACCTTAATACATGGCATTAACAGGATACAAACCATAAACATCAACACAAAAAACCCAACAGATAAACTAGATAATTGGGATCTTCTAAAAATCAAACATCTATGCTCTTCAAAAGATTTCACCAAAAGAGTTAAAAGAGAACCTACAGACTGGGAAAAAATTTTTGGACAGTACAAGTCAGACAAAGGTCTAATCTCCATAATCTACAAGAAAATCCAACACCTCTACAACAAAAAGACAACCAATCCTATCAAAAAATGGGCAAAGGAAATGAACAGACACTTCACCAAGGAAGACATTCAAATGGCCAACAGACACATGAGGAAATGCTCGCGATCACTAGCCATTAGAGAAATGCAAATTAAAACCACAATGAGATACCATCTCACCCCGGCATTACTGGCACGAATCAAAAACACTGGAAATAACAAATGTTGGAGGGGCTGCGGGGAGACGGGAACTCTTATACACTGCTGGTGGGAATGCAAAATGATACAGCCATTTTGGAAAATGATATGGTGTTTCCTCAGAAAGCTAGAAATAGACGTACCATTCGATCCAGCAATCCCACTCCTAGGAATATATCCTAGAGAAATAAGAGTCATCACTCGAATAGACATATGCACACCTATGTTCATGGCAGCATTATTCACAATAGCAAAACGATGGAAACAACCTCGATGTCCATCAACAGACGAATGGATACACAAACTATGGTACATACACACAATGGAGTACTATGCAACGAGAAAGAACAATGAATCGGTGAACCATCTCATAACATGGATGAAACTGGAGGACATCATGCTGAGTGAAATAAGTCAATCACAAAAGGACAAATATTGTATGAGACCTCTATTGTAAAAACCCATGAAAAAATTCACATGCAAAATGTAACAATCCTTGTTGGTTACCAGGGATGGGGGGGGGGGAATACTAAATAGGTAATAGGTAAGTAGTAACTTGGGTGAGAGATGAGATAGTACATAGTACAGGGGAAACTAACACAACCTGCACAAGGAAAGGTCATGGAGGCCCTATAGACACATCCAAACCCCCCGAGGGACTGAGTTGTTGGACGGAGGGCTCTGGGGACCATGATCTCGGGGAACATCTAGCTCAATTGGCATGACACTACTTATAAAGATAATGCTCTACATTCTACCTTGGTGAGTAGTGTCTGGGGTCTTAAAAGCCTATGAGCGGCCATCTAAGATACTCCACTGATCTCATCCCTTCGGGAACAAGGGAGAACGAAGAGAACAGGATACAAGGAAAAGATTAGTCCGAAGGACTAATGGTCCACAGCTACCAAGGCCTCCACGGGACTGAGCCCAGTACAGCTGGATGGTGCCCGGCTACCACCAATGACTCCTCTGACCAGGATCACAACAGAGGGTTCTGGGCAGAGCTGGAGTAGGATGTAGAGCATAATTTTAACTCCCAAAAAAAAAAAAAAAAAAGAAGACCAGATATACTGGCCTAAGGAATACTAGAGAAACCTCGAGAGTGTGGCCCCCAGACACCCTTTCAGCTCAGAGGGGAAGTTACCTTCAAGGTTCGATGTTAAGCCTGGGAATGGACACCCCAGTAAAACTAAATGGGACTAACGATGTAAAGGAGTCCAGTGACAAGGGCCAGAAGGCAGAGGGAGAGTAGGAAACTGATGATAAGGAACACAAATTGAATAAGGACACTGTCAATGTATTGTGAGATTGTTGACCACTGCTATAGGGCAACATTTGTAGTAACTATTAAATGGGAGGCTGTTTTGTCCTGTAAGCCTTCATCTTGGGCGAGAATGGCAGCACAATTGGAAGAGCATAGTCAATATCACTTAAATGTGTAAGTAAAAAGTTTTGAAATGGTGTTTAAATAAAATAAAAATAAATAAATAAATAAATAAATAAACAAATGAGAGTAAAGAGGTACAATAGTCCACTGACAAGGTCCAGAAGACAGAAGGGGACAAGGAAGCCCCCTGGTGATAGGGAACACAAGGTGGAGTAAGGATATTCTTGATGTGCTGTGAGATTGTTAACCATGGTCATAGGGCAACATGTGTAGTAACTGTTAAATGAAAAACTATTTTGTTCTGTAAGCCTTCATCTTAAGTGAGAATAACAGCACAGTTGGAAGAGCGTAGTCACTGTCACTGAACTGTGAATGTAGAAATTTTTGAAACGGTGTATCTTTGGCCATCTGTAATTTTCATCAAAAAAAAAGGTTGAGAATTTAGAGGCTTAATACGTTGTGGGGTTGTTAACCAATGTCAAAAAACAACATGTGTACTACTATTTCATGAGAAACTATTTGCTCTGTAAGCTTTCACCTGAAGTACAATAAAATATATATTAAAAAAAAAAAAAATATTCTAACAAAATCCTTCTCTGGTGGGGCAAAAAGCTCCTGCCCTGATTGAAACCCCTTAATTCATTCAGGTTTTCATCATTTTAAGAGCAAATTGCCTATTGACAATACATGAATGAACCTACAATAATTTTTCCAAAGTATGAATTTAGTATTAAGTTCACTCCAAATGGTTATTGTGCATTATTTTGGCATCTAAATAGCACCTAGTCTAGCTAATAGTCACCTCTATCTGATCTCAATAAAGATATTTTGAAACATAACGATTTCAAAAAGAGTACATTTTTTAGTTATTATTCCTCTTATCCTCCATTATATATAACCATATGTATGAGGGGATTAAACATGCTTTATTTTCAAAATAGAGCATATTTTGGTAAATTTAGTGATAAAATATGTCCAATAAGAGTTAATTTTGTCAAAGTATCTATTTCTAATAGATGCAGTGTGTATTTCTACATTACCGCATGCTACATGTTTAATCCTTATTAATTTCTTTAAAATATAATGATTTTAATGTCATTTCAAGAACTAGTCTCTATATGGTGATATTTCTGGAGAATAATCGCATAACATTGAGCAAAGGAAGTTTCCATGTATTGATATTATATGATTTAAATAGCACCTCTTATGGCAGTGCTAATTGATACTTGAAAAACAAGAAACTGAGCTCATTATGCCGAGGAACATAGTTTGGTAGGACAAGAGAGGGAAAGAAAACCCATTATATTCATGGACTTCTGAACACGTTATAGCATAAGATAATTGCATTTCTTGAAATGAAGTCAGTTTGGTTTTATCCAGTCTGTATAAAACGAGATTCGATTGTTTCTTAGCATTTTGTCATATAGCTAACGTATGGAGTTATCCTTGAAATTGCAGAAATATTAGAACTATAGGCATAAAAGAGTAGTTTGTTAGGATTTTTTTTTTAGTTGAGGACTCACAGTTGTACAATTTTTCTCAATATTACTGTATCACACACTAGAAAATCATCGATAACACCCCAGGATCCAGATCACATTTTCACACAAAAACATATAAACAGAATATTTGAATTAGTTAAAAAAATATATAAAACACGTAAAAAATGATCTATTGTATTCCAG
The DNA here is from genome assembly GCA_030035585.1 of Dugong dugon. Lineage (NCBI taxonomy): Eukaryota > Metazoa > Chordata > Mammalia > Sirenia > Dugongidae > Dugong > Dugong dugon. Next base: position 169,934,644 of record CM057463.1, on the reverse strand, counting down.
CATGAATCAATTGTATTTAAAGGACAGAAACCTTAAATCAGTCTTTCCTCAGACAATATTTTTTTACCCTACACTCTCCAGATTAAGTACCACTAAAGGCCATTCACACATTAAAAAAACATTTATTGACCAATCGCACTGCATCAAAGAAAGCGTTTGATTCTGGGGATACATCAGTGAACAAAAAAGTTTCTTTCTCTTTTCCATTGATTACATTCATTATCAGAAACTCATGTTAAATAAATAACCATTAAATTAATCACATATTTACAAAGAGAATTGATACTAAAATATGACCAGGCAATGCAAAAGTATAAAACTGATGATCATGACCCAGGCTTACCCAGAGTAATCACTCATAGACTGAGATATAAAAAATGCTGCAAGTATTAACTAGATGAAGGGGTGAGAAACAAAACAAACAGCAAGGACAGAACATCTTAAGAACTTATGTTTGCAAAGACCAGCTGGGATACAACACGGGTTCCAAAGTTGAGAGCAGTGGGAAATATAATCAGAGAGAAAGGAAGAGACCAAACTGTGCAACACTGTAATTACCATGTTAGTGATTCCATATTTTATCCAAAGAGCAATAGGAAGCTCCTGATGGATTTTAAATAGTGGAGTTTGGCATGATAAATTTAAATTTTTAAAACATCATTTTGGCTGCAGTGTAGACGAGTATGGGAAAGGTTTAAGAATGGATTTATCATTTTCTTATTTTTGAAGGAATTATCTATTATCATATGCATTTCTCTTCTCCTACAACATTTTTCTTTAGTCTTACACCTGAAGTGTACCATTGCTGTAGTATTTATCTTTGAATAATCTACTGATCCTAGAAATGGAGAGAGCACCTATGACTTAGACAACTATGTTACTGCCAGGATATAAATTGTGAACAAATACATCTGGATATATTTTCTGGAGTTTATGGGTGGATATTATTGATAGCAAGTTGCCAGAATCTGTAGAAAGAATAGAAGATTGCCAGAGGGGCCTAACTGTAAAATTACTTCAGAGTTGAGAATTAAGGTCATATTTTTAGGTTTTATCGTCCAATCTATTTAGCTATTACAATATGGCTTGCTGTGGGAGATAGATTATTATGCTGAAAAATTGCAAAAGCTACATTTTTTTAAAAGTGCTTGTCAGAATACATTCATTGATCAACCTAGGTATGAGTCACTGCACTGCCTGCTCCACCAGGTTTGGAATTTCCATGTGTCAAGCCAGATTGTCTTTGTCCTCAATATGTTCCTCCAGTGATACCAACAAGACCAAACTTACTAAAGGAGGAGACATATCACACTGGCAAATTACCAATTAAATTTGGCTTTGTAAATATCATCAAGGCAAATATATATTCCTTTCTCCTCTAAAAAAATAAAAGTCTGTCAAAACATTATATTTGATAAATGAATTTTATATTATATATATTCTGTAACTATATTTTCTTTTCTTAAAAAGGCAATAGTCATTAATACAAACAGGAATGGATATGATTATTAATAGTAACTGAAACCAAACTTAGGAGAAATATCTGTTCACATTATATTTAAAAACTCAATGAGAATAATTTTTGTTAAAAAAAAAAAAAAGATAACACCAGAAAAATGTTAGGTATGCAGTAGTTAGGATTCCTGGTGATGCAATGGTTAAGTGCCCAGCTGCTATCAGAAAGGATGGCAGTTTGAAACCACCCAACGGCTCTGTGGGAGAAAGGCCTGGCAATCTGCTCCCTCAAAGATCACAGCCTAGGAAACCCAATGGGGCAGTTCTACTCGTCACATGGGGTCGATATGAGCCAAAATCGACTCCCCAGCACCCAACTCAGGAAGAGTTAGTGAGATGGGAAAAGAACTAGGGGTGAGTGTCAATGAACACAAAATATATAGGTTTTATGAAAAGAGATTATTTCATTCTAATATGTATTAAGTCATTAAAACTAGAATGAGAGAAGCACAGAGAGAGAAATAGAAAACATTATTTAATGTTCTTGCTTTTGAAAATAGACATTTGGTCCACCCATAGGAATAGAAAATTTAGACCGTCCATTTAACTCAGGAGGGAATAAAATCATTTCAAATACTCTCTAGGAGGGTAGACCATTCATTCTCTTCCAAAAACAAAACCACACACTTTTTAGTAGGATACAGAGTTCTTGTATTGGTCTGGGGTTCATTCTTTCTTTTAGAACCACTTTTTTGTAACAGACTGTGTCTTGAACAATAGATATAACAAGGGCTAAAATAAGTCCCTATTCTTATGAAACTTAGAGACTGCTAAACACAGAAATAGGAATGAAATTGCTATTGTAGTGTCATCAAGAGAGGTACATAGCAAATAAAATAAGGAAATATTTTTATGGGGAAGTCAGAAGTTTTGTTAAGGAAGTATAGCTTAAGCTGAGATACGAAAGTGAGAGTAGGTCAGATAATTCAAATGGAAATGACAGAATATACAAATGACCTTAGGCAGGAAGAAGGATGGTAAGCACCTGGACCAAAAGAAGGTTAGCGCTCTTTGAGCTGAAATTGTTAAACTAAGTGTTATGCCCTGAATTTGTTCCCAAATATATGTGTTGTAAATCCTAACCCCTATAAATCCCATTATTTGGGAATAAGCTTTTCTTTGTTATGTCAATGAGGCTATGTCAGTGTAGGGTGTGTCTTAAACTAATCACCTTTGAGATATAAAAATGAGAAGATTAGGCAAACAAAGGCAAGCAGACATGGGGGAAGGTGGATGCCAAGCTACATGGAGATGGCCAAGGAACTGAGGATCAAAAGTGGAAAAGAGGTGACCTTACCTCAGAGCCAACAAAGAGAAAAAGCCTTCCCCTAGAGCCGGCGTCCTGAATTCAAACTTCTAACCTCCAAAACTGTGAGAAAGTAAATAGCTGTTTGTTAAAGCTACCCATTTGTGGTATTTCTATTATAGCAGCACTAGGTAACTAAGACAGTGAGTTTTGGATATAATTAGTCTAAGAGGAGGTTAGGCAACAGACCAAACTAGCAAATTTAGTTTATAGTAGTGAACCTTTTGTCCATCATAGAAATTGAATTTATTCGTAGATTTTAACTTCTGGGAATATTGGAAATTTGATAAAAGGAGGAAAACATTTCATATAAACATACTGGTACATCAATCTTTCTTACTAACTCTTTCAAATGGATAATTAACCTCTAATAAATGACTAAAAATAATTAAATGAAATCTCTTGAGTGAAGATAAATAGAGTCAAGGGATGGTTCCTGGAAAGAAGCTAAGGAAAAGGGATACGTGGAAAACGTTCTGTGACTAGGTTTTAGATCATAGGACCCATATTTAGAAAGGATACATTCCAAGACCCCCGTGGATGTCTGAAATAGCAGACAGTACCGAACCCTATATATACTGTTTCTTGACCTATACTTACATACCTATGATAAAGTTTAATTCATAAATTAAGCATAGTAAGAGATTATGCCAAGAAATTTGGAAGACAGCTACCTAGCTAACTGACTGAAAGAGATCCATATCTATGCCTATTCCCAAGAAGGATGCTCCAGCCAAATATGGAAATTATTCAACAATATTATTAATATCAGACACAAGTAAAATTTTGCTGAAGATCATTCAAAAGTGGCTGCAGTAGCATATCGATAGAGAACTGCCAGAAATTCAAGCCAGATTCAGAAGAGTACGTAGAGCCAGGGATAGCTCTGTTGATGTCAGATGTATCCTGGCTGAAAGCAGAGAATACCAGAAAGATGTTCATCTGTGTTTTATTGAGTATGCAAAGAAATTCGACTGTGTGAGTCATAATAAATTATGGATAACATTGTGAAGAATGGGAATTCCAGAGCACTTGATTTTGCTCATGAGGAACCTGTACATAGATCAAGAGGCAGTTTTTCAAACAGAACAAAAGGATACTGCATGATTTAAAGTCAGGAAAGGTGTGCATCAGGGTTGTATCATTTCATCATACCTACTTAATCTGTATACTGACAAAATAATCCGAGAAACTGGACTATATGAGGAAGAACGGGGCATTAGGATTGGAGGAAGACTCATTAACAATCTGAGTTATGCAGATGACACAGCCTTGCTTGCTGAAAGTAAAGAGGACTTGCGGTAGTTACTGATGAAGATCAAAGACCATAGCCTTCAGTATGGATTACACCTCAACATAAAGAAAACAAAAATCCTCACAACTAGACCAATAACCAACATCATGATAAATGGAGAAAAAATGGAAGTTGTCAAGGATTTCATTTTACTTGGATCCAGAATCAACACACATGGAAGCAGCAGTAAAGAAATCTGAAGACTTATTGCATTGGACAAATCTGCTCCAAAAGACCTCTTTAAAGTGTTAAAAAGCAAAGACATCACCTTGAAGACTACAGCACACCTGACCCAAGCTATGGTGTTTTCAGCTGCCTCATTAGCATTTGAAAGCTGGACAATGAATAAGGAAGACCGAAGAAGAATTGACGTATTTGAATTGTGGTGTTGGCGAAGAATATTGAATATACCACGGACTGCCAAAAGAATGAACAAATTTGTCTTGGAAGAAGTACAACCAGAATGCTCTGTAGAGGCAAGGATGGCAAGGCTACTTTGGACATGTTATCAGGAGGGATCAGTCCCTGGAGAGGGACATCACGCTTGGTAAAGTAGAGGGCCAGCAAAAACGAGGAAGACTCTCAGCAAGATGAACTGACACAGTGGCTTCAACAATGGACTCAAGCATAGCAACAATTGTGAGGATGGTGTATGAATGGTCAGTGTTTGTTTCTGTTGTACATAGGATCACTATGAGTCGGAACCAACTCTATGGTACCTAACAACAATAACAAGGGATTAACAACAACTAATAATAAAATAGAACAATTATAACAATATAGTGTAATAAAAATTAAGTGAATATGGTCCCCAGTTGGGAACAAGTGGGAAAGCGTGAGATTTCATCACACTACTCATTTAACATTTTCCGACTGCGGTTGACTAAGGGTAACTGAAACTTCTCGGAAAGCTAAACTTCAGATGGGAGGAGGGGCACTACTGTAATCCTATTGTTTGTCTTGCTTGCATAGCCAGTGGCCTGGAATAAAGTCTTCCTTAAAAGACACCATTTCAAGTAATTGGACTGTTAAATGGTGTCTTAGTTATCTAGTGCTACTCTGACAGAAATACTACAAGTGGATTGCTTCAACAAACAAATTTATTACTTCACATTTTAGAAGACTAGAAGTCTGAATTCAGAGTGATGGCTGGAGGGGAAAGTTTTCTCTATGAACTCTAGAAGGTCTTTAAGAATCTCTTCAGCTTGTGCTTCCTGGTTCCTTGGAGATCTCCATGTGTCTTGGCGTCTATTTTACCCCATCTCTCCTTTGCTGGCTTGCTTGTTTAATCTCATTTATATTTCAAAAGAGGATGATTTAAGACACACCTTGCACTAATCCTGCCTCATTAACATAAAAAAGACAACCCATTCCAAGATGGGATTATAACCACAGGCATAGAGGTTAAGATTTAGAACACATATTTTGGGGGGACACAATTCAATCCATAACATGCCACCCTTTGACCCCTCAAAATTCATGTCCTTCATATATGCACAACATATTCACCCTATCACATAATCCCCAAGTCTTAAATCAACTCCAAACCCAAAATCTCATCTTCTGAATCATCTAAATCAGATATGGATAAGATTTCAGTCATATTCCATCCCCGGGGGAAAATTCCTCTTCATTTGTGAACCTGTGAAAATCTAGACTACAAGTTATTTCTTTCCAAAATACAATGGTGGGGCCGGCACAAGGTACACATTTCCATTGCAAATGGGAGAAACCAGAAGGAAAGAAGGGTTAATGGGTTCCAAGCAAGTTCAAAATCCAGCAGAACAAACTACATTAGCACTCAAGGCTTGAAAATAATCCTCTCTTCTCTAGACTATCACTAATTCTGAAATTTTCAACCAATATGTCATTTCTATTCTTTTTTATTCTCAAGCACAGTAAAATTTCTCAGTATAATTTTACATTTCTTAAGCTTTTAAAAATTCTTCATCTGACATTTTGTGCTGTGTTTTGGAATTAATTTTCAGAAGTCTATTTCAGTTTACTAATTTTCTCTTCAACTGAATCTAATAAGCTTTGAAGTTGTCATTGCTTTTTAAATGTTTTAAATTTATTACATTTTTTCCCAGATGTTCTTTTCAGTTTATTATAAAATTTCATTACTTCTCCCTTCTTGCCTCTGAAGCCCTGTTGGCATAGTGGTATGAGCTGAGCTGCTAATCAAAAGGTCAGAAGTTCGAATCTACCAGCCACTCCTTGGAAACTCTATGGGGCAGTTGTACTCCATCTTATAAGGTCGCTATGAGTTGGAATCGACTTGACAGCAATGGTTTGGTTTTTTGGTATTGTCTCTAGTTCCCTGTTTATCTAGGTACTTTTATGTTTCATTTCTTTAAACATAATTAGCTAATCTTGTTTTTAATTGTTTTTTATTTTACTTTAGATGAAAGTTTACAGAACAAATAGTTTCTCATTAAACGGTCAGTATACATATTGTTTTATGACCTTGGTTAACAACCCCACGACATGTCAACACTCTCCCTTCTCGACCTTGGAGGACCTTTTCTTTTGGTGAAAATATACATGGCCAAAGTTACACCATTTCAAAATTTTCTACATGTAAAATTCAGTGACATCGATTACATTCTTCCAGTTGTGCTGCTATTCTTACTATCCTTTTCCAAATTATTCCATCACCATTATCTTCAAATCAATGCCCCCTAAGCTTCCCATAAAACCTTTTGAGTTGCTGTTGTCAATTTGATCTCACATAGATAATTCTTTTTTGTGTACCTTAGATGAAGGTTTGCAGAACAAATAGTTTCTCATTAAACAGTACACGTAATGCCCTATGACAATGTTTAACAACCCCACGACATGTCAACACTGTCCCTTCTCAACCTTGGGTTTCCTATCACAAGCTTTCCTGTCCCCTCCTGCCTTCTAGTCCTTGTCCCTGTACTGCTGTGCATCATTAGTCCCATTTTGTTTTATGAGGCTATCCAATCCCCCGTTGAACTGTGAACTTCAGGACTGACTTCACCACTGAGCTAGAAGAGTGTCTGGGGGCCATACTCTCTGGGTTTCACCAGTCTGTCAGGCCAGTAAATCTGGTCTTAATTTTTTTTTTTTTTTTTTTTTTTTTGTGAGTTAGAATTCTGTTCTACATCCTTTTCCAGCTCTGTCCAGGACCCTCTATTGTGATCCTGGTCAGAGCAGTCAGTGGTGGTAGCCGGACACCATCTAGCTGTATTGAACTCAGTCTGGTGGAGACCATGGTAGCAGTGGTCCATTAGTCCTTTGGACTAATCTTTTCCTTGTATCTTGTTCTCTTCATTCTCCTTTGCTCCCGAACGGGTGAGAACAGTGGAATATCTTAGATGTCTGCTCACAGGCTCTTAAGACCCCAGATACTACTCACCAAGGTAGAATGTAGAACATTGTCTTTATAAACTGTGTTATGCCAGTTGGGCTAGATGTTCCCCAAGACCATGGTCTCCACAACCCTCCACCCAGCAATTCAGTCCCTCAGGGAGTTTGGATGTGTCTGTGAAGCTTCCATGACCTTTCCTTATATGAGTTGTGCTAGTTTCCCCAGTATTATGTACTATCTTAACCTTCACCAAAGTTATCACTTATCTATTGTCTATTTAGTTCCCCCCAACCCCTCCCATACCTCATAACCAACAAAGATTGTTTCTTTTTGTATGTAGACTTTTACTTGAGTTTTTACAGTAGAGGTCTCATACAATATTTGTCCTTTTGTGATTGACTTATTTCACTCAGCATAATGTCCTCCAGTTTCATCCATGTTATGAGATGCTTCACAGATTCATCATTGTTCTTTATCTTTGCATAACACTCCATTGTGTGTATGTACCAGTTTGTTTATACATTCATTCGTTGATGGGCGTCTAGGTTGTTTCCATCTTTTTGCTATTGTGAACACTGCTGAAATGAATATGGGCGTGCATATGTCTATTTGTGTGATGGCTTTTATTTTCTAGGATATATTCCTAGGAGTGGGATTCCATTTTGTAGTGCTTTTTTTGTGTGGTGCTGACATGTTCTTTGTTCCTCTTACTCTCCTATGTGGAGTTCCTTTGGTTTGTGGATTTTTTTCATTTCTTTTGTTTTTGTAGGTTTTGTTTTTACTGAGACTTTATGTTTTTCTTCTTTATTTTGATGAGTAGGTCTGTTAACTTCCTTTGTGTACTTTGACATTTACCTTATCTTCCTAGATTTGAACCAGTCTATTATTACTTGGTATCGCCTTGCCTTCCTCTCCATTAGAAGGTTCTATACCTACATCATTTATTCCTTCTTTAATTGTTCTGATGCTGTTGTCATTTACAGATTAACCTCTCTGGTTCCCTGTTGTTATTTTTTTGGTTTTGCATAGTCCTTAAGAGTTCATTTCCTAGGTTGGTATCTGGATAGTACAATCCTGTGTCCTATATTTAGCCTCTGGTCTGATGTTGTTTGTTCTCAGATCGAAGGACACCCTTTAAGAAGTCTTGTAAGTTTGGTTTGGTTTTTACATAGTCCCTTAATTTCTGTTTATCTGGAAATGACCTAATTTCACCACTATATTTGAATGAGAGTTTTGCAGCATATATTATTCTTGGCTGGCAGTTTATTTCTTTCAAGGTTTTATATATGTCATCCCATTGCCTTCTTGCCTGCATGGTTTCTGCCAAATAATCCGAGCTTAGTCTTGTTTTTTCTCCTCTGTATGTGACTTTTGTTTTTCTGCAGCTGCTCTCACGATTCTTTGTTTATCTTTGCTTTTGGCTAGTGTGATTATGATATGCCTTGGTGAATTTATTTTGGGGTCTAACCTATATGGTGTTCATTGTGCTTCTTGGATGCTCAGCTTTCATCTTTCATGATAGTGGGGAAGTCTTCTGTCAGTAATTCTTCAATGATCCTCTCTGTGTTTTCTGTTTTCTCCCTCTGTTCTGGAACTCTGATCATGCGCAAATTTTTGCTTTTGATTGTATCTCACATAATTCTCAGGGTTTTTTTTTTTTTTTTTTTCATTTTTCTCTGTTCTTTTTTCTGCTTTTTCCTCAGAGTTGTATCGAAGTGTTTGTCTTCAATTTCGCTGATCCTGTATTCCTTGTCTCAAATGTGCTCCTCAGCCCTTCTATGACACTGTCCATTTCTGAAATCTTGTTGTTTATTTTTTGGATTTCTAATTGCTGTTTTTGTGATTTCTAGTTGTGAATTTATTTTAGTATTTTGTTCCTGTATTATTTTCTTGAATTTTTCCATTTTTTTGTCTGTATTTTCATGAATTTGTCTGCCTTTCAAATGAATTTGTCTATTTTTTCCTGATTTTTGTCTGTTTTTTGCTTCAACTCTTGGATAATTCTGAATATTAGAGATTCGAATTCCCAGTCAGTTAGGTCTCATGTCTTTTCTTCTACTGGAAGGTCATCTGGTGTTTTATTTTGGATACCTACTAGAACCATCCTGTCTTTTTTTTTGTAAATGTTTTGATATTGTCTGCTGTCTTCAGGGCATTCATTGGTTACTTTTCCTATTTTATTGACTGAATATTTGTTTGTTTTGTCCTGCTTTTTTGTTTTATTTGGTTATGTCTGAGCAGGTGGGCTGTGGGATTTTTGTTGTTTGCTTGTCTGGGGGCACCATACTTTTCACCTCCTTCTGCAATAGGCAGGGTCAGTTACTCAGGTAAGGTACAGCAGGTCAGGTCCAGCTGAGGAGAGTTGCTGGGTTGGGTTGTTTGTGGCATGTACCAGGGCTGACAGTGCAGACCAGGAATCAGTGCAGGGAAGTTTCTAGTAGGTTGCGCCTGTGCTGTTTG